>JALAZF010000024.1:21695010-22325429 GCA_022829125.1 Lathyrus tuberosus | reverse complement strand
TCTCCCCCACTTAGAAATTTTCGTCCTCGAAAATATTACCTGATACAAACAACTCTGGATACGACTCCCGCATCCTACTCTCCAACTCCCACGTCAAATTTCCCTCAGCAGCGCCTCCCCACGCCACTTTCACAAGTGCAATCTCTTTGCCCCTCAACCGCTTCACCTCGCGATCCAAAATCCTAATTGGTAAAGTCTCGACCGTAAGGTTATCTCTTACCTCAACCTCGTCCATTGGAATAACATGTGAAGGGTCCGGAACATACTTCCGAAGCTGTGAAACATGAAACACATCATGCAAATTCGACAGATTCGGCGGCAACGCCACACGATACGCCACAGCACCAACTCTCGCAGGTATCTGGTAAGGACCAATAAATCGAGAAGTAAGCTTCTTAGATTTCAGAGCACGACCAACGCCCGTTACCGGCGTAACTCTCAGAAATACGTGATCACCCTCTTGAAACTCAAGATCCTTCCGTCTCCGATCATGATAACTCTTTTGTCTATCCTGAGAAGCCTTTATTTTCTCACGAATAAACTTTACCTTTTCCGTCGTTTGTTGCACCAAATCCGGTCCAACCACCAAACTTTCACCTGTTTCGTGCCAACACAACGGCGTTCGACATCTTCGTCCATATAAGGCCTCAAAAGGTGCCATTCCAATACTAGAATGGAAACTGTTATTATACGTGAACTCAACCAAAGCAAGATAACCGTCCCACGCACCACCTTGTTCCAAAACACACGCTCTCGACAAATCCTCCAACGACTGAATAGTTCTTTCGGTCTGACCATCCGTCTGCGGATGATAAGCCGAACTCAACCTCAATCTAGAACCCAAAGCCTTCTGTAAGCTTTCCCAAAATCTAGATGTAAACCTAGGATCTCGATCCGAAACAATACTCAATGGAATCCCATGCAATTTCACAACCACACTGATATAGATCTCAGCTAACCGTTCCAAAGAAAAACTGATGTCAATCAGAATAAAATGCGCCGATTTAGTCAGCCTGTCCACAATCACCCAAATAGCATTATGACCTCTTTGTGTATTCGGCAATCCCGTTACAAAATCCATCGAAATGCTATCCCACTTCCACTCAGGAATATCCAACGATTGCAACAAACCACTAGGCCTCAAATGTTCCACTTTCGATTTCTGACAAGTCAAATATGCATACACAAACTGAGCCACATCTCTTTTCAAACCAGACCACCAGAAAATCTTCTTCAAATCTTGGTACATCTTATTCGCACCCGGATGAATACTTAAATTACTCCGGTGTCCTTCCTCCAAAATCATTCTTTTCAACTCCGCATCATCAAGAATACAAATACGACCACAGAATCTCAAAACACCAAAATATCCACCTTGAAATCCACATTCTCATTCCTCATCAAATCAACGAATTTCAAATCCAGCTTTTGTTTCTCACTAACCGACAACAAAAATTCATTAGCAACCTTCAACACTCCAAGCCTTACACTAACCGAAGTCACTTCACATACCAAACTCAAGTCTCTAAACGACTCCAAAGGTTCCCACTCTTTCACCATCAATGCGGACATATGCAACGATTTCCGGCTCAATGCATCGGCTACCACATTAGCTTTACCAGGATGGTAATTCAAGCCAAAATCGTAGTCTTTCAAGAATTCCAACCATCTCCGTTGCCTCATGTTCAACTCTTTCTGATCAAATAAATATTTCAAGCTTTTATGATCACTAAAGACTTCGAACCTTGCACCATAGAGATAGTGCCTCCAAATCTTCAACACAAAAACTACAGCCGCTAACTCAAGATCATGAGTAGGATAGTTTTTCTCATGAACTCTTAACTGTCTTGAAGCATAAGCTACAACGTTACCTTCCTGCATCAGAACACCACCCAAACCAATTAAAGAAGCATCGCAGTACACAACAAACGGTTCATTAGGATCAGGTAAAATCAGAATAGGAGCTGTCGTCAATCTTCTCTTCAGCTCACAAAAACTTTCTTCACATTGAATATCCCAAATGAATGCTTTGCCCTTACAAGTCAACTGCGTCAAAGGAAGAGCTAGCTTAGAAAACCCTTCAATGAACCTCCGGTAATAACCAGCCAAACCCAAAAAGCTTTGAATCTCGGTAACGGATCTAGGAGCCTCCCATTGTAGAACTGCTTCTACTTTAGATGGATCCACAGCAATACCATTACCTGAAATTACGTGCCCAAGAAAACTCACCTCAGACAACCAGAATTCACACTTGGACAATTTGGCAAAAAGCTTCCTTTCCTTCAAAACCTGCAAAACAATACGCAAATGCTCTGCATGTTCCTCACGAGACTTAGAATAGATTAAAATATCATCAATAAACACCACCACAAAATGATCCAAATGCTCGTGGAAAATACGATTCATGTATTCCATAAACACACCAGGCGCATTAGAAACCCCGAACGGCATCACTGAATATTCATAATGACCGTAACGTGTTCTAAAGGCCGTCTTCTGAATATCCTCTTCTTTCACTCTTATCTGATGGTACCCCGATCTCAAATCGATCTTACTAAATACACAAGCACCAACCAACTGAACCATCAGATCATCAATCCTTGGAAGCGGATACTTATTCTTAATCGTCACTTTGTTCAACTGGCGATAATCAATACATAATCGCATACTCCCATCTTTCTTTTTCACTAACAAAACTGGAGCACCCCAAGGAGAAACACTTGGCCTCACGAACCTCTTTTCCAACAACTCATTTAACTGCTTTTTCAACTCCACCAATTCAGATGCCGACATTCTATAAGGTGCCATAGAAACAGGTCTAGTACCAGGAACTAGATCTATCGAAAATTCCACCTCTCTCACCGGCGGCACATCTGAAATATCATCAGGAAACACCTCAGGAAATTCGCACACAACAGGAAACACCTCCAATGAAACTTGACTATCCACAGTCAAAGATGCAAATAGTCCAAACAACTGAGCTTCATCCGCCAAAAGTTTCTTCAACTCTTTGGTAGATAAGAAACTCGAGTCTTCGTCTTCCTCAAGAGAAGGAAACCTTACAAGCTTATGATAACAATCAATGTGCACCCGATTGAATTGCAACCAATTCATTCCCAACACCACATCTAAGCCTTCCAACGGTAAACACACCAAATCCATCGCAAAGTCTTTACCATAAATGGTCAAAGGACAACTCAAACTCACCAAAGAAGTAGTTACTGACCCCATCGCTGGAGTATCAATAACCATCTCACCATCCATCGAAGACAACCCAAGATTCAAATATTCCGTGCACTCAGACGAAATAAACGAATGAGTCGCTCCAGTATCAATAATAGCAATTAAAGGCGTATTATTAATAAAGCAAGTACCTCTTATCAGACGATCAACACTTGAAGTCTGAGTTCCCGCCAATGAAAATACTTTCCCACTAGTCGGAGCTTTCTTCTGATTTGGACACTTCGAGCTAATGTGACCAGGTTCCCCACAGTTATAACACTTCACTACATTCTTCCTTTTACAATCAGCTAAAACATGTCCGATACCACCACAATTAGAACACTTATCCACTTTCTTCCTACATTCCATCTGGCGATGACCCAATTCACCACATTTAAAACACCTAGGAGCATTAGACATACCTCCTCCACTTGACCTTCGATCAAAATTACCCCTTTGTTTACCTTTATCAACCGGTGACACATACGGACCACCACGGAACTGTTGTTTCCCTTTTCTGTCACTTACACTTTTATAGTGAGCAGAACGAGCCTTACTATCTTCATCATAAATCCTACAGCATTCCACCAAATCAGCAAACCTTCGGATCCTTTGATAACCAATAGCCTGTTTTATCTCAGGACGCAAGCCACTTTCATACTTCACACACTTTGAAAATTCAGCAGTCGTTTCCACATAATGAGGATAAAACTGCACAAGTTCCACAAACTTAGCAGTATAGTCAATAACCGACATATTACCTTGTTTTAGCTCTAAAAACTCAATCTCCTTCTTTCCTCAGACATCCTCGGGAAAATACTTCCTTAGAAACTCTCGGCTAAACACCTCCCAAGTGATCTCTTCTTCCTCCTCCTCAGCTTCCAACACCTGACGAGTACTGACCCACCAGTCATCAGCCTCTTCGTGTAACATATGAGTGCCCAGCCTCACCTTAACATCATCGTCATCACAATCCATTACCCTGAAAATCCTCTCAATCTCTTTCAACCACAACTGCGCACCATCTGGATCATGCTTCCCTTTAAAGACCGTCGGCTTATTCTTTCTAAACTCATCATTTCCTGCAGCATTCGGTGCCCCCTGCACAGCTCGTGCCATCGCTTCCATCGCAGCAGCCAAAGCAGCATCATTACGACCAGCCATATTCTGTTCGTCTAAACACAGAAACTATGGTTAAACAACAACTCGTCCAACACAACTCGCCCAATATTCCAGACACAACAGACACAACTGACACGGACTGGCTCTGATACCACTTAATGTGACGCCCCCAAACTATACCCCCAATTAACATGCAATTAGAGCACTAAAAGAAAATTCAAAATTTCGTCAGAGTACATTTGAATTCGCGGCATAGAAATGGAGGAATCACATCAACTGTAACAAAACATAGCATACAACACCTGCCCATAAAGATATGCAACTGTGGGGTAGCAATCAATAGAGGAAACTTAGTTCCTTACACCCACTTTTCAGAAATTAGAATTAAAGCGGAAAATCTAAAATCTGAACAACATATATACATATATACATATCAACATATAAACATGTCTATCATACATCCAGTTATACATATACAACCACAATATATCATCGGATATACAAAATAATCGCAAACGGCCACCCTAGCTTCCCGGAGTCACATATCAGAGCCGACCGACAAAAGAATGAAGATGCAAAGCTTCACAAAAAGAATACCTCCAGCAACTCTAATCTGCAACGCCTCATAGAGCGTTATAAAACAGCAGAAGGGTGAGAAAAACAACCATAATATAATTGCATAAAATTATATATTAACACCAGGAATGCACAAATAACATCTTCTCACCACAAATGCACCACAAGCAGATATAACACAATACAATTACACATATTCCAATCACATTATTCACACACACAATTAATATGCACATTTAATCCATGATTATGCAAATGCACAGAGACCGACACAACGACTCTATGCACATGCCATGCGGTACCGACTTCCATTGTCTCATGTCTCATCATCAGTTCACTCAGGAACTATTGGAATCATCGCTCGTTACTGAGAATCTCAAGTAACTCCCCGTCGGGCCTACGATGTTCACCCGTCGCTTTAGGTCCTCAGGCATCGCCTCATATTTTCGAGGCACACGACGTTAAAGATTGCTTTAAGTCTCCAAAGGAGCCCACAATCGTCTATAACCACCGCTTTAGGTCCTCAGGCATCGCCTCATATTTTCGAGGCACACAATGTTATAGCAATTTCCCTCAGGAATTAAACCGTCACTCAGGACGTTCAACAATGCACACTATGATGCTTGGCATACAATGACTCATGACATTCACATTGCATCCATACACACATTCATAATCATGCACATTTATCAAATACCACACTTAGCATTTTCTTGCCTTTCGGCCACAAAGCATCATCACAACAGCACATAAGTCATCTCACGTACAAAACAACAACATACGGTATAATACACGTCAATTCCACACCATTAAAATGACAAAAATCGATAACCAACACTATTCACATTTCCCGACATAATTTAATCGGCTAACAATTCTCAAAACATCATAATCATAAAGTACAACTCGATACCTTTCCAACGACACCAAGAATTCAAAAATCGGATAATCGGAACCAAAGTTACGGACAAAACCGAAAACAACATTTTGAAAAATCACATTTTTTACAATTCTCCTGTCCATACGCGTAACACCTATTCCCATACGCGTATTGACAGAACAATTTCTCTTCATAAAATCACGTTTCAAAAATGCATACGCGTACGCCCATAGCCCTTACGCGTATCACCAGAGGGCCGGTAAAACATGCATTTCATACGCGTATTGGCCCAAAACCACGCCTTTGTTACGCGTAACGCCTAGACTCATACGCGTATTGGCAAGTCCCTTACGCGTATGGCCAGGACAGATCCAGAAAAATTCTGCAGAACATTTTCTGCGTTTTTTCAAACCCCAATCAACCAAATCTTCACCTAAAACTCAGAAAAACACCAAATAGAAGTGTAATAATACATCACAAACATGTATAGACAATCAAGAACATAGTCCACAAGAATTTAGACACATTCCAATCAATTTCTAACCAATTTTACCAAAAATGAGTTTTACCAATTTTCTCCAAATTAATCCCACACCAAAAACAAACATACATACATAATCGTATACAATCATAGAATAATCGAGTTTCGCACCCTTACCCGATTAATCGATTCCTAGAAATTGTTCTTGATGATTTTTCCACTCTTTCTCCAATTTTCTCTCTTCTCCTCTTTTCTTCCCTTTTTCCTTCTTTCTTCTTTCTTTCTCTCTATTTTTCTTTTCTATTTTCTTTTCTAGTCTAACTTAGTAAAAATATCAATGAAATGTCCAAAATACCCCCACACTCAAATATCCCGCAAATGTTCCCGAAACGCGATAAAATATTCACGACGAAAAATAACACATTTTCACATAAAAGTCGAAAATAAAATAAAATAATAATAAAATAATCAAAAAGACTCAATAAAATAAAGTTGGCAAAACTGGGGCGTTACAACTCTCCCCCACTTAGAAATTTTCGTCCTCGAAAATATTACCTGATACAAACAACTCTGGATACGACTCCCGCATCCTACTCTCCAACTCCCACGTCAAATTTCCCTCAGCAGCGCCTCCCCACGCCACTTTCACAAGTGCAATCTCTTTGCCCCTCAACCGCTTCACCTCGCGATCCAAAATCCTAACTGGTAAAGTCTCGACCGTAAGGTTATCTCTTACCTCAACCTCGTCCATTGGAATAACATGTGAAGGGTCCGGAACATACTTCCGAAGCTGTGAAACATGAAACACATCATGCAAATTCGACAGATTCGGCGGCAACGCCACACGATACGCCACAGCACCAACTCTCGCAGATATCTGGTAAGGACCAATAAATCGAGAAGTAAGCTTCTTAGATTTCAGAGCACGACCAACGCCCGTTACCGGCGTAACTCTCAGAAATACGTGATCACCCTCTTGAAACTCAAGATCCTTCCGTCTCCGATCATGATAACTCTTTTGTCTATCCTGAGAAGCCTTTATTTTCTCACGAATAAACTTTACCTTTTCCGTCGTTTGTTGCACCAAATCCGGTCCAACCACCGAACTTTCACCTGTTTCGTGCCAACACAACGGCGTTCGACATCTTCGTCCATATAAGGCCTCAAAAGGTGCCATTCCAATACTAGAATGGAAACTGTTATTATACGTGAACTCAACCAAAGCAAGATAACCGTCCCACGCACCACCTTGTTCCAAAACACACGCTCTCGACAAATCCTCCAACGACTGAATAGTTCTTTCGGTCTGACCATCCGTCTGCGGATGATAAGCCGAACTCAACCTCAATCTAGAACCCAAAGCCTTCTGTAAGCTTTCCCAAAATCTAGATGTAAACCTAGGATCTCGATCCGAAACAATACTCAATGGAATCCCATGCAATTTCACAACCACACTGATATAGATCTCAGCTAACCGTTCCAAAGAAAAACTGATGTCAATCGGAATAAAATGCGCCGATTTAGTCAGCCTGTCCACAATCACCCAAATAGCATTATGACCTCTTTGCGTATTCGGTAATCCCGTTACAAAATCCATCGAAATGCTATCCCACTTCCACTCAGGAATATCCAACGATTGCAACAAACCACTAGGCCTCAAATGTTCCACTTTCGATTTCTGACAAGTCAAATATGCATACACAAACTGAGCCACATCTCTTTTCAAACCAGACCACCAGAAAATCTTCTTCAAATCTTGGTACATCTTATTCGCACCCGGATGAATACTTAAATTACTCCGGTGTCCTTCCTCCAAAATCATTCTTTTCAACTCCGCATCATCAGGAATACAAATACGACCACGGAATCTCAAAACACCAAAATTATCCACCTTGAAATCCACATTCTCATTCCTCATCAAATCAACGAATTTCAAATCAAGCTTTTGTTTCTCACTAACCGACAACAAAAATTCATTAGCAACCTTCAACACTCCAAGCCTTACACTAACCGAAGTCACTTCATATACCAAACTCAAGTCTCTAAACGACTCCAAAAGTTCCCACTCTTTCACCATCAATGCGGACATATGCAACGATTTCCGGCTCAATGCATCGGCTACCACATTAGCTTTACCAGGATGGTAATTCAAGCCAAAATCGTAGTCTTTCAAGAATTCCAACCATCTCCGTTGCCTCATGTTCAACTCTTTCTGATCAAATAAATATTTCAAGCTTTTATGATCACTAAAGACTTCGAACCTTGCACCATAGAGATAGTGCCTCCAAATCTTCAACACAAAAACTACAGCCGCTAACTCAAGATCATGAGTAGGATAGTTTTTCTCATGAACTCTTAACTGTCTTGAAGCATAAGCTACAACGTTACCTTCCTGCATCAGAACACCACCCAAACCAATTAAAGAAGCATCGCAGTACACAACAAACGGTTTATTAGCATCAGGTAAAATCAGAATAGGAGCTGTCGTCAATCTTCTCTTCAGCTCACAAAAACTTTCTTCACATTGAATATCCCAAATGAATGCTTTGCCCTTACAAGTCAACTGCGTCAAAGGAAGAGCTAGCTTAGAAAACCCTTCAATGAACCTCCGGTAATAACCAGCCAAACCCAAAAAGCTTTGAATCTCGGTAACGGATCTAGGAGCCTCCCATTGTAGAACTGCTTCTACTTTAGATGGATCCACAGCAATACCATTACCTGAAATTACGTGCCCAAGAAAACTCACCTCAGACAACCAGAATTCACACTTGGACAATTTGGCAAAAAGCTTCCTTTCCTTCAAAACCTGCAAAACAATACGCAAATGCTCTGCATGTTCCTCACAAGACTTAGAATAGATTAAAATATCATCAATAAACACCACCACAAAATGATCCAAATGCTCGTGGAAAATACGATTCATGTATTCCATAAACACACCAGGCGCATTAGAAACCCCGAACGGCATCACTGAATATTCATAATGACCGTAACGTGTTCTAAAGGCCGTCTTCTGAATATCCTCTTCTTTCACTCTTATCTGATGGTACCCCGATCTCAAATCGATCTTACTAAATACACAAGCACCAACCAACTGATCCATCAGATCATCAATCCTTGGAAGCGGATACTTATTCTTAATCGTCACTTTGTTCAACTGGCGATAATCAATACATAATCGCATACTCCCATCTTTCTTTTTCACTAACAAAACTGGAGCACCCCAAGGAGAAACACTTGGCCTCACGAACCTCTTTTCCAACAACTCATTTAACTGCTTTTTCAACTCCACCAATTCAGATGCCGACATTTTATAAGGTGCCATAGAAACAGGTCTAGTACCAGGAACTAGATCTATCGAAAATTCCACCTCTCTCACCGGTGGCACATCTGAAATATCATCAGGAAACACCTCAGGAAATTCGCACACAACAGGAAACACCTCCAATGAAACTTGACTATCCACAGTCAAAGATGCAAATAGTCCAAACAACTGAGCTTCATCCGCCAAAAGTTTCTTCAACTCTTTGGTAGATAAGAAACTCGAGTCTTCATCTTCCTCAAGAGAAGGAAACCTTACAAGCTTATGATAACAATCAATGTGCACCCGATTGAATTGCAACCAATTCATTCCCAACAACACATCTAAACCTTCCAATGGTAAACACACCAAATCCATCGCAAAGTCTTTACCATAAATGGTCAAAGGACAACTCAAACTCACCAAAGAAGTAGTTACTGACCCCATCGCTGGAGTATCAATAACCATCTCACCATCCATCGAAGACAACCCAAGATTCAAATATTCCGCGCACTCAGACGAAATAAACGAATGAGTCGCTCCAGTATCAATAATAGCAATTAAAGGCGTATTATTAATAAAGCAAGTACCTCTTATCAGACGATCAACACTTGAAGTCTGAGTTCCCGCCAATGAAAATACTTTCCCACTAGTCGGAGCTTTCTTCTGATTTGGACACTTCGAGCTAATGTGACCAGGTTCCCCACAGTTATAACACTTCACTACATTCTTCCTTTTACAATCAGCTAAAACATGTCCGATACCACCACAATTAGAACACTTATCCACTTTCTTCCTACATTCCATCTGGCGATGACCCAATTCACCACATTTAAAACACCTAGGAGCATTAGACATACCTCCTCCACTTGACCTTCGATCAAAATTACCCCTTTGTTTACCTTTATCAACCGGTGACACATACGGACCACCACGGAACTGTTGTTTCCCTTTTCTGTCACTTACACTTTTATAGTGAGCAGAACGAGCCTTACTATCTTCATCATAAATCCTACAGCATTCCACCAAATCAGCAAACCTTCGGATCCTTTGATAACCAATAGCCTGTTTTATCTCAGGACGCAAGCCACTTTCATACTTCACACACTTTGAAAATTCAGCAGTCGTTTCCACATAATGAGGATAAAACTGCACAAGTTCCACAAACTTAGCAGTATAGTCAATAACCGACATATTACCTTATTTTAGCTCTAAAAACTCAATCTCCTTCTTTCCTCAGACATCCTCGGGAAAATACTTCCTTAGAAACTCTCGGCTAAACACCTCCCAAGTGATCTCTTCTTCCTCCTCCTCAGCTTCCAACACCTGACGAGTACTGACCCACCAGTCATCAGCCTCTTCGTGTAACATATGAGTGCCCAGCCTCACCTTAACATCATCGTCATCACAATCCATTACCCTGAAAATCCTCTCAATCTCTTTCAACCACAACTGCGCACCATCTGGATCATGCTTCCCTTTAAAGACCGGCGGCTTATTCTTTCTAAACTCATCATTTCCTGCAGCATTCGGTGCCCCCTGCACAGCTCGTGCCATCGCTTCCATCGCAGCAGCCAAAGCAGCATCATTACGACCAGCCATATTCTGTTCGTCTAAACACAGAAACTATGGTTAAACAACAACTCGTCCAACACAACTCGCCCAATATTCCAGACACAACAGACACAACTGACACGGACTGGCTCTGATACCACTTAATGTGACGCCCCCAAACTATACCCCCAATTAACATGCAATTAGAGCACTAAAAGAAAATTCAAAATTTCGTCAGAGTACATTTGAATTCGCGGCATAGAAATGGAGGAATCACATCAACTGTAACAAAACATAGCATACAACACCTGCCCATAAAGATATGCAACTGTGGGGTAGCAATCAATAGAGGAAACTTAGTTCCTTACACCCACTTTTCAGAAATTAGAATTAAAGCGGAAAATCTAAAATCTGAACAACATATATACATATATACATATCAACATATAAACATGTCTATCATACATCCAGTTATACATATACAACCACAATATATCATCGGATATACAAAATAATCGCAAACGGCCACCCTAGCTTCCCGGAGTCACATATCAGAGCCGACCGACAAAAGAATGAAGATGCAAAGCTTCACAAAAAGAATACCTCCAGCAACTCTAATCTGCAACGCCTCATAGAGCGTTATAAAACAGCAGAAGGGTGAGAAAAACAACCATAATATAATTGCATAAAATTATATATTAACACCAGGAATGCACAAATAACATCTTCTCACCACAAATGCACCACAAGCAGATATAACACAATACAATTACACATATTCCAATCACATTATTCACACACACAATTAATATGCACATTTAATCCATGATTATGCAAATGCACAGAGACCGACACAACGACTCTATGCACATGCCATGCGGTACCGACTTCCATTGTCTCATGTCTCATCATCAGTTCACTCAGGAACTATTGGAACCATCGCTCGTTACTGAGAATCTCAAGTAACTCCCCGTCGGGCCTACGATGTTCACCCGTCGCTTTAGGTCCTCAGGCATCGCCTCATATTTTCGAGGCACACGACGTTAAAGATTGCTTTAAGTCTCCAAAGGAGCCCACAATCGTCTATAACCACCGCTTTAGGTCCTCAGGCATCGCCTCATATTTTCGAGGCACACGATGTTATAGCAATTTCCCTCAGGAATTAAACCGTCACTCAGGACGTTCAACAATGCACACTATGATGCTTGGCATACAATGACTCATGACATTCACATTGCATCCATACACACATTCATAATCATGCACATTTATCAAATACCACACTTAGCATTTTCTTGCCTTTCGGCCACAAAGCATCATCACAACAGCACATAAGTCATCTCACGTACAAAACAACAACATACGGCATAATACACGTCAATTCCACACCATTAAAATGACAAAAATCGATAACCAACACTATTCACATTTCCCGACATAATTTAATCGGCTAACAATTCTCAAAACATCATAATCATAAAGTACAACTCGATACCTTTCCAACGACACCAAGAATTCAAAAATCGGATAATCGGAACCAAAGTTACGGACAAAACCGAAAACAACATTTTGAAAAATCACATTTTTTACAATTCTCCTGTCCATACGCGTAACACCTATTCCCATACGCGTATTGACAGAACAATTTCTCTTCACAAAATCACGTTTCAAAAATCCATACGCGTACGCCCATAGCCCTTACGCATATCACCAGAGGGCCGGTAAAACATGCATTTCATACGCATATTGGCCCAAAACCACGCCATTGTTACGCGTAACGCCTAGACTCATACGCGTATTGGCAAGTCCCTTACGCGTATGGCCAGGACAGATCCAGAAAAATTCTGCAGAACATTTTCTGCGTTTTTTCAAACCCCAATCAACCAAATCTTCACCTAAAACTATGAAAAACACCAAATAGAAGTGTAATAATACATCACAAACATGTATAGACAATCAAGAACATAGTCCACAAGAATTTAGACACATTCCAATCAATTTCTAACCAATTTTACCAAAAATGAGTTTTACCAATTTTCTCCAAATTAATCCCACACCAAAAACAAACATACATACATAATCGTATACAATCATAGAATAATCGAGTTTCGCACCCTTACCCGATTAATCGATTCCTAGAAATTGTTCTTGATGATTTTTCCACTCTTTCTCCAATTTTCTCTCTTCTCCTCTTTTCTTCCCTTTTTCCTTCTTTCTTCTTTCTTTCTCTCTATTTTTCTTTTCTATTTTCTTTTCTAGTCTAACTTAGTAAAAATATCAATGAAATGTCCAAAATACCCCCACACTCAAATATCCCGCAAATGTTCCCGAAACGCGATAAAATATTCACGACGAAAAATAACACATTTTCACATAAAAGTCGAAAATAAAATAAAATAATAATAAAATAATCAAAAAGACTCAATAAAATAAAGTTGGCAAAACTGGGGCGTTACAACTCTCCCCCACTTAGAAATTTTCGTCCTCGAAAATATTACCTGATACAAACAACTCTGGATACGACTCCCGCATCCTACTCTCCAACTCCCACGTCAAATTTCCCTCAGCAGCGCCTCCCCACGCCACTTTCACAAGTGCAATCTCTTTGCCCCTCAACCGCTTCACCTCGCGATCCAAAATCCTAACTGGTAAAGTCTCGACCGTAAGGTTATCTCTTACCTCAACCTCGTCCATTGGAATAACATGTGAAGGGTTCGGAACATACTTCCGAAGCTGTGAAACATGAAACATATCATGCAAATTCGACAGATTCGGCGGCAATGCCACACGATACGCCACAGCACCAACTCTCGCAGATATCTGGTAAGGACCAATAAATCGAGAAGTAAGCTTCTTAGATTTCAGAGCACGACCAACGCCCGTTACCGGCGTAACTCTCAGAAATACGTGATCACCCTCTTGAAACTCAAGATCCTTCCGTCTCCGATCATGATAACTCTTTTGTCTATCCTGAGAAGCCTTTATTTTCTCACGAATAAACTTTACCTTTTCCGTCGTTTGTTGCACCAAATCCGGTCCAACCACCGAACTTTCACCTGTTTCGTGCCAACACAACGGCGTTCGACATCTTCGTCCATATAAGGCCTCAAAAGGTGCCATTCCAATACTAGAATGGAAACTGTTATTATACGTGAACTCAACCAAAGCAAGATAACCGTCCCACGCACCACCTTGTTCCAAACACACGCTCTCGACAAATCCTCCAACGACTGAATAGTTCTTTCGGTCTGACCATCCGTCTGCGGATGATAAGCCGAACTCAACCTCAATCTAGAACCCAAAGCCTTCTGTAAGCTTTCCCAAAATCTAGATGTAAACCTAGGATCTCGATCCGAAACAATACTCAATGGAATCCCATGCAATTTCACAACCACACTGATATAGATCTCAGCTAACCGTTCCAAAGAAAAACTGATGTCAATCGGAATAAAATGCGCCGATTTAGTCAGCCTGTCCACAATCACCCAAATAGCATTATGACCTCTTTGCGTATTCGGCAATCCCGTTACAAAATCCATCGAAATGCTATCCCACTTCCACTCAGGAATATCCAACGATTGCAACAAACCACTAGGCCTCAAATGTTCCACTTTCGATTTCTGACAAGTCAAATATGCATACACAAACTGAGCCACATCTCTTTTCAAACCAGACCACCAGAAAATCTTCTTCAAATCTTGGTACATCTTATTCGCACCCGGATGAATACTTAAATTACTCCGGTGTCCTTCCTCCAAAATCATTCTTTTCAACTCCGCATCATCAGGAATACAAATACGACCACGGAATCTCAAAACACCAAAATTATCCACCTTGAAATCCACATTCTCATTCCTCATCAAATCAACGAATTTCAAATCCAGCTTTTGTTTCTCACTAACCGACAACAAAAATTCATTAGCAACCTTCAACACTCCAAGCCTTACACTAACCGAAGTCACTTCACAAACCAAACTCAAGTCTCTAAACGACTCCAAAAGTTCCCACTCTTTCACCATCAATGCGGACATATGCAACGATTTCCGGCTCAATGCATCGGCTACCACATTAGCTTTACCAGGATGGTAATTCAAGCCAAAATCGTAGTCTTTCAAGAATTCCAACCATCTCCGCTGCCTCATGTTCAACTCTTTTTGATCAAATAAATATTTCAAGCTTTATGATCACTAAAGACTTCGAACCTTGCACCATAGAGATAGTGCATCCAAATCTTCAACACAAAAACTACAGCCGCTAACTCAAGATCATGAGTAGGATAGTTTTTCTCATGAACTCTTAACTGTCTTGAAGCATAAGCTACAACTTTACCTTCCTGCATCTGAACACCACCCAAACCAATTAAAGAAGTATCGCAGTACACAACAAACGGTTCATTAGGATCAGGTAAAATCAGAATAGGAGTTGTCGTCAATCTTCTCTTCAGCTCACAAAAACTTTCTTCACATTGAATATCCCAAATGAATGCTTTGCCCTTACAAGTCAACTGCGTCAAAGGAAGAGCTAGCTTAGAAAACCCTTCAATGAACCTCTGGTAATAACCAGCCAAACCCAAAAAGCTTCGAATCTCGGTAACGGATCTAGGAGCCTCCCATTGGAGAATTGCTTCTACTTTAGATGGATCCACAGCAATACCATTACCTGAAATTACGTGCCCAAGAAAACTCACCTCAGACAACCAGAATTCACACTTGGACAATTTGGCAAAAAGCTTCCTTTCCTTCAAAACCTGCAAAACAATACGCAAATGCTCTGCATGTTCCTCACGAGACTTAGAATAGATTAAAATATCATCAATAAACACCACCACAAAACGATCCAAATGCTCGTGGAAAATACGATTCATGTATTCCATACACACACCAGGCGCATTACAAAACCCCGAACGGCATCACTGAATATTGATAATGACCGTAACGTGTTCTAAAGGCCGTCTTCTGAATATCCTCTTCTTTCACTCTTATCTGATGGTACCTTGATCTCAAATCGATCTTACTAAATACACAAGCACCAACCAACTGATCCATCAGATCATCAATCCTTGGAAGCGGATACTTATTCTTAATCGTCACTTTGTTCAACTGGCGATAATCAATACATAATCGCATACTCCCATCTTTCTTTTTCACTAACAAAACTGGAGCACCCCAAGGAGAAACACTTGGCCTCACGAACCTCTTTTCCAACAACTCATTTAACTGCTTTTTCAACTCCACCAATTCAGATGCCGACATTCTATAAGGTGCCATAGAAACAGGTCTAGTACTAGGAACTAGATCTATCGAAAATTCCACCTCTCTCACCGGCGGCACATCTGAAATATCATCAGGAAACACCTCAGGAAATTCGCACACAACAGGAAACACCTCCAATGAAACTTGACTATCCACAGTCAAAGATGCAAATAGTCCAAACAACTGAGCTTCATCCGCCAAAAGTTTCTTCAACTCTTTGGTAGATAAGAAACTCGAGTCTTCGTCTTCCTCAAGAGAAGGAAACCTTACAAGCTTATGATAACAATCAATGTGCACCCGATTGAATTGCAACCAATTCATTCCCAACACCACATCTAAACCTTCCAACGGTAAACACACCAAATCCATCGCAAAGTCTTTACCATAAATGGTCAAAGGACAACTCAAACTCACCAAAGAAGTAGTTACTGACCCCATCGCTGGAGTATCAATAACCATCTCACCATCCATCGAAGACAACCCAAGATTCAAACGTTCCGCGCACTCAGACGAAATAAACGAATGAGTCGCTCCAGTATCAATAATAGCAATTAAAGGCGTATTATTAATAAAGCAAGTACCTCTTATCAGACGATCAACACTTGAAGTCTGAGTTCCCGCCAATGAAAACACTTTCCCACTAGTCGGAGCTTTCTTCTGATTCGGACACTTCGAGCTAATGTGACCAGGTTCCCCACAGTTATAACACTTCACTACATTCTTCCTTTTACAATCAGCTAAAACATGTCTGATACCACCACAATTAGAGCACTTATCCACTTTCTTCCTACATTCCATCTGGCGATGACCCAATTCACCACATTTAAAACACCTAGGAGCATTAGACATACCTCCTCCACTTGACCTTCGATCAAAATTACCCCTTTGTTTACCTTTATCAGCCGGTGACACATACGGACCACCATGGAACTGTTGTTTCCCTTTTCTGTCACTTACACTTTTATAGTGAGCAGAACGAGCCTTACTATCTTCATCATAAATCCTACAGCATTCCACCAAATCAGCAAACCTTCGGATCCTCTGATAACCAATAGCCTGCTTTATCTCAGGACGCAAGCCACTTTCATACTTCACACACTTTGAAAATTCAGCAGTCGCTTCCACATAATGAGGATAAAACTGCACAAGTTCCACAAACTTAGCAGTATAGTCAATAACCGACATATTACCTTGTTTTAGCTCTAAAAACTCAATATCCTTCTTTCCTCGGACATCCTCGGGAAAATACTTCCTTAGAAACTCTCGGCTAAACACCTCCCAAGTGATCTCTTCTTCCTCCTCCTCAGCTTCCAACACCTGACGAGTACTGACCCATCAGTCATCAGCCTCTTCGTGTAACATATGAGTGCCCAGCCTCACCTTAACATCATCGTCATCACAATCCATTACCCTGAAAATCCTCTCAATCTCTTTCAACCACAACTGCGCACCATCCGGATCATGCTTCCCTTTAAAGACCGGCGGCTTATTCTTTCTAAACTCATCATTTCCTGCAGCATTCGGTGCCCCCTGCACAGCTCGTGCCATCGCTTCCATCGCAGCAGCCAAAGCAGCATCATTACGACCAGCCATATTCTGTTCGTCTAAACACAGAAACTATGGTTAAACAACAACTCCTCCAACACAACTCGCCCAATATGCCAGACACAACAGACACAACTGACACGGACTGGCTCTGATACTACTTAATGTGACGCCCCCAAACTATACCCCCAATTAACATGCAATTAGAGCACTAAAAGAAAATTCAAAATTTCGTCAGAGTACATTTGAATTCGCGGCATAGAAAGGGAGGAATCACATCAACTGTAACAAAACATAGCATACAACACCTGCCCATAAAGATATGCAACTGTGGGGTAGCAATCAATAGAGGAAACTTAGTTCCTTACACCCACTTTTCAGAAATTAGAATTAAAGTGGAAAATCTAAAATCTGAACAACATATATACATATATACATATCAACATATAAACATGTTTATCATACATCCAGTTATACATATACAACCACAATATATCATCGGATATACAAAATAATCGCAAACGGCCACCCTAGCTTCCCGGAGTCACATATCAGAGCCGACCGACAAAAGAATGAAGACGCAAAGCTTCACAAAAAGAATACCTCCAGCAACTCTAATCTGCAACGCCTCATAGAGCGTTATAAAACAGCAGAAGGGTGAGAAAAACAACCATAATATAATTGCATAAAACTATATATTAACACCAGGAATGCACAAATAACATCTTCTCACCACAAATGCACCACAAGAAGATATAACACAATACAATTACACATATTCTAATCACATTATTCACACACACAATTAATATGCACATTTAATCCATGATTATGTAAATGCACAGAGACCGACACAACGACTCTATGCACATGCCATGCGGTACCGACTTCCATTGTCTCATGTCTCATCATCAGTTCACTCAGGAACTATTGGAACCATCGCTCGTTACTGAGAATCTCAAGTAACTCCCCGTCGGGCCTACGATGTTCACCCGTCGCTTTAGGTCCTCAGGCATCGCCTCATATTTTCGAGGCACACGACGTTAAAGATTGCTTTAAGTCTCCAAAGGAGCCCACAATCGTCTATAACCACCGCTTTAGGTCCTCAAGCATCGCCTCATATTTTTGAGGCACACAATGTTATAGCTATTTCCGTCAGGAATTAAACCGTCACTCAGGACGTTCAACAATGCACACTATGATGCTTGGCATACAATGACTCATGACATTCACATTGCATCCATACACACATTCATAATCATGCACATTTATCAAATACCACACTTAGCATTTTCTTGCCTTTCGGCCACAAAGCATCATCACAACAGCACATAAGTCATCTCACGTACAAAACAACAACATACGGCATAATACACGTCAATTCCACACCATTAAAATGACAAAAATCGATAACCGACACTATTCACATTTCCCAATATAATTTAATCGGCTAACAATTCTCAAAACATCATACCCATAAAGTACAACTCGATACCTTTCCAACGACACCAAGAATTCAAAAATCGGATAATCGGAACCAAAGTTACGGACAAAACCGAAAACAACATTTTGAAAATCACATTTTTTGCAATTCTCCTGTCCATACGCGTAACACTTATTCCCATACGCGTATTGACAGAACAATTTCTCTTCACAAAATCACGTTTCAAAAATCCATACGCGTACGCCCATAGCCCTTACGCGTATCACCAGAGGGCCGGTAAAACATGCATTTCATACGCGTATTGGCCCAAAACCACGCCATTGTTACGCGTAACGCCTAGACTCATACGCGTATTGGCAAGTCCCTTACGCGTATGGCCAGGACAGATCCAGAAAAATTCTGCAGAACATTTTCTGCATTTTTTCAAACCCCAATCAACCAAATCTTCACCTAAAACTCAGAAAAAAACCAAATAGAAGTGTAATAATACATCACAAACATGTATAGACAATCAAGAACATAGTCCACAAGAATTTAGACATATTCCAATCAATTTCTAACCAATTTTACCAAAAATGAGTTTTACCAATTTTCTCCAAATTAATCCCACACCAACAACAAACATACATACATAATCGTATACAATCATAGAATAATCGAGTTTCGCACCCTTACCCGATTAATCGATTCCAAGAAATTGTTCTTGATGATTTTTCCACTCTTTCTCCAATTTTCTCTCTTCTCCTCTTTTCTTCCCTTTTTCCTTCTTTCTTCTTTCTTTCTCTCTATTTTTCTTTCCCTTTTCTTTTCTATTTTCTTTTCTAGTCTAACTTAGTAAAAATATCAATGAAATGTCCAAAATACCCCCACACTCAAATATCCTGCAAATGTTCCCGAAACGCGATAAAATATTCACGACGAAAAATAACACATTTTCACATAAAAGTCAAAAATAAAATAAAATAATAATAAAATAATCAAAAAGACTCAATAAAATAATGTTGGCAAAACTGGGGCGTTACAAGAGGTTCCACAGTTGGAGTGATAATCTCAGAAACCACAGTGGCCTGTGTATCCATCTTTGCTTTCAAAACCTGAATAGCCTCCAGAATCTTCCCCATTCCTCCTCGGAGCTCATTTAGCTCATTGGTAACTCTGTTTATTTCAAAATTCTGTTCTGACATCCTTTGACGAGCTTGGGCTCGTGTGTTGTAGCGGCGTCGGGGACTCACTCTGACAATTCTCTTGGAGAATATGGTGACATGAGATAAGACAGGGAAGAAAATGCACATGTTATGACATGATGCAAATGAAAATGTAGATGCAGATGTAAGCTAAACTATCAAGAAAACCAAGAAATTTTGCAAACATTGTAGATAACAGGATGTTCATCAAAATAAACTTCTTCATTAGAGATTCTTGAAAATATTACATCAGAGGTAGTACATCTACATAATTCAAATACATAATCAGAAATGGAAATTACAACAAAAGGAAACTAAGCATCTGGTCCACTGGCGGACGGTCCCTCTCCTTCATTGATTTTTCCCAAAAGCTTGTTGATTTGCCCCTTGACCTTTGCCTTTTCAAGGGTCAATTCTCCTAGCGCATTCTTCAACTTCAGCTCTTACTTTGCAGTAGTCTCGTGACGGGGATAAGGTACCCTCATCACGAGAGCTATTTCGCGAGACCACTGCAAGCAACCCTCAGTATGGAGAAATCAGAGTTTTCTAGAGTGGTCCACCTTTGTCAGTTGATTTGGTACCAAGCACACTCCACTCTGATCCTTAGCTTAAAACCTTCATCCACCTCAAGAAAAAGCATTTCAAGGTCGTTAAAATCAGGAATTTCCTCCATTGGATGGCCCAAGTGACGGCGAGCAAGCACAAGGTTGTAGTTGATACATCCATTTCATCCCATGAGAGGCACATTGGGGAAATCCCCGTAGCTGTGGATCATCAGGATCCCTCCATAAACCGGATCATAATGTTCAATGTCGGTATGGCTCAATTCCATCAGCTTCTTGGACCAAATTGTGCTATCTTTAACTTCCCAAAAGGCTGGCGTCTTCGGTAAGTACGAAATAAACCACTTATAGAAGAGGGCGACACAACAAGCAACTGGCCCACAATTTCGCATGTATCTGGTATGAACAACATAATAGACATTTGCCAATAGTGTTGGAACTGGGTGGTTAAGCATGAAGATTTGGATAGCTTGAACATCGACGAAGTACTTGGCATTAGGAAACAGGAACAATCCATAGACAAGTAAAACAAAGGTTGATTCAAATAGTGCGGAGTTTCCTCTTTCAGCAAAGTAGAGTGCCTTTTCAAGCAAAAATTGAGCACGCAATCCACGACGTCCTCCCTTGTGTAGACATATATTTTCGACACCATGTCTTGGTAGGTAAAATGACGTTCTTTAACTAAAGAAAATGGCTACAGATGAAGAAGAAAGAAAAACGAAGGTATTCAGAAGAAGTTTTCGACACTTCGACAAGAACAGAGTTTCGACACTTCGACAAAAATAGAGTTTCGACATTTCGACAAAAACATAAGGAAGTTTTCTTCAGACAAGGTTTAAGGGACATTTGTTACTTTTCGACAATTCGACAAAGTAAAGAGGCGCAACTCTTCGACACAAAGGGAAAATTCAAATTCAAGAGTTATAACGTTTGGCAGAAGACGCGTGGAAGCTTTAGAAGAAAAGAAGACATGCAGAAGGCCAAGTGTCAAAGATTTAGAATTTTTCCGTTATTTGGCAGTTATCATATTTGTATATAAATAGGATAGTTGTTGTAGAATTTTAGGGTGTGAAAACTTGTACTAAATTCCTGTAAATACTCAAAGTACCCATGCGAGAGAAAAGAGTTTATTATCTGGAAATGTACGTGTGAAACACCATCTTTTTAAGTTTATAAAAATTCAAAGTCTTTTATAATTGCTTTTACTTTTCCCAGTCATTTATCCTTTATCATTTACTTTATGTAAGTTTCACTTTCATTCAATTTATTCTTCGCCAGAAGTTGTTAGTTAGTTCTTTAACCAAACCATTCATATAAAAAGATATAACAAAACAAACCATCAAAACACCATTATCCTAAGAGTTAGATAAATTTGCACATGTATCCCAGGATTTGTGTGGTTGGTCCTGCAAGTAACCCAATTTTATAAGAGATTGGTAAACCAGAGGTTGTTCGCCAAAATCAAGAGCGAACAAATTGGCACGCCCAGTGGGACCAGTGCAAAATTTTAGAATTTTTTACAGAATAACTTTTAGCCAAATAATTTCTACTTCGTTGTATGATTTTGAGAAGCGGTAAATTAGCCATAACCGACGTAGAAAGACCTAAAAGAACAAGAGTAAGAAGAATGGCGAATCGGCCAAATAATCCAAATCCAAATGAAACCATTCCAGTTTCCAACCCTATCCCTTCGACAGGGGGAAATGTGGATTCAAACCCTGTTCTGGAGGAGGCTATGCCTTCATCAACAGGATCTATACCAGCGGTTTCGCTCTCCCAAAATATGCTTAGTTCTTCCACAATGGGACATTCGATGCCCATGGGGACGCCTCCTCATGGAGGACATAATTATAGGCCATTTCAGACAAATTTTTCCACGCCTATGTTTGGTAGAGAATAACCATATGGAATGCCAACTTCAGTAATGGCAAACTTGCAAAATGCACCATCCTTGTATTCTGATGCCATGGTCCACGTGTCTTCACCACTACAAGGGTCGGGATATGGTGGAAGTATGAGTAGATTAAACCAACCCCTACCAAATTTCCAAATGCCAGCAATTATAAATAATTCTGCGCAAGTAATTCGACAACAAATGGACGAAAGTAATCATGATATGGTCCAAATGTTGACACAACAAATGGGAGCAGTGTTTAATCCTTTAATACAAAACACTACCCAAACCAACCAATTGTTGGCTGCGCAAATGACACGCATTGCTTACTTTTTTGGTGTTCCTCAAACGCGACAAAGAGAACAAGCAATTCAAAACCCAGTAGTGAATGTCGAAGAGGAACCCATAATAAATCAAAGGCCTTTAGAGAATCCTCAGGCAAACCCTAGAAACCAAGAGGCAGTGGTCGAACAACCTCGTGTCGAAATCCCCGTTCAACAAGAACCTAGGAGGGTAATCGTCCAGAGAGGCGAAGATGCTGATGATGTATTGCGACAGCGAATACGATATAATAACCTGCCTGCCGAAAACAATTTAGCAGCCATGGTCGAAAGGATAATGGCGCAAAATGGGGTAAATGTAGGATTACAAAGGCCTAGTTATGCCTCCCCATTATCTGAATATGTTCTGCAACAGGAATTACCCCCAAGGTGGAAAGTCCCCAAATTTACCAAATTTTCAGGGGACACTAGCGAATCCACCATAGAACATATAACGCGTTATTTGATCGAAGCAGGAGAAATAGCCCATAATGAAAATTTGAAGGTGAAATGCTTCCCAAGTTCTTTGACAAAAAATATGTTTACCTGGTTTACATCCTTGCCTGCGAACTCTATATTCACATGGACCCGACTAGAAAGATTGTTCCATGAACAATTTTATATGGGTCAGACTAAGATAAGTTTGAAGGAATTAGCCAGTGTTAAGAGGAAATTTTCAGAACCTATAGATGATTACCTAAATAGGTTCAGGTTGCTTAAGGCAAGATGTTTCACACAAGTGCCAGAACAAGAGTTAGTCGAAATGGCTGCAGGGGGTCTAGATTATTCTATAAGAAAGAAATTAGACACTCAATATTTGAGAGACATGGCACAATTATCAGATAGGGTAAGACAAATTGAAAGGCTAAAATCTGAGAAATTTAGATCAAATAAAAACAAAAAGGAAAGAGTGGCCTATGTAGGAGTATTCCAGGATGATGATGGTGACGAAAATTAACTAATTTTGTTCGACGAACAAGAAATTGATCTGGCAGAACTAAAGTCAGGTCTACCATACGCATGTAAGGTACTAACTCCGTCGAATGGGAAAAATCCAGTCGAACCTGAAAAGAATGATAGGTTTCCTAAAAGAACTTATATGTTCGACGTCACCAAGTGTGACGAAATTTTCGACTTATTAGTCAAAGATGGTCAATTAATAAAACCAGCAGGCACTAAAGAGCCTCCTGTGGACCAACAGAAAAAGAGAGGTTTTTGCAAATACCATAACTTTTTGGGTCATAAAACTTCTCAATGTTTCCTTTTCAGGGATCTTGTTCAGAATGCAATCTGTGATGGAAGACTGAAGTTTGGAGACAAATCAAAGCAACAGATGAGGATTGACTCAAACCCCATGCAGGTGGTCGAAGCCAATTATGCTGAACCTTCCACTGTGAATATGGTGGAGGTCGAAGTAGCCTCTGATTGTAGTTTTGAAATGGTGGAAGCTGCTGAGGGCTTCGACAATAATATCAACATGGTGGAGGTTGCTGATGATCTCCTAGACAAGCCTGAGGAGGAAAAAGTATCCAAGGACTTTGTAGACCAGCCAGTGTTGATCAAGATTACTAAAAATCTTGATGTAGGAAATTTGAATGACTATATCAACAAAGTTGATACTACTGAAGGTTTCGACAGTAAAAACAAAGTTGGAGATACTGAAGTCTTCGATAGTCAGAAGAAGGAGGAAACTACTGAAGGTTTCAACAACCAGAACGCAGTTGGAATTACTGAAGGTTTCGACGAAGAGAATAACAACAAAATTGCTGAAGATGGAATAATTTGGGATACTTTAGGAGAGCCCAGTGGAAAATTCGACTATCTCGTGAAATACTCTGCGCCCCCAAGTTCTCGTATTGACATCAATAAGATCCAGCCAACTGGATGGGGAGATTTCTGTGAAGATACTGATGAAGGAGCAAATGGTAATGCCCCTATCATCAAAGAGGAGGCTACTGAAGGCCTTAATCATGACAAAACAGAGACAATGGGAGTTGCTGGCAAGATCAACACTATGGAACCAGTCAATAAGAACGTTACCAGAATAAAGGCAGAGGCTGCTGAAGGCCTTGTAAAGCCTGCTCCTTATGGGATTTTGCGTAGAACAATGGAAGACCCTAAAGAAAACTCAGTCAGGCAATGCTGCAAACTCATCTCCAAGGACCTACCCTTAGGGGGAAGCTTCAACCAGGCGAAAGGGAATGCTGAAGAAGAGGCAAGACTTATTGAAAGAATGAATAAACTGAGTATCACTGATGACCAGAATGTGGATATCAACATGGTGGAAATTTCTCAGAAGAAACAAACAGAAACTGACGAAGAACGCCGTCGAGAAGAGTATCAGAAGTTGGCTTACCCTAAGGAGGAGGAGAGCTTAGTCGAATTCATCCAAAGGTGCCAGAGAAAGAAGGCTGAAGTCATGTTGTGCCCACGTTGTAGTGCGGTGTTCGACAAGAAAGCAGCAAGCAATCTGGAGGGGGTGGAGAAAGCCAAAAGAAGAGGAAACTGGGGGGCAATCCCAGCAGCCAGAAATGGAAGGTTTGATCCAAGGAGGAGTGAGCATCACAACCAAAGGTTTGGCGAAGGACGTCATAGAACTTACAAGCCATCTGTCAAAGCTGAGGATGATAAGTGGGTCCAACCAATCAGAGATGCTCAAGGGCAGAAAAAATGGAAGAACTTTGAAATGCAGAGAGGTTCCTCCATGGAAGGAAAAAGGGAGGTCGAAAAACAGAAACCAAGACCATACCCATCAGAGAACTATAAAGGAAAAAACCCAATGTCAAGGTCTCAGTGGAGAAGGTTCCAAAGACAGAAAAGAGCAGAAAAGGAGGCTGTAGAAAAGAACAAAATCAAAGAAAACACTGTTGATGAAAATAAAGTTGAGTCAAGCCAAAACATGCAAACAATGAACCAAGAGTCTGCTCCAAAAAGCGAGCCCTCTCAAAAGGACAAACCAAGCAACATGGTGGGGATGTCGAAGCCTAGCAACAAGGTACCAGAAGACGATGAAGTGACTGATGATTTTAGATCAGACTCAGAAGCATCTTTCGATGTCACTTGCAACGTGGTTTCAGTGCTGCCTAGAGACTATGATAGGGTGATGGAAATCGAAAACGAAGAAGAGGATGTCGAAGATGATAGCATGGGGCTCAGGCCTGTGTGTTATTATATAATGAACAATGGTTGTGTCGAAGAGCAGAACGCTTTCTTTGAGAGACCAGATGATGCAATGAAGGCACACTTGAAGCCTTTGTTCATAAAAGGAAAAGTGGAGAACGTTGGCGTCAACAAGATATTAGTAGATGGTGGTGCTGCTGTGAATTTGATGCCCCATTTCATGGTAAAAAAGATTGGAAAGGATGACTCAGACACAAAGCCCCACAACATGGTTTTGTCAAATTATGAGGGAAAAGTAGGAAGTACCATGGGAGTGATCCAGGTGAACCTAACTGTTGGAACCATAAAAAGACCAATGATGTTTATAGTGATAGCTTCAAGGGCGAATTATAATTTGCTGCTTGGAAGAGAGTGGATTCATGGGATAGGAGCTGTACCATCATCCATGCACCAACGAATAGCCATCTGGAGGCCAGATGGGATTGTTGAGAATATTGAAGCAGATCAAAGCTATTTTATGACTGAAGTAAACAATGTGAATAGTCGGAGTTTCGACAAGAATTTGGCTCACATACCCCCCTGCAACCCAGCAGAATTCGACTTGAAGGCAACTGACAACGCCTATTGTTCCATGTATCTTCACCCAACACGTGGTTTTCAATGGGACAAAGAAGTAATTGGCGAACCAAGTCACGTATGGGGAACTTCTCAGATTGAGCCAACAGGTTGGGGAAGTGAATTTGATGATTATGATGAGTGAAGCCTCAGCGATCGAAAGAATTACGGCTTATATAGCCGAAAATAAACTTAAAGCGGCCCTAGAGGCTGAAGTAAAATACATGGCTGTCGAAGCCAACAAAGAAGGTTTTGAAGAGCAATGTTCCCAAAGGGATATTGAAAAAGGTTATGACAACAATCAGAGTGGCGAATGGCAGAATCAGAAGCTTGACGCCATCTATGACGACGAACCTATGGGGTTCGAAAAGGATCCAACATCGACTAACACGAAGATGGTGGCACAAGATCCATTAGAAGAAATCAATTTAGGGTTGGGGGCAGAAAGAAGGCCATCTTACATCAGCGCCAAGATGGATCCTCAGTTCAAAGTCGAAATAGTCCAATTGCTAAATGAGTACAAAGACTGTTTTGCATGGGACTACGACGATATGCCAGGATTAGACAGGAGTTTGGTCGAATTGAAGCTACCAATAATGGAGGGAAAGAAGCCAGTAAAGCAGACTCCCAGACGCTTCGCACCAGAAATCTTGTCGAAAATAAAAGAAGAGGTCGAAAGACTTCTAAAATGCAGATTCATCCGCACCACCAGGTATATCAAATGGATTGCAAACATAGTTCCTGTAATTAAGAAAAATGGCAAGCTAAGGGTATGCATTGATTTTAGAGATTTAAATTCAGCTACCCCTAAGGATGAATATCCTATGCCAGTGGCAGAAATGCTCATAGATTCTGCAGCAGGCCATGAGTATTTGAGTATGCTTGATGGATACTCTGGCTATAATCAAATTTTTATTGCTGAAGAAGATGTTCCTAAAACAGCTTTTCGTTGCCCTAGAGCAATAGGAACCTATGAATGGGTAGTAATGCCCTTTGGTTTAAAAAATGCTGGAGCAACTTATCAAAGAGCCATGAATTCAATTTTTCATGACTTTATCGACACTTTTATGCAAGTATACATTGATGATATTGTGGTTAAGTCCATTTCAGGAACAAGTCATATAGACCATCTTCGACAGTCCTTTGAAAGGATGAGAAAGTTTGGTTTAAAAATGAATCCCCTTAAATGTGCTTTTGGTGTGCAGGCGGGTGATTTCCTAGGTTTTGTGGTCCACAAGAAAGGGATCGAAATAAATGAAAACAAAGCCAAAGCCATAATGGGAGCGAAAGCGCCATCGACAAAGAAGGGATTGCAGTCGCTACTAGGGAAAATCAACTTTCTCAGAAGGTTCATTTCCAACCTTAGTGGGAAGACACAAGCCTTTTCACCTCTACTTCGACTAAAGAAAGAAGATTTCACATGGGGGCAAGAACAACAAGATGCCTTCGACAAGATCAAAGAGTATCTGGCTAGTCCTCCAGTTCTGATGTCTCCTTGTAGAAAAAGAAGTATGAGATTATACATTTCAGCGTCAGACAAAACTTTGGGAAGCATGCTGTGTCAAGAAGATGAAAATGGCGTCGAAAGGGCCATCTATTATCTCAGCAGAGTCCTAAATAATGCTGAAACTAGATATAGTGTGATAGAAAAATTATGTTTGTGTGTATATTTCTCTTGTACAAAGTTAAAGAACTATATAAAACCAGTTGATGTATATGTTTCTTCTCATTTCGACGTAATAAAGTATATGTTATCTAAATCCATTTTACATAGTCGAATTGGGAAATGGGTTTTGGCATTGACAGAATATTCCTTAAAATATATGCCTTTAAAGGCTGTTAAGGGACAAGTGGTTGCTGATTTCATAGCTGACCATTCCATAAATGAAAATGAAGTAAAATATGTCGAATTAGAGCCATGGAAGTTATATTTCGACGGCTCCAGTCATAAGAATGGAACTGGTGTTGGAATGCTAATTATTTCTCCTGACAAAATTCCAACAAAATTCAAATACAAAGTCGAAGGCTTATGTTCAAATAATGAAGCAGAATATGAAGCTTTGATTGCCGGACTTGAAATATTGTTGGAATTGGGGGCAACAAGAGTCGAAATAATGGGTGACTCTGAGTTGGTGATAAAACAATTGACAAGAGAATATAAATGTGTCAAAGAGAATTTGATTATGTACTTCGTAATAGCTAACAGACTTCTCAAAAAATTCGACAATGTGGCCATCAGACACATTCCTAGATTGAAGAATCAAGAAGCGAATGATTTGGCTCAACTTGCGTCAGGCTACAAAGTGTCGAAAGAAAATTTGGAGAAAGCTATTGAAGTAAGGGGAAGAGTTATATCCACCAAGTTGGCTCCTTCAGATTTGGAAACAATAAAATTAGGTTATGGGGATGAGGAAAATTTTGAAATTTTCAATATAGATGATTCAGAAATTGAAGATTGGAGAAAACCTATCAAGGATTATCTACAAGACCCAAATCAGAAAGTCGAAAGAAAAGTAAAGTACAGAGCTTTAAGTTATGTAATTTTTGGAAATGAATTATTTAAAAAGACTGCAGAAGGAGTCTTGCTGAAATTTTTGGGCGAAGATGAAACTTACATAGCTTTGTCGAACGTGCACAGTGGTGCATGTGGCGCACACCAAGCAGGCCACAAAATGAAATGGTTATTATTTCGACAAGGAATGTACTGGCCAACAATGTTGAAAGACTGTGTCGAATTTGCAAAAGGTTGTCAGGAATGCCAAGTGTATGCAGGTATACCACATGTCCCTGCAAATGAGTTGCATTCAATTATAAAACCTTGGCCATTCAGAGGTTGGGCGTTGGATTTAATTGGTGAAATTCGACCAGCTTCTTCAAAAGGGCAGAAGTACATTTTAGTTGGAATAGATTATTTCACTAAGTGGATCGAAGCTATACCACTGGTAAATGTGGATCAAGAGGCAGTTATAGAGTTTATCCAGAAACATATAATTTACAGATTTGGGATACCAGAAACGATAACTACTGATCAGGGATCCGTGTTTACTGGGAAAAACATGCAAATGTTTGCAAAAAACACAGGTTTTAAGCTCTTAACTTCGACACCTTATTACGCCCAGGCAAATGGACAAGTCGAAGCAGCAAATAAGGTTGTGATAAATTTGATCAAAAAGCACGTGGGTAGAAAACCTAGAAACTGGCATAAGACTTTGGATCAGATTTTATGGGCTTGTCGAACGTCTCCTAAAGAAGCAACAAATTCTACTCCATTCAAATTGACTTATGGACACGATGCAGTGCTACCGGTCGAAATTTATTTACAGTCAATACGAGTTCAAAGGCATCATGAAATTCCATCAGAAATGTATTGGAGCATGATGATGGATGAACTAGTTGATTTGGATGAAGAGAGATTGCGTGTGTTAGACCTGATAAAGAGAGAAAAAGAAAGAGTCGAAAAGTTTTACATAAGAAAGTGAAATTTAAGACCCTTTCAGTGGGGGATCTTGTTTAGAAAGTAATTCTTCCTATGGATCGAAAAGATAGGTTAATGGGAAAATGGTCTCCTAAGTGGGAAGGACCTTGCCAAATTTTAAAAGTTTTTTCAAATGGCGCATATGAGGTCGAAGAGATAGATAAAGATAAAAGAATACTGAAGATAAATGGCAAGTATTTGAAAAAATATAAGCCAACATTGCAAGAAATTAAAATAGCAGTCGAATAATTGTAAAAAGAAAAGCAATATGGCGGACTAAAAATCTTTTCGCCAAATAGTACAGATCCATTGTCATTACAAAAAAGGGCTTTAAAAGCCAAACAAAAATTACAAGTGTTCAAACGGGAAAAGATGCTTTCAGCTTCTCAAACTTCGACTTCTGAATTTGAAGGCGTCGCTCACAAAGTGTCTTGTTCTTAGAAATCTCCTCAATCTCCTCGCCAAGCTTACGGGCCCTGTCGACATGGTGCACACCAACTTCTAGCTCTTTGCGGATTTCTTCCTGGTCATTCTTCTGCAGTTCTGCTTGACGTTTTTTCGCCTGTGAAATTTTGCCTTGGAGGACAGCAATGTGTTTTTCCCATTTTAGAATGTTTTCGCCACACAAAGCTGCTTCCCGCTGATTTTGCTTAGATAATTGCTCCATTTCAGTTACCTTGTTGGACGAATTCGACGCAGCTTCCCACTCAGCAAGTTGGGTCTCTGTTTTGTTTTCAAGCTTCTTGGAGCACTCTCGAAGTCGATTAAAGTCAGTTACCACAAGATCTATCAAAGTAGTAAGGTCCAGCACCACATCAGTGACTTCAGGAGGAGCCTCCAAGACATTGACTTGCTTTAGGATTTTCTTCATGTCGAAGTGAGCAGAGGAATCATTCTCCAGAAGTTAGAATAAGTCAATATCAAGGACTTTCTGTTGAATTTTTGCCAGCGATTCGTCCATTGACTTGGCATCAGAAGTAGTCCCTGAGGTAGTCGAGCTACTGATAGTGGTGTCAGCGAAATTGTAGCGAGAATTGAGCATGGTCTTCAGGTATTCGAAATGTCTTTGTACCTTCATACTCTCTAGCTCCTCATGAGAGAACTGGGTCGAAGTCGTCCCGGTCGAAGCAGCTGTAGTTGTTTTACCAAGATTTTCTTCGACGTTGTCTGTCTCTTCGTCAGTATCAGCAGCAGGAGTCAGTGGACTTTCATGTTCTTTTTCTTCTTCTTTTTTGACATCACTTGCACCCTCCTTGTCTCTCTCTTCGTCAGCAAATTCTGAATGGGGGGGGAGATTGATCTTCAGCTTCATTTCTAGTGGCAGCCATCACGGTATCCCCATCAGTTTCGACGAAGTCTTCAGTGTCGGGACCAGTCTTTTCTTCCACTACTTTTGGAATTCGTATAGAAATGGCAATGGGTTGATCTACTTCAGTGGCTGATTCCTTCGCTGAACTCTTAGGGGAGGATTTGGAGGCGCTGGATGGGTTATAAGTAGGATCACTGTTGGTCTTGGGAAGAACTTAGATCATAGGGTGTCCATGAATATCGACAGGTACCTGAAGGATAAGTAAGTCAAAGAAGCGAATACAAGTAAAGCAGCTTGTTAGCATCAAGAGGAAAAGAAAAAATCACACCTTTAGAATTTTGGTCTTTAGACTAAAACTTTCCCTTTCCGCTGGAGCGGGGGTGATTTCCTCACTTGGTTCCTTTGATGGAATTTTCTCTAAAACTTTGGGAGTTGGAGGTTTCTGTGAGAGAGGTTTGGTTGCCTTCTTCCTCTTTTTTGTGGGTTTTGCCTGATATGGTGACTCATCACCATCCTTTTCAGTATTTAATGCTGGACGAACAGGAGAATTATCAGAGTGCTCTTCCATGTCAGTATCGAATTCATCATTGGTTTGCCTTTCATAGCTACCAGCATCAGGGTTGACTCCATCTTGGAGTCTTTTAGCTAAAGTCTTTTCAGAATCAAGATCAATGGTGTCCTGCTCTTTTTCCTTTGTTGAGTTCTTTGTCGAAGCTTTGGAAGAGGTAGGCATTGAGCTAGCTGCTTTAAAGGTAGGACCACCTGTCAATGTTGGCATTTCTTTTGCTATGGGGTGTCCTTCGACATCAACTTGGATCTGAGAACAAGCAAAAAGTTAAGGAAAAGAAAATGCAAGTAAAAGTGAATATCATCAGTCGAAATAAAGGTTTACCTGAGGGATCTCAGTATTAAAGCTAGAATTCCCACTCTCTGTATCTTTGATAAGAACTTTTGTAACTGGACTGGTGGTGGGAGTTTTCTTGGTCGAGCGGACAATGGACCTTTGGGAGGCAACTGTCTTGATCTTCAGGACCTTCTTTCTCTTGAGAGGTTGTTGGTCTGGAGATTCATCCCCAGATTCTTCATCGATTATCTTTACCTCCTCTTGTTTTCTTTTCATGGGGGGTGGCGGGTCTTGACTCACCTAAAAACACAGGAGGAAATTGTTTTAGTTCGAGTTAAACAGAATTTATTACATGGAAGAAAGTTGACATTCCCTGATTGAAACCTTTTCGACTGTAGAGGTTGGTTGTTCGACCACCTTTCCAGAACTACTTCCGACAGGAGCCTTTTTAGGAGTAATCTTGACAGCTGAAAGAAAGAAAGAAAAATAAAGAAATGAATACAAAAGAAAAAACATAAGAAGGAAGTTAGAATAAAGTAAAGAAAAATTGTGTTTCTTTAATCACCTTCAAGAATGGGAGATTCCACGCGAATGTGTTCTATTCCAATATGAAGGTGTCCTGGGAAATTGTCCAAATGATACTTAGTCGGAACCACACGCTCAGCAGGTTTTTTAGAAGATTCACGGAGCAGTTTCAAGTGTGATCCATAAATAAACCAATCTGGGAATGGAGGGCTTAATGCCACACCAAATTCAGCAAATGGTAGAGGGGGAAACTTGGGTGGATAATAGCTGTATGCCAAATCATAACGTGTTTCTGGACGAACATATGGAGGCAACTCCAGCTTATCCAATTTTGCTGTAAATTTGTGTTTCAAAGTCACTGCTGCTTCGCTTATGGTTCGACTAAGATCATCGGGCCTGTAAATAGTTTCAAAATACTTTTGAAACTTTTGGATTTCTTTAATATGTCTTTCAGTACCTTTCTTTGTTCGATCCTGCACAAAAGTGAAAGCATTCGTCAGATGAGTCGTAAAAGCCGTCACGTCGAAGAATCTAGTGAGGTAGTAGTCTTTCCACCAAACATCGAATTCTTGAGTGCAGAGGAAAGATGGTCGAAAGACCACCGATTGAATCTCTAGAGTCTCATCAAAGTATTTTTCTGATAACTCTATGCTTTTCTCCAGATTATGAAAAGAATTGTGAAAAATAATACAACCTTTCTTTGGATAAACGGGTTTTGTTTTTATTTGGATTAACCCAAATTGTTGAGCCACTAGGTTGGGTTGATAAACAATAAGGGAAATATTTGTGTTATTCGTGTTGTGATGGGAGAAAAGGTGTCTTGGTGTTAGGAACGATTCCCAGATAACTAAAATGGTGTCTTCTTCTTTCTGCATCTCAAAAGGAAGTTGTTTGATAAACCATTTGGGACCAATAGTTCTGTTGGCAAAGGGTGCCATGGACGGAGTGAAGTTGTAGCGTTTGGCAAACATCATTACATAACTGGTGAAAGCTTGTCGAAGGAAAATCCCTTCATCAGATGGAGTTAGTTTTACCAACCTAGGCCATTCGACATTTCTGTCCTTCACTTCTTCCTCATTTACTTTATTCTTGATAGGGAGAGAAGCCTCGAAGGTGGCATTTAGCCATAACTGTAGAAGCCAGAAAGGCCCTGCCAAGCTTAGTTTTCCTTTCTCTTTGACATTCTTCAAAAACTCCACACTCTCGCTAATGGATTCATAAAGGTTCGCCAAAACCATTTCGCTTAAACAAAGTTTTTTCCCAGCATGGAGTTGGTTGGCTATGGTAAGGTATTTTTTGGCAACCTGAAGAGAACGAGAGAAAAAGACAAATTTCGACAACCAGAGGGTCAAAAAGGCTATGTGCTCTACATCAGAGACTTCAATAGTTGTTTGGTCATAATAACGAGCAATAAACAAGGAATAGGAGGCATGTTTGGTGTTGAAACCTATAGTATCTTCATCTAAATCAGTAGGGTCGAAGTCTAATCCTATAGGGCTAAGGCCAACTATGGCAGCTATGTCAAAGAGGGTTGGAGTAACCATTCCACAAGGAAGATGGAAGTTGTTGTAGGTGCTATCCCAAAAGTAAAGGGAAGCCAGGAGCATGTTTGGGCAATAACTAGGGCCCACCTTCGACAGTTAGATCAAGTCGAAGATGCCAGTTTGCTTCTAGAAATCCCCTTTAGTTTTTTCGACCTTAGTCAGCCAGGCCAAATAGTCTGAAGGATCTTTTGTCAAAGTGCAACTTCTAAAGATCCTAGCTTGGTTCAAATATGCTAAATCTATTTCTTCAGAAGCTGAGGGGCTCTCAGGATTTTTTGAGGACATTTCACTAGGTTTGGGTTTTATTCCAGCACCTATGGGTTTTGAATAAGAATACGTAGGGAAAAAATCCTTTAAACGAGCAGCATCAGCATTAGGGTCAGGGAGTGGACCCAACATTGCATGGCAAGTGCCAGAAATAAAGACTGGAATGAGTACCTGGGATTGATAAATGCTTGCTTTCTCTCTTTCATTTGGAGGCTCTGGAATGTACTGTTGATTGCTCACAATCACTGGTCCAGGAAACTCGTGCGCATAAGGGAGAACAATAGTGTTCTCGGTCGTCTTGGTTTTCTTGTTAATAGGAGCTTTGCAAGGAGCCATTGATGAGGGAAGCAAAGAAATTTCAGAAGAAAGTATGAAGGTTTGAAATGGGTTTGTGAAGAAAAAGAAGGTCAGGAACGTAAAAGTATTAAAAGATTTGGAAATGAGTATTTATAGAGGGAAAGATGAGAAAACGTTCCAGTTTTAATATTGATCATGGGCCACGTGTCAAGGTTTCAACGGTGATGATCAAAGTTGAGAAAATCATGGCTAGCTAGTTTTTAGGGTTATGGAGATCATATCTGAACGTGGGATTAGATGGGACGTTTTTAGAAAAGTGTAATGATGGATTTTCTTGGGACTTAACAAACCGTCACGTCTTGAAAACCAACATCATTAATGAAGGTAACATGGCGTCGAAATATTTTTGACAGCAAATGATGGTTTCTCCAGAAATAAATCGAAACATCTTTGCTGGGGGGCAATTTGTAGACATATATTTTCGACACCATGTCTTGGTAGGTAAAATGACGTTCTTTAACTAAAGAAAATGGCTACAGATGAAGAAGAAAGAAAAACGAAGGTATTCAGAAGAAGTTTTTGACAATTCGACAAGAACAGAGTTTCGACACTTCGACAAAAACAGAGTTTCGACATTTCGACAGAAACATAAGGAAGTTTTCTTCAGACAAGGTTTAAGGGACATTTGTTACTTTTCGACAATTCGACAAAGTAAAGAGGCGCAACGCTTCGACACAAAGGGAAAATTCAAATACAAGAGTTATAACGTTTGGCAGAAGACGCGTGGAAGCTTTAGAAGAAAAGAAGACATGCAGAAGGCCAAGTGTCAAAGATTTAGAATTTTTCCGTTATTTGGCAGTTATCATATTTGTATATAAATAGGATAGTTGTTGTAGAATTTTAGGGTGTGAAAACTTGTACTAAATTCCTGTAAATACTCAAAGTACCCATGCGAGAGAAAAGAGTTTATTATCTGGAAATGTATGTGTGAAACACCATCTTTTTAAGTTTATAAAAATTCAAAGTCTTTTATAATTGCTTTTACTTTTCCCAGTCATTTATCCTTTGTCATTTACTTTATGCAAGTTTCACGTTCATTCAATTTATTCTTCGCCAGAAGTTGTTCGTTAGTTCGTTAACCAAACCATTCATATAAAAAGATATAACAAAACAAACCATCAAAACACCATTATCCTAAGAGTTAGATAAATTTGCACATGTATCCCAGGATTTGTGTGGTTGGTCCTGCAAGTAACCCAATTTTATAAGAGATTGGTAAACCAGAGGTTGTTCGCCAAAATCAACAGCGAACACCTTGTTGGTTAAGTGAGTTCTGATGTCAGACAATCTCAGCCTCGTTCCTCTTGCGATGTCTTTGTCAGTGAGTTCTGCCTCTAATCCAGAGAATGGAGGAGGGTCATTGATAGGGATGCCCATCAGAGCAGAGTACTCCTCCAAAGTTGGCATTAGTTGATAGTCTGGGAACACAAAGCAGCGGTAAGCAGGATGGTAGAGTTGGACTAGAGTATCAAGCGGTCCTTCAGTTACTTGGAGTCTCAGCAATTGTAGGATTCTCCGATACTTGTTAGTGAAAGCCGATGGGTCTTCAATCATCTCTCCCAGCCCCAATAATTGTTCGAACTCGGGAACCTCAAAAGTGTATGGCCATGTTCTTCTAGCATCCATTTCTACAAAATCTGTAAAATAAGGTTAGTTTCTTGATAGCTTAGCAAAGAATGCAAGATGAAATGCAAATGCGATTGGTTTTAAGGAACTCGAGAAAGACAATTTTTCAAAATAAGCCTTATTTTATTAAATATTGAGAAGAGTTACAACTTTTCATAGTACATTTCAAAAAGCTCAAAAGGCTTAAAATACAGAGAGATAAGAGCAATAGCTAGGCCTAGGAAAGGACTTTATCTAGGACTGCTCCACTTCACGCCTCCTCTTCTGTCTCTTCAACTTGTCATTCTCCATGATCAACTTGTCAACAATCCCTTTCTAAGCGCCAGATGTCGGAGGAATGTTGGCATACTCGTGAGTGCTAGAAGTAGGTTGTACGCTAGAGAAAAATAAATTCTCTTGCGCCGTAGGTACGTCTATCATACTTCTTTCCAGCCATTCAATCAGATCATCTTTCTCTTTCATCTTTTTCTTCAGCTCTTCTTATTCAAGACAGTATGATACTTCCCTTCCCATGTGTCTCTTTCAAGTTTCATTCTCGCCAGAGTTTCTTGGTACTCCTCCATGCGCTCAATGGGAATAACAGATGGAGATACAACAGTGGGCTGAGGAGGTCTCTCGGGAAGATAAGGCATCTTAAGGTCACGAGCTCGGGATCGAACCCATTGGAAGAAAGGTTCCAACGCCACTCAGTTTCTCTTTCCTAGGTGATCCTTGGTACTCTTGTGGAGTGTGTCCCAAGCGAGTCAAACTCTGTTCTTAGTTTCATCACTAGCCGCTTCATTGAGATAAAATAAATCGGATACATGAATACTCTTGAGCTTCTCCTTCATTGGAAAACCAAACTAGCGTATAGTAAGGACAGGGTTATAGCTAATTCCACCTCGGATACTAAGGAGCGGTACATTGGGGAATATGCCACAACTGTCAATGATTACTCCTTTGTCGTAAACAGGATCATACCAAAAGATGTCATTATGAGTAAGAGAAATGATTCTTTGAGACCAACGTAGTTTGTTAGGGTTATCTCTGAATTGAGATGTTCGAGGCAAATGCGTTATGTACCATTGATAAGGCAAAGGTGCACAACATGAAATAGTACCCTTCCCTTGGAGAGTCCTATGATGGGTGAAGTGATAAGCATCACCAAGTATGGTAGGTACAGGATTCCCACTGATAAAGATCCTTATGGCATTGATGTCAACAAAATCCTCAATATTGGCGAACAGAAACAGACCATAGACAAGTAAAGCAAAGTTCGCTTCAAAGGCAGCTATACTGTTCATATTGGCGAATTGACAGGCCTTTTCAAACAAGAATTTAGACGGTAGGCCCTTGATACCATCCTTGGTAGTGAGGTGAGGCTTAACTTCTGACATTTCCAAGTGGATACAATCGGCAATCTCTTTTGGTGTGGGAATCTTCTCCTGACCGCTGAAGGGTTTTTGTTTTTTCACAGGTAAGCAAAACAACTGAGAATATTCTTCCAAGTTTGGGGTCTCATGAATGGGCTCATGGTCTATCCATCTAAACAAGGTGTGTACTATAGGTTTATCAACCGGAGAACAGGGTTCTAAAAGTTCCCAGAGTCTACGTAAATCCTTCGGATATTATCGGCCTACGTGACTACTCACGTGGGTTAATAATATTCTTAAGATAAACTCGTCTGAGTGCAGTATCGCGTAACAACTACTTGAGACTACTCCCTCATAGCCACCGCACTACATCCTAAAAGGCCAAGTGGGGTGAAGGTAACTATGGTCCTCAGAATCCCTGGCTCTCAAATTGGGAAGAGTGACATCAATGCGACTACTCACATAAGATATCAACAATCCCAAAGAGCCTCATCTGAGTGTGGTCATCATATGCCATAAATTGTTAGGACTACTCCCAACAACCGACTATTGATTACACCAACTTCCTATCATATATGTGCTCTCAAGTTCGGGTTAGGACTTATCTCACCACTCAATAGTAGCAACCCTGCCAAACAGAAGAACTCAAACAAGTAGACAGATATGTACAGATATATACAAGTATAACAAGCAATTAATTAACTTGCATCACACATCTTTTAATTCACCGACGAGCTTTGATTTATCCAAAGGAAATGGTAAAGATAAAAAAAAAACCTTTTGCGCCATGTGAAGACACAGCTAAGAGATCGGGGGTTCGGGGATTGGTTATACTAAGGGAAGGTATTAGCACCCTTAGTATCTATACAACTCTACAGGAGCCTCTTGTTTGTATGTGTGTTATGCTATGTTTGCTTGCTAAGGAAAATCTGCTAAGGTTAAGGTGATGACCTATGGTGAAGACCAAAGTGCTAAAGGTATGGACCTAGGGGGTATATACAAAGTTTGCTCGCCAAGACGTCGCATCTTGTGCCTACGTATCCTGACTAAAGAATCAGAGCAACCATAGTTCACCTAACTAATGGTGAGAGAGGAACCATTGACTAGGGCCAAAGTTCCAAGGGGATTGCGTATGAGCTCATATAGAGTTTAAGAAACTCTCTAAGTCCAAGTTGTAAGGGTAAGTGAAACCTCATGATGATGAGAATCACATAGAGTTGAAGAACTCTAACTTAATTCTAAGTTTGAAGGTAAATGGCTCTAAGGAGGCCACAGGGGAAGGAACATCATAAGGATGATGCTCACATAGAGTTGAGGAACTCTGGGTGAAACCTAAGTCATGAGGAGGCCAAAGAGAAAAGTGAGCAACTATGAGGATAGTGCTCACAAGAGGGGAACCTAATGTGGTTAAAGAGAGAATAGGCTTTATGAAAGCCAAGGCTGAATCCTTATGAGGATGGGGAATGGCTCTAAGGAGGCCAAGATGGTATATGAGCTATCCATGACATAAAAGTCAATAGAGAGTATTTCCTTTGGAAGGAGGGGAACGATGAGGGTTAAGGAGGAGAAGCTAAAGAGCTTGCCTCAATTGGGGAAGACAAAATAAAGTTATAAGATAACAAACAACATAAACAAGATGAAAACAAAAGTATGGTGATAACCAAAACACTTCATGGGGATAACATGTGAAAATGCTTTAACAAACCTAAGTGGTATAGATCAACCAAAGAATGTGGCAAAATTTTAAAGTTCAAGGTTCAAAGGTCACAAACCTAACACATTCAACAATTAAAGGTGGTTCAAACATGGCATTCAAAGTTCAAGACATAAACATGTCACATACTTAATCAAACAAACTCATGTTACAAAGCAAATGATCTCAAGAGATCTCATAGTATTTCAAAGGATATTTTCATGTAAAAACAACATTAAACATCAAGGAAATAAAGTGAAACAAAACATACAATGTCATAACATCATACAAGGCTTGGACAACATGCATTAGGTCTTATTTTAGGAGTATGAACAAGGAAACATGACAAAGAAATCAAAAGAAAATCAAGATGTTCTTTATGGAAACTGTAAAAAGCCCTTCACTTCCAACATTAACAAATGCTTCAAAAATAATTGTTTTCACAAATTTCTTTCCATAATCAGAAACTAGACATGTTAAGAAACATTTTGCAAAAAGAATGGATCAAAAAGGGTGAAAAATGAGCAAGTTATGAAGGTTTAAAATCAAGGTATAAACCATAAAACAAGAACAAGTGATAAAAGAAATGGAAATGTCCCACATGGGACTTGAACCCACATCCTAAGGCTCAGTGCACAAAACCCTTACCAACTGGGTTGCACGCGCAGTGTGAACTTAGTGTGCAAACATTCAATAATATATCAAGGCAAGTGTTTCAGGTTGGAAAAAATAAAAAGGAAAAGGTCTGGGGCGAGGGGGATTCGAACCCCAGACCCTTCGCTTGCCAATGCCTATAACCTCCTCCATGGACCACCGATGCTACGCTCTCATCCAAACATATAATGCTTCAAATAATTTTTATTTTAAATCAACCCTTAAACGGCCACCTCAGCGCCACATGGGACAGACTGGGGGCCACCACTTCTTCTTCCTCGTTCTCGCTCTCCTCTCTCTCGAGCCCTAACAAACATAACCATGGCCAAAACTTGTTACCCACGGATCTCCCTCATTTCTCCACCAAATCAAGTGAAACAAAAATCAAAGTTGGAGTAAAAACTCCCCGAATTCTAAATATGTTCTTAGTTTTCATTAACAACCATTGTATGATTCAGAAATCCATACATAACAGTGAAATATTTCAACAAGTCATATCATGCAATATATCAATCCAATATGGCAAACTTTTATTCAGAAACACAAAGCAAGTAACACACTACATTTTAACACTTAAACATCAACAATATCATGCATGAATATGTGAGTTTCAGAGCTAGAAACCCTACCTCTTGGAGAAAGTCCAAGGCTTCCTCTACAACACTGATGATGGATAAGAAACGCCTTCTGGAACCCTGTTGAACCTTGGAGAGAAGATGCAGATGCTTAGAAACTTTGGAATATGTCTGAATAATGCAACCCGATCCTTTATGCAAGTTAGAGTTCAAAAATGGCAGATGATGATGGGTGTGTTACAGTTAGTGTTTAGGTGTTTAAAGCTTCTCAATTGAATGTTTAGAGAAGATTTGTGGAGTTATAGAGAAATTGCACGAGTAAAATGGAAGTTTGAAGTGTTCTTGCAAATTTACAAGAACTTGTGAATGAGGGGATGGAGTGAGCAATCATCCTCTTTTTGGGGTGATTCTGGTGTTTAAAGCTTCTCTATTCAATGTTTAGAGAAGATCTGTGGAGTTGTAGAGAAAGTGCACGAGTGAAATGGAAGTTTGAAGTGTTCTTGCAAATTTGCAAGAATTTGTGAATGAGAGGATAGAGTGAGCAATCAGCCTCTTTGTGGGGTGATTCTGGTGTATTTTTGTGAGTAAACCAAGGCTCTATTTATACGAAATGTTGAGGGTTCAAGGCAAGGCTAGAAATGGAAAGTTTCCAAGTTTTCTCTTTTGAAAGTTTTCCCTCGCAAGTGAGCTTCCTTTGCTGATTCAAGGGTCTTCAAAGACCTAGCCCTAGGCACTATTGTAATGTGGACTGATTGGATTGGTTCAGAGTCCAAGTTTCTAGTGGAAAAGAAGCTGCCATGCTGTTATGTAAAGTTTCTCTTTCATGGATGTCCACTTGCACATCTACTTGCCTACCTTGCTTAAATCATCATATTTTAATGCTCCAACTTGCCAAAATCGTGGCAGAGGTTCTAAACCAAGCTAATCTGGTCTCTAAACATCAGAAGAGTGAAAGTCTTTGGTGATTAGAAGTGTAATGCATCATTATGCATAAGTTGGTTACTTAACATTCAAGAAATGGACCTCAAACTTCTTTCAATCGAATCTCTTAGCTCACTCAATGGATTTAGGAGTTCTTGTAATTTTTGGAAAGCCCCAAATTTCCTCTAAAACTTTTATGTTCAACCCAAGTTCTGAATCACAAGGGATCTTGGTGAAAAGTGGAGATGAAGTCTGCTGGTTTTTAAGGCAAAAAGTAGTGAAATTTCACTAAGTCCTTAAGTGTTTTGAACTTCCAAGCCTTGTAACTTACAAACCAAGCCTTAAATTGAGAAAGGACCTCTAATATGTTTTGAAGTTCATGATGAGAGCTTCAGTTTGAGCTTTGGATCACAAAATTTGGATGTATGATTTGAAAGTTATGACTTTTCCAATTTTGCACAAGAAATGGGTTCTTCCTCACTTAGAAAATTTTAAGAACAATATCTTGCCCTTCTTGCAAGAAACCTTTCAAATGGTTATCTCTCATGCTATAATTCATGGATTGAACATGTTAAGATGGAGTGTGACTTGAATACTTCATTTTGGGCCAAGATATCAAAAGTCAGAGGCTTGAACTCTGTGAGTCAAAACCCTAATTTCTCATGAATTCCACTGGATGATCTTTGAGGATCTTGTTTCTTCAATCTCTTCCAAGGTTCAAAGTAACCTCTAAGGGTGTTTATGAACATATGGAACCATGTCCCAAGGCTTGGAAACATGTCTTGATCAAAATCAAAGGCAATGGTTAACTGGTGCTGATAAAACCCTAACTTGAGTCATGGTGAATCTTGTGGCTCAAAGCATTTGTAACATGAACCAAACACACTTGATTTCTTGTGGAGTAGGATCTCTTGAATGTAGTTAAGTTCAATTGGTTGATGAACCAATCAAACCTTGATTGATCATGACAAACTTCTTCAGTGATTCTTCAGGTAAAAACCCTAATTCCTCAACTTTGGTCTGATAATCTCTTGTTGACTTGATTTGTCCAAAGTCTTGAGATCCCAAACTGGTGAACACTTGTGATGGTGTATGGAGCCAAGATGAATAGTCTTAGGAGATCTTGAATCATGTGAGAGCCTGGCTCAGGAGACCTTGCCCTCTTTCTGGTGTAAACCCTAGTTCTCAACACAAAAGAAACAAACTTGCAAGATATGGGTTAGTTAACAGTGCATAGATGATTGATCCCTAAATGTGAGTGCAAGATGTTATGACATGTAAGGGGTAAAATTTGGGGTATAACAATATAGGTGTACGCTTACGACATATCAAGTATATGGCGTCATATCCAAGCCCATATTTTTTTATTGTTATTCTTTGCTTTTCTATATAGACTAAGACATTTTTTTTACTATTTTTACTTACTTTTATATCATTTTTCACATTCGGTTATCTATGAAGAATCCATATTTTAGGTAACTTATTTTAATTGATAAATGAAACCAAATGTTATTTCCAAAAACGGTGCCAATTAGAACAACAAAGACCTAAAATGATGGATGGAAATACTAATCTCCCCGTTGAATGAGTATGTTCTCCCCTCGAATGAAAAAACTCATTCAAGTATAGTTCATCCAACCATAAAGGCTAACAACTTCTAGTTGAAGCCCAACAGAAGATCCAAATTTTATGTTTTTCCATCTTTGTCAAATTTTGAGATACTCTTAAATATAACTTGTTAGAACAAGATTTGTTCATGACATATTCTCTTTTAGTTTTAATGATAACAAAAGTAATGAAAGAACAATAGTTTATTTGAGGTGTGTTTTATTTATGCAGGTTCTTATTCCTGTACATAAATAATCAGAATCTGTTTTACTTAGACACACTTGGGAGTTGATTCATTGCTAGCTTCTAGTGGCAGAATCTGAAGAACATTTGCAGGTGTGGCTTGGCACAGACACTGGTGCTGAAGGTCCAGTATTTAGACGAGTCACTACACTTGGTAATTATATATTAGAATCTGGTACCACTCAGAGTTAGTGATAAAATAGGAAGTCGTCCGTACTGCAGAAAGTAAACCGTAATGTCTTATCAGTTTGTCAGTCAGAGTCTATAGATTACAAGGCTCAATAAAAGCTGGCATGCTTTATGGATGACTACTTATAACGACTCTATCAGTACGAGAACCTCTTAAAGACTCAAAGGTTTAATGTGTTACTCACTGGATTCCGAATTTACTGTGCATCCATCTTCAACGTCTCTTGTACTATGGGGAAAAGTAAAAGACAATTGATCAAGTTACTTCCTCAACGACTAATTTTCTGCAAAGGCTATAAATATGGCAGAAGGTTCTTACTGAAAAAAGAACACAGATTCTCCAGATGAAGGAGTAGCAAGATCAAGCAATTATCAACTCTATTGTAATATGCAAATTTTATGTTTGTAGGTTGTAATTGTAAAAGCCTAAGTTATCTTAACATTATATATCTTAGAAATCCTAAGTGCTTTAGGTCTTTGTTATGGTGATTTCTCGTACCTCTGATGCTTGTATCATGTACACCTTGTTCTCTATCATGTTGGGTCTGTGCAGGAGTTTAGATAAAAGTCTATTGCTATGTGCTTTAGCAAAAGTCTTCTCTCATTGGGATTTAAGCAACAAGTCTTAAGCCAATATGCTTGAGCTACATAAGTCTCCTGCTGTGTGCTTAAGCTGTAAGAGTCTTAATCATCAAGGTTGATTGAGCCGAAGTCTTGAGGCCGGATTCTTAAGCTACATAAGTCTCATTTCTTAAGTGCTTGAGTTGTGAATGTCTTATTCAACTAGGTTGATTGAGAAAAGGGAATGTCTTCGTCCGAGGGGCGTGAGAAGGAAGTATCAAGTGTGGCATGAGCAAGAAAGTCTCAGTCTGGATGGCCAGAAGAGCAGGTGGCTCGGTCAGAGGATGTGAGCAAAGAAGTCTCAGTCTGGATGGCCTAAAGAGCAGGTGGCTTGGTCAGAGGATGCGAGCAAGGAATCCTAGTCTGGATGGCCAAAAGAGCAGGTGGCTTGGTCAGACGATGTGAGCAAAAGTCTTATACATGTGCTATAAGCAAGAAAGTCTCAGACAGTTGGTCTGAGCAAATTTAAAAGACTTATTTATAAGCATAAGCGATTGTAACCATGAAGTGGTTTTAATGAAAATCTCTTGTGAGCTAAGGGGACTAGATTACTATCAGTTAGGGGAGGAACCAGGATAAATCTTTTGTGTCTTCTGTTGTTATTTGTTTACTTCTGTTATATCCGTTGCCAATGAATTAAAACAGAATCTGAACACGAGTTCTGATTTTGAAACTCTGATCAGAAGTTAAATTAAAGAAAATGCAAAATACATTTAAACCCCCCCTTATTGTGTACTTTTCACACCTTCAATTGGTATCAAAGCATGGTCTGTGCTTAACACTTAATAGTGGCGCAGATAATGATCCAATAAGAAAAGTATAATTTTTCTTCAAGAAGGAATCTAGTTCCACATGAAAAATATCATACGGCTTTTCTTACCTTATTCAAAGGATCATTCCAGTGAATTTAAATGGTGGAAAAGCTAAACATATTTTTAACTCATTGGTCTTGATATAGGGTTACTGAAGGTCTATAGAATATCCTTGAAAGAGGTATTACTATAGAAGTTGATGGTGTAAAGATGGCCATCTTGAAAATCTCTGTCACCAGCTCATAAGATGCATATTGAATATCTTCAGAGGTAATTGCATTCTGGTAGATGCTCTATCTCACTTATGAGTATATCAACATCATTAATGTGTCTGATGCTTGTACAATCTTTGAATTCTCGTGCTTAGATTTATGGGGATCAATTTTTGAAGCTTGAACAGTTACACTTCATCGAATATTTTCAAGAAAATTCTGAGAAGATTTCTAAGAGACTTAAATCTAAGATCACAGTTATTAAGGATGTTTACATCTTGAATGTGTTGTGTTCTGAAGGTTTGTCTTGCAGTCTTCAAAGGAAAAACTAAAGTTAGATGATGAAAAACTATTCAACATATCACCTTCTTAATTTAGCTCAAGTTCTTTGGAATGACTAATGATACGAAACTTAGGTTTCTTGTCAGAAGAACTTCCATACTGGCTTAATGGATTGTGATATTTGTTGATAGAAGAGTAACTTCAGAAGATTCTGAAATACTTGTATTTCAACTGATTTCCCAAATCAGAAAGCAAGAAGAAACCCTACCAGAACCTAATATCAGATGCTCTTCAACATCTAAACTTTTGAAGCTGATATTAGTGCAGGATACAGATGAAAAGAAGCATCTGTGTTCTAAAATAAAAATGAAGTAGTGAAGAGCAAGAGATGTTGTCAAATCTATCTTGTTTCAAAATATTTGATAATATGGAGTTTGTTCCTTAAGGTGATATCTTAGGAAACTCCATTTCTTCTTGATTGAGGATCATCAAGGAAGTTGTATTAAAATACAATGAGAAATCTTCAATCTCTCTTTGGGTTCTGTTAGTTGTACTAAGATAGTACTTTGATTTGCTACAGATATCAAGGCAAGAAGCAGAGGAATCTTCCATAATGTTGTTTACAATATTTATTGGAGGAAGAGCCAACTGCCCATATTCAAGTACTGGTGGTATTGGATTTGGTGAGAGTAGTTGAATCAATGGTTAGATAGCCATTAAATCAGAATCCACTTAAAGTTGTGTTCAGACTCTATTGGTCAAGTCTGAATACTGAATCGAGTTTGGCCAACAAAAAAAGGAGAGTATTCTTGTTCTTCTCTAGTTTATCTTTTGTTTCAATGAATCATTTGTATAGATGTAAATACAAAGTTTCTGTTAGACTTCTAGAGAAGTTCTTTTGAAAAGAAGAACTTCATAAATCTTTAAGAGGAAACTTTGTTGTGTTTGTGTATACTAAATGTTTTATTAAGCCAGATGATGATCTTATTTATGGAAACAACTTCTTTACCTTTTGTGTCGTTACTGTTGTGTGTTAGTTGTCTAGAATTCAATTCAATATTCATCTATCACTCATGACTCTTGTTTCAAGATGAAGTGCTAGTTCTCAATAGAATCTTAGGGTATTGTAACTGAAAAATGATATCTCTATCTTAGTCTAGATTTACTTGACTCTGATGGATGATAGCTTATGAAAGTTGTCAGTTTTTGAGATTCAGAAAAAGATTATTTATGTCTGACATAACAGTTTAAGTAAAAAGCTTTCCAAAAACTTTTATAATGTTTAAATTTCCATAAAGGTGAAATTCATCTTGTGGAATTAAAACATTTGCTGGATAAGAACCTCTGGGTAATGATGTTTTCTCTTTTGGTACTCGTTGTTACTATTCTATGTCTCGTGTAACATCATTGTGTCCTTTTCTGACAAGATTCTTATTCTTGTATGATTCTTGTTCAGTTCTTCTTCTTCTTCTTCTTCTTCTTCTTCTTTTCTTCCTAATTGTGTGTTGATCAAACCAACCCTGAGATGAGTTCCTCAGTTCATTCTTCTTTGCATTAGCTGGCTGACATCAATGAAAAGTTTATAGATTTTGATGAGTTGCTTAAGATTGGTTTCAACTTCTGGAAGAATGTGTCTAACCAAGGTTGGAATGGCTACTTTGAGGGGCTCTATGGTTTTACTTATCCAAGTCTTGTTAAAGATTTTTGGATTAATGCCTCCATTCTTGAGCTGAATTCTGAGTATGCTATTTTGTCTAGAGTAACTAGTGTTTTTATTACAGTAACCTCTAAAGCGATTGCAAATATGATCAATTGTGAGGATATTAGGGAAATCCCATGAACTCTTGTTTGGGAACACTATATTCCTAATTGGCGTATCTTTGTAAATCCATCTAATACATCAGAGGTCTCAAATCTTCTTCCTGATGCTGGTGTTTGGAATCAAATTCTGAATTCAAACTTACTTCCTAAGGATAAAGATTTAAACTTTATGGACCCTATTGTAAAAGATTTACTTCTACTTCTTAATTCAGATTCGAAGATTGATCTTCCTCAAGTTATGTTTGACCATCTGGAAAGGTCTTTTTCTTCTTTTCAAAAGGGAAAGACCTTCTCCGTTCCTTATGGACGATTTATTTATGAGATACTTGTTTAGCAGGGGGTTACCATAAGTTCTGAGGCTAGTTCTTCTTATATTTGGAGAGATAAGTTTGAAGCTATCTATGAAAGATTTTGATGTTAGATTTCTGCATAGTTATGCTTTGTATTCTATTGAAATCTCTGTACTAAGCTTCTTATTAATAAATTCAGAGTTTGTTCATGCTTGTGTTCGGTTTTAAACTGTTGAATACTTATTCTATGTTGTTCATGAGAATCTAAAACAAATAGGTAAAGTACTCAATGTTTGCAACTTATTTCATCTATGGAAAGGAAGCTATTACAAGACAATTAGATGATTCTGGTATGTTGGATTGGCCATAAGGATCTACCTAGGATCATCTGACATGTCCAGACTATCTATGTAATCTTGCCATTCTTCCTTAGCAAACTCCATAGTCTCCTTTCTCAGCTGGTGTCTGCGTCTGGGCCCATAAGATCTTCTTTTGGTTGTCTTCACAAAAGATGTTGTTAAAGAGAACACTTCTGAAGCTGTCTGCTTACTTGCAGATCCTTCAGTTGATGCTTTGCCTTGGTTTGCTTGAGTTGATGCATTCAGTAATGCTGCCTTCATGAAATCTCTCTGTGGAACCCATATTTGCTTTTGCTTGTACATCTTGGTGTTTTAGGGATTAAGTGATGATGGAAGAATGCTTACTTGAGTCATTTTTATAGACATGATATTTACATGGTATTGAGTTTAAAATTTTTTAAGTATTGGTTAAATCTTATCACTACTCTAATAATAACTCTTGGAAATGTTATCTAGCAGTCTAACCTATTTAAGATTCTCTGAACAACTATGAGTTAATGTATGATTAGTTTTACTGATGTTTCTATTGTCAGTTTCACTTTGTTAATGCTCCTTCAGAAAGTTTCAAGGCTAACTGGATGATTGTTGCATACTATGTAAATAAATAATTTGCTTAAAACATCTTTCATTAATCTTGTTAATGGATTACCAAATATTCCTAAAAGGAAAATGGATGGACCTAGAAATAGATGGTTCTATGTCATTGTTTTTCTACAAAATCAATAGCTACCATAATCAATATCTGGTTTGTATACTACAATATCTTCCATTTCTGGCTCTGGAACCACATGCTGGTCAAACATCTCGTTCAGGCGCTTCCTTCCTATTCTCTTCATGATATAATAACTTCAATTGAGCATATACTAAACTTTTAATAATATAAAATTTTTTTGAATATTCAATTATATAGTTACAATTAGGGATGACAAACAGGTATACCTGTCCTATTTAAATCCACGTTGCAAAAGCCTGCAAAACAATAGAGTGGGATGGGACAGACATAGTTGAAGGTGTAGGTGTCATACCCCAAATTTGTCCTACACTTTCTAGTTTTCTCTCTGAAGGATCATCTGGCCTTTGGCAATGATCTGCTAGGAGTTAGGCCATAAACTTTTGTGTATGCTCACTGTGATTAACAAGCTTTTGTAGGTGTCTCAAGTTCAAGATAAAATAAGGATGGTGAACTCTCATGGTTAAAAGGCATGAGCCATTGATTTCTAATTAAATTTAAGCCATGATCCAGAAGGTTCTATGTTATATTTCAAGTTGAGTTTGGGCTATGTTTTAAGGCATCTTTAAGCTATAGGAGATTTGCAAGTTTGTTCAAAGTTAGAATTCGACAATTCTTAAAGCTCTTCTCAAAAATAGTTATTGGGCCATTCTAAAGAGGTTTCAAAATTGGTGTTGGATCATTCCTCAAAGTGTTAGTGCAAATGAATCTTTTGGGCCATAAGCATGGTTGCAATATGAGGTCTTTAAGGCCATGGGTTCGTTGTTCTTCAAAGTATTGCTGCAAATTGGCTTTAGACCATGGGATCAAATTGCTCAAGATACAATTAATTGATTCAAGATGACTTCAAGCTTTGAAAGTTCATGTGGTTTAACTAAATTTTGGTTAAAACTTGATGAATAACAAGATGATCAAACATGAAGAATTTTGCCATACAACAAAGATATCGAATGAAATGTCCTGGCATGAAGACTCGACATCTAGACAAATACAGAAGGTTGTTTTAATTATGATCCAAGATTTAAGGCTCGGTTTGTTGTGGATCAAGGACAGAAGATTTAAAGCCCAAGACAGAAGACTATAAAAGGAATACCAAGACTTAGGATAGAGAGAGACTTAAGAATCCTATTGTAATACTTGTAAAGTAGAAAAGAAGGGTTTAGGGTTTTAAGAGTCGTAGGATTTCTTGTGTTGTAAGTCTCCCTTTGTATCGGTTTGATACTCTATGGTAGACATGGATGCTTATACAGATTCAGAAACCTTTAGGTAATGAATTGTATATTGTTCTTGGATGAAGCTTTAAAGCAAATCCAATAGAATCCGAGTAGGATTGTTAGGCAAGGTAGCTTGGTTGAACTTTGCATTGAAAGAGGATTCTTTCAAGTAGGATGATACAATTATTGTGACTATAACTGTTAGATATCAAAGGTTATGATTTATGGAATGAGATGGGTTTCTCTTATCAATTAGATATGACTTCTAATGATAAAGTTTTCATTGGGTAGTGATAGGTAAACCAGAGGTTGTTTACATAAAACTATACTATTGATAGTGGATTCTTCTTCCTAGCTTGGTAGCCCCCAGATGTAGGTGATTTGCACCGAACTGGGTCATCATATTCTATGTTGTTTATCATTCTGCAATTTACAGTTCAGTATCGACTAACATGTCGCAATAGATGTTGAAACATCTGTTGTGAATCTGTTGCTGATATTCAGTGTATCAACTTGTTTGTTATTCCCTTGTTTTAAAGTTTTGCAGAGAACAATTTCATGACATGTTGTTAGGACATCTGCTATCTGCTATTCCAGAATTTCAATTGGTATTAGAGCAGGCATCCTGTCTGTTTCTGGATGAGATCTTGGGAGATACTTTCTGGTTCTTAAACAAGGTGTGTGTGCGATCAGACCATTCATTGGATATTTGGAATGATCGGTATTGGATCAAGGATGACAGCCTCTGTTGGTTGTTCCTTGCTTTTGTGAAGTTTCTCCAGCCGCTGCTGGTGAAGAGGTTATTTTCTTCTAGGTTTCCCCTAAGATGTCTTGATTATTAGAACAAGATTTGGTTCTGCAAGATATCTCTAAGTTTTGATAATAACAAATTTGTATTTGTGTGAGAACAATTTTGGTACTCTAACGTTGGTTTTCTAAAGTATTGACAAACAGGTCTTGACTCTGATAAAGATAGCTCTGACTCTGATAGAGATCATGTGGAACATCACTCACAATTAATCAAAAGTCACTTTTGATTCAAAGAAGCAAGTTAGCTTCTGATCTACTCTACTTCACAAAGTTTCTAAGAAGTCAATATGTTGATGCTGCAATGTTCTCCTAGAATCTGGCTCTGAATATAGCTTTGATATTTATCTTCTGAAGACTAAGTGCTAAAGACTCTGAAGACAAGGTTATGCTGAACAACGTTCTAAAGACTCTGAAGACTTAAGTTTCTGATAACCAAGGGTTTTGAAGAAGGAGTGTTGAAGACTCTGAAGACAAGGTTCTGCTGAACAACGTCCTGAAGACTCTGAAGACTTAAGTTTCTGATAACCAAGGTTTCTGAAGAAGAAGTGCTGAAGACTCTGAAGATAAGGTTCTACTGAACAAGTTCTGAAGACTCTGAAGACTCAAGACTCTGAAGACCCAGTGACCAATTCTTCTGATCATACTTCAACCATATCAATTCAGAAGCCTCTGATGAATAGAAGAAGATGAAACGTTTGCGAGAGAAAATATTACATAGTACAGATCAAACACGTTATTTTCCACTACCATTCCACTACCCTGAATTGGTGGTACAAAGGACAACTTTAGTGTACGATTTTCATCCTAGCATAACAACATTATTTCAAGTCGCCAAAAATTTTACTATTATTCCTTATTTGCCCATCAACGAATCTTTTTCTGGATATATAAGGACTTGATCACTCAAAGAACAGTGTAACGTATAAAAGAGCTTGATATATACTGAGACACTGATTCATACGAGAAAGAAACACATAAATACAAAAAGAGAAATCCATGAGTGAATAGTAGAGCATTACAATACAAAGAAGAATATTGTTCATATTGTATAGATTTTCTCTAAGTTAGTTTGAGCTAGAAATTGTGTTTATATCAGCTTGTGTAGAATCATTTCATTGTAAACATCAAATTTGATCAAACATTTGTTTGTATTCCTTAAGGTACCTGTTGCAGTGAGAATCGGATAACAAGCTATTAATTAACTTGCATCACAAAACTTTGAAATTTACCACCGACTTTGATTTATCCAAAGGAAAGGTTCAAGATCGAGAAAAACCTAAAGGGGGAAGATCTAAGGTTGGAAGGTTGGTTATACTAAGGGAAGGTATTAGCACCCTTAATATCGGTATTACTCTACAGGAACCTCTTGTTTAGGTTTGTGTTATGTTATGTTTGCTTGCTAAGGGATATCTATGCTAAAGGTAAAGGTAAATACCTAAGGGTATGTACACTAAGTTTGCTCGCCAAGACGTCGCATCTTGTGCCTACGTATCTGACAAAAGAATCAGAGCAACCGTAGTTCACCTAATTAAGGGTGGATTTGAGAAACCATTGACTATGGCCAAAGTTCCAAGGGGAAATGAGTATGAGCTCATTTAGAGTTTAAGAAACTCTCTAAGTCTAAGTTGTAAGGGTAAAGTGAAAACTCAAAGTGATGAGTTTCACATAGAGTCCAAGAATTTAAACTTAATTCTAAGTTGTAGATTGAATGGCTATGAGGCCAAGGTGATAATGAGCTATCTATGACCATGAGGTCAATAGAGAGACTTTGACTATGAGGTCAAAAAGGGGGGAAGATGGCCATGAGGCCAAGATGAAATCCTATGACTATGAGGTCAAAGGTTACCTATGACTATGAGGTCAAGGTTAAAGATGTAACTCTATGACTATGAGGCCATGAGAGATTCCTATGACTATGAGTTCAAAGGGGAATGGATTCCTATGACTATGAGGTCAAAGGTAGTAATGAGCTCTTTATGACTTTGAGGTCAATAAAAAGACTTTCCTTTGGAAGGAAGGGGAAGGATAACATCTTGTAAACAAGAGTTATAGTGAGGTTGAAATATAATGAAACATATGAGTTCAAGAACTCCAAAACAGTAAGCATTAATCAACATATGAAATAAACTTTCAAGTGTGTACATGGCAAACAACAAGAATAAGTTATCATGTAAATATGACAAGTATGGCAGAGAAGGCATTCTCACAATTTGAAAACATATGCATTTGGAGTCATGCAACTCATCAACAGAGAACAAAAAAATACAGATAACATTCTCATGATAAGGTTTTGTTAAAGTCAGGAAACAAAGCTTCACAAATCAAGCATACTTCAAAGAAAACTCACTTTAAAGTAAGTAGTCACATAAATTTACCAAGCATGGCAGAGAAGGCATTCTCACAGTTTGAAAACAAAAACATTTAGAGTCATGCAACTTAGCAACAGAAGTCAGAAAAAAAACAAAGACAACACTCTCATGATAAAACTTTGTTCGAAGTCAGGGAACAATGTTCAACCAGAATTCACAAGTTACAGCATACTTCAAAGAAACGTTTTTTAACGTCTTTAAGAAAACAGTTGGTTCTATTTAAAAAAAAAGAAGCCTAAAGAGTAAAGATTAAAATGAAGTTATGACCATTTTTATTGCTTTTTGAAAATTTTTGGAAAAAAATAAAATGGAAATGAGAGATAAACACATAAAATAAAAAAATAAAATTAAAGTGCCAAAAGTGTGGCACTCGCCACCTTTCTCTTGTGTGGCAGGCGCCACTAGTGGGCCTTTTGCTTGTGGCAGGCGCCACACCCACTAGTGGCAGGCGCCATGGGTGCCAAACCAATGTGCCTTGCACCACACTCACCATGGCTGGCGCCATGTGTGTCTTTTTTGGTGTGTGTCATTTTTTTGTGTATTAGTGGTATGGCGGGCGGCACCTAAACATGTTATTTTCTAACATGGCGAGTGTCACTTTAATCCTTTCTTATTCTGTTTTTTTTACACAAACACGAATCCAATTCATGATTGTTTTAAACCAAAACCACATATTAATGATTTAAGAAATTTATCGCAGAATCAACATTAACAATGTTCATCACAGAATCAGGCATAAAGAAGATAGAAAACATGGTAACATTATGAGGTGAATATGATCATGGTATTGTAAACAAATTGGAAGAGAATGTGATACCTAGTGGAGAAAGTCCACTGCTTCTTCACGGGAACAAGTTTCTGGAAATGGTGGATGAGCTCCCCCTCCTTCAAAGATCAACTGCTGCCAAGCTAACCCTTCTTTCCTTTAGTTTCCCAGAAAGAGTCGCAGGTTACTGGTGGTTAGGATATTGGGTGTTTGATGGTTTGAAGTGATTACAGAGGGAATGAAAATGGTGAGTTCCTTGCAAGTTTTGAATATTACTTGCAGAACTAAGAAATGGAGAGGTGGAGAGATTTTGAGTGAGTTTTCTTTGTATCTTTCTCGGTGTTTTTGTTGTGTGTTGAACTAAGGAGAAATGGTCTCCTTTTATAGGTAAACCAAATGGTCTGGGTATTGGAGACACAGTGGATAAAAGCCTTATCCGTAGGGGAAAAAATTAGGGTTTGCATGGCACTTCCTTCAGCCTTTGATCTCATTCAACCTTGAGGATCACTATGTTGAACCATGCAGTGGAGGATATGGTGCTGGTCTGTTACCTTCATCCTTCAATATCCACTCCAAAAACTCTTTTTATTGTGTCATGAGGGAGAAAGTGAAAAGAGGTAATAGTTGGAATTGAGGATTACGGATTCCCTGAGCATGAATACAGATCTCTTATGCTGAGCCTCTTTTATTTTATTAGTCCAATATGGTGTCCCAGAAATCTTTTGGCTATGTCAGGAGAGAGTGAGCTCAAAGAGGCATTGTTTAGTGACTTCAGGAAAATTGCCTTACAAGCAAGGTATCTTCAGATTTTCAAATAATACAAGAGGCACATGAAAATAAACTAAGTGCATAATGTCGCTCCCGGGATTTTCATCCTAGTACAAACGCGAAAGTGGCACCGAAACAGAGTCGTCAGCAATGTGTATTTATCCCAAGAGAGGGAAAGGAAACACCGCATAAACCTGAGAGGAAGGAAAGAGCATGGTCTCGCGACCAAGAGAAATGGGTTCGGGAGTCGGTTACGCGAGAGGAAGGTATTAGCACCCCCACGCGTCCATCGTACTCGATGGGATCCACGCTTGCTTGTCTCGATCAAAGGGTGTAAAGAAAGGAATACTGAGAAAGAACTGAAAAAGGAAAGGAGAAAGAGAAACAAATGTAGGGAAAATAAAAGAAGTGCTCGCATGGACCCTACCCCACTGCCTACGTATCTCATCGGGAACATGAGAATCAGAGCGACGTAGTTCCCCTCACTAGGGATGAATTGTTTGTGTTTTAGAGAACGGCTTACGTTCTAGCTCAGGTGTTGCAGGCTCGCTGGTCCGAGTGCGTTACCATCTTGCAAGAGAACGAGTAGAAGCGCGTTCGTGCGTTGAGAATGAATGAGATGAGAAAAGAATTCCCGAAGGAAAGACGTTATTGTTTGGTTTTGTCTTTTAGAAGGAAGTGTTTTGGATTTGTTTGCATATGACAGTGTATCTGGATCTTAGTCACTGGAATGTGTACATTCTCACATTCCAAGATGGAATGGGTAAGAAAGCACACTAAGAGTGAAGAAGACCCCCACACTTAGCTCCAATTGTCAAGGTTCAAACACACTAGCATACTTGTGTTTATTAAGTGTTTTTGTTAATTAAGAAATGAAGAAGTGTTTTTTATTATTTGCACCTTCAACAAGTATTGCATTTAAGTCCCTCATACAAGATCAAATGTTTAACACATTGACCCAAGATGGGCTATATGCTATACATTCTAAGATTATAAGAGAAGACCCCTTATAACCTTTTCTTTATATGAAAGGCCTAAATGCAATAAATGCCTACCTTTATTATATGTTTTGAATTTTCTTTGAGATGAGAAAAGAGACTCAAGAGAGGAGAAAAGGTAAAACCTATATGGACTAAGACTCAATCCTAATTGAAGATTAAAGGGAGTGATCCTAAAGGTTTGTGAGGTTTCAACCTAAAGTCTAAAGAAAGAAAGAATTAAACAATTCACTTCCAAAGTAGAAGATGAATTGTAATTCAAAAAGGGAAAGTGATGAGTTATTAAAAGAAAGCACATAAGTGCTTAACAAAACACAAAATGAAATTGTAAAAGAGAAAGGATAGAAGTTGAATGTGGATTCCTTATCCACACTCAATTGAAACTTACCAAAGCCCCTACATGGTTAGCACAATCACTTACAAGTAAAGTAAGAAGGTATAATGAACAAATCAAATTCAAACAAGTTGACAAACAAAGTAAAATGAGATTAAATGCTATACATGCTTCCAAGTCAGAATGTAACTCATATTTACACAACCTAATGTTATCCTAAATGAGCATACCAAATCATGCAAACAAAATCTCAATCCAACAAGAAGCAAAGAAGGAAAGGGGAAGTGATGTGAATGTGGTTCATACTTGTGAAACAAGTGACTTAAGGTGCAAGATAAACATCAAACATGCAAAGATGAAACCCAAATGTCATGATCAGAAGTCAATTAACATGCTATACATCCTCAAACAAAACCACAACTCATGGCACAAGTGCCTTCATGATCAAGCAAACCAAACATGAGGCATGCATTCACAAAATGAACAAGTTAAACTTCATGCTTCAAACAAATAGCAAACATGCTTCAAAAATTATGACTTTCACCAATCAAACACCTTAAACACATGCCTTTAACATATCAAGTCCACAAGCAATGAATCAGAACCAAAGTCACTCAACAATTAGGTCAAAGTCTCATGGAAGTTTCATGTATTCATGCTCAAAGCAACACATCAAAAGTCATCCAAAAAAGACTTAAAAATCATCTCATAAATCTCAAACATACCTCAACATATTGTGACCACAATGCAAAAAGAAAGGCATCAAAATCATTTTTTATGATCAAGAACAAAAATGCACAAAATCATATGTCACATTAAGTATGCATACAAATGGAAATTCAAAAGAAATAATGGAACAGGGGCAAAATGGTCATAAAATCAGAAAATAAAATCATAGAAAATTTCCTAAATGTTTTAAGAATACACATGAATTTTTGTGGAATTTTATGATACCATTTGATATTTTTAAAAATTAATTATGAAACGTGTAGCAAAAATGGAAAAAATAAAATGGAATGTAAATGTGAATGGGGGTGCATGCCTAGTAACTATTCAGTTCAAAATCAATTGGGCCTTAAAACAGGGAGGTGCGAATAGCATTCTGGCTAAGTCCACTAAGCGCGCAGAGCATACTAACAAACATGAACCCTCAGTCAACAATCTTGACTCACTCCCAACCATCAGATCAAGTCCAAGTCAAACCAAAGTCAAAGTAATTGAAATCAACACACACGCGTGAGGGAACACGTTACCTACGGTGTACTGCGTTACACAAAGTTTAAAAATAAAATCAGAATGAGCATGTGAGAGGCATGTGCGTTTTTATGTGTTGTCACCATTGTGAGCATTAGATCAAACGAAATCAACGGCTGTGACTTAATCTGGCATGCAAAACCCTAATGTAACCTCACCGGCCGGAGAGGGACCTCCGGTCACCTTCTCCGGCCACTCTCCGGCACTGTAAATATCACATGCTTCCAGAAATCAACAAACTAGGTATCAAACGAAAGCTAATCTCATGAGGAACACAAATTCAGCAACAAAATTCACAGATCAAGCATGAATAAAGAGAATCGAAGAAGAGAAACTTTGCCCTAAGTTTCAGTTCTAAACTCCTAAGGAGCTCTATCAACTAGCCAGCTTCACATAGCTTCTAATAAGCTCAAACAACACATCAATAAGTCAAAACAGGATAAAATCGTGCAATTAAAGTTTGAGAAATTTTGCAACCTGAAATTGGCGAACTCTTGAATCAACAGAAAACCAGAGATGAGAGATTGATCTTGAGCTTCCTAAGAGCAAAATAAATGCTCTGAACCTTTGGATTTTGAAGACAATGAACTGAGATTCCAATTGGAGAAGTTGCTGCTCTCGATAGCTTGCTCTTACTTCAGCTTGTTCTTGATCAGAAATGCTTGATGATGAACAATTGATGAAGATCAAGGTGAGAACGTGTGAAGAACTCGTGTGAAATCAGAGAGAAAATGGAGAGAACTCTGAGAGAAAAGTGAGAGCAATTTGGAGTGAGAGTGAAAAATGAGAATCCTCCTCTGAATTTGTGAGAGTTTCAGCTTATATATCCAAGGTTAACTCCCAACCAGTTCAGTTAACAGTTAGAACTCTAGTTAAACTGAGTTAGTTAACTGAGTTTGAGTTAACTAACTGAGTTAGGTGGTTAATAGCACGAGTTGGGGAAGTTCTGTTAGAGTGAGGGTGAGGTTCATGGAGTTATGGTGGTGTGTAGGAGAAGGAAAGTGATGTTATGTTGTTCTGATGTAGCAGCAGGAATCTTGTGGTGCAAGTTTCATACATTTCCCTTCTCATGTAAGAAGCAGCATGGTGGAAGCACGTGCATTAATTGTTTGGTTTAATGAGGAAATGGACTGAAGTGATCATGAAAGTTTGTTGAATGACTGAACCAAAAACAATGTGTGAATTACTAGACAAGACAGTCAATGCATCAATGCAAATGGTGATGTTTGAACATGGATTTCTTTATGACCAATGCATGAAAATGGATCATCTTGGTGTCAATGGATTGAGGATGCATCACATAACATGTTTGATGTTTGAATCCAAGTGGAATAATGCCTTTAAAGTGATGAAAAATGACTTAGAACACAAGGATGTGAGACTGCATCATGGGCGTGTGAGTGAGGTTGGCTGGCATGGTGTGTATGGCATGGATTTTCAGCATAATCAACATGACTTTGAACCCTTAAAACTATCTCATAACTTGATCAAACCAAAAATTGTCCAACATGAATATTGAAGATGACAATGCAATGAACAACTTTCATGTTGAAAAGTTTTCCATTTGAGGCCTTTAACCATGAGAAAAATGAGTGGACATTAGGCCCACCACATGTTTGTTAAAATGACTGCGCGCGTGACCTGAAAATTCTTGGTCATGGCCTAGTTTTGGCCTACTTTCCTCCAACTTTGATCAATCATATCTCTCTCAATTTTTATCCAATGGAGATGTTCTACACATGGATTTGAAGCTTAAAACAAGATCTTTCATTGAGGCAGAGTGGATTTTTCATTTGGTGCTCCAAATTTAAATGGCCTTGGTTCAAATTCTGATGCAAAATGGCCAAAACTTGCTATTTTTAGTAACCCTTCTTCATCCAAAAATGGCAACTTTCTACACCTTGAATTTTTCATGATTCCTTTGGAATTTCTTGACCAAATTTTGTACATTGGACACATGTAACATGAATTTTATGAATTTGGCCTCAAAAAGTCAAGAGTTGACTTTTTCCTCTGATTATTTGACTTTGCCCCAATTTCCTGATTTTTGATCTTTCTTCCAATTGAACCACCTCCAAAACCAATTGAGATGCAATTTTCCACATACATACACTTAGGGACATATGGAATACCATGACATCAAGTTTTGTCCAAAAAATCAAAGATACCCTGATTTAATTGGAAACCCTAATCTTGACCCCCTCTGGTTAGGAGGAAAAAATGCAGTCTTCAATTTCAAATTCCTCAGAGTATGTTGTGTATCCCTTTAAAGGATGATGGGATATGCCACTTGAGGATGATTTTGAATCAATGGGCTATCTCTTTTGAGGGTTTTTCTTCAATTTTTGAATCTCTTGCATAGTGAAAGATGTAGTGCTTCAATCTCCCATTGGATTTCACTTTCTTGAGATTGTGGATGATCAATTGAGGTAGTATGAGACATGAGAGACCTCTTGGCTTGCCTTGAGACCACTTATTTGACCTTTTTGTGCTTTGAATGATCTCTTGATTGTCCATCTTCCACCTGATCACATGCCCTGATGGTAAGAAGGATGCCATGCTTCATTTTTCTATGTTAAATGCAATGCAATGTTAATGAGGTGGATATGATATGATAAATGATAATGCCATGCTATGATGCCAAAAGGGAAGAGCAAATTTTGGGGTATTACAGCTGCCCCTATTCAAGCGCTGTAGACCTGAACGCCTGAAAGCAATTGCTTTCGGACTTTCAAGGTATATAGTGATTGAATACCAAAAATAACCAAAAATTTGCTCTGGATGATGAAGAATAACAGGGATATAAACCCAACGAGACTGCTGGATTGAGTCCTCGATGAAACGTCGGAGAGATCTGTCTTTTGAACGATGCCAGACGACTACTGGCTTGCCACGCTGCTGGTGGACTTTAATACTGTCTTTTATGCAATTCCAGACGACTACTGGCCTGCCACGCTACTGGTGGACTTTGGAAATGTCTTTTTGAACGACGCCAGACGACTACTGGCTTGCCACACTACTGGTGGACTTTAATAATGTCTTTTATGCAACTCCAGACGACTACTGGCCTGCCACACTACTGGTGGACTTTGCAGCTTCGTGCCACCCGAAGATGGACTTTTGCCAATCCACTGTTGGACTTTTAGAATATGCCACCCTTAGATGGACCTTTCGCCAATCCACTGTTGGACTTTTAGCTGCTTTGCCACCCGAAGATGGACTTTTGCCAATCCACTGTTGGACTTTTGCCACCCGAAGACGGACTTTTGCCAATCCACTGTTGGACTTTTGCCACCCGAAGACGGACTTTTGCCAATCCACTGTTGGACTTTGAGAATATGCCACCCTTAGATGGACCTTTCGCCAATCCACTGTTGGACTTTGAGAATATGCCACCCTTAGATGGACCTTTCGCCAATCCACTGTTGGACTTTTGCCACCCGAAGACGGACTTTTGCCAATCCACTGTTGGACTTTTGCCACCCGAAGACGGACTTTTGCCAATCCACTGTTGGACTTTTGCCATTTTAAAATCGAATTACTCTCTGCCTCTGCGCCAGACATCTCTGCCGACTCTGCTGAGGAACCACAATCAATGATTTAATCTCGGAGACTCCTAAAAGGATAATATCTCTGCTGGCGAATGGATGAACAATCCGTCTGCTTCGAATTGTCAAGCTTGCCAAAAATAAATTGGACTTTAAGATATGAGGGAATGACGACTCTGGCAGGAATTATTCCATCTGTTTGGGGCTGGATTCTGGTCACAGCAACTCCGCTGGGGATGAGAATTTTTAAATGACGTCCTGCTGGGGAAATGAGCCATTAAAACTCTGCTTGGGGATTTATTCAACCCAAGATCCTTTATAGGGATTACCAACCTTCTGACCCGGCTAGGGAAAGGCTGTACCATCCTTGTTGAGGAATAGATTCTGTCGATCTGATAAACCTCTGTGGGGAGAACGACAACTCAGCTGGGGAGTATTGCTGACAAGATTCGATGCTGACCTTTGTGGGGATACCATGACCAGAGATACGATCTTGCTGGATATCAGGGCTACTCTGCCAGGGATATGCAAATCCTGGTTAGAAAATTCCCCTGCAACTTGCTAGGAAAGAGTCCTTTGGGGAAACTCAAAGCAAATCCACAGTAGTCTGCCGCAGAATATGACTGTCAAGCTTAGGATAAGTACCACAATGCCCCATGTTAGGCGAGCTTTCCTTTAGACAATTCCGTTAGGGATGACGAGTTTATAACAAACTCTGCTGGAGAAAACTGCTTTAAAGCGTCTCGTGCTGGGGAATGCCTTTTGAGAGGATTTTACAGAAGACCAACTGTCCTCAAACTCTACTGGGGATGATCAACACGTCATGCTGGGGAACCAAACAATTTGTCCCCGAAGAGGATGTCATAAGAGGATTTTACAGAAGATCTAGCCTCTTCAAACTCTTGTGACTTCGCTGGGGATAATGACCATCAGTTTCGGTGTCGACGAGACCACTCTTTTGGGGAACCTGTGACCGTTATCGATATAGAAAAGCTTGTAGCTGTTGGAAGTACTGAATGAGAGAATCGACTTAATAAGATGCAACGGTACCCAGTTGAACTTAATTCACTGATATCGACCCGTTATGAACAATCGTCGACCGAACGATGGACTTAATCAGTGAACGTTGTGACAAAAGGGTGATCACCTTTCTCGAACATGATTGCCCCAGTCTTCTGCATGGAAATAAGTGATTACTTGTCTAGAAGACATGATCCCGTGATCTCGCAAAGGCTTCCATTTTGCCTTTGAGCCTAGTATGGGGCTGCTACCTGCAAGCAAAGGATATGCACGTATACCCCGTGCGAGATATGACTTCTGCAACTGAGAAAATCTAACTCTGAACCACCACTTGTTGGGGAGAAAGGTTTGCATGCAATCTCTTACTGGAGAACATTATTAATGAAGCCTGCTGAAGACGGGGACCAAAAATGCCTTGGGTTGGAATGCCCCTTAGTTTCACTCATTTTGGCTGATTGACTGCATATGCGTGACCAACTGTTTTTTTTCACTTGCCCCAGACCAACATGGTCCACCGGAAGAACTTGTCCCAAGAGGATTTTAAAGAAGACTTGACATTCAAAACGCCTCAATGTCCTCAAACTCTTGTAGAGATTCGTCAGATCTCGACATAACTGCCCCGGACCATATGGTTTTCAGAGGATTTCTCCCCGAGAAGATTCATGAACAATCTCGTGAGATATTCTGTCCCAGCATTCTGAATCCTGGATAGGCTGACCAGTCGTCTGGATGGACCAATTCTCGTGCTCTTGGGATGACCTGCCCCAGTATGACCCTTGAAGTGGTTTTTGCCCCTGACTACTGAACCAAGAATGCCTGCATTTGTAGGGATTTGAGTCTCGAGGTAATTACCCCAGTCTGGCTGAACCCTGAAGAGATTTCTCGACGTGATTGACCCAAATTGGCTACACCTTAAAGAGATGGTTCGACGTGATTTCCCCAGATCGACTACGTCTTAGCACAACTTGTTGGGAAAGCTCCTGCTCAACAAATTTTCCTGAGGAAGTAACACTGGATGTGGCTGTCCTTTGGGAGTTTCAGGATTCTCAACTCAGCAAGATTTAAGCTTCCGGACTGAATTTCCATATGTAAGCTTCTTTTGATGTCAAACAAATGTATGCAAGCAGAGAATGTTTTATTCTGAGAATGAAAATTCTAACGCAACACACATGTTAATCTTGAAGTTTTACTGAAAAGACATCGCAAAAAGCCATGTGAACGAATCACTGCTTAGAATACGACATTGATTTTTGAATGAAAAAAATGCAATGCACGTGCAACACCAACAAAGATCTTTTAGCACAACTCATGGGAGTCAGGAACGCTATCTCTTGGTAGTATGCTTTTGAAATAACCCTGTTTCAATTAGGACTTTTGAGGGTTGTATCGTGGCCTGGTTCACGGTTTTGAGAAGAAAAGGATTTAAGGCTCAAAGTTTATTGGTGCCCACCCACTCTTCGTGATGTTCTCCAGTCCTACGTTCAACTAATTTGACACAAACGCTCATTTCTCAAAAAAGATTTTGTGATCTTTAAGGAATCCATGCATTTGATGGTTTGACACCTAATGAGGCTTTGGAGTAACAGTCACCCATTTTGTCTTTTGTTCGTAGTCACACGACTTTGTTCTTGCTCGAGGATTTTCTTTTGTAATCCTTTTGTTTTTTGCTTTTTCATTCTTTTGCTTTTTGATCCCTAATTTTTGCCTGGACTGATTCTTTTGAATCTTTAGATGTTGGAGTCCAGCGGGATGCCCTAACTTTTGCCTAAGTTGCTTGTTTTCAAGTTTCAACTTAGCGGGCTTTTTTCATTTTTTTTTTATTCATTTTATTTTTCCTTGAACACGTCGTGTGACACTGGCCTGTCTTGACTTTGTTGAAAGGGTTGTGACTGCCTCACTCTTTGATTGTTGATGGATAACCATTGTGGTTTCACATCTCTTGACCTCTTGATGGTGGAATAGAAGGTAATGGATCCTCGGATGCACACTCCTTTTGAAATTTGAACGCTCGGTCAAATTAACTGACGTCTACCCTGCCCCTGGGTTAAATGTGAGGGTTTTTTCGTATGAAAGAAACTCCTACTTCAAGGCTCAAAGGGGTTAACGAGGGTCTATCTCCCTTATATCTCCAGTGTTTGGGGATTTGAATCAATGCCTGTACATCCTCAACAGGGTTTTATCCAAAAGCACACAATCAGAGATTTTTGTGTTTTTAACTCATCATCCTCCTTCAAGAGTTTAAGCACGACAGTTGGTATTGCAATGCACATATACAAACTTATGAGTGAATACGAATGGATTACTTCAGGAAAAACATGCGTATTGTATTATGATTGTCATTCAAAAAAAACAAACAAACTCTTACATGCAAACAATGTTTAAACAAACAAATAAAAGCTACATATGCAAATGTAGTAAAGAAGCTAAATGATTGTCCTTGTTGAGGAGGCTTGACTCCGTCTGGACTTGTTGCTTCTGATGATGTTTTTGCAAACTGGGTGCTCAATCTGATGAAGAAAGTTCAATTTATGGGCCACCCGTCTGGTGTGATAACCTTTGAGTCAATCAAGTTCTGCACCTTGTCTTTACCTTTACCTCTGGAAGACTTGCAATCGTCAATTAAATGGTCAGGTGCTCCAGAATGGTAGTCATACCTGGCATTTGGCATTGAAACCCCAAAGGAAGCTTTGTCGAAGATGATCCTGATGCGACTAGCTCAACCAGTTTAAATTTGAGCAAATGAGGAAACCCGTTGCACTTACGACATCGAAATAGGATCAAACTTCTTCTCAAGTTGTTCTGGCCTTTGCCCATATGCTCTGCCCCTAGGACTCTCTTGGGGAGATGGAGTTGGAAGCTGACAAGAGGTATCTTCAGGAAAGAAATTGATAATTAAGGTTGATAGATAAGGTTGCTCGCAAAGATCTCGCACGATCTCCTGCCTACGTATCTCCATTGGCTAATGAAGAATCAGAGCGACGTAGTTCCCCTCACCAGGGATGAGGATTGCTTTATTTCCTTAACACCGCATTCTGGATTTCTGTAAGAAGACCCATCTGAGACTTCACCCGGTTGACTTCTTCTCTCAGCAGTTTCTGACCTTGGGACAATACTTGAATGTCCACCATAAAATGCCCCACCTGGGCCCTCCTCTCAGTCACTTTTGCTCGGAGTTGTTCCATAACTACCCTCTGATTGTTATGAGTTGAGTGGTGGGAGAAGTCAAGTTGGCCGTTTCTGAAGAGAATACCCAGTCAGAATGAGAAATCCGCTCCAGAACACCTGTTATGCATATGAGTATGAGAATGCAATGCAGAATGTCATGTTCAAATATTTCCAAGGGATCATTATGTTTTGATTCATAAAAAATTTTTTTTTTTTTTTTTTAGAAGAAACATAATAAGTGGATGGAAATGCCCAGTGGCAAGTCTCAAAGTTAACATCCCTTGGAAATACAAGAACATGTATGCGAAAATAATGATGCAGATGCAACAGACATGGGATCAAAGCTTCCATATAATCTGGATAACTGCTGTGCTGGTGACTGAATAAGCTCATAGGTCGGCTCTGAAGAAAATACCGGAATACCGGAATATCCGAATAATCAGAATGCCAGGATGTCGGGATATCGGCATAATCGGAATACCAGAAGGCCAGAATATCGGCATAATCAGAATATGGGGATGCCAGAATATCGGTATAATCAGGGTGCCGGAATAATCAGAATACCATAATACCAAGCTGATGAGTCCACACTGATAGGAAATCCAAAATACCGGGTATGTTGAAGGTTAAGGTTACCTGCAAACCTGTAAACAACTCGCCCCTCTCACATGTGGGTACTAGGATGTTCAGTATCCCGGACTCTCAGGTCGAGAAATGATGATACGTTCACCATTTCTGGTTTGGCATCATCATCAATCGAGGAGGCCTCAACTAATTCTCCAAAACGAAAGGTCCTCAGCTTCTGGCACTGAGGTCGAGAAGCAATAGTACATTCATCCCTCGGGGTACAGTACTATCGCCAATCGAGGAGTGCCTCCACTGATTCTCTTTCAAAAAGGATAACCTATAGCGAGTTCCCAGCATTGGGTCCTCGGATCGAGAATGTGCAATGGGTTTGCCACGGAATGTGGTCTGCCACTGTCACATCTCGGGAGGAGTGCCGCAACTGAGTCCTCGGGAATGGTCACCAGAGTCGACAGTTCCTCAAGAGAATAACCACTGGCCTGCATAACATGCAGTAGCAGAAAGCTCCTGATAGAACCTCGTCTGGTTGTGGGTTTCATGAACAACAATACGTGGTCACCACCACGCAAGCGTCATGACTATCCACTCTAATTCCTATGTGTGTACTCAAGCCTGTGTAGTGAGCTTATCTCTCAGAACACCCCGCCCGCCAAACAGAAAATAACAGCACAGTCCAGCACAATAATGATATGTAATGCAGTAAATGCGATAAATACAGCAATGTACAGTAAAGCAGTAAATAACCATACAATAAAACGGTAAATATAGCGCAGCAGTAAACACCCAATGAAAGAAAAACAGACAAGCGCTAGGATTGACTCGCTTAGGGACGGACCAGCAGGGGGTCAATCTGTCCCCAGCAGAGTCGCCAGCTGTCGCTCCCGGGATTTTCATCCTAGTACAAACGCGAAAGTGGCACCGAAACAGAGTCGCCAGCAATGTGTATTTATCCCAAGAGAGGGAAAGGAAACACCGCATAAACCTGAGAGGAAGGAAAGAGCATGGTCTCGCGACCAAGAGAAATGGGTTCGGGAGTCGGTTACGCGAGAGGAAGGTATTAGCACCCCCACGCGTCCATCGTACTCGATGGGATCCACGCTTGCTTGTCTCGATCAAAGGGTGTAAAGAAAGGAATACTGAGAAAGAACTGAAAAAGGAAAGGAGAAAGAGAAACAAATGTAGGGAAAATAAAAGAAGTGCTCGCATGGACCCTACCCCACTGCCTACGTATCTCATCGGGAACATGAGAATCAGAGCGACGTAGTTCCCCTCACTAGGGATGAATTGTTTGTGTTTTAGAGAACGGCTTACGTTCTAGCTCAGGTGTTGCAGGCTCGCTGGTCCGAGTGCGTTACCATCTTGCAAGAGAACGAGTAGAAGCGCGTTCGTGCGTTGAGAATGAATGAGATGAGAAAAGAATTCCCGAAGGAAAGACGTTATTGTTTGGTTTTGTCTTTTAGAAGGAAGTGTTTTGGATTTGTTTGCATATGACAGTGTATCTGGATCTTAGTCACTGGAATGTGTACATTCTCACATTCCAAGATGGAATGGGTAAGAAAGCACACTAAGAGTGAAGAAGACCCCCACACTTAGCTCCAATTGTCAAGGTTCAAACACACTAGCATACTTGTGTTTATTAAGTGTTTTTGTTAATTAAGAAATGAAGAAGTGTTTTTTATTATTTGCACCTTCAACAAGTATTGCATTTAAGTCCCTCATACAAGATCAAATGTTTAACACATTGACCCAAGATGGGCTATATGCTATACATTCTAAGATTATAAGAGAAGACCCCTTATAACCTTTTCTTTATATGAAAGGCCTAAATGCAATAAATGCCTACCTTTATTATATGTTTTGAATTTTCTTTGAGATGAGAAAAGAGACTCAAGAGAGGAGAAAAGGTAAAACCTATATGGACTAAGACTCAATCCTAATTGAAGATTAAAGGGAGTGATCCTAAAGGTTTGTGAGGTTTCAACCTAAAGTCTAAAGAAAGAAAGAATTAAACAATTCACTTCCAAAGTAGAAGATGAATTGTAATTCAAAAAGGGAAAGTGATGAGTTATTAAAAGAAAGCACATAAGTGCTTAACAAAACACAAAATGAAATTGTAAAAGAGAAAGGATAGAAGTTGAATGTGGATTCCTTATCCACACTCAATTGAAACTTACCAAAGCCCCTACATGGTTAGCACAATCACTTACAAGTAAAGTAAGAAGGTATAATGAACAAATCAAATTCAAACAAGTTGACAAACAAAGTAAAATGAGATTAAATGCTATACATGCTTCCAAGTCAGAATGTAACTCATATTTACACAACCTAATGTTATCCTAAATGAGCATACCAAATCATGCAAACAAAATCTCAATCCAACAAGAAGCAAAGAAGGAAAGGGGAAGTGATGTGAATGTGGTTCATACTTGTGAAACAAGTGACTTAAGGTGCAAGATAAACATCAAACATGCAAAGATGAAACCCAAATGTCATGATCAGAAGTCAATTAACATGCTATACATCCTCAAACAAAACCACAACTCATGGCACAAGTGCCTTCATGATCAAGCAAACCAAACATGAGGCATGCATTCACAAAATGAACAAGTTAAACTTCATGCTTCAAACAAATAGCAAACATGCTTCAAAAATTATGACTTTCACCAATCAAACACCTTAAACACATGCCATTAACATATCAAGTCCACAAGCAATGAATCAGAACCAAAGTCACTCAACAATTAGGTCAAAGTCTCATGGAAGTTTCATGTATTCATGCTCAAAGCAACACATCAAAAGTCATCCAAAAAAGACTTAAAAATCATCTCATAAATCTCAAACATACCTCAACATATTGTGACCACAATGCAAAAAGAAAGGCATCAAAATCATTTTTTATGATCAAGAACAAAAATGCACAAAATCATATGTCACATTAAGTATGCATACAAATGGAAATTCAAAAGAAATAATGGAACAGGGGCAAAATGGTCATAAAATCAGAAAATAAAATCATAGAAAATTTCCTAAATGTTTTAAGAATACACATGAATTTTTGTGGAATTTTATGATACCATTTGATATTTTTAAAAATTAATTATGAAACGTGTAGCAAAAATGGAAAAAATAAAATGGAATGTAAATGTGAATGGGGGTGCATGCCTAGTAACTATTCAGTTCAAAATCAATTGGGCCTTAAAACAGGGAGGTGCGAATAGCATTCTGGCTAAGTCCACTAAGCGCGCAGAGCATACTAACAAACATGAACCCTCAGTCAACAATCTTGACTCACTCCCAACCATCAGATCAAGTCCAAGTCAAACCAAAGTCAAAGTAATTGAAATCAACACACACGCGTGAGGGAACACGTTACCTACGGTGTACTGCGTTACACAAAGTTTAAAAATAAAATCAGAATGAGCATGTGAGAGGCATGTGCGTTTTTATGTGTTGTCACCATTGTGAGCATTAGATCAAACGAAATCAACGGCTGTGACTTAATCTGGCATGCAAAACCCTAATGTAACCTCACCGGCCGGAGAGGGACCTCCGGTCACCTTCTCCGGCCACTCTCCGGCACTGTAAATATCACATGCTTCCAGAAATCAACAAACTAGGTATCAAACGAAAGCTAATCTCATGAGGAACACAAATTCAGCAACAAAATTCACAGATCAAGCATGAATAAAGAGAATCGAAGAAGAGAAACTTTGCCCTAAGTTTCAGTTCTAAACTCCTAAGGAGCTCTATCAACTAGCCAGCTTCACATAGCTTCTAATAAGCTCAAACAACACATCAATAAGTCAAAACAGGATAAAATCGTGCAATTAAAGTTTGAGAAATTTTGCAACCTGAAATTGGCGAACTCTTGAATCAACAGAAAACCAGAGATGAGAGATTGATCTTGAGCTTCCTAAGAGCAAAATAAATGCTCTGAACCTTTGGATTTTGAAGACAATGAACTGAGATTCCAATTGGAGAAGTTGCTGCTCTCGATAGCTTGCTCTTACTTCAGCTTGTTCTTGATCAGAAATGCTTGATGATGAACAATTGATGAAGATCAAGGTGAGAACGTGTGAAGAACTCGTGTGAAATCAGAGAGAAAATGGAGAGAACTCTGAGAGAAAAGTGAGAGCAATTTGGAGTGAGAGTGAAAAATGAGAATCCTCCTCTGAATTTGTGAGAGTTTCAGCTTATATATCCAAGGTTAACTCCCAACCAGTTCAGTTAACAGTTAGAACTCTAGTTAAACTGAGTTAGTTAACTGAGTTTGAGTTAACTAACTGAGTTAGGTGGTTAATAGCACGAGTTGGGGAAGTTCTGTTAGAGTGAGGGTGAGGTTCATGGAGTTATGGTGGTGTGTAGGAGAAGGAAAGTGATGTTATGTTGTTCTGATGTAGCAGCAGGAATCTTGTGGTGCAAGTTTCATACATTTCCCTTCTCATGTAAGAAGCAGCATGGTGGAAGCACGTGCATTAATTGTTTGGTTTAATGAGGAAATGGACTGAAGTGATCATGAAAGTTTGTTGAATGACTGAACCAAAAACAATGTGTGAATTACTAGACAAGACAGTCAATGCATCAATGCAAATGGTGATGTTTGAACATGGATTTCTTTATGACCAATGCATGAAAATGGATCATCTTGGTGTCAATGGATTGAGGATGCATCACATAACATGTTTGATGTTTGAATCCAAGTGGAATAATGCCTTTAAAGTGATGAAAAATGACTTAGAACACAAGGATGTGAGACTGCATCATGGGCGTGTGAGTGAGGTTGGCTGGCATGGTGTGTATGGCATGGATTTTCAGCATAATCAACATGACTTTGAACCCTTAAAACTATCTCATAACTTGATCAAACCAAAAATTGTCCAACATGAATATTGAAGATGACAATGCAATGAACAACTTTCATGTTGAAAAGTTTTCCATTTGAGGCCTTTAACCATGAGAAAAATGAGTGGACATTAGGCCCACCACATGTTTGTTAAAATGACTGCGCGCGTGACCTGAAAATTCTTGGTCATGGCCTAGTTTTGGCCTACTTTCCTCCAACTTTGATCAATCATATCTCTCTCAATTTTTATCCAATGGAGATGTTCTACACATGGATTTGAAGCTTAAAACAAGATCTTTCATTGAGGCAGAGTGGATTTTTCATTTGGTGCTCCAAATTTAAATGGCCTTGGTTCAAATTCTGATGCAAAATGGCCAAAACTTGCTATTTTTAGTAACCCTTCTTCATCCAAAAATGGCAACTTTCTACACCTTGAATTTTTCATGATTCCTTTGGAATTTCTTGACCAAATTTTGTACATTGGACACATGTAACATGAATTTTATGAATTTGGCCTCAAAAAGTCAAGAGTTGACTTTTTCCTCTGATTATTTGACTTTGCCCCAATTTCCTGATTTTTGATCTTTCTTCCAATTGAACCACCTCCAAAACCAATTGAGATGCAATTTTCCACATACATACACTTAGGGACATATGGAATACCATGACATCAAGTTTTGTCCAAAAAATCAAAGATACCCTGATTTAATTGGAAACCCTAATCTTGACCCCCTCTGGTTAGGAGGAAAAAATGCAGTCTTCAATTTCAAATTCCTCAGAGTATGTTGTGTATCCCTTTAAAGGATGATGGGATATGCCACTTGAGGATGATTTTGAATCAATGGGCTATCTCTTTTGAGGGTTTTTCTTCAATTTTTGAATCTCTTGCATAGTGAAAGATGTAGTGCTTCAATCTCCCATTGGATTTCACTTTCTTGAGATTGTGGATGATCAATTGAGGTAGTATGAGACATGAGAGACCTCTTGGCTTGCCTTGAGACCACTTATTTGACCTTTTTGTGCTTTGAATGATCTCTTGATTGTCCATCTTCCACCTGATCACATGCCCTGATGGTAAGAAGGATGCCATGCTTCATTTTTCTATGTTAAATGCAATGCAATGTTAATGAGGTGGATATGATATGATAAATGATAATGCCATGCTATGATGCCAAAAGGGAAGAGCAAATTTTGGGGTATTACACATAATGCCTTATTGCTTAACCATACGTGAACACTATTTTAAATTCTCATAACTTTATGGCCTTTGATTCAAATGACAACATTTTGGACCCAATGGAATTTTGAGATAAATCACATGTCCATGAAAAAAAAATGTCACATGAACAAACTTAAGAAATTCCAAGCTACAAAATCTAATCCTCCCACGGCACCAATTTGAGATGTTGCACTTTGGTGAATATTTATCCAAATGAAAAATTCTTGCACTTAAGAGAAAATCTTTCAAGACTCATAGGTGGACTCCAAGGATATTCATTAACACATGGAATAATGTCTCAAGACTTGGGATCACACTTTTCTTGACATGAAAGGCAATGGTTGACTTGTATTGGTAAAACATTTGATTTCTTGTTGAAAAAGACTTCTTGGATGCATGTAGATTCAAATGAATGCATTTAGAGCCAAAAGATGTCTTAGGGAGACCTTGTCCTCTTTATGCAAACCCTATCTTCCACAATAAAAATAAACAACTTGAAAAATGAAATGGTTAGTTAACGATGCACACATGATTGAAGCCTAAATGTAAGTGTGATATGATATGACATCTAAGGGGTAAAATTTGGGGTACAACAGCTGCCCCTATTTGAATAGCTTTACCGGATGGCACGAGAAATGAAAATTCTCGGGTCATCAAGGTGAAAGGTATTTAAATATAGCAAACCGAAAATTTTGCCCTTAGATGGAGTGCAAATGCTAAGGACAGGAAACAGACATGCATATGCTGACATGCCATGAACTCTAGTATGATGATATGATGTCATAATAATGTAAAAAATGCAGACAAAACAGGACACCAGAGATAAAGAGGAAACCAATACAGGCGGACATTGCTGGGGAAGGATGAAGGTTAGTATCCCTGAGGAAAACTCACTGGGGATACAGGCTAACCGACAATAGAGACTCACTGGGGAGACTCTGAGGAAATACTCCCCACAGGTCCTCACTGGAGATAGGAGCCAGAGATGAGCTCTCCACTGGGAAAAGATCCGGAGAGATGGACGACAGGATCATACATGACCAGACGACACTGGGGAAATAAAGACACATTCTTACTGGGCATGAAACCAAAAAGAAGACATGATCTCCACTGGGGATCAATTTGAAATAAAAGGATAGACATTCGCTAAAAGATTTTTTGGGGATTTCTGAAGAGTTCAAACGGGATCTTCAAGTAAAGCCAGAAAAGACAAAGATAAACTCTGCGTGCCAGATGAACAGATGACTGGACTTTAGCTGGGAATAAGGTTAATGAATCATTAATGATTGGACCCGGGTACCAATTTGAGTTGGACAGGACACCAATGTGAGGCTAATAGTTTGGGATACTAGTATGAGCTGGACTTTGACTACCCATATGAGCTGGATTTTTGGATACCAGTATGAGCTGGATTTTTGGATACCAGTATGAGCTGGATTTTTGGATACCAGTATAAGCTGGATTTTGGATACCAGTATGAGCTGAATTTTGGATACCAGTATAAGCTGGATTTGAGACACCAGTATGAGTCTGAGGATACAAATATGAGTTGGCCTTTGGTTACTAGTATGAGCCAGATTTTGACTGCCAATATGAGTTGGACTTTGGTTACCAGTATTAGCTGGATTTTTGAAGATACCAGTATGAGCCAGATTTTGGTTACGAGTATGAGCGGGATTTTTGGATACCAGTATGAGCTGGATTTTTGGATACCAGTATGAGCTGGATGATACCAATATGAGTCAGATTTTGGTTACCAGTATGAGCTGGATTTTTGGATACCAGTATGAGCTGGATTTTTGGATACCAGTATGAGCTGGGTTTGAAATTTAGGTTCGTCTATGACCAAGGTTCATATCTGACCAAGGAAAATAATTCCAGCAATTACTGGACTTTAAGTATCCATATAAGGAGGTTAAATATCTGATAGGTCAATACCGGGGTTTGTAGGTTAGACTTCCTGGGGAATAGTGATCAAAGAGTCCAAAATCTAGCGCACGCAGGTAAAGACCGAACGCAAACAAGACACAGGCAAAAATTCTACAAACTAGCCAAAAAAAGAGGTCTCGGGAGATAAGGACCCAAAAAGAAAAACACACAAATGCAAAGATGTACAATGCTATGGTATGATGCGAATGTTGAATGATATGCAAGAGACAACTCTAACGAGAGACGACAGACTGGGAAAAGTGAGTGGAAGGATGACACGTCCACTGTAAGGAGTCACACTGAAATTTGAAGATAATCAGTCTTGAAGCCAATCCAAGAATGTCCTTACTTCACTGGGGAAATGAAATTTCACATTTTCAACAAACATCTGTGAAGTTACTAGGGAGAATCCCTTTATATCGTGGCATCTGGTCATCACTGAGATGTTCTAATTCATAGAAGTATTTGTCAATCTTTCTTCAATGACAAGCTTAGATGATTTATCAGTGTTTTCGTCATAACCAGAGTTTTGAGGGAAGCAATTGATTTCATTGAATCGTCCCTAATGCCAAAGAAAAATTTATATTTTCATTGTGTTTTCTCAAAAGATTTTTTTTCAAAACATTTTCCGCTTTCATAACCATTATTAATGAATAAGTGAAGTTTTGCATAACAAGGAAAATAACAGATCAATGATGAATATCAAACAAAAAATGGCTCAAAAATCTGATTTCATTAGAATGGTAACTTGCAAATAGCGAAGTTCCATGGAACATTACAATTGAAAAAATGGCAATTTGGGAAAAGGTTACATCGTACTCAACAACCACTACCCTCCTTAATGACTAAGACTCTTAAAATCTTTGCTGATGGTGAGGACAAATGAAACTTGAATTTATTTATGAATTCCTGGATGTAGATGACGACCCTTTCTGACACAGTGAAACGCCTTTGTCCCTAACTTTTGCCTGGACCGCCCTTTCGGGTTTTCAGTCCACCAGGACACTCTTTTTTGCCTAGGCCGCCCTTTCGGGTTTTCAACCTAGCGAGCTTTTTCTTTTTTTATTTGATCCCTAACTTTTGCCTGAGTCTCCTTTATAGGTTACGACCCACCGGGATACCCTTTTGTTGCCTAAGTCGCCATTTCTGGTTTTCGACTTGGCGGGCTTTTTAGGCGTAATATTTTCGTACTGAGTTAGCATTTACAGGGTGCACGATTTGTTCACCATTCATCGTTGTGAGGAATAAAGAGCCTCCTGAGAACATAGTTTTTACCAGAAACGGACCCTCATAGTTAGGTGCCCATTTTCCACGAGCATCCTTTTGAGACGGCAGAATCTTCTTGAGTACAAGCTCTCCTTCTCGAAATTCTCAAACACGGACCTTCTTGTCGAATGCCTTCTTCATTCTCTTCTGATACAAATACCCACGACACATGGCGGTTGGTCGCTTTTCGTCAATGAGGTTCAGTTGGTCATATCTCTCTCTGACCCATTCCGCTTCATCAAGCTTGGTTTCCATCAGGATTCTCAAATATGGTGTCTCTACCTCAATAGGGAGGACATCGTCCATTCCATATACCAGGGAAAAGGGAGATGCCCCTGTCAAAGTTTGAACCGAAGTTCTGTATCCGTGCAAGGCAAATGGTAACATTTCATGCCAATCCTTATAGGTCTTGACCATTTTCTGCAGGATCTTTTTGATGTTTTTGTTAGCAGCTTCGACAGCTCCATTCATCTTGGGACGATAGGGTGAAGAGTTGTGATGCTCAATCTTGAAATTGTCACATAATTCCTTCATGGTCTTGTTATTCAGATTTGTCCCATTGTGGGTTATGATTCTGTTAGGGATTCCATAACGACAGATGATATTATTTTTTATGAAACGGGCAACCACTTGCTTGGTCACATTAGCATAAGAAGCAACTTCAACCCACTTGTAAAATAATCGATGGCCACTAGAATGAAAGGACGACCATTAGAAGCCTTCGGCTCAATAGGTCTAATCATGTCAATGCCCCACATAGAGAAAGGCCAAGGCGATGATAATACATTCAGCAAGGTCGGAGGAACATGCATCTTATCAGCATAGATCTGGCACTTATAACACTTTCTGGCGTATTGGATACAGTCAGCTTCCATAGTCAACCAATAATATCCAGCCCTTAAGATCTTTTTAACCATAGCATGCCCATTGGCGTGAGTACCAAAGGCTCCTTCATGAATATCGTGAATCAACAAGTCTGCTTCTCGTTTATCAACACATCTTAGCATGACCATGTCGTGATTTCTCTTGTAAAGCACATCATTGCTGAGGAAGAATTTTGATGACAACCTTCGCAAGGTTTTCTTATCAAGGCTGGAAGCATTGGAAGGATACTCTTGAGTCTTCAGATAATTCATGATGTCATGAAACCATGGTTTACGATCTATCTCTTCTTCAACTGACTGGAAGTAAGCTGGTTCGGTCTTGCGCTTGATGCTGATGAGAGGTGCTTCTTTGACAAAGTTAACTCTCCACATTGAAGCTAACATGGCCAAGGAGTCAGCTATGTGGTTCTCTGAGCGAGGAACATGACAGAAGGTAATCTCATCAAAGCATTTGATCATTTCCACAATATAAGCACGGTATGGGATCAGTTTCTCATCTTTAGTTTCCCATTCACCCTTAACTTGATAGATAACAAAATCAGAATCACCCAAGACTTCTAAAATTTTGATTCTGAGATCAATCGCAGCTTCTAAGCCCAAGATACAAGCTTCATATTCAGCAACATTGTTGTGCACCCGAAGTCTAATCTTGCTGTGAAATGAGTGTAACCACCATCAGGGTTTATCAGCACAACACCCACACCATGTCCTTTGTAATTGGAAGAACCATCAAACATCATTTTCCATCTAGAACCGGGTTTAGGACCTTCGTCAGGGCCTGGCTCTTCGCAATCCTTTACCACCATGATGTCTTCATCAGGGAAATCAAACTTGAGAGGTTCATAATTTTCAACAGGCTGATCTGCAAGGTACTATGATAAAACACTTCCCTTGATAACCTTCTGAGCAACATATTGGATATCATATTCTGACAACAACATGTGCCAACGAGCAAGTCTTCCTGTTTGAGCAGGCTTCTCAAAGATATACTTTAGTGGATCCATTTTCGAGATCAACAAAGTAGTATGACATATCAGATACTTCCTCAAACGTCCGGCGGCCCATGCTAAAGCACAACAGGTCTTCTCAAGCATTGAATAACGGCTTTCACTATCAGCGAACTTTTTACTTAAGTAATAGATAGCATGTTCTTTACGACCAGTTTCATCATGTTGGCCCAAGACACAGCCCATGGATCCTTTTAAAACAGTCATGTACGTGAAGAGAGGCCTTCCAGGAACGGGAGGAACCAAGAATGGTGGTTCCTGCAGATAATTCTTGAGTTTCTTAAAGGCTTGTTGGCAATCAGAATTCCACTCTACGGCCTGATCTTTGTGGAGCAATTTGAAAATTGGTTCACAAGTAGGAGTCATGTTGGAGATGAATTTGAAGATATAGTTTAAACGGCCCAGAAATCCTCTTACTTGCGACTCAGTCTGCGGAGCTGGCATCTCTTGAATGGTTCGCACCTTATCAGGGTCTACCTCGATTCCTCGTTGGCTGACGATGAAGCCAAGCAGCTTTCCTGATCTAACACTGAAAGTACATTTGGCAGGATTCAACTTCAGCTGGTATTTCCGAAGCCTCTTGAATAACTTTAGAAGATGGTCCAAATGTTCCTCCTCACTCTGAGATTTAGCAATCATATCATCCACATATACTTCAATTTCTTTATGGATCATGTCATAGAATAAAGTCACCATAGCTCTTTGATAAGTTGCCCCTGTGTTTTTCAACCCGAAAGGCATGACTTTATAGCAATAGGTTCCCCATGGGGTGATGAATGTAGTTTTATCCATGTCGGTCGGATCCATTCTGATCTGATTATAGCCTGAGAAGCCATCCATAAATGAGAAGACTGCAAATCGAGCTGTATTATCTACTAGAGTATCGATATGTGGTAGAGGGAAATCGTCCTTAGGACTGGCCTTGTTGAGATCCCTGTAATCTATGCACATTCGCACTTTACCATTTTTCTTCATTACTGGCACAATGTTGGCTACCCATTCAGGATATTTTGAAACTGTCAAGAAACCTGCATCCATTTGCCTTTTAACCTCATCCCTGATCTTGAGAGCCAAGTCAGGTCTACTTCTACGAAGCTTCTATTTCACCAGAGGACAATCGGGTTTTAGCGGTAACTTATGAACTACTATGTCCGTATCCAAGCCAGGCATATCCTCATAAGACCAAGCAAACACATCCACATATTCTTCCAGAAGCAGTACTAGCCGTTGTCTAATTTTTGCCCCAAGGGTTGTCCCAACCTTGACCTCTTTCTTCCTTTCTTCGGTACCAAGATTGACGACGTCAACCTGTTGTTGAAGCGGTTGAAGATCTATGTACTGATACTCATACATTTCTTCCAAATCATCAGGGACCTCATAATCCTCCTCGTCCTCAGCTTGATAAATAGGCGAATCAAAGTCAATAGTGAGAGTAGGGTCATTGAGTACAACAGGTTTGTGATTTATTCTACATGATAGAGGGACTTATTTTATTAAAGATGCACAAAAAATGAATGCAAGAAAAAATGTCTTTGTAGTTTTTGAAAAGATTGCCATTTTTCCTTAAAAGCAAAAAAACAGTAAAATAAAGACACAGAATTTAACAAAACATCACTTTCATTGATTAATACAATTTAAAAATGGTGGCCAATACAAACTAATCCGATAGCCTCGGGAAAGGCTACGGAATTGAAGACATCAACAAAAACAAACAAATTACTCTGGAATAGGGTACGAAGTAGGGATCTCAATAGCCTCCCAATTACTCAAAGTGGCGTCACACTGAAAAACCAAGTGGCTGATGTCTTCGTCTTCAGCGTCTTCAATGATGGCATGGACTTGATGTCCTCCACTGACAAACATCTCTTGAATTGTCTTCAGTCTCCTAGTTGTTGGAGCAGCTTTTTCCTCAAGAGTTGGTTTGTAACCCAACCCTTGGTACTTTTCTCTTTCTTGGACTTCAACGACTTTGCCCCGGCCTTCTGGTATACCTTTTTGTAGGGTAGATTGAATGCTTTTGAAGGAAGCAAAAGATGGACAATTGGAGGCCACTGGCTCGTTATTATCAATCATAACAGCATTTGCTATCTCAAGATCTTGGAAAGAAGTTTCCAAAGCGTCTTCATCAGCTTCAATATAACGAAAGGAGGACAAATTACTGACCATCAGGTCTTCCTCACCATGTATAATAACCAATTTCTCTTCAACCACAAACTTCATTTTTTGATGCAAAGTTAATGTCACGGCACCGTCCCCATGGATCCAAGGTTTACCCAACAAACAACTGTAAGCAGGATTGATGTCCAAGACTTGGAAAAGGATGTTGAACACTTGAGGACCAATCAAAACAGACAACTCAATCTCTCCCATCACCAATCTTCTCGAGCCATCGAAAGCTTTAACAACAAGTGAAGTGGGTCTCATTACAGCTCCTCGGTAAGTCAGTTTTTCAAGGGGTTCTTTTTGGTAGAACATTCAAAGATGAACCGGTATCCACAAGAACTCTGGCCAATGTATCCTTTTGACATTTTATTTATACATGTAAGGCGATGTTATGATTCCTACCTGCTCGAGGCAGCTCCTTGTCACTGAAACTGAGCGTATTGCAGGCTGTAATGTTAGCAATGACATGGTCGAATTGTCCAACAGTAATATCTTGGCTTACATGTGCTTGGGCTAGAACTTTCTGTAAGGCTGCTCTGTGGACAGGTGAATTCACCAGTAAAGACAAGATGGAAATCTTGGACGGGGTCTGATGAAGCTGATCTACCACCTTGTAATCACTCTTCTTAATGATTCTTAGGAACTCATCATCTTCTTCCTTATTAATTATCTCCTTTCCTTTGTCCTTAAGGTGTACAGAAACATCGGTCTCCTTGGGCATAGTTTCTTTGAACAAAGGAGTGTAAACTCTGCCGCTTCGGGTTATTTTTCCCGTTCCAACTATGTTTCTCACATCTTCAGTAGTTCCCACCTCATTTCTTGGAACTACTTCTTCAACAGTGGTTCCCACCTCATTCCTTGGACCCACTTCTTCGCGTGTTTTGTTACCCATAATGTTCTCGTAGATCCACGGTATGGCCTTTGTCCCTCTGAACCTGAACGGAATAGGTTGTTGGATGTTGTATGGCTTTAGGTGATTGACAGCAGAAGCAACAACAGACTCAGAATTGTTGATAACTAGTACAGGCTTATTGAATACAGGAACCACAGAAACAGACTCAGGCATATTGAACACAGGCACCTGCTCTCTTGGCTTTGGTAGGTTAAACACAGGCTCAATTACTGCAATTTCATCCTTCTTTCCTTTACTGAACACTTATAGAAAACCTTCGTTAATCAAACCCTGGATGTTATCTCGGATTAATTGGCAACCTTTGATGTTTATGTTACACCCCTCACAATTACTATGACAGGCTTTGACCAACCCAGCTTCGAACAACTTAGCATGGAAGATCTTCATAGGAGTCCGTATCTTTGATGCGTCCATTAATAACACCTCATTATTCTCGTCTTCAATGGCGTCGGTGGCCCCATGTGTGGGCAACGGATTGCTTTTCTCATTCGACTGATTATCCACAAAAGACAAGATCTTCTTCTCCACCAAACCTTTTACCACATATTTCAAAGCAAGGAAACCCTCCAAATCATGACCAGCTGCCCCTTGATGAAAGGCACAAGTAACATTCGGATTATGGAACATCATAGATCTCTCTGAGGGTGGACCCATAGGTCTAGTGACAATCAAACCTTGTTAAACCAGAGAAGGATACAACTCAGTGTAAGTCATAGGTATGGATGGGAATGAAGGTTTTCCTCCCAGTCTTCTGTAAGAAGTGTTATGTTGAGGAGCTTGTTGTCTCTGTTGTTGATATTGTTGGGTATTTTGCATCTGCTGATAAGCTGGCTGCTGATAGGCCGGCGCCTGCTGCGCTGCTTGGTGATTGAAGGTAGGTGTTACAGCCACTATATAAGGTTGTTGAGCATACTGAATAGGGTAGGTCGGTAGTTGAGTGAAGTTTGGAATCGACTGTTGTTGGTAGATCGGCTATTTCCACTTAGGGTTCTTTTTCTTTCCCGCCATGATGGCATAGGTTTCTCCCTCTTTCTTCTTGTGGAAGTAGCTAGGATCTTTCTTGGTATTGATGCCAGTTGAATTGCTCGAAGAACTTATCACCTTTCCACTCTTCAATCCTGCCTCCACCTTTACACCAACTGCAACAATATCAGCGAAATTAGCACTAACACTGTTGATCATTCTCTCATAAAATTCTGGCTTCACTGTGTCTACAAACCAATCAGCCAACTCCTTCTCGGTCAAGGGTGGTTCAACTTGAGATGTTGTCTCTCTCCATCGTTGTGCATATTCTTTAAAAGACTTAGTATTGCTCTGGGTCATGCTCAATAACTGCCTACGATCGAGTGCCAGATCCATGTTGTACTTGTAATGCTTTACGAAAGCATCAGTCAAATCCTAGAAACAACGGATCTAGGACTGGTCCAGACTTAAGTACCATTTAGCAGCAGCCCCTTTTAAACTGTCATGAAAGCAATGGATCATCAATTTGTCGTTCTTCATGTAGGCAGCCATTCTTCGATAGTACATAACCAAATGTGATTTGGGACATGTTGCACCCGAGTATAAGTCAAAATTTGGCAGCTTGAATTTGGGTGGAATCACCAAGTCTGAGACCAAACACATGTCTTTAATATCAGTACTGAAGGCATTGCTTCCTTCCATCGCTTTCATCTTTCTTTGAATTGTCTCGACACTTTCTCTCAACCTTTCGTGCTAATCATCCCCTTCTTCTGACATATCAATGTAATCATAAACCGGAGGAGGCTTCTGAAAAATCGGGTGTACCTGTGTTTGTACTGCTGCTGAGCAAAGGTGGGAACAGCTCGCAGAGTTTCATTAACCATAGGAACCGTTTGCTGAGTAGACAAGGGAACCGTAGCCCGTATGAAATCAAAAGGTATGCCCAAAGTGGGGTTCACAATAGGGATAACGGGAGGCTCCACAGTTGTAGTAATGATTTCGGAAACCACAGTAGCCTGGGTGTCCATCTTTTCTTTCATGATGTTGATAGCCTCTAAGATCTTCCCCATCCCTCCGCGTATCTCATTCAATTCGTTGTTGACTCTATCCATTTCTCCGTACACTTCTGACATCTTTGGTCGAGCATGGGCCCGAGTGTTGTAGTTGTGTCTGGGATTCAGTGTGACGATTCTGGAGAGAACACGCTGACATGAGATAAAGACAAGGAAAAATGCACATGTTGTGACATGATGCAAATGAGGATGCAAATGCAAATGCAAGCTAAACTATCAAGAAACCAATGAGATTTTGCAAATAATGTAGACAATAGAATCTTCAACAAAATAAATTTCTTCATTAAGAAATCTGGTGAACATTACATTAGGAGCAGTGCATCTTCATACTCCAAGTACATAAGTAGAAATACAGTAATAACAAAAGGAAACATCAACAACAAAGGAAATAACAACAACAACATCAAGGAAACTAAGGATTGGATCCACTAGTTGATGACCCTTCTCCTCCATTAATTATTCTCATTAATTTACTTATACGCTCCCTAGTCTCCTCCCTCGCAAGAACCAGTTCTCCTAAAGCTTCAACCATCCTCTGCCTTGCCTTTGTGGGTGATTCGTGGAAAGGAAATGAATTCCTCATCACACGATCTATGTCACGATACCATTGTAAGTGGGCCTCAGTGACAGGGCATTCAACAATCCATAGTTGTTTGTTAATTTGGCGCAAGGCGCGCTCAAATTGGATCTTCATCTCAAACCCTTCCTCTTCCTCATAATACATCATCTACATATCCTCATTATTTGGAATTCCTTTCTTCATATGGCCCAGATGGCGGCGAGCAAGGACCGGGTTGTAATTGATACAACCATTCCTCCCCATAAGGGGTACATTAGAGCAGTCCCCACAGCTATGGATTACAATGATTCCTTCGTTAGTTAGATCATACTATTCAATGTCGATATGCTTCAATTCCATCAACTTTTTGGACCAGAGCTTGTTGTCCTCAACCTCCCAAAAGGCTGGTGTCTTTGGCAAGTAGGTTTTGAACCATTTATAGAAAAGAGCCACACAACAGATGATTTGCCCACAACCTCTTGTATACCTGGTCTGAAGGGTGTGGTAGACATCTACTAGGAGTGTTGGAACTGGATTGTTGATCGTGAATATCTGGATGGCCTGAACATCCACAAAGTTCTTTGCATTTGAAAACAAGAATAAACCATAGAGTAGTAGGTGAAAGTTGACTCAAACAGTGCAGTATTTCCTCTGTTCCTGAAGTAAAAAGCCTTTTCCAGCAAGAATTGGGCGGGCAGTCCGCGCCTTCCTCCTTTGTTAGTCAGATTAGCCTGGATGTCAGCCAATCTGATCCTTGTTGTTCTGGCGATGTCTTTGGCGGAGGGCATTTCCTCAATCCCAGAAAAGATAGGAGCTCCCCTAACAGGAATACCTATCATAGCAGAGAACTCCTCTAAAGTTGGCACCAACTCGAATTCAAGGAACACGAAGCAATGATATGCTGGATGATATAGTTGTACCAGAACCTCAAGGGGCCCTTCAATCATCGGGACTCTCATCAGTGGAAGGATACACCCATATCTATCAGTGAAGGCTGACTGGTCTTCAACCATGTCTCCCAACCACAACAACTGCTCTAATTCTGGAAGTTCAAAGAAGTAAGGCCAGACTCTCTTTCCTACAACGTCCATTTCTACAAGATCTGCAAAACAAAATTAGTATCTAGATAGTTTAGTAAAGAATGCAAGATGCAATGCAACGTTTCATGGAATTCAGACACTTGCGGAACATCAAAGGATATCAAAAGACCTCATTCTCATTAATAAAAGATGAATTACAAAACTTAATACAATTTCAAAAAGCTAAAAGTCCTAAGGAAATTCTCCTAAGAGTCTCATGTTGAGTCTTCTGATTTCCTTCTCCATCTGGTCTCTTTCTATGACGAGGTTGTCAACAATGGACTTCCATACAGTAGGCTGAGTGCTAGAGGAACTTGGACCTTCATGGGCTTTTCTCTTCTTGTATGAAAGCAATTCTTCATACTTAGCCTGTAGTTGTTTTTGAAGCTCTAAGTTCTCCTCAACAACCACCTGGTATTTGAGCTTCCAGGCTTCTCCTAACTGCTGGGCTTGGCTCAAGGAAATCTTCAGCTCTTCCTCCTTTGACATGAAATACAGAATAGGCTCTTCCCTCAAAGCGATTAGTTCTTGGCTAGTGTACGACATCTTTAACTCAATGGCTCTTCTTGGGACCCATTGGAGATAGGGCTCCAAAGAAACACAGTTAGGTTTTCCCAAGGAACTCCTTCCTCTCTTGCACCTGCTATCCCAAGCACTCAAGATCAACTTCTTTAGTTCTTCATTTTTGTCATATTCTTCAAAAAAGATGCTTTCCAAATGAATACCCAGAGGTTTCTCATTCAGAGGGTACCCAATTAGCACCGAGCCAACACAGGGTTATAGCTGATTCCTCCTTTGATACCCAGAAGAGGTACATTGCCAAAGTTTCCACAACTGTCTGTAATCAAAATTCCATCATACACACGATTATACCAGTCGATGTCTGAATGAGAAAGAGCAATAATCTTTTTAGACCACCATCCCTTCTTAGGATCCCAAAATGCGTCCGTCTTCGGTAGATGTGACACGAACCATTTATACAACACAGGAGCACAACAAGTGATTTGTCCTCCACCATGGGCATTCCTTGAATGGACCGAGTGATAAGCCTCAACAAGAAAAGTCGGTACAGGATTTTTCTTCAAGAAGATCTTAATTGCATTCATGTCCACAAAGTTGTCAATATTTGGGAATAAGAAAAGTCCATAGATGAGCAATGCAAAGACGGCTTCAATGGCATCCATGTTAGAGTGTTTAGCATAGTACTGAGCTTTTCCAAACAAAAATTTAGCAGTCAATCCAAAAATTCCTCCCTTGGAAGTCAAGTTGCTTTTGATGTCAACTAACTCCAAGTGAGTTTTCTTAGCTATCTCTTCCTCTTTGGGGTTTCTCTCGAAGATAGGAAACGGGGACTCGTCCTTAATAGGCAAACCGATTATCTGAGAATACTCTTCGAGGGTAGGCAAGAGTTGATAATCAGGGAAAGTGAAGCAATGATACTTTGGGTCGTAGAACTGAAGTAATGTAGAGAGGAGTCCTTCATCAACATCTTTCTTTAACAAGGTCCACAACTTCCCAAATCTGTCTCTGAATCCCTCAGGGCCTGTCAGCAAATCACCCAGCTTCCTTAGGTCACTCGATTTAGAGCTCTTGAAAGTATATTTCACAGTATTCCTTCTTGAACTGTCCATGATATCCCTATGATATTCAAAAAAGAAGGTCTGAGTTCCATGAAACTGATATGAAATGATGTTTATGATGTATGAATGCAAATTAAGCACACACAAAGATGCACACATATTCACAAATGTACTCAAGCAAAGGGTCTTAGGCTTAGGTTATGAGCATGGGGCCATGGTTTACCCTTCCCATTTGGTATGTACTATTTGTTTATCAACTGTAGAACATGGTTCTAGAAGTTCCCAGAGTCGACAACCCATCTTTTGGATTTTATCGATTTCCCGAATGACTCGGTAGTCAATAAAATTATCAAGGGAATCTCGTCTTAGTGTAGTATCGCGTGACAACCATTTCAGAAATAGACTCCCTCATGGTCACCGCACTACATCCTAAAAGGCCAAGTGGGGTTTGGAGATAACTACGGTTCTCAGTTTTGACGGCACCTATGTCGAGAGTAGCACGTTATCACGAATAGACTCGTTGAACATGACTAGACTCTCAAGAGGGCCTCAACTGAGTGATGGTGTCTCAAGTCAACTTCTTTGGGAATCGACTCCCTCAAAGCCTCCTTGAATATACCATCGTCATATCATAAGTGCACTCAAGTCCGGGTTAGGACTTATCTCACCACTCAAAAGCACCATGTCCACAGAAGAAACCAAGCAAATATACAGATATGTACAAATATTGCAAACAAGCATAAATAACATAAGCAAAAACAAGGTGGGCTTAACCCTCAAAAAGCCCCCAGTGAAGTCGCCATTTCTGTTGCGGTGAGAATCGGATAATAAGCTATTAGTTAACTTGCATCACAAAACTCTGAAATTCACCACCGACTTTGATTTATCCAAAGGAAAGGTTCAAGATCGAGAAAAACCTAAAGGGGGGAGATCTAAGGTTCGGGGGTTGGTTATACTAAGGGAAGGTATTAACACCCTTAATATCTGTAGTACTCTACAAGAACCTCTTGTTTAGGTTTGTGTTATGTTATGTTTGCTTGCTAAGGGATATCTATGCTAAAGGTAAAGGTAAATACCTAAGAGTATGTACACTAAGTTTGCTCGCCAAGAAGTCGCATCTTGTGCCTGCGTATTTGACTAAAGAATCAGAGCAACCGTAGTTCACCTAACTAAGGGTGGATTTGAGGAACCATTGACTATGGCCAAAGTTTCAAGGGGAAATGAGTATGAGCTCATTTAGAGTTTAAGAAACTCTCTAAGTCTAAGTTGTAGGGGTAAAGTGAATACTCAAAGTGATGAGTCTCACATAGAGTCCTAGAACTCAAACTTAATTCTAAGTTGTAGATTGAATGGCTATGAGGCCAAGGTAATAATGAGCTATCTATGTCCATGAGGTCAATAGAGAGACTTTGACTATGAGGTCAAAAAGGGGGGAAGATGGCCATGAGGCCAAGATGAATTCTTATGACTATGAGGTCAAAGGTTACCTATGACTATGAGGTCAGGTTAAAGATGTAACTCTATGACTATGAGGCCATGAGAGATTCCTATGACTATGAGGTCAAAGGGGAATGGATTCCTATGACTACGAGGTCAAAGGTAGTAATGAGCTTTTTATGACTTTAAGGTCAATAAAAAGACTTTCCTTTGGAAGGAAGGGGGAGGATGACATCTTGTAAACAAGAGTTACAGTGAGGTTGAAATATAATGAAACATATGAGTTCAAGAACTCCAAAACAGTAAGCATTAATCAACATATGAAATAAACTTTCAAGTGTGAACATGGCAAACAGTAAGAATAAGTAATCATGTAAATATGACAAGTATGGCAGAGAAGGCATTCTCACAATTTGAAAACAAATGCATTTGGAGTCATGCAACTCATCAACAGAGAAAAAAAAATACAGATAACATTCTCATGATAAGGTTTTGTTAAAGTCAGGAAACAAAGCTTCACAAATCAAGCATACTTCAAAGAAAACTCACTTTAAAGTCAGTAGTCACATAAATATACCAAGCATGGCAGAGAAGGCATTCTCACAGTTTGAAAACAAAAACATTTAGAGTCATGCAACTTAGCAATAGAAGCCAGGAAAAAAACAAAGACAACACTCTCATGATAAAGCTTTGTTCAAAGTCAGGGAACAATGTTCAAACAGAATTCACAAGTTACAGCATACTTCAAAGAAACTTTTTTTAACGTCTTTAAGAAAACAGTTGGTTCTATTTAAAAAAAGGAAGCCTAAAGATTAAAGATTAAAATGAAGTTATGACCATTTTTATTGCTTTTTGAAAATATTAGGAAAAATAATAAAAATGGAAATGAGAGATAAACACATAAAATAAAATAAAAAAATTAAAGTGCCAACTGTGTGGCACTCGCCACCTTTCCCTTGTGTGGCAGGCGCCACTAGTGGGCCTTTTGCTTGTGGCAGGCGCCACACCCACTAGTGGCAGGCGCCATGGGTGCCAAAACAATGTGCCTTGCGCCACACTCACCATGGCTGGCGCCATGTGTGTCTTTTTTGGGGGGTACGTGTGTCATTTTTTGGTGTGTGTCATTTTTTTGTGTATTAGTGGTAGGCGGGCGCTACCTAAACATGCTATTTTCTAACATGGCGAGTGCCACTTTAATCCTTTCTTATTCAGTTTTTTTTTACACAAACACGAATCCAGTTCATGATTTTTTTTAACCAAAACCACATATTAATGATTTAAGATATTTATCACAGAATCAACATTAACAATGTTCATCACATAATCAGGCATTAACAAGATAGAAAACATGGTAACAGTATGAGGTGAATATGATCATGGTATTGTAAACAGAGTGGAAGAGAATGTGATACCTAGTGGAGAAAGTCCACTGCTTCTTCACGGGTACAAGTTTCTGGAAATGGTGGATGAGCTCCCCCTCCTTCAAATATCAACTGCTACCGAGCTAACCCTTCTTTCCTTTAGTTTCCTAGAAAGAGTCGTTACTGGTGATTAGGATATTGGATGTTTGATGGTTTGAAGTGTTTACAGAGGGAATGAAAATGATGAGTTCCTTGTTGTCATACCCTAAATTTTGACCACTAAGATTCCAATCATTGTGCAAATCATCATCACAATATGGGTGTATCATTATGCCTAATTAGTCTCCCCAAAGATGGGTGAGCATCCACTATAATCAAAATTAGGGTTTTAAGCCCTCTCAGAGCCTTAGACAAAGGATCAATCAAGGAATGACATGATCTTCAACTTGTCTAACCCTTAAACATCCACAAAGGATTAAGAGGACTCCCACTTCAAGGATTAAGCACAATGCTGCAACCTTCTAAGTGGATTAAGCCTCAAGGTCGCTAATGTCACCAAATTAGGGTTTTGGTCGACCAGGGCCTCCAGATGGAAAGTTTCCTCTGGACATGAGCCAATGCTTCAAAACATAACCTAATATGCTCCATGGGACCTCATGAACCCAATCATTAAGTCAATTTAGCCTCAGGGGATGCATTAATCTAAAATCAGGAATTAGGGTTTCTTGACCTAATTCACCCCTAAGTTGACTTTTGGGACAAATCATGTGCCAAGACCTCAAGACATGATTTGAGGGTCTCTAATACACCACATTGATCCATTTGCAACAATGGATTGATCCAAGAAGCTTGATTCCCAAGTTTCAAGTTCATCAGAACCACAGTTAGGGTTTTGCAGAAAAAAGTCAACTGTGCCTTTGACTTTTGACCCAGGCATGCTCCCAAACCCTAGGACATGATTCAATACACCCTATAACACCTATGAAATCAATCCATCAAGTTTTATTTAGGTCAAGGACTTGATTTCATAAAGGATCGCACAGTTTAGAGTTCATCTAACAAAAACTCAACTGTGCACAAAAGTCAACTTTGACTTTTTGAGAATTTTCACAATTATGGTTCTTTGACCCTAAAATGATGTAAATGTGTGATTGGAATCATCATTCATCAGGAAAAATCAAGAAAAGTGGGATAACTTGTAAAAGGGGTAACCATAAAAAACTTAGAAAAATTTCTAAGTTATGAAATAAAGTGGCTAGGGTACCAACTTTGGAGGATCATAACTCCTAAACCACAAGGCCATTTTTCCCCATTCAAAGCTGGATTTGTAGCTCTCATGGACCTCTACAAAATCTTCAAACATAACTCATTCCAATTACTCATGGATTTTAAGTTATGGAATGATCAAAATCACAAAAGTGAAAATGTCACTTTTTTCCAACACTAAGTGAAATTTTCACTAAGTCAGAATCTGCCTTCACTTTTTTCCAAATGTAGGGGCATTTTTCACTTGGATCCAAAAGGTATCAAAATCAACTATGATCAAACAATTGTTGTATCATATGAGGGATTTCCAAAATGGCCAAGAACTCCATCAAACTCCACTTGAGCCATGAGATATGACAATGCCAATATGCCTTGCTATAAACTGTCATGGCAAGGCAGATTTGGGAGTTTTGCTCGATTTGCTCAAAATTTGCAAAGGGCAAGCAACTCTATCCATCTGAACACCTCAAGGGGGTAACAAGGAGGAACCAACTCTGATCCCAAGCCTCCCAAGTCTTTGGAACCAAAAATAGCATGCCAAACCTAGAAATCCCTAAAGAGGGGACAAGACTCCAATTTTGTTTTGGAGCATTTAATGGATGCACCAAGGTGGCATGGACTGAGCCATTTCCAACTGAATTCAGTCAAGACTTATCCAAGACCAAGGGAACCAATAGCCTGTGCCCTAACCTCTAGCAATTGGCTAGAGGAGACTTGGATTATCATTGCTCAACATTGGCCAAACCTATGCAGCAGTTGCCATTCACTATTCCTTGCAAAACAAACTTGCTCTACTATAAATAGAGCTCATTTGTGATCAGTTTGAGTACACCAAAGCCATCAAACAGATGCTTTCCTCAAAATCTCCTCCACTCCAAAATTGCCTTCCAAAGCAAGTCACTATCGGGTTTTGAGTTTGAGAGCTATTCCAACAAAACCAATCACACACACACACCTCATAAACATCATATAGAAGTGATCCAAACACTTAAACAACATCTGGAACACTGATTTCTCATAATCACCAGCCAGCTGCTCAAGGTTTTAACCAAGTTGCATTTGGGATACCATCTTCAGTTCCAGATCATTTCCATTCATTCCAAGCATCCAGACACACTCCATAGCACCTAGGGAAGCTGTCCATATCCTTGGAACCAAGCACCAACACCTCTAACACAAAAAATGATCACCAGCTGCAAGAGGTAAGCATGAGCTCTTCTAACTCTATGATCCATTCATTTTTTGATGCACAATAATTTGGCCATATGTTCATAATCATGCATAGAGTGTTTTCCCTCAATCAATTGGATTGTTTGAATCGTGTATCGAATTTCTGAACCTTCATGCAAATTTTAGGGTTCTTGAGGTTTCTCTTTGATTTCTTATTCCATGCTTAAAATAAATGAAATTAAAGACCATAACATGATCGTGCGGTTGAAACGAGTAGATTGATATGTAGATTGCATGATATAATCAAGTATTCGGTGAGATTGGATAGAAAATGCAAATCTGCAGAAACAGAGGGTGGCGCGTGTTCTTGCCCTTGTTCTTGGCGCCCTTTTTGAAAATTCAAATATTTGAATTTTGTGATTTTATTTAAATGATTCAAAAATTTATTTCTCCATGAGTTTTAATGATTTTGAGTTGATTCTTTTTTTAATAATTCACAAAAATGTTAAAATATTTTTTCCCCAAAAAATCCTAAAAATATTATTTATTTCATATACTTGATATTTTTGTAAAGAATTAATATTTTAATTATTTTTTGACATTTAAAATACTTTCTCCTTCTTGATTTTTCAAATTTTAGTGATTTCCAAACATTTTGTGGATCAAAACCTAATTTTTGAAACATTCATCCAAGATCACAATTTCTTTTCCACATGTTTACCAATTTTTATCATTTTAATTGAATTTTTATTCAATTAAAATACATTTTGAAAACAAATTAGGGTTTTTGATTTATTCAACCCTCATCAAACTTTTTCAAACTCTTTGGGCCTCTAATAGAGTGTAAGACCCAACCCCCTTGAAAACTAAAACATTTTTGGGCTCAGTCATTGTATAAGACCCACTGCATTTTCAAAAACCTCGGCGCGATCACCGTTTTCAAACAAAAAACATCTGGGCTTAACCTCGTGTTATAAGCCCCATTTCTTTTCTTTAAAACTCTTTGGGCCTCTAATAGAGTGTAAGACCCAATCCTTTGTAAATACAAACCTTTTTGGGCCTCAAATGTTGTATAAGTCCCGTTGTATTTCAAAAGTTCAGCGCGATCGTCGCTAGTTCAAAATAAAATCTTGGGCTCTCCTTGAGCTGTAAGCCCCATCACTTGTATAAAAACAAATTATTGGGCCTCTAATAGAGTGTAAGATCCAATCCCTTTTTAACCAAAACATTTTTGGGCCTCAGATATTGTATAAGTCCCTCTGCGGCAAAAGAAAATCTTGGCGCGATTGCCAGTTAAAAAATCAAACCTTGGGCCTCTCCTTGAGCTGTAAGCCCCACCACTTGTATAAAAATAAACCTTTGGGCCTCTTGAGAGAGCGTAAGACTCATCCCTTTGTATTGAAAACCTTTTTTGGGCCTCAGTCACTTGTATAAGTCCCTGTACAAAATTAAAAACCACAGTGCAATCACTGATAAAACCTTGGGCCTCTCCTTGAGTTGTAAGCCCCAACAATCTTTTCAAAGCACTTTATCCTTTGATTAGAATATAATATTGTTGTCAAAGCTTTCTTTGTTGAACAATCTAACCAAACAGCATGGAAGCTCTACAACCGAGTAAGTGTTTACCCGTTTTCTTTATCCGCTTTCATATATATATAAATGTATTGTGGGGCTGCTCGCTGTAAGTCTTCTTTCACAAACCTTTATATACTTGTCAAATATCAACTGTGTAATACTAGTATAGTTATTTAGAGTTTTCCCCAGCAACTACGTCTAGCACTAGGTAAAGCCTGTTGGTCACTCTTAAATACAAACAAAACTAGATCCCCATAGGAGTACCAGACACAGTCTTCCCTCCTCTTGGGGTTAAACAATATGGAGACGTGAAAGGCAACATTCTCGGTGAACCCTTTCTCAGACTGTCACCCTTAGAAATTGTCAAAGAAACTCTACTCCCCAGAGATGACCTTTTCTCCGTGAATGGCATCTCTTGAGTTTCTTCCAAATTCTCAAACTTTCCTGGCTTGATCTATTCTCTGTGAATAGCATGTCTTGAACTTCTCGGGGTTTGGGGACCCACAGGCTTCTTAAAAGCATCCCCGCCTCCTCTTGGGCGTTATACAAGGACCCTTCGGCCTCTTAAAAGCTCTCATGGCTTCTCTTGGGCTTAGTACAAGGACCTCGAGACCTCTACAGGTATAGGAACAAAACCTAGTCATCAATTTTTTAGAGTTGTTTTTCTGAGTCAAGTATCATACCAGTTAATGGGTTAACCTTCATCCCTTAACATACCAGCATTCTCTTGGGCATTATACAAAGATCATTCAATACCTGAGAATAGATTTCTCAAAACACCCGTAGACTTGGACAGTCTCAATACCCTTTTGATTTCCCGTTTCCTTAAAGAACAGGAAATAACCCTGATCCTCTGATCAATCCTAAAGCACAATAATACCTCTAATAATTCCTTTCATAAGAACTGATTTTCTCTTTCATTCAACATACCGGACCTGTCACTAAACTGAAACAGTCACCAACAATAGCCTCCTCTTAGGCTTTATATAATGATCCTTCCTCAGTGAAGTCAGCCTCATCTTGGGCTTTGTACAAATGATTCTCCCCAGCATAGCTAACCTTTTCAAACTCTCTTATTGAGTCAACTCTTCAGCCTCCATCTCGGGCTTCGTACGAGATACAAATCACTCTCTTGTTGAGTATAAAAGACTCTCTTGTTGAGTCAAATTCTTTTAGCCTCTATCTCGGGCTTCGTACGAGATACAAAAAACACTCTCTTGTTGAGTATGAAAGACTCTCTTGTTGAGTCAAACCCTTTTAGCCTCTATCTCAGGCTTCGTACGAGATACAAAAAACACTATCTTGTTGAGTATAAAAGACTCTCTTGTTGAGTCAAACCCTTTCAGCCTCTATCTCGGGCTTCGTACGAGATACAAGAAACACTCTCTTGTTGAGTATAAAAGACTCTCTTGTTGAGTCCATTAATCTTTCAGCCTCCATCTCGGGCTTTGTACGAGATACAAAAAATCTCTTGCTGAGTCAACCTTTTTTAGCCTCTATCTCGGACTTCGTACGAGACAGATAAAAAGCACCCCCTTTGTTGGGTCAATAGCCTCCTCTTAGGCTTTGTATAAGGAAACCCCCATTTGAGTCAATCAACCTTTTAGCATCAAAGTTGTGCCTTGTTTATAGCATACATACATCAATAACTCATTTTCCCCCATCTAATTGCTGTAAGCGGCAAGCCTCTGGATTACTTACATCCACGCCACTGTCCCTCTTTTAGCATGAGAAATTCCTAAGGAAAGATGGCATTGCTCTACACTGAGTTAAAGTCTTCTCCTTCAGGTTAAAAATCCCCTATAAAGGAAATTATGGCATTGCTGGATTCACATATCCCAGTTAAAGTAATTCTCTTTATGACCAGTCACCCAATAGTTGTGACAAACAGATCCTCTTTAGAGATGACAAATTCTCTCTAAAGTCAAGACCCTTCAGCATCACATCTTGGGCTTCGAACAAGATACAAATAGACCCTTCAGCTTCACATCTTGGGCTTTGAACAAGATACAAACCACCTTTAGCTTCACGTCTTGGGCTTTGAACAAGACACCAAAACAACCTTTTTCCTCCCATAGAATAGGAGGAACTATGATCGCTCTGATTTCCCTGTTTCGTTAAACGGGAATACGCAGGCATAAGATTGAAATATCTTAGCGAGCACACTAATCAAAAAAACCCAAAATCCAGTACCTCCATCAATCAATCGAAAAGCATCAGTCTTAAACCTCCCACAAATCGCCCAGACACTATTTTAACTAAATAACCTAAGAGAAACCCACAATCTTTGTAGCATCTGTAAACCAACAGTCATCTATTTAAACTCAGTATGCAAGCAGGGTTAATTGGAGACATCTATTTCCCTTCCTTCATCAGCTTCAATAGGATAAAAAATGAATCGAGCTATAGTACTCCAAAGCGATAGTGCTTTGCAACCACACATAAAACTCGCGCTACAGAAAAATGGCGACTCTGCTGAGGATATTTTTCGTTATGATCCTGTTCCTTTTTCATTTCTTAGGTAGAAACCTTAGATAGTACCACAGCAGATTGGTGACCACAGTGGGAAGCATTATTTTTTGCTTTCCCAAGGGACGAAACCTTAAATTCATGTCACAGAAATGACAGCTTGGCTGGGGAGTCATTGTCTGTATAGGATCATAAGACTAAAGGTCTAGGATGATTATGACAAATATATATACTGCTTTTCCTAATTGATATCTGTGTTTATTTTTCTGCTAATGGGAATGCGTGTGATGCCGCATGTGGAAAGATTGAGTATACACCTAAGATAAGTGATGGCAATGCGGGTAATCTTGCTGGGAGTGAATTCCAGTTAAGAGCCCCCGATCGACCATCAAACTCAGTGGAGACTCCCTTTGCAGATACATTGCCTATACAACTTCGGTTGTTGAATGTAGTGTGGTCGACTGGGTTATCTGAGAAGCTGAGGTTTTTAGCATACTTAAGCCATTTTGTAGTGCGGAAGCTATCGGAAATAGTTGTCACGCGATACTACCCTCATCTAAGATCACTCCAGGATACATCAGTTCGCTGGCGATTCGCTTGCTGTTGATGTCCCAGAGGGGTCAATGTTTTTGCGGACAGGTACAAAAAATCACCAGTATAAACCTTTAGGGGGGGGTATAGCCTTGACTTCATGACACCGACCCTTTGAACCCATGTTTTTTCTATGTTTTTGTGTGCTGCATTCATACATTCATCTAAAAAACATTAAAAAACAAAGAAAAATCTTCTCTTCTAGTCTCTCTTTTTCAAATTAAACTAAGACAATGATTGTAAATGTCAGAGAAAGGAGATTACGCTAATGGATTTCGGTAGAAGGAAAACTCATAAGTACACCTTCAAGGTTCCAAAGTTAGAGAATTTGAGAGGTTTGGCAAGAATGATCACCAACCACGAGGCTTTCAGAGCCAAGTATGGAGGACTGTTGTCATTGTTAAGGGTCCACGTAATTGAAGGAATCCTGTCCACGTTAATCCAGTTCTATGATCCGGTCTATAATTGTTTCATATTTCCTGGATTATCAGCTAGCACCAACGCTAGAGGAATACTCTCACCTGACTGATCTGTATATTACTGATCGAGATCCTTTTTCTGGAGTGGAAGAAATTCCAAAGGATCAAACCATTGCAAGAGCAATTTATCTGGACGAGTCAGAAGTCAGGACTCACATGACCACTAAGGGTGGCATCCTAGGTTTGCCAGCCCAGTTCTTGACAAAGAAACCCCTGTACTTTGCTAGTATAGGGAACGTGGCCGCTTTCGAGAGCATCTTTGTTTTGCTCACCTACGGGTTAATTTTGTTTCCCAACATTGATAACTTTGTAGATATCAACGCCATTAAGATTTTTCTGATTGGCAACCTTGTACCGACCTTACTCGCAGATGCGTATCATTCTGTACACTTAAGGAATTTATACAACAGAGGAATGATCACGTGCTGCGTACCCTTGCTTTACAAATGGTTCACTTCCCATTTGCCCAAGTCTGCTGCATTTTGGGATCAAAAGAATACTTTACGTTGGTCGCAGAGAATCATGTCTCTTACCAACTCCGACATCGATTGGTACAATCGAATCTACGACGGGATCAAAATCATTGACCGTTGTGGAAATTTCCCAAATGTACCCCTTATAGGAACTAAGGGAGGAATCAACTATCATCCGGTGTTAATTTGTCATCAATTTGGATACCCGATGAGGCATATCCCGCGTAATGCTCATCTGGAAGATCTTTTCTTAAAGGAAGGAGAAAACGACAGGGCACTAAAAACAGAAATAGTGCACGCCTGGAAACACGTTCATAGGAAAGGACGAGTGTCTCTAGGAAAACCAGACTGTGTCTCGGTGGAGCCTTATTGTAATACCTCAAAATTTTCCCTCTTATCTCTCTCCAATATTTGGCTTATGTTTCATTCATTTGCATTTCATAATAGGTCATACTAAATCATATACATCATTGGTTGCAAGGCACGAGGTAGGTGTCTCAAGGCATAAACAGTTCAAGGTCAAAGGACAAGAGAAAAGCTTTTCCAAACAAGTCTCAAGGGCTCCTCACATTTCAATTCATCCCATTTGAAGTATAACACCCCAAGGGGGCGAGATCTTTGAGCTTTTATCATTTCCAAATGGCATATCTCATCTTTGTTAGAGAGGATATACATCATACTCAGAGGAATTTTGATTTGGACGATGTGCTGATTTCTCCTAGATTGCGGGTTCAAAATTAGGGTTTGCCACAAAATCAGTTTGTTTCTGATTTTTGGGCAAGACTTGATTCTATGGTATTCTACATGTCCTCAAGGGTCTAAGGATGAAGAATTGTCCATCAATTTGATGTGGAAGGGTTTCAATTGACCAATTGATTGAGAATCAAGAGAATTGGGGAAAGTCAACTGTGCAGAGGAAAAAGTCAACCCTTGACTTTTAGAGGTCAAATTCATGTTCCTCATGTCAAATATGATCATTGGTGAGGGTTTGATCAAGAAATAATGAAAGATTCATCAAAAATCAAGAAATGTGCAAAGTTACCAAAAATATAAATTAGGGTTTCTATTTATGGCAAGTTTTGGCAAGGTGAGAGGTCAACTTTAGAGCTTTCTTTCTCCATGGGCCAAGCACCAAATAGAAATTCTAGGGAGGTCTATCAAAAGTTCACATTTCAAGCTTCAAATCCATACCAAGAACATCCCCATTTGATCAAAATTGAGAGAGATATGGTGTTTCAAAGTTGAAACAAATCAAGGCAAAGTGACAAGTCATGACCAGCCAATGCGCCATAAATTCCGCAAACACTTGGTGTGAATGTTGTACCTAAGTTCATGGTCAAATTTCTCAATGATAGAGACTCCAAATGGAAAACAGTTCAACAAGACTTTTGTTCATTTCCATGTCCCCTTCAACTTTGGTGTTGGACAATTTCTTATTTGATCAATTATTTGGCAGTTATGGTGGTTCAAATAGGGTGGCCTTCAACTGATTTATCCATCTGCACACGGACTGGTCAAGGCAGGCATGACTGACTTGCTTATGCAGTTATGAACATCCATTTTCATGGCCATTTTTGGGTATGTTGGAGGATCCATTTCCTTGGCCATGCCATTTCACTCCATGTTCATGGAGATATCGTACTCTAAAGTCAACAGCATGCCATCTAATTTGCTTACATGCCAAGTAACCAAATGTAAGGCAAAATAAAGTTGCATTGTTGTTGTCATCTTGCATGTGCATCATGTACCATCAGCTATCATTCAAACATTGCCTTAATTAACTAAACAAACACCATACATCACATACCATGCCCTTGTACCTTCACTACTATATTTGTCCAAACATAAGAGAGAGTAAAAAGAAACTTGCAGAGCAAGCATTAATACTACCATCAGTACATCATCATCCTTCATTTCTTAATCACCACCATATGATTCCATGCTTCCTCCACACATGAACCCTTGCCTCCACTTCACACTCTCACTCTCCATTTTTAATTTCAACTTTGCACACTTCACAACCTATTTTCTCACTTCACCCTCAGTTAACTAAACCTGAGTTCTAACTGTAAACTCCTTTAGTCAAGAGTTAACCATGGATATATAAGCACCTCTAACAGAAATCATAACGAACTTTTGCTCATTCTTCACTTGGCTCAAACTTTTCAATCTCTCTCTCAAGTGTCTCTCTCTTTCTCTCTAAACTTCATTCTCCTCTCTGCATTCTCTCCTCTCTTCATCAATAAGCATCAAGGAACTGAAGAAGTAGATCGTGTAGCATCATCTTCTACTTCAATTCCATCTTTTCTTCCTCAGGATTTTTAAGCAGATAACATCATTCATAGCCTTTATTTGGCTTAAGATCAAGTTCAAGAGAAAAGGAACCTCCTCTCTGGTCTTCTTTTTGAGCAAAGGAAGCATTCACATCACAGGTTTTCTCTCAATCTTGTTGATCTCGTTATGCTCTGATTTTGTTTGTTTTTATGTGTTGTTGAGCTTAATAGAAGCAATGTGATATCCGACTAGTTGATAGGCACCCTAAGTGCTTAGTTTGATTTTTTAGGGCTCAACTGTTTGTCTTCGATTTGGATTATTCATTCTTGATCTGTGAAAACAAGTGCCATATTTGGAATCCTCATGGATTTTTGAGTGGAATAGAGTGCTCATGTGTCTTTTCTGGGTGTGGAAACCACCGTGGCCGGCGGAGATATCACCGGATAAGGTTACCGGAATAACCAGTCCGGTCGTCACCTCTGAACACTAGGGCTTGCCAGATCTAATCTCAGCCTCTCATGTTTATGTGATCCAACGCACCAGATCCTGCCAGCGAATTAATGAGCATGCTCCCTCTCACGTGTTTTTTTCTGACTTTATGTTGACTATCTAATCATGTGTGTGCGTGCATATTTTATGATGTGCATATTTTCTTGATCATCACGTTTGACTGAATCCAACGGCTATTGATGAGTCAATTTGTTGACTGAATTCCATGACATGGACCTCTTCAGACCACGCGCCTTCAGCCTATCATTTCTTGCTATCTACACACCCTCCCTTTAAGCCCAATTGCAATTGAACTTGGGTTTTGCTTTTGTGGCACCCCCCTGGTTTAATTCCTTGTTTTTTTTTTATTTTTCTTTGCACAATTGTTTCATTTTGTATTGAAAAAAAATACTTTTATACATGATAAAATTCCATAAAAATTCAGGAAGCATCTAGAAACATTTAAATAAATTTTTTATTATTTTTATTTCTGATTTTATCATGTTTTGGCATATTTTCACGAATTTTCTTTTATTTCCTTTTGTGTGTGCATTAATTCATGACCTATGCTTCATTCCAAATTTGTTTGACATAGTTGTACATTGAATTTCTGCCTAATAATTGGTACATGCATTTATGATATGCTGAGGCATGGTATGTATTTTTTCTGGATTTTTTAGGTTTTCTCTTGTTGACTTTTGAGTGAGTTCTTTGAGCCAATTGCTTGTGTGTTTTGTATGGCATTATGAGGCATGTTTGTGCATGTTTGGTAATGGTTTTTGATCCATCCTTTTGAAGTGTGTTTACCTTTTGATTTCACCTTAATTCCTTTGTCTTTACTTAATTTCCTCATCATCTTAGCATGACTTTTTGGATTGTATGAAAGCATGTTTGTTTGGTGTAAATGTTAGAAGACATATGCTTAGGGTTTATTGATTGTTGTTTGCCATTCTTCTTTGACCCCTATTGAGACCTATTGGTACATGTTATGTCAATATTATGGGTCACTTTTCTCATGTTACAAGCCATGCTTGATACATCTTTGTATGGTTTATGTGTACATGTTTGGACTTGAAATGTGTTATGGAACTTATGCATCTTCACTTGTCTTTCTTTGATGACTTGTTTGTATCATAACTTGCATGATCTTGCACACTCACTCCAACATGATTCACTTCTATTTGTAATCATCCTCAACCATATTCCATGACCCTTAATTGCACTTTACATGTTTCTTAAGTTCATAAATCTTTGGATGTTTACTTGAACATGTTTGAACTTAGTCTGTTCTTAATCATCAATGTGCTTCAATATGATACTTGTTTAGACATTGTGCTTCCATTCTTGACTTTTAAACATCATGTTAAATGTCTTGAGCTACTGAATTGCATTCATATGGCATGATTATTCATTTTCCATTTTCACTTCTTACTTGCATTACAAGTATGCTTCATTGTTAGAACTTGAATGATGTTTGCTTACACTTTGTTCTACTTGTTCAATACTTGCATTCATGAATCATATGCTACATTAATGACATCTTGATGCATTCTTAAATGTCATTCATTTATGACTTGGATGCTTACATGTGCATTCATCCATATTCATGATTCACTTGCATTCATATTGCATTATTATTGTTTCATTTGCATTTGCATGATTGTTTGATGCATAGTTTGCTTTTGTTTGTTTCCATGTGGCATGTTTACATTAGTAGGATCATCCAACATGTAAGTACGGACTTTACATGTCCCTTAACCATTAGGACCTTTCCTTTTTGGTTTGAACTTTACTTACTTCTTCATTTGTCTTCTTAAAGCCAATAGTTGTTTTGTTTAGCTTCTTTCACTTGAATTCACTACTTATGATTGATTATATACTAACCTTTTGTGTAGGGGCAGAGGTAAGGTACTTGAACATGTGGATGGTTATCCATGTTCATTTCTTCTCTCATCTCTCATCTCTTTTATTTGTCTTTCTCCTTTGTGAATAGCATGATATAATGCTTGATTATGTAGAACTTTCTCACATCCCTTAGGGATTCTAGCTCATCCTTAATTTTTGATTAAGGTGAGGTAGGATACGCATTAGATAGTGATATCCCTCTCTTCTCTTTAGACTTAGGTGCTTCTTATGCTCCACATAACCATAAGACATCCATGTATGACAACATTAGGATTATTAGCCTTTCCCCCACTTAGACTTTTTTCTTTTCTTCTCCTTGAGTCTCTTTCTCATCTCATAACTAAAATCAAAACACGTAATAAAGGCAACAAGTATTGTATGCCATGAGCCTTAAGTACATGGGAAATGGAAGGAGAAGGGTTTCCCTTCGCCTTTCTAGAGTGTTTAGCATACGTCCTGTTAGGACGACCATGCGAGGCATTCGTTCCTATGTCATAGACTTTAGTGCAATACTTATTATAAACACAAAATAATCAAGACAGTTCTTCTTAAAAGGCAAAAACAAGAAATTCTCTTCTCGTCTTCCTCACTCCATTCATAAAGGATGCGTCACTTTCATTCTACCGCAAATAGATAAATGCCTAAGACTCCGTACAACGAGCTGCGACACCTAACTGCTGGAACGCGAACCTTGGCGTCCTCCACTAAAAAACATAAACAAACCAATCCATCCCTAGTGAGGGTAACTACGTCGCTCTGATTCTCGCGTGCAAGCGAGATACGTAGGCAACAGATCGTGTGAGATCTCTCCGAGCACAATCCTTTCACCTTTCCCCAAACCGTAGTCCGTACTACGTTGACTCTGACTTTCCCATTGTACAAGGGAATACGTAGGCCTAGGACTCCGAGGATCTCCTATCGAGTCACTTCTTTTTCTATTCTTCCTCATTTCTTCGGTCATTCCCGTACCTGTTCCTTTTCCTTTCCAGTAGCAGTTGAGCTTCAGATACCCTACACCCTTTGATCGAGACAACAAGCGTGGATCCCATCGAGTACGATGGACGCATGGGGGTGCTAATACCTTCCCCTCGCATAACCGACTCCCTTACCCGTTTCTCTTGGTCGCGAGACCACGTTCTTCTCCTTCCCTCGAGTTTACGCAGTGTTTCCTTTCCCTCTCTTGGGATAAATACACATTGCTGGCGACTTTGTTTTTGCGCCACTTTTGCGTTTTTACTTGGATGAAAATCCCGGGAGCGACAGCTGGTGACTCTGCTGGGGACCCTGGTTCCCTAAGAGAGTCAATCCTAACGCTTGTTTGTTTTTGATTTTAGGGTGTTTATCTGTTTACTTTACTCGCTTTATTTATGGCATTGTTGCATGTTTACTGTTTTATTGCATTTACATGCTTTTCATTTACTGTTGCCATATATTATACTGTGCTGGATTGTGCTGGATTTTTCTGTTTGGTGGGAAGGGTGTTCTGAGAGATAAGCCCACTTCCCAGGCTTGAGCGTACACATAGGATTTAGAGTGGATAGTCGATCTCTTGCGTGGTGTTATCACGTTTAGTCTTCGCGATATCCACAGCCAGACAAGGCCCATATAGGTGGTATCTGATACTGCATGTTATGCAGGCCATTAGATATCCTTGTATGAGCTGTCGACTCTGGTGACCATTCCAGAGGACTCAGTAACGGCACTCCTCCTGAGATGTGATAATGGCAGACCAGAAATGGCAAACCCATTACACTTCTCGATCCGAGGACCCAATGCTGGGAACTTGCTATAGGATATCCTTTTTTAGGGGAATCAGTTGAGGCCTCCTTGATTGATGATGATGCCAAACCTGAAATTGTGAACGTATCATCATTTCTCGACCTGAGAGCCCGTGATATTGAGGATTCTCGATTTTCTAGTACCCACATGGGAGAATGGGCGGGTATTTACAGGTTTGCAGGTGACTTAGACCTCCCACATACCTGGTATTCTGGTTCTCTTATCAGTACAAACTTATCAGCCTGGTATTATGGGATTTTAATTATGCCGATATGCTGGCATTCTGGTATTCTGATTATTCGGATATTCCGGTGTTCTGGTATTCTCTTCAGAGCAGACCTGTGAACCTATTCAGACAGTAGCACAACACTTATCCAGAATTGGTGGAAGCCTTGATCCCATGTCTCTGCATCCGTCTAATCATAACATGTTTGTATACATGTTCTAGTATTTCCAAGGATCTTAGCTTTGAGACCCGTTGCTGATCATTTCCATCTATTTCTTACTGTTCTTATGTGAAAAACTTGAATCAAAGTAGAAGGATTCCTTGGAAATATTCGAACATGGCATTTGCATAGAATTTTCATACTCATTTGCATAACAGGTGTTTGAAGCTGGTTGTTCTCATCCTGATCTGGTTCTCTTCAGAATTTCGGACTTAACTTTTCAAAGAAGCTGGAAGTTAACCATGGATCAAGTTCAAGCGGAGCTAAGGGAAATGCGGAGCCAAATGGGGCAGTTTATGGGGGACATGTAAGCTTTGATTCAAGACCAGAAAATGCTGAAGGAGGAGGTTAATCAACTGAATACTCAGATGAGCCTGGTTATGGAGGTCGTGAGTAATGTGCTCATAAATGATGGCAATCTCGTGCCTAAGGATGCAGCAGAAATTGTCATTCCGCCCTTGTCTTTGGAATCTATCCCAAAGTGTGATCTACCTCACGACTTTTCTGCACAATCTAGGGTTCCGGAGTTTCCTCGTCAGCAGCTACTTCCTGCCTCCCAAGACAATCCCAAGGCTAAGCAGTACGAACAGAAGCTGAAGAAGCCTGACCGGCATTTTGATCCACTACCTATGTCTTATGCTATGTTGTTTTAACAGTTGCTTAAACTGAATCTGGTAGAACCTCGTGCAATGGGTCCACCTCTAGTAAAGCTCCCAGTTGGATATGATGTTAGTGCCCAGTGTGACTTTCATTCAGGTGGCCCTGGACATACTATTGAGAGGTGTCGAGCCTTTCATCAAATGTGCAAGATTTAATTGAGGCTGGGGTCATTATATTCACTGCCGATGGTTTGCACATCAACTGAAGCTTCCCGAGTGAGCACTCAGATTGCGAGTATGTCGTCAAGAGTAATAAGTCCAGACGGAGTTAAGTCTCCTCAACAACGGCAATCATCAGTTTCTTTACTGCATCTTCATATGTAGCTTTCATTTGTTTGTTTAAACATTGTTTGCATGTAAAAATTTGTTTGTTCTTGAATGACAATCATAATACAATAAGCATGTTTTTCTTGAAGTAATCCATTTGTGTTCACTCTTAAATGTTTATATGCATTGCAATACTGACTTTCTTGCTTAAACTCTTTGAGGGAGGATGATGATTTGAATACGCAAAAATCTCTAGGGGTGTGCTTTTGAATAAGAACCCTGTTGAGGATGTACAGGCATTATTTCGAACCCCCAAACACTGGAGATATAAGGGAGATAGACCCTCGTTAACCCCTTTGAGCCTTGAAGTAGGAGTTTCTTTTTGTATGAAAAAACCCTCACATTTAACCCAGAGGCAGGGTAGGCGTCAGTTAATTTGACCGAGCGTTCAAATTTCAAAAGGAGTGTGCATCTGAGGATCCATTACCTTCTATTCCACCGTCAAGAGGTCAAGAGATGTGAAACCACAATGGTTATCCATCAATAATCAAGGAGTGAGGCAGTCACAACCCTTTCAACAAAGTCAAGACAAGCCAGTGTCACACGATTTGTTCCCAAAAAAAAAAGAATAAAAAAAAAGAAAAAAACACGCTAAGTCGAAACTTGAAAACAAGCGACTTAGGAAAAAGTCAGGGCATCCCGCTGGACTTCAAAATCTAAAGATTCAAAAGAATCAGTCCAGGAAAAAATTAGGGATCAAAAAGCAAAAGAATGAGAAAGTGGGTAACAAAGGGATTACAAAAGAAAATCATTGAGCAAGAACAAAGTCCTATGACTACGAACAAAAGACAAAAGGGGTGATTGTTACTCCAAAACCTCATTGGGTCTCAAACCATCAGTTTCATGGGTTCCTTAAAGATCACAAAATCTTTTTGAGAGGCGAGCGCTTGTGCAAATTAGCTGAAAGTAGGATTGGAGAACATCACGAAGAGGGGGTGGGCACCGATAAACTTTGAGCCATAAATCCTTTTTTCTTAAAACCGTGAACCAGGCCACGATACACCCCTCAAAAGACCTAATTTAAACGGGGTTTATTTCGAGAGCGTATTCTGATGAGATAGCGTTTCTGACTCCCATGAGTGATGCTAAAAGATCTTGTTGGTATTGCATGTGCATGTTTTCTTTCATTCAAAAATCAATGTCGTATCCTAAGCAGTGATTCGTTCACATGGCTTTGCGACAACTTTTCAATAAAGACTTCAAGATTAACATGTGCATTGCATTTGAATAATCATTTTAAGAGTAAATATTTTATGCTTGCATACATTTGTTTGACATCAAAGAAGCTTACATGATGAACATCAGTCGAGAAGCTTGATCCTGCCAAGTTGAAATGCCTGAGACTCCAGAGGACATGTTGCTGAAAGACTATGTGGGGCAAAAGCGTTCCCAGCCAGTTGTGTTAAGATGTAACCAATCTTGGGAAATCGCATCGAGAAATCTCTTCAAAGTTCAGCCAATCTGGGGCAATCACGTCGAGATTCGATAATTCTCTCCAAAAGCAGTGTGATCAGGGGCAGTCACGTCGAGAAATCTCTTCGAGGCTCAGCCAATCTGGGGCAATCACGTTGAGATTCGATAAATCTCTCCAAAAGCAGTGTAATCAGGGGCAGTCACGTCGAGAAATCTCTTCGAAGTGTAGCCAAGCTGGGGCATTCAAGTCGAGTTAGTCTTTTCAGAGTTCAATCGATCATAGGCAGTCATGTTAAGAAAATTTCTTCAAAGTTCAGCCAAACTGGGGCAATTATGTCAAGATCTGATAAATCTCTCCACAAGCGTGTAAGCAGGGGCAATCACGTCGAGATTAGGCAAATCTCTCGAATATCAATCAGTCAGGGGCAAAATCACTTCAAGGCTCGTATCGAGGCAGGCCACCTCAAGAGCACGAGAAGTTATCCTCCTCTAAAAGACGGTTAATCAAAAGCACCTTTTCAAGATTCTTTCATGAACTACGCAATCTGGGGCAATTGCGTCGAGATCCATAAATCTCTCTGAGAGTTTGAATACCCTAGGGCATTTTGAATGCCAGGTTTTCTATAAAATCCTCTCGAGACGATTTCTCCCATTAGGCCATGTGATCTGAGACAAGTTGGGAGTTCTCTTGTGATATTTGGGCTTGCAGTTGGCCTGCAGAAGCGTGAAGCGCCAAAGTATTTCCCAGCATGGGGTTTCTCTTCCTCGGCAAGGCACCAGAGGGTTTTGTTCCCTAATGAGGTATTAGAATTACTAGTCGTCCCGCACAGAAATAGCCAAGATGGTATTGTCCTCGGCAAAATATTCTCCCTAGCGAGAGTCCTAAGGTTTGGTTTCCCCAACCGGAGTTGGATTTGCCTTTCTCCAGCAAGATTTCAAGTCCCCAGACAGGTTAGAGATGATTTGTTCTTGCCCTCCAAGCAGGTGGGAATCCCCAGGAAGAGGCTCGTTTGACCTCTCGTCTTCAGTAAAGTCTTTCTCTCTAGTATAGAGGAGCTAGCATCCTCAGCAGAACATCGAGAACCTCTCTCTCCCTAGCAAGAGTGTGGAAATTTGCCTTCCCCAGTCAGATTGGTTTATTACTCCCTAGTGAGTGCTCAGAAGTCAACCACATCAGACAAGGTGACGTTGTAACTCCCGCAGGAGACTTGTTTGGTGTCTCTCCTTGGTAAAGATCTATTTTCCCCACAGAGTCTTGGTGCCTCCTTTCCTCATCAGGACAAGAAGCATAATTTCGTCAGCAAGGGTATGCTATCACCTCCAGCAGATGAAGGACATCTCCCCAACAGAGTATCTGAATATCCTTCCTCTAGCAAGACATCAGGAAGTTTGATTTCTCTAGTGGAGTCCATGGTCATGGCTCTCCCCAAGCAGAAGTGGGTCCATCAATAGGAAAGTTCTTCCTTGAGGTTGTCATCCCCAGCAATATAGAAGGATTCCTCATTCCCCGTAGGGCAAAGTGATGGAAAATTCCCAAGCAGTTTTGAAAATGGTGGAAAGTCAGAGTATTCTCCTCCTCCAGCATGTCAGATCAATGATATTGCCTGCAATTAAAGTCCAGTGGTTATTGGCAATCCATATTTATCTTTGTATCTCATGATCAGTATGGAGTTCAAAGGTTATCCCTCGGCAGAAGTTGGGTTGATTTCAGTCCCCTAGCAAGTGCTTCTTTCCTCAGCAGAAGTTGGGTTGATTTCAGTCCCTTAGCAAGTGTTTCTTCCCTTAGCAAGAAATATGGTGATCTCAGTCCCTTAGCAGGTATTTCCTTCCTCAGCAAGAGTTCGTTTGTTCTCAACTCCCCAGCCGCCAAGTCAGAAAGTTGTCATTTCCCCAGCGGAGTTCTATGGTTATAGTTCTTCCCCAAGCAGATTGATTCAAATGAGGCCCCTAGCAAGGTCAACATTTCTTGCAGTGGTCCGCAGCAAGTTTGGCAGTTCAAAGACCAGATTTTGTCAATGTTCTCCCCAGCTGAGTTGATGTTTTTCCACAAAGTGTCAAAAAATCAGATTGGTGGTTATTTGCTCAGCAGAGTTGCTATTGTTATCCCCAGCAGAGTTGACTTCATTTTCTTCAGCATTTATTTTGTTGAGGAGCCTCCTTGCATCTTGCATATAGTAATCATTGCATCCTCAAAAACGCGTAGCATTTCCATTTGAGATGGAACGTTATGCCATGGAAAAATTCAAACATGCGCATGCGAAGTATAAGCCGGTTTTGATACCTCGTGCGAGAGCCTAAAATTATTTCCCTTATATCATATTGACAAAACCAAAACAAATGCCTCTTTCATTCCCCACCAGACATTTCAAAGCAGTACAAGGGTTTCACTACTTTCCTCCCCAACAGGGTCTCATTATTTCGGTTTGTAGATCTTTTGATCTTAAGTTTCAATCATATCTCTTAGGAACCATTCCCGATAGGATTCCTTTAGCCGTTCCAGACAGGCACCCTTTGAGTTTTATATTAAGTTGTTCCCGACTGGCCCATTTACCGTTCCTGACAGGTAAGCCATAGGTTTTCAACTTTAGCCGTTCCCGACAGGCGACCTTTGAGTTTTAAACCTAGTCGTTCCCGACTGGCCCATTTACTGTTCCCAACAGGTAAGCAATGGGTTTTCAACTTTAGTTATTCCCGACAGGCGACCTTTGAGTTTTAAACCTAGTTGTTCCCGACTGGCCCATTTACCATTCCCGACAGGTAAGCAATATGTTTTCAACTTTAGCCGTTCCCGACAGGCGACCTTGGAGTTTTAAACCTAGCCATTCCAAAATGGCCCATTTACCGTTCCCGACAGGTAAGCAATAGGTTTTCAACCTTAGCCGTTCCCGACAGGCGACCTTTGAGTTTTAGACCTAGTCGTTCCCGACTGGCCCATTTACCGTTCCCGACAGGTAAGCAATAGGTTTTCAACTTTAGTCGTTCCCAACAGGCAACCTTTGAGTTTTAAACCTAGTCGTTCCCGACTGGCCCATTTACCGTTCCCGACAGGTAAGCAATAGGTTTTCAACTTTAGCCGTTCCCGACAGGTGACCTTTGAGTTTTAAACCTAGCCGTTCCCGACAGGCCCATTTACCGTTCCTGACAGGTAAGCCATAGGTTTTCAACTTTAGCCGTTCCCGACAGGCACCTTTTGAGTTTTAAACCTAGCTGTTCTAGACAGGCCCATTTACCGTTCCCAACAGGTAAGCTATAGGTTTTCAACTTTAGCCGTTGCCGACAGGCATACTATAAGCTTTAGACCTTAGCCGTCCCGACAGGCGACCTTTGAACTTCATTTGTTCCGGACTCTTTTCCACCAACACCCATCACCACAACTGTTGTGTTTGTCATATATCCATTCTTTTTATTCACAGAGCACAAATTTTCTGGTTATTTTTGTATTCAATCCCTATGTACCTTGAATGTCTGATAGCCGTTGCTCTCATCCCTTCAGGTCCACAGTTGATTGAATAGGGGCAGTTGTAATACCTCAAAATTTGCCCTCTTATCTCTCTCCAATATTTAGCTTATGTTTCATTCATTTGCATTTCATAATAGGTCATAATAAATCATATACATCATTGGTTGCAAGGCATGGGGTCAGGTGTCTCAAGGCATAAATAGTTCAAGGTCAAAGGACAAGAGAAAAGCTTTTCCAAACAAGTCCCAAGGGCTCCTCACATCTCAATTCATCCCATTTGAGTCCTCAGGGTATCACAAGATGAAAATCCAATAGAAGATTGAAGGAAGTCATATTCTCCTAACCAGTGCAAACTAGGGTTTTGGAATTCTGAAGTATAACACCCCAAGGGAGCGAGATCTTTGAGCTTTTATCATTTCCAAATGGCATATCTCATCTTTGTTAGAGAGGATATACATCATACTCAGAGGAATTTGGATTTGGAGGATGTGATGATTTCTCCTAGATTGAGGGTTCAAAATTAGGGTTTGATTCTATGGTATTCTACATGTCCTCAAGGGTCTAAGGATGAAGAATTGTCCATCAATTTGATGTGGAAGGGTTTCAATTGACCAATTGATTGGAAGGGTTCAATTGACCAAATGATCATTGGTGACGGTTTGATCAATAAATAATGAAAGATTCATCAAAAATAAAAAAATGTGCAAAGTTGCCAAAAATAGAAATTAGGGTTTCTATTTATGGCAAGTTTTGGCAAGGTGAGAGGTCAACTTTAGAGCTTTCTTTCTCCATGGGCCAAGCACCAAATGGAAAGGCTAGGGAGGCCTATCAAAAGTTCACATTTCGAGCTTCAAATCCATACCAAGAACATCCCCATTGGATCAAAATTGAGAGAGATATGGTGTTTCAAAGTTGAGACAAATCAAGGCAAAGTGACAAGTCATGACCAGCCAATGCGCCATAATTTCAACAAACACTTGATGTGCATGTTGTACCTAAGTTCATGGTCAAATTTCTCAATGATAGAGACTCTAAATGGAAAAGAGTTCAACATGACTTTTGTTCATTTCCATGTCCCCTTCGACTTTGGTGTTGGACAATTTCTCATTTGATCAATTATTTGAAAGTTATGGTGGTTCAAAGAGGGTAGCCTTCAACTGATTTATCCATCTGCACCCGGGCTGGTCAAGGCAGGCATGACTGACTTGCTTATGCAGTTATGAACATCCATTTTCATGGCCATTTTTGGGTATGTTGGAGGATCCATTTCCACTAATGTTGAACACCAATCTTGCTTTACTCACTGGCCTTTTTCCAAATCATCCTTGGCCATGCCATTTCACTCCATGTTCATGGAGATATCGTACTCTAAAGTCAACAGCATACCATCTAATTTGCTTACATGCCAAGTAACCAAATGTAAGGCAAAATCAAGTTGCATTGTTGTTGTCATCTTGCATGCACATCATGTACCATCAGCTATCATTCAAACATTGCCTTAATTAACTAAACAAACACCATACATAACATACCATGCCCTTGTACCTTCACTACCATATTTGTCCAAACATAAGAGAGAGTAAAAAGAAACTTGCAGAGCAAGCATTACTGCTACCATCAGTACATCATCATCCTTCATTTCTTAATCACCACCATATGATTCCATGCTTCCTCCACGCATGAACCTGTGCCTCCACTTCACACTCTCACTCTCCATTTTTAATTTCAACTTTGCACACTTCACAACCTATTTTCTCACTTCACCCTCAGTTAACTAAACCTGAGTTCTAACTGTAAACTCCTTTAGTCAAGAGTTAACCATGGATATATAAGAACCTCTAACAGAAATCATAACGAACTTTTGCTCATTCTTCACTTGGCTCAAACTTTTCAATCTCTCTCTCAAGTGTCTCTCTCTTTCTCTCGAAGCTTCAATCTCCTCTCTGCATTCTCTCCTCTCTTCATCAACAAGCATCAAGGAACTGAAGAAATAGATAGTGTAGCATCATCTTCTACTTCAATTCCATCTTTTCTTCCTCAGGATTTTTAAGCAGATAACATCATTCATAGCCTTTATTTGGATTAAGATCAAGTTCAAGAGAAAAGGAACCTCCTCTCTGGTCTTCTTTTTGAGCAAAGGAAGCATTCACATCACAGGTTTTCTCTCAATCTTGTTGATCTATTTATGTTCCGATTTTGTTTGTTTTTATGTGTTGTTGAGCTTAATAGAAGCAATGTGATATCCGGCTAGTTGATAGGCACCCTAAGTGCTTAGTTTGATTTTTTAGGGCTCAACTGTTTGTCTTCGATTTGGATTATTCATGCTTGATCTGTGAAAATAAGTGCCATATTTGGAATCCTAGGGCTTGCCAGATCTAATCTCATCCTCTCATGTTTATGTGATCCAACGCACCAGATCCTGCCAGCGAATTAATGAGCACGCTCTCTCTCACGTGTTTTTTTTCTTCTGACTTTATGTTGACTATCTGATCATGTGTGTGCGTGCCATTTGGTCTTAACATGTTCTTGCATTATGAATCATTGGATGTGCATATTTTCTCGATCATTACGTTTGACTGAATCCCACGGCTATTGATGAGTCAATTTGTTGACTGAATTCCATGACATGGACCTCTTCAGACCACGCGCCTTGGGCCTAGCATTTCTTGCTATCTACACACCCTCCCTTTAAGCCCAATTTCAACTGAACTTAGGTTTTGCTTTTGTGGCACCCGCCTGGTTTAATTCCTTGTTTTTTTATTTTTCTTTGCATAATTGTTTCATTTTGTATTGCAAAAAAATACTTTTATACATGATAAATTCCATAAAATTTCAGGAAACATTTAAATAATTTTTGATTATTTTTATTTCTGATTTTATCATGTTTTGGTATATTTTCACGAATTTTCTTTTATTTTCTTTTGTGTGTGCATTAAGTCATGACCTATGCTTCATTCCAAATTTGTTTGGCATAGTTGTGCACTGAATTTCTGCCTAATAATTGGTACATGCATTTATCGTATGTTGGGGCATGGTATGCATTTTTTATGGATTTTTTAGGTCTTCTCTTGTTGACTTTTGAGTGAGGTCTTTGAGCCAATTGCTTGTGTGTTTTGTATGGCATTATGAGGCATGTTTGTGCATGTTTGGTAATGGTTTTTGAGTCATTCTTTTGAAGTGTGTTTACCTTCTAATTACACCTTAATTCCTTTATCTTTCCTTAATTTCCTCATCATCTTAGCATGACTTTTTGGATTGTATGAAAGCATGTTTGTTTGGTGTAAATGTTAGAAGACATATGCTTAGGATTTATTGATTGTTGTATGCCATTCTTCTTTGACCCATATTGAGACCTATTGGTACATGTTATGTCAATATTATGGGTCACTTTGCTCATGTTACAAGTCATGCTTGATACATCTTTGTATGGTTTATGTGAACATGAATCATATGCTACATTAATGACATCTTGATGCATTTTTAAATGTCATTCAATTCTGACTTGGATGCTTACATGTGCATTCATCCATATTAATGATTCACTTGCATTCATATTGCATTATTATTGTTTCATTTGCATTTGCATGATTGTTTGATGCATAGTTTGATTTTGTTTGTTTCCATGTGGCATGTTTACATTAGTAGGATCATCCAACATGTACGTACTGACTTTGCATGTCCCTTAACCATTAGGACCTTTCCTTTTTGGTTTGAACTTTACTTACTTCTTCATTTGTCTTCTTAAAACCAATACTTGTTTTGTTTAGCTTCTTTCACTTGAATTCACTACTTATGATTGATTATATACTAACCTTTTGTGTAGGGGCAGAGGTAACGTACTTGAACATGTGGATGGTTATCCATGTACATTTCTTCTCTCATCTCTCATCTCTTTTATTTGTCTTTCTCCTTTGTGAATAACATGATATAATGCTTGACTGTGTAGAATTTTCTCACATCCCTTAGGGATCCTAGCTCATCCTTAATTTTTTATTAAGGTGAGGTAGGATAAGCATTAGATAGTGCTATCCCTCTCTTCTCTTTAGACTTAGGTGCTTCTTATGCTCCACATAACCATACGACATCCATGTATGACAACATTAGGATTATTAGTCTTTCCCCTACTTAGACTTTTTTCCTTTCTTCTCTTTGAGTCTCTTTCTCATCTCATAACAAAAATCAAAACATGTAATAAAGGCGACAAGTATTGTACACCATGAGCCTTAAATACATGGAAAATGGAAGGAGAAGGGTTTCCCTTCGCCTTTCTATAGTGTTTAGCATACGTCCTGTTAGGACGATGTCATACCCCAAATTTTGACCACTAAGGTTTCCCATCATTATGAAAATCATCATCACAATATGGAGAAACCATCATACTTCATCAGTCTCCCCAAAGATGGGTTAGCATCCACTACAATTAAAATTAGGGTTTCAAGCCCTCTCAGAGCCTTAGACAAAGGATCAATCAAGGAATGACATGATCTTCAACTTGTCTAACCTCTCAAACATCCACAATGGATCAAAAGGACTCCCACTTCAAGGATCAAGCACAAGGCTGCTCCCTTCTAGGTGGATCACGTCTCAAGATCGACAGTGTCACCAAATTATGGTTTTGGTCGACCAGGGCCTCCAGATGGAAATTTTTCATCTGGGCACAAGCCAATGATCCAAAACATATCCTAATATACTTCAGGGGACCTCATGGACCCAATCATCAAGTCAATTTTGCCATCAAGGGATGCATTCATCAAAAATCAGGAATTAGGGTTTTTTTTTACCTAATTCACCCCTAAGTTGACTTTTAGGGAAAATCATGAGCTAAGACCTCAAGAGAGGGTTTTAGGGTCTCTAATGAACTATATTGATCCATTTGGAACAATGGATTAATCCAAGAAGCTTGAGCAACAAGTCTCAATTTCATCTGCACCACAATTAGGGTTTCGTGAGGAAAGTCAACTGTAACTTTGACTTTTGACCAGGATATGCTCCCAAGCCCTAAGACATGATTCAATATACCCTATGACCCCCATGGAACATGTCCATCAAGTTTGATTTAGGTCAAGGACATGATTTCATGAAGAATTGCACAGTTTGGAATTCATCTGATAAAAAGTCAACTGTGCACAAAAGTCAACTTTGACTTTTTGAGATTTTTCACCAAAATGGATTTTTAACCCTAAAATGATGTTAATGTATGATTTGAATCATCATTCATCAAGAAAAATCAAAGAAAGTGGGATAACTTGTAAAAGGGGTAACCATACAAACTTAGAAAAATTTCTAAGTTATGAAAAAGTGACACTAATATGCCAACTTTGGAGGACCATAACTCCTAAACCACAAGGCCATTGTTCCCCATTCAAAGCTTGATTTGTAGATCTCATTTCCCTCTACAAAAGCTTCATACTGACCTATGTCCAAATTCCTCATGAATTTTGAGTTATGGAGTGATCAAAATCAAGAAAACTCACTTTGTTCCAACACTTAGTGAAAATTTCACTAAGTCAGATTTTACCTTACTTTTTGCCAAATGTAGGGGGATTTTTCACTTGGATTCAAAAGAGATCAAAACCAAACATGTTCAAAAAGTTGTTGTATCATGTAAGGGCTTTCCAAAATGGCCAAGAACATTACCAAATTCAATTTGAGTCATGAGATATGACATTGGCAAGTTGCCTTGCTGAAATCTGCTAAGGCAAGGCAGATTTTTACACTTTTGGTCGATTTGCCAAAATCAGCCAAATCCAAATGCTCTTATCCACTTGGACAAATCTGAGGATTGAATCTAAAGGGGACAATCACTGAGCCAGGCCTCCAAAGTCTTTGGAACAAGAAATAGCATGTTGAAACTAGAATTGCCAAAATAGGGACAAGACTTCAATTTTGGATTGGTGCATTCAATGGAAGCATCAAGGTGGCATGGACTGAGCCATTCTCAACTGAATTCAGTCAAGACTTATCCAAGACCAAGGGAACCAGCAGCCTGTGCCCTAACCTCTAGTCAATGGCTAGAGGAGACTTGGATTTTCATTTGCCAACATTGGCCAAACCTACTCAGCAGTTGCCATTCACTATTCCTTGCAAAACAAACTTGCTCTACTATAAATAGAGCTCAATTGTGATCAGTTTGAGTACACCAAAGCCATCAAACAGATGCTTTCCTCAAAATCTCTTCTTTCACTCCAATTTTGCCTTCTAAGGCAAGTCACTATCGGTTTTGAGTTTAAGAGCTTTTCCAATCAAACCAATCACACACACACCTCATATACATCCTATAGAAATGATCCAAACACTCACATAACATCTGGAACACAGATTTCACAAAATCACCAGCCAATTGCTCAAGTTCTTGACAGATTTACAGTTGGGGTACCATCTCAAGTTCCAGATCATTTCTATCCATTCCAAGCATTCATACACACTCCATGGCACCTAGGGAAGTTATCCAGATCATTGGAACCTAGCTGCAACACCTCCAACACAAATCACGATCACCAGCTACAAGTGGTAAGCATGAGTTCTTCTAACTCTATGATCCATGCAATTTTTGCTGCACAATAATTTAGCCATATGTTCATAATCATGCATGGAATGTTTCCCCTCAATTAATTGCATTGTTTGAATCGTGTATCAAAAATCCTAGCCTTCATGCAGAAATTAGGGTTCTTGAGGATTTTTCGTGATTTCTTATTTTATGCTTAATTTAAATAAAATTAATTGTCATAGACATGATCGTGAGGTTGAAACGAGTTGATTGGTATGTGGATTGCATGATATAATCAAGTATTCAGTGTGATTGAAGAGAAAATGCAAATCTGGGAAAACCCAGAACACGCGCGAGTTCTTGGTGTGTTCTTGGCGCCATTTTTTGAAAATTCAAATATTTGAATTTTGTGATTTTATTTAATTGATTCAAAAATTAATTTCTCTCTGAGTTTTAATGATTTTGAGTTGATTCTTTTTTTAATAATTCAAAAAAAATGTTAAGATATTTTATTTTCCCAAAAAATCCTAAAAATATTATTTATTTTGTATAATTGATATTTTTGCAAAGAATTAGTGTTTTAATTGTTTTTAACATTTAAAATATTTTTTCCACCTTAATTTTGCAACTTTTAATGCTTTCTAATTATTTTGTAGGTCAATACTTAATTTTTGAAGCATTAATCCAAGATCACAATTTGTTTTCCATATGTTAAACAATTTTGATCATTTTAATTGAATTTTTATTCAATTAAATACATTTTTGAAAACAAATTAGGATTTTGCATTAATTCAACCCTCATAAATCATTTTCAAAACTTTTTGGGCCTCTAATAGAGTGTAAGACCCAATCTTTTTTTGACCAAATCATTTTTGGGCCTCAGTATATTGTATAAGTCCCGATACCGTAAAAAACAAACGACGCGATCGTCGCCTTTTCAAAACAAAAAACCTTGGGCCTACCCTCGAGTAGTAAGACCCATTTCTTTTCTTTAAAACTTTTTGGTCCTCTTAAGAGAGTGTAAGACCCAAACCCCCCTGTACAAACCACTTTGGGCCTCACTTATTGTATAAGTCCCTCTGTACAAGTGAACGACGCGATCGTCGCCCTTTTGAAAAATAACAATTGGGCCTCTCCTTGAGCTATAAGACCCATTCAAAACTTTTGGGCCTCTGATAGAGTGTAAGACCCAACCCCCTTTTAACCAAAATAATTTTGGGCCTCACTTATTGTATAAGTCCCTCTGCGTTATAAGAAAATCTCGCCGCGATCGCCATTTTAAACGAAAAATCATCTGGGCCTACCCTCGTATTATAAGCCCCACTCTTTTTCTTTAAACCTTTTGGACCTCTTGAGAGAGTGTAAGACCCATCCCTTTGTACAGAAAACCTTTTTGGGCCTCAGTCACTTGTATAAGTCCCTCTGTACAAATTTAAACAGTGCCCTCACTGATAAAACCCTGGGCCTCTCCTTGAGCTGTAAGCCCCAAATCTTTCTTTTCAAAGCACTTTCTCCTTTGATTTTGAAATATACTATTGTTTTCAATCTTTCTTTGTTGAACAACTAACCAAACAGCATGGAAGCTCTACAACCGAGTAAGTGTTTATATGCTTTCATTTACCGCTTTCATATATATATAATTGTATTATGGGGTTGTCTCGCTGTAAGTCTTCTTTCATAAACTCATATCAACTATGTAATAATAGTATAGATATTTAGAGTTTCCCCGGCAACTACGTCTAACATTAAGCCCGTTGATCACTCTTAAATAGTCAAAATTAGATCCCCATAGGATTACCAGACACAGTCTTCCATCCTCTTGGGGTTAAACAATATGGAGACATGAAAGGCAGCATTCTCGGTGAACCCTTTCATAGACTGTCACTTGTAGAAGTTGTCAAAGAAACTCTATTTCTGAGAGATGATCTTTTCTCCGTGAATGGCATCTCTTGAGTTTCTTCCAAATTCTCGAACTTTCCTGGCTTGATCTATTCTGGGTGAATGGCATGTCTTGAACTTCTCGGGGTTTGGGGACCCATCGGCTTCTTAAAAGCACTTGTCAAGAAACTCTATTCCCCAGAGATGATCTTTTCTCCGTGAATGGCATCTCTTGAGTTTCTTCCAAATTCTCGAACTTTCCTGGCTTGATCTATTCTCGGTGAATGGCATGTCTTGAATTTCTCGGGGTTTGGGGACCTATCGGCTTCTTAAAAGCATCGACCTCCTCTTGGGCATTGTACAAGGACCCACAGGCTTCCTAAAAGCAAACCCGCCTCCTCTTGGGCTTAGTACAAGGACCTCTCGGCTTCTTAGAAGTATTCACAACCTCCTCTTAGGCTTCGTATAATGATCTCTTCCTCCGGGAATGATAGCCTCCTCTTGGGCATCGTACAAGGACCCGTCGGCTTCTTAAAAGCTTCCAGCCTCCTCTTGGGCTTCGTACAAATTGTCTCGACGACCTCCTAGAGGTCTAGGAACAGAACTTAGTCATCTGCGTAGAACAATCCTTTGAAAGAGTCTACTACTGTTTCTCAAAGCATAGTACAGAAGATAAAACTCTAGACACGGACAGTCTAATATCCTTGACTCTCAAAGACATTCTCAAGTGACCCCTTCGTTAAATAGGAAGAAAACCCGTAGACTCGGACAGTCTCAATACCCTTCAGATTTCCCAATTCCTTAAAGAATAGGAATAACCCGGATCCTCGAATCAAATCCTTGAGTACAATGTTGCTCATATAAGAACTGATTTTCTCTTTCAAAATCAGTATACTGGACCTGTCACTCAACTAAAACAGTCACCATAGCCTCCTCTTGGGCTTTATACAATGATCCTCCCCAGCGGAGTCAAACAAAGTTTAGCCTCTCTCTCGGGCTTTGTATGAGACACATAAGAGACTTCCTCGTTGAGTCAATCACCCTTTCGCCTCCATCTCGAGCTTTATACGAGATACAAAAAGGTTCTTATTGAGCCAAACAAACAACAGACTCCATCTCGGGCTTCATACGAGATACAAAAAAACTCTCTTGTTGAGTCAAATAGCCTTCATCTCGGGCTTTATACGAGATACCAAAAGACTCCATCGTCGAGTCAAAACCTTTTAGCCTCTCTCTCGGACTTTGTACGAGACACATATTAGCCTCCTCTTAGGCTTTGTATAAGAAAATCACTGGTTGATCCAATAAACCTTTTAGCATCAAAGTTGTGCCTCGTTCACAGTACACAAACATCAACAACTCCTTCATCTAATTGCTGTAAGCGGCAAGCCTCTGGATCATCTACATCCACACCACTGTCCCTCTTTTAGCATGAGAAATTCCTAAGGAAAGATAGCATTGCTCTACACTGAGTTAAAGTCTTCCTCTTTAGGTTAAAATCCCCTATAAAGGAAATTATGGCATTGTCGGATTCACAAATCCCGGTTAAAGTAATTCTCCTTTATAAACAGTTGTGACATACAGACCCCTTCAGAGATGACAAATTCTCTCTAAAGTCAAACCCCTTTCAGCTCCACATCTTGGGCTTTAAACAAGATACAAATAGACCTTTCAGCTTCACATCTTGGGCTCTGAACAAGATACAAACCACCTTTCGCTTTACGTCTTGGGCTTTGAACAAGACACCAAATACCATTTCCTCCTATAGAACTACGAACGCTCTGATTTCCCTGTTTCGGTAAACGGGAATACGTAGGCATAAGATTGAAAGAAAAATCTTAGCGAGCACACTAAATAAAAACCCAAAATCCCATACATATGTCCTAACATCTTAACCCCCCCACCAATTAACCGAACACCACTTTTAAAAAAATAAACCTAATAGAGACCCCAAATCTTGGTAGCATCTGTAAACCAACAGTTCTGACTGTTTAAACTCAGTTTGCAAGCAGGGTTAATTTGAGACATCTATTTCCCTTCCTTCATCTGCTTTAATAGGATAAAAAATGAATCGAGCTGTAGACACCAAAAAGCGATAGCGCTTCGCAACCGCGTCCAAAATCGTTCGCTACAGAAAAATGGCGACTTCACTGGGGAGCATGGCGACTCTGCTGGGGATTTGTCATTAGGATCTATCTCACCTTTGTAGCAGGATCTTGTTCTCTTCTCACCTATTAGGTAGAAACTTTATAAGTGGCGCCCACCGTGGGGCTCTTCTACCTTTTTTTCTTTTCTCTTGTATGATACCACAGATTGGGGCTTCTGCCGGGGAACCCATTTTCTGTCAGGAACTTAGGATTCATAGCTTTAAAGGTCTAGGATGTTTAGGACAAATATATATACTGCTTTTCCTAATTGCTATACCTGTTTATTTTTCTGCTAATGGGAATGCGTGTGATTCCGCATGTTGAAAGATTGAGTATACACTTAAGATAAGTGATGGCGACGAGGTCGACCATCAACCTCAGTGGAGGCTGACCAATGCAACCCATTCCCTCTCATAGGCAATGGGCCGATTGTGATGTCTGAGAAGCTGAGGAGCCAACCCTTTTGTAGTGCGGAAACTATCGGAAATAGTGGTCACGCGATACTACCCTCATTTGAGGCTGGTGATCTATTCTCGGTGAATGACACTTACTCTAAGATTGCTCTACAACTCGCTGGCGATCCGCTTGTTGTTTTGCTTTCCTGGGAGGAGCTGATGATAATGAGTACAGGTACAAAAATCACCCTAGTATAAACCTTTGGGGATGGGTAGAGCCTTGACTTCATGACAACGACCCTTTGACCCCATGTTTTTTCTATGTTTTTGTGTGCTGCATTCATGCATTCATTTAAAACATTAAAACATTCAAAAAATTTCTCTTCTAGTCTCTCTGTTTTTCAAATTAAACTAAGACCGTGATTGCAAATATCAGAGAAAAGGATTGCGCTAATGGATTTCGGTAGAAGGAGAACTCATAAGTACACCTTCAGGATTCCAAAACTAGAGGATTTAAGAGGTTTGGCGAGAATGATCACAAACCAAGAGGCTTTCAGAGCCAAACACGGAGGTCTGCTACCACTGTTAAGAGTCCATGTGATTGAGGGAATCATGGACGCCCTCGTTAAGTTCTACGATCCGGTCTATCATTGTTTTACATTCCCGGATTACCAGCTAGCACCAACGCTAGAGGAGTATTCTCATCTGATTGATTTACATATCATTGATCGAGCTCCATTTTCTGGACTGGAAGAAATTCCAAAGAATCAGACCATTGCAAGAGCGATTCATTTGGATGAGTCTGAGGTCAGGACTCACATGACTACTAAGGGTGGCATCCAAGGTTTGCCAGCCCAGTTCTTGACAAAGAAAGCCCTGTATTTTGCCAGTATAGGAAACGTGACTGCTTTTGAGAGCATCTTTGTCTTGCTCACCTACGGGTTATTTTTGTTTCCCAACATCAATAATTTTGTCGATATCAACGCCATTAAGGTTTTTCTCATTGGAAACCCTGTGCCGACTTTGTTCGCAGATGCGTATTATTTTGTACACTTGGGAAATTTGTACAGCGGAGGGGAGATCACATGCTGTGTACCTTTGCTTTACAAATGGTTTATCTCCCACTTGCCCAAGTCTGCTGCTTTTTGGGATTGTAAGAGTCCCTTACGTTGGTCGCAGAAGATCATGTCTCTTACTAACTCTGATATAGATTGGTGTAATAGGATCTATGATGGAATCAGGATCATTGAACGTTGTGGAAACTTCCCCTACGTACCCCTTATAGGAACTAAGGGAGGAATCAACTATCATCCAATATTGGTTCGCCATCAATTTGGATACTCGATGAGACACGTCCCACGGGGTGTTCATCTGGAAGGTCTTTTCTTCAAGGAAGGAGAAAACGACAGAGCACTAAAGATGGAAATAGTGCAAGCCTGGAAGCATGTTCATAAGAAAGAACGGGAGTCTATAGGAAAACCAGACTGTGTCCGGTGGAGCCTTATCTCCACTGGGTACAAACTAGAGCTCTCAAGCTAAAGATGCCTTATCCTCGTTACGGAATTCTTCCGCCGAGGGAATCTGTCATGTACTTCATGACGGAAACTTAGACACTTTAGGTTACTCTCAACAAAGTTCAAAAGGAGAGAAGGTCTTGGAAGAATAAGTACCGCACCCTCAACGTAGAGTGTATCAAAATACAACAACTACTAAAAGAGAAAGATGCTCTGATTGAAATTTTGGAGCAACATGCTGTAGAGAATCAAGATGACCAAAGGAATTTGCTCGCTCCTTTCACCTGGCAAAGGAATGACAACCCGACAACGGCCCAAGAGCCCCGGTCAAAGAAGAGGAAAGTACCAGAGTCAGCACCTGATTTCTCTTCAGAGAGGACTCTGGACCCATTAGCTTAGGTTTCTGTTTCTGCACCTTGTAATCTACTATATTTCCATTTCTGTAATCCTTTGAATTTCAATAAAAAGGGGTTTCCCCCACTGTTTGATATTTGCAATCTAATTGTCGAAGTTTATTTTGATTAAACCAAAAAGCAATTAATATAATCATTGCATTCATCATTCTCACATAGCGTATTCTTCTTACCTACGAATCTCACGTTTGTGTCTCGGTTCTAGAGTCAAACTGTCTCATTCGTATAATACTCGGGCCAATCGTCAGAAAAAGATGGATGATCTTGAGGAAGAAAATAGAGAGTTGAAAGAAGAGATTTACGCTCTGAGAGAGGATATGCGAAAGCTTCGTAACGACATGCAAGCCATGGCAGAAGCTCAGCTACAAAGAACTGTGATCTCAGAGATCACCTCAACGCCCATAGTGGAAAAGTTCGATCCTAGGTATCAGATGCCGAAAGATCGTCCTTGGGGTATGTCTGTTAACTATATCCCGGAAGGATATATTCTGCCTATCCCTGAAGATCAGGGAATCACAACAGAAGCCGCTGGGCCTGAAGGTTACAAACTTCGGGAGCGAAGATGCCAGGGGCATACTGAGGACTCCTGAAGGTTACAAACTTCGGGAAACGCCAAGATTCCCTGCCGTTGTCACGATACCACCCCCTGTGGTGCACACTGTCCCGGAAGGACAGATTCCACAGATACCTTCTGGTAAAAAGGAAACTATGTTTGACCGAATGGATGAATTCCAGGAACAATTCTTGGAAATGCAGAAGGAACTGCAAGCCATTCGCGGTCAGGATCTATTTGGAAAGGACGCCGCAGGCCTCTACTTGGTCCCCAATGTGAAAGTCCCGCACAAGTTCCAAGTGCCCGACTTTGAAAAGTACAAGGGTAACTCTTGCCCTCAGAGCCATCTGGTGATGTACGCTCGGCAAATGTCAGCTCAGATGGAGAATCAGGACCTGCTGATTCACTACTTTCAGGATAGTTTAACCGGTGCCGCATTAACATGGTACATGGGTTTAAACTGCGCCACGATCAGCACTTTCAGAGATCTTGGCACAGCCTTCGTCCAACAATACAAATACAATTTGGACATGGCACCCGACAGAGATCAACTCAGATCAATGTCGCAAAAGGACAAGGAAACCTTTAAGGAGTATGCTCAAAGGTGGCGTGAAATCGCCGCTCAAATTTGTCCACCTCTTGAGGAAAAAGAGATGACAAAAATATTCTTAAAGACCTTAAGCTCATTTTACTATGACCGAATGATTGCCAGTGCGCCCAGTGACTTCACCGAAATGGTCAGCATGGGCATACGTTTTGAGGAAGCCGTCCAAGAAGGACGTTTGGTAAAAGACACTGGATCGACGAGCGGTACTAAAAAATACGGTAGTGCTCTCCCTAAGAAAAAAGAGCAAAATATTGGGAATATCTCTCTCGGAAAGCAAAGGCATCGATATCATCCAGTAGCAGTTGTAACTCCTGCTATCAGCACCGCGCCTACGTATCAACCTCAGGTTGCGCAAAGCCAACCTGATCAGCAAAGGACACAACAGCCTCTTCAGCAGGCTCGTCCCCAATACAATAACAACCGTACAACACGGCCACCAGGGTTTGATCCTATACCCGTATCGTACGCAGAACTATTTCCGTTACTACTGGCTAAGGGGCACATTTAGACAAAGTCTCCTCTTACAGTACCGGAAAACCCGCCTTTCTGGTTTAAGGTGGATCAAACTTGCCCATATCATCAAGGAGGTCCAGGGCATAACATAGAGAATTGTCTCAATTTCAAATCCTACGTGCAAAAGCTTGTTAGGAGCGGGGTCTTATCCTTCAAGGATACAAATCTTAATGTTCTTACGAACCCGCTGCCTCAACACGAGAAGGCTGCAGTCAATTTGATAGAAGGAGAATCTAACAATGTCTATCAAATTTAGGATGTACTCTTGTTGAAGACCAATCTGGTCAAGATGCATTATAGATAGAGCGGATATGGCCATGTGCCACCTCATAACTATCACCAGTGTGATATCTGCTCTAAAGACAACCAGGGATGTTCTGTGGTGCAAGCAGCTCTACAGGAACAAATGAATCTCGGATGGATCCAAGAGCGCCGAGTTCTTGGAGTTAACATGGTCTACACGAATTCTAACGTCATTCAAAACCACTACATCCGTGCGATGAATGTCAACTTAGTGGCAATGCACTCAAGGCAAAGCCAGTATCATAATCTGTCGCGACATGATTACAGTTCTTGTCTGACTTGCTCGGTAAACAAACAGGGTTGCTCTTTTGTACAAGAAGCCCTCCAGCGTCAGATGGATCTTGGATGGATCCAAGACTACCATGATAGGAATTCCTATCAAATCAACATGGTTCAGATCTTTGACATTCGCTTAATGAATACCAGCCTGGTAGAGTTACATGCTGAACAGGTCCGACTTGGATTCCTGGTATCACATAATTAGCACGGCTGTAAGGCGGGTTGCAAAAACGATCGAGGTTGTACCCTTGTCCAGGAGGTACTTTAGCACTTGTTAAATCACTGGTGGATGCCAATCTATATGGATGAAGATACTTAGGAGATTAGTATCAGTAACAGGAACCCCACTCGGCGTCAATGTCAGGATGTCCGATCTGTGGAAGCTAACCTAGTAAGGTTACATTGTATTCAAAGTGGGCGTGGCCAGGTGCCACCACACAATTATGACCGTTGTAGTGTCTGTTCGGAAAGTAACCAAGGGTGCTACCTTGTGCGAGCAGCTCTCTAGGGGCAGGTGGACCGTGGAGAGATTCGCCCATATCAGGGTTCCAGACCCATCAACTAGACATCGAACTACCTTGCCGATCAAGTTGAGGATGTTGTCACAATCTCTGGTCATCACAGGACCAGGGATGTTTTTGCCATTATCCCTCTACTTGACGAATCTAAAGTTCCCAACCGGGAACGGATCGAGATTACTTATGATGGTCAGAAAAATCAAAAGGTTCCCATAGTCATCTATCTACCGGGACCACTACCGTATGAATCAACTAAGGCCATCCCTTACAAATACGGTGCAACGACAGTTGAAAATGGAAAGGAAATTCCATTACCCTCCGTCGTTAATATTGCAGACATCAGTCGTGTAACACGGAGCGGTCGAATCTTCAACCGAGGAGTTGGAGAACCTAACAAGGAAAAGGAACTTCAGACAGAAGCTCCCGATCCATCAGTTAGTCAATCCAGTAACCCCGACCTTTCGAAAAATAATGATGAGATGCTGAAGCTCATCCAAAGGAGTGAATACAACATTGTTGATCAGCTGTTATAGACTCCTTCAAAGATCTCGGTGTTATCACTGTTACTTAGTTCAGAAGCCCACAGGGAGGCTCTACAGAAAGTCTTGGAGCAAGCCTTTGTGGAACAGGATGTAACAATCAGACAATTCGATAGTATTGTCTCTAACATCACTTCCTGCAATAACTTGGGATTTAGTGATGAGGAATTACCTGAAGAGGGTCGTCGTCATAACATGGCGCTCAATATCACAGTCAACTTCCAGGACGATGCTTTAGCTAGTGTACTGGTAGACACAGGGTCAGCCCTGAATGTTATGCCGAAGTCCACTTTGATGCAATTATCATTCAAAGGCCCTCCGATGAGAGTCAGCGAGGTTGTAGTCAAAGCATTTGACGGATCCAGAAAAACGGTTATCGACGAAGTCGATCTTCCCATAACTATTGGTCCTCATACTTTCCAAGTCACTTTCCAGGTCATGGACATCCGGTCAACGTACAGTTGTTTATTAGGAAGACCTTGGATACATCTGGCTGGAGCGGTTACTTCCACCCTCCACCAAAAGCTAAAGTTCGTCAAGAACGATCAACTTGTCACAGTTTGTGGGGAACAAGCCTTTCTTGTGAGTAACTTGTCATCATTTGCTAGTGTAGAGCCCGAGGAGGTTATTGGAACTCAGTTCCAAGCACTGTCGATAAGCAAGAACAATTAGTTCAAAGAAGGAACTTCCATTTCTTCATACAAGGATGCTATCAAAGCAGTCGAGAGTACCGATACGACAAGGTGGGGATAGCTTGTCATTCCTACTAGCAATACAACAAAGAAGGGTCTTGGTTTTTCTGCAACCTGTACTCGGACAGCTGCCAATGATGAAAGTCTTCATCCCCTTCAAAACTTCTTCCACAGTGGAGGTTTTCTTCACCCAATGTCTCAAGCAGTACATGTTATCAATGAGGAAGATCCCTCTGACATAGAGGAATAATGGAAGTCCTACCTTAACGAGGATGGTTATATGTCTCAGGAAGAAGTGCCTATACCATTTTGCTATCCCGCACAGAGTCTGAGATTTATACCAAGGTCAGATGTCGAAATGATATATGGAGATTGTGATCCGGAAGGATGTCGTGCTCCGCCAAATTCATTAGAGGAAGACACTCTGATGAAAGAAAACTTTGACTACAAATACTATGGCCCAATGGATGGTCTGCCAATGTGGCAACCTTATCCAGGAGATTTGGGGAAAGAGAGTCAGCCGAATAATGAAAATCAGCTGAGTCTCATTGAACAGAATACCTGTCTCCCCACCATGTCATGGGATCAACACTCAGGTCATCCTGAAGCTACTCAACATGACGATGAATTTGCAACGTTTGCAGGACTTGAATTCATCAACTATGCTTTTCCCGAGGTCAACGTCATCGAGAGAGATGACTCCTCCAGTTCCAAAGAAGTTTGGGACACCCTGGGACAACTGAGTGGAAATTACGACTATATGGTCAAATACACCGCTCTCGAAAGCTCTCGTATCAGGCTCGAAGATATCCAGCCAATTGGATGGGGAGATATAGGTGAGAGCACAAATGTTATGCAAAATACAACTGAGGAATTCTCCTACGACAACTCTGCATGGGAGATAGATTCCAATGATCCTGCTCTACCAGAAATCAGCGTTATTTCTAAAGACAAATCAAGGAAGGTACCAGTCTTTGTGATTCACCGAGGAGTTCGCCGCCAATGGGTTGCTGTCGAGGTTCCAAAGGTCGTTCACCAGTCAAAGTAATTGTCATCTTTTAACCTTTCACCCTGCCCAGGTGAAAACGGATGTTTTGATAGGGCTCGCTTTCTGTAAATTTCCCTCTTCGCTTCGCCCAAAGCGACAGAGTTTTGTTTTATAGGGCTGTAGTTTCAAGAATCGACTTGTTCATTAATAAAATAATGCCGTTCTATAATTTCCGCATTAATTGCTGTTTTCTCTTTTCGTTTTTCAGAAAATGGTAATCCTAAAAAACAATTCAATAACAAAAACAAGCAGTAATAAAAAAAAATACACTGCACACACTCTTGCATTTTATCTATCTCTTCTAAACACAAATCATACCGTCATGCAAATTGTTTGTTTTAAACCCCGTTGAAACATACGATCCGATGCCTTCTCCCAACTTTGAGTTCCCGGTATTTGGGGCTGAAGAAGAAGTTGACGACAAAATTCCAGAAGAGATCTCCCGATTACTCAGACAAGAGGAAAGGTCCATTGAACCTCATAAAGAACCATTGGAAACGGTAAACTTGGGTTCAGAATAAGAGAGAAAAGAAATCAGGATTGGGGCACTTCTATGTCCAATTGCCAAAGAGAGTTTGATAAAGCTTCTCAAAGAGTTTCCCGATGTATTCGCTTGGTCTTATCAGGATATGCCAGGGTTGGATACCAGCATCGTGGAACATCATTTGTCATTGAGGTCGGAATGTCCGCCGGTAAAACAAAGGTTGAGACGGACTCATCCGGACATGGCCATCAAAATCAAAGAGGAAGTACAGAAACAGATTGACGCGGGATTCCTCGCTACATCTGAATATCCTCAATGGTTAGCCAACATCGTACCCGTTCCCAACAAGGACGAAAAAGTCAGAATGTGTGTCGACTATAGGGATCTAAACAAGGTTAGTCCAAAGGACGACTTTCCTTTACCACACATTGACATGCTTGTAGACAGTACAGCAAAGTTCAAAGTTTTCTCCTTCATGGATGGATTCTCGGGCTATAACCAGATCAAAATGGCGCCGAAAGACATGGAGAAAACTTCGTTCATTACCCCCTAGGGTACCTTTTGTTACAAGGTGATGCCATTCAGCTTGAAGAACGCCGGGGCAACCTATCAAAGGGCCATGACTACTCTGTTTCATGACATGATACACAAAGAAATCGAGGTATATGTCGATGATATGATTGCAAAATCAAAAATAGAGAGTGAGCACGTTGAACATCTGTCAAAATTGTTCGAATGTTTGCGAAAGTATAAACTCCGCTTGAATCCCAACAAGTGCACCTTCGGTGTCCGTTCAGGGAAACTCTTAGGGTTCATCGTTAGCCAGAAAGGAGTTGAGGTTGATCCTGACAAGGTCAAGGCCATTCAAGAAATGCCTTCTCCGAAAACTGAAAAACAAGCTAGAGGATTCCTGGGACGTTTGAATTACATCTCCAGATTCATATTCCTTATGACCGCGACATGTGCGCCGATTTTCAAGTTACTCAAAAAGAACCAGGATTGCGTTTGGACAGAATATTGTCAAACCGCCTTCAACAGTATCAAGGAATACCTGTTGAACCCACCGATTCTATCACCTCCAGTGGAAGGAAGACCACTGATCATTTACCTCAGAGTCTTGGAAGACTCAATGGGGTGTGTACTTGGCCAACAAGACGAAACCAAATGGAAGGAGTCTGCCATTTACTATCTGAGCAAGAAGTTCACCGACTGCGAGACTCGGTACACGATGCTTGAGAAAACTTGTTGCGCTTTGGCTTGGGCAGCCAAACGTATTCGCCAATACATGATTTGTCACACTACTTGGTTGGTTTCCGAGATGGATCCAATCAAGTATGTCTTCGAAAAGCCTGCTCTCATGGGAAGAATCGCCCGTTGGTAGATGTTATTATCAGAATATGACATAGAGTACCACGCTCAGAAAGCCTTTAAGGGGAGTGTTTTAGCCGATCATTTGGCTCATCAACCGATTGACGATCAAGAACCAATCGGGTTTGACTTCCCAGACGAAGATGTCATGTATCTAAAAATGAAAGACTGCGACGAACTGCTACCCAGTGAAGGGCCAGAACCAGATTCCCAACGGGGACTTATCTTTGACGGAGCAGTTAATCATTACGGAAACGAAATTAGGGCAACCATTGTTACCCCTCAGGGTACCCACATTCCTTTCACTGCCAGACTTACGTTCAAATGTACGAACAACGAGGCCGAATACGAAGCTTGAATTATGTGTCTCGAAGAAGCGATTGATTTAAGGATCAAAAACTTGGACGTATACGGTGATTCAGCCTTGGTTATCAATCAGATAAAAGGAGATTGGAACACATACCAATCAGGATTGATTCCTTACAAAGATTACACGAGAAGGTTGCTACCTTTCTTCAACAGAGTTGAGTTTCATCACATCCCTCGTGAGGAGAATCACATGGCTGATGCATTAGCCACTATCTCTTCTATGATTAGTGTAGGTCAATGGAACGACTTACCTAAGATCGACATCATGTGCCTTGAACGGCCCGCTTACATCTTCACGATTGAAGCAGTCCTAGACGACAGACCTTGGTATCACGATATCAAATGCTTCTTTCAGAAACAAGAGTACCCATCTGGGGCACTCAGAAAAGACAGGAAAATCCTCTGAAGATTGGCTGGAAGCTTCTTCCTGAGCGGTGATACTCACTATAAGAGAAATTTCGACATGGTCTTGCTCCGATGCGTAGACAGACCAGAAGCAGACATGTTAATGAAAGAAATTCACGAAGGATCCTTTGGCACTCATGCCAACGGACATACAATGGCGAGAAAAATTCTAAGAGCAGGGTACTATTGGTTGACAATGGAATCCGACTCCTACAAATACATGAGGAGGTGTCACAAATGTCAGATATACTCCGACAAAATTTATGTACCGCCAACGCATCTCAAAGTTCTTTCTTCCCCATGGCCTTTTTCCATATGGGGAATCGACATGATTGGCATGATTGAGCCCAAGGCTTCAAACGGACATCGGTTCATCCTAGTAGCCATTGACTACTTCACCAAGTGGGTCGAAGCAGGGTCATTCGCCAATATAACCCGACAAGTGGTGGTCCGATTTATCAAAACCAATATCATCAGCCGTTATGGTGTTCCAAGCGAGACATTACTAATAATGGATCTAACTTGAACAACAAGATGATGAAAGAGTTGTGTGCAGAGTTCAAAATCGAACATCATAACTCATCTCCCTACCGACCCAGGATGAACGGGGCGGTAGAAGCGGCTAACAAGAACATCAAGAGGATTGTTCGGAAGATGGTTGTAACCTACAAAGATTGGCACGAAATGCTACCCTTTGCTCTTCATGGTTATCGAACATATGTTAACACTTCAATAGGGGCTACCCCTTTCTCTCTAGTATATGGCATGGAAGCAGTGCTCCCCATAGAAGTAGAGATCCCGTTAATCCGAGTATTGATGGAAGTTAAGCTCACCGAAGCTGAATGGTGTCAAAGTCGACACGACGAACTGAATCTGATTAAAGAAAAGAGAATAACGACACTATGCCATGGTCAATTGTATCAACAGAGAATGAAGACCTTGTGCTCAAGAAGATACAATCATTTCTCACTGACTCCCGGGGCAAGTGGACTCCGAATTATGATGGCCCCTACGTGGTCACGAAAGCTTTCTCAGGCGGCATCTTGAGACTCGCAACCATGGACGGAGAGGACTTTGCCTACCCCACGAATGTTGATGTAGTCAAGAAATACTTCGCCTAAACTAAAAAAAAAAAAAAACGTCTCGGTGGATTGAAAACCCGAAAGGGCGGTCCAGGCAAAAGTTAGAGACATAAAAAAAAAATCATCCCGATGGATTGGAAACATCATAGTACAATCCAGGAAAAAATTAGGGATAATGGCAAGTAAATATGTTCAACAGAGGCGAGTCCCTCAGCAGCAGCAGTTACAACATCCGTCAGAAAACTTCAGTCAAGGTCATCTTCGACAGAAGCTCAGGATGCCCCGAATTCAAAGTTGGTAGAAGGATAGCGGTCGTTATGTTTCAACGTAGCCCTTTTCCCTGTAAATTACCATTTTATAAATTTGTAAACACTCTTTGGAATGACGCGTTTGGCTGATCTCCATTTTATCAATAAAATTTGAGCCTTTGTGCTTTTGTTTGTAATTCTGATTTGTTTTAGCTTTACAGAACGACGTTGTTAACATGATTAACAATTCTTGAAATAAAACAAAAATGAATTTACTTGTTAAAACTTTTTCTGCTTTTCAATAAAGTCGGCAATTTCTTTTGACTGTTGAACATCAACCGCTTCTCCAGAAGTAAGCGAACTTCAAAGTGCATAATCAAAGTACTCCTTCTAGGCTAGTACGCCTGAATAAAGGGATAAACTGTGTCAGAGACCTTGTTTCGTCTGACACGCCTCGGCCGAGTTCTCATCTCCTAAGCCCGACCAACATAGCTCCCAACAGGGACTATCTTTCCTAAGCAAGGTGGAATTGCTATCTTCAACCAGCGATACTTTTTCGCCCTCCAGTCATGTTCATCTTTTAGTTTGTGTGTCGCGTCAGTTTTGTTAGCATATACATACATACATTATGCATTATTGATTTGCATTCACATTTCATATTGCCTCACTATCACTCAAGTCGGTCTTGTCCCCTAGTGATAGAAGTGCTCTCAATCGAGTTGTCAGTTCTTGCCTTGTCAGGAAACGCTACGTTTGAACAACCTCGCCTCCAGTTTATTTCTGGAAGGAAGTTGGCCCTTAACCACTTTGATAACTTGAACCTCTGAAAAGCCAGAGAAGCTTTCAACAAACATCACTCTTCACCATTGAAGATGATATCCTTGCTTTCCCGGATTAAGGAAACTCCCTAGAGAAAGCCCCTTAATCAGAGCTTTGGCAGTATAGCTGCCTTTCTCCGAAAGACCACTGATGAAAAGGTCATCGGCACCTCAAAATTGGAGCCCATCATATGGCAATTCTCCGGGAAGATCCCGAGAAAAGTATGATGTAAGGCCCCAAGCGGAAGCAGTCTCTCAAGAGACTCATTTTCCCCAGATAGAGTTGACAAATGGCGTCTCCAACAGAGAAGTTTGTGCACCTCTACAACTCAGATGATTGGGCTCCCCAGCGAGTCTAACGTCAAACTTTTTCCCATCAAATGGCATCTCCCCAGGAAAATCCGGCGAGAAGTTTGAGGAAAACCGCTACAAATAGCGTCCCTTGTCAATAAAGTTTATTGACAAAAGAAACTTAGACCAGTTCCTCGGTAGGAAACCAGGATCGAGGGGAAGTTTGAATCAGAAACTAAGACCAGTTCCTTGGTAGGAAACCAGGATCGAGGGGAAGTTAACAAGAGAAACTAAGACCAGATCCTTGGTAGGAAACCAGGATCAAGGGGAGGTTTATCCCAAAAGGAAACTGAGACCAGCTCCTTGGTTGAAGACCAGGATCGAGGGAAAGTTTACCTTTTCTAAGCATCATCGCTTAGCTATAGAAGATGAATGCGTAAGCTACCATTCATAACCACCATCAAAATTTTGGGTATTCCAATATTTAATCCTCTTGCACCCCGAATGCCCGAACACCTTCGTCATTCACACCTTCATGTCCAAGAAGATTAAATAGGGGCATCTGTCATACCCTAAATTTTGACCACTAAGGTTTCCCATCATTGTGTAAATCATCATCACAATATGGAGAAACCATCATACTTCATCAGTCTCCCCAAAGATGGGTGAGCATCCACTACAATCAAAATTAGGGTTTCAAGCCCTCTCAGAGCCTTAGACAAAGGAACAATCAAGGAATGACATGATCTTCAACTTGTCTAACCTCTCAAACATCCACAATGGATCAAAAGGACTCCCACTTCAAGGATCAAGCACAAGGCTGCTCCCTTCTAGGTGGATCAAGACTCAAGATCGACAGTGTCACCAAATTAGGGTTTTGGTCGACCAGGGCCTCTAGATGGAAATTTTTCATCTGGGCACAAGCCAATGATCCAAAACATAACCTAATATACTTCATGGGACCTCATGGACCCAATCATCAAGTCAATTTTGCCATCAGGGGATGCATTCATCAAAAATCAGGAATTAGGGTTTTTTTTGACCTAATTCACCCCTGAGTTGACTTTAAGGGAAAATCATGAGCCAAGACCTCAAGAGAGGGTTTGAGGGTCTCTAATGAACTATATTGATCCATTTGGAACAATGGATTAATCCAAGAAGCTTGAGCAACAAGTCTCAATTTCATCTGCACCACAATTAGGGTTTCGCGAGGAACGTCAACTGTAACTTTGACATTTGACCAGGACATGCTCCCAAGCCCTAAGACATGATTCAATATACCCTATGACACCCATGGAACATGTCCATCAAGTTTGATTTAGGTCAAGGACATGATTTCATGAAGAATTGCACAGTTTGGAATTCATCTGATAAAAAGTCAACTGTGCACAAAAGTCAACTTTGACTTTTTGAGATTTTTCACCAAAATGGATTTTTAACCCTAAAATGATGTTAATGTATGATTTAAATCATCATTCATCAAGAAAAATCAAAGAAAGTGGGATAACTTGTAAAAAGGGTAACCATAAAAACTTAGAAAAATTTCTAAGTTATGAAAAAGTGACACTAATGTACCAACTTTGGAGGACCATAACTCCTAAACCACAAGGCCATTGTTCCCCATACTAAGCTTGATTTTTAGATCTCATTTCCCTCTACAAAAGCTTCATACTGACCTATGTCCAAATTCCTCATGGATTTTGAGTTATGGAGTGATCAAAATCAAGAAAAGTCACTTTGTTTCAACACTTAGTGAAAATTTCACTAAGTCAGATTTTACCTTACTTTTTGCCAAATGTAGGGGGATTTTTCACTTGGATTCAAAAGAGATCAAAACCAAACATGTTCAAACAGTTGTTGTATCATGTAAGGGCTTTCCAAAATGACCAAGAACATTACCAAATTCAATTTGAGTCATGAGATATGACATTGGCAAGTTGCCTTGCTGAAATCTGCCAAGGCAAGGCAGATTTTTACACTTTTGGTCGATTTCCGAAAATCAGCCAAATCCAAATGCTCCTATCCACTTGGACACATCTGAGGATTGAATCTAAAGGGGACAATCACTGAGCCAAGCCTCCAAAGTCTTTGGAACAAGAAATAGCATGTTGAACCTAGAATTGCCAAAATAGGGACAAGACTCCAATTTTGGATTGGAGCATTCAATGGAAGCATCAAGATGGCATGGACTGAGCCATTCTCAACTGAATTCAGTTAAGACTTATCCAAGACCAAGGGAACCAGCAGCCTGTGCCCTAACCTCTAGTCAATGGCTAGAGGAGACTTGGATTTTCATTTGCCAACATTGGCCAAACCTACTCAGCAGTTGCCATTCACTATTCCTTGCAAAACAAACTTGCTCTACTATAAATAGAGCTCAATTGTGATCAGTTTGAGTACACCAAAGCCATCAAACAGATGCTTTCCTCAAAATCTCTTCTTTCACTCCAATTTTTCCTTCTAAGGTAAGTCACTATCGGTTTTGAGTTTAAGAGCTTTTCCAATCAAACCAATCACACACACACCTCATATACATCCTATAGAAATGATCCAAACACTCACATAACATCTGGAACACAGATTTCACAAAATCACCAGCCAATTGCTCAAGTTCTTGACAGATTTGCAGTTGGGGTACCATCTCAAGTTCCAGATCATTTCTATCCATTCCAAGCATTCATACACACTCCATGGCACCTAGGGAAGCTATCCAGATCATTGGAACCTAGCTGCAACACCTCCAACACAAATCACGATCACCAGCTACAAGTGGTAAGCATGAGCTCTTCTAACTCTATGATCCATGCAATTTTTGCTGCACAATAATTTAGCCATATGTTCATAATCATGCATGGAATGTTTCCCCTCAATTAATTGCATTGTTTGAATCGTGTATCAAAAATCCTAGCCTTCATGCAGAAATTAGGGTTCTTGAGAATTTTTCGTGATTTCTTATTTTATGCTTAATTTAAATGAAATTAATTGTCATAGACATGATCGTGAGGTTGAAACGAGTTGATTGGTATGTGGATTGCATGACATAATCAAGTATACAGTGAGATTGAAGAGAAAATGCAAATCTGGTAAAACCCAGAACATGCGCGAGTTCTTGGTGTGTTCTTGGCGCCATTTTTTGAAAATTCAAATATTTGAATTTTGTGATTTTATTTAATTAATTCAAAAATTAATTTCTCTCTGAGTTTTAATGATTTTGAGTTGATTCTTTTTTTAATAATTCACAAAAATGTTAAGATATTTTATTTTCCCAAAAAATCCCAAAAATATTATTTATTTTGTATAATTGATATTTTTGCAAAGAATTAATGTTTTAATTGTTTTTAACATTTAAAATATTTTTTCCACCTTAATTTTGCAACTTTTAATGCTTTGTAATTATTTTGTAGGTCAATACTTAATTTTTGAAGCATTAATCCCAGATCACAATTTGTTTTCCATATGTTAAACAATTTTGATCATTTTAATTGAATTTTTATTCAATTAAATACATTTTTGTAAACAAATAAGGGTTTTGCATTAATTCAACCCTCATAAATCATTTTCAAAACTTTTTGGGTCTCTAATTGAGTGTAAGACCCAATCTTTTTTTGACCAAATCATTTTTGGGCCTCAGTATATTTTATAAGTCCCAATACCGTCAAAAACAAACGACGCGATCATCGCCTTTTCAAAACAAAAAACCTTGGGCCTACCCTCGAGTAGTAAGACCCATTTCTTTTCTTTAAAACTTTTTGGTCCTCTTAAGAGAGTGTAAGACCCAAACCCCCTTGTACAAACCACTTTGGGCCTCACTTATTGTATAAGTCCCTCTGTACAAGTGAACGACGCAATCGTCGCCCTTTTGAAAAATAACAATTGGGCCTCTCCTTGAGCTATAAGACCCATTCAAAACTTTTGGGCCTCTAATAGAGTGTAAGACCCAACCCCCTTTTAACCAAAACAATTTTGGGCCTCACTTATTGTATAAGTCCCTCTGCGTTAAAAGAAAATCTCGGCGCGATCGCCATTTTAAACGAAAAATCATCTGGGCCTACCCTCGTGTTATAAGCCCCACTCTTTTTCTTTAAACCTTTTGGGCCTCTCAAGAGAGTGTAAGACCCATCCCTTTGTACAGAAAACCTTTTTGGGCCTCAGTCACTTGTATAAGTCCCTCTGTACAAATTTAAACAGTGCCCTCATTGATAAAACCCTGGGCCTCTCCTTGAGCTGTAAGCCCCAAATCTTTCTTTTCAAAGCACTTTCTCCTTTGATTTTGAAATATACTATTGTTTTCAATCTTTTTTTGTTGAACAACTAACCAAACAGCATGGAAGCTCTACAACCGAGTAAGTGTTTATATGCTTTCATTTACCGCTTTCATATATATATAACTGTATTGTGGGGCTGTCTCGCTATAAGTCTTCTTTCATAAACTCATATCAACTGTGTAATAATAGTATAGATATTTAGAGTTTCCCCGGCAACTACGTCTAGCATTAAGCCCGTTGATCACTCTTAAATAGTCAAAATTAGATCCCCATAGGATTACCAGACTCAGTCTTCCCTCCTATTGGGGTTAAACAATATGGAGACATGAAAGGCAGCATTCTCGGTGAACCCTTTCATAGACTGTCACTTGTAGAAGTTATCAAAGAAACTCTATTCCCCCGAGATGATCTTTTCTCCGTGAATGGTATCTCTTGAGTTTCTTCTAAATTCTCGAACTTTCCTGGCTTGATCTATTCTTGGTGAATGGCATGTCTTGAACTTCTCGGGGTTTGGGGACCCATCGGCTTCTTAAAAGCACTTGTCAAGAAACTCTATTCCCCAGAGATGATCTTCTCTCCGTGAATGACATCTCTTGAGTTTCTTCCAAATTCTCGAACTTTCCTGGCTTGATCTATTCTCGGTGAATGGCATGTCTTGAATTTCACGGGGTTTGGGGACCTATCGGCTTCTTAAAAGCATCGACCTCCTCTTGGGCATTGTACAAGGACCCACAGACTTCCTAAAAGCAAACCCGCCTCCTCTTGGGCTTAGTACAAGGACCTCTCGGCTTCTTAGAAGTATTCACAACCTCCTCTTAGGCTTCGTATAATGATCTCTTCCTCCGGGAATGATAGCCTCCTCATGGGCATCGTACAAGGACCCGTCGGCTTCTTAAAAGCTTCCAGCCTCCTCTTGGGCTGATACAAATTGTCTCGACGACCTCCTAGAGGTCTAGGAACAGAACTTAGTCATCTGCGTAAAACAGTCCTTTGAAAGAGTCTACTACTGTTTCTCAAAGAATAGTACAGAAGATAAAACTCTAGACACAGACAGTCTAATATCCTTGAGTCTCAAAGACATTCTCAAGTGACCCCTTCGTTAAATAGGAAGAAAACCCGTAGACTCGGTCAGTCTCAATACCCTTCGGATTTCCCAATTCCTTAAAGAATAGGAATAACCTGGATCCTCGAATCAAATCCTTGAGTACAGTGTTGCTCATATAAGAACTGATTTTCTCTTTCAAAATCAGTATATTGGACCTGTCACTCAACTGAAACAGTCACCATAGCCTCCTCTTGGGCTTTTTACAATGATCCTCCCCAGCGGAGTCAAACAAAGTTTAGCCTCTCTCTCGGGCTTTGTACGAGACACATAAGAGACTCCCTCGTTGAGTCAATCACCCTTTCGCCTCCATCTCGGGCTTTATACGAGATACAAAAAGGTTCTTATTGAGCCAAACAAACAACAGACTCCATCTCGGGCTTCATACGAGATACAAAAAAACTCTCTTGTTGAGTAAAATAGCCTTCATCTCGGGCTTTATACGAGATACCAAAAGACTCCATCGTCGAGTCAAAACCTTTTAGCCTCTCTCTCGGGCTTTTTACGAGACACATATTAGCCTCCTCTTAGGCTTTGTATAAGAAAATCACTGGTTGATCCAATAAACCTTTTAGCATCAAAGTTGTGCCTCGTTCACAGTACACAAACATCAACAACTCCTTCATCTAATTGCTGTAAGCGGCAAGCCTCTGGATCATCTACATCCACGCCACTGTCCCTCTTTTAGCATGAGAAATTCCTAAGGAAAGATAGCATTGCTCTACACTGAGTTAAAGTCTTCTCCTTCAGGTTAAAATCCCCTATAAAGGAAATTATGGCATTGCCGGATTCACAAATCCCGGTTAAAGTAATTCTCCTTTATAAACAGTTGTGACATACAGACCCCTTTAGAGATGACAAATTCTCTCTAAAGTCAAACCCCTTCAGCTCCACATCTTGGGCTTTAAACAAGATACAAATAGACCTTTCAGCTTCACATCTTGGGCTTTGAACAAGATACAAACCACCTTTCGCTTTACGTCTTGGGCTTTGAACAAGACACCAAATACCATTTCCTCCCATAGAATAGGAGGAACTACGAACGCTCTGATTTCCCTGTTTCGGTAAACGGGAATACGTAGGCATAAGATTGAAAGAAAAATCTTAGCGAGCACAATAAATAAAAACCCAAAATCCCATACATCCGTCCTAACATCTTAACCCCCCACCAATTAACCGAACACTACTTTTAAAAAAATAAACCTAATGGAGACCCCGAATCTTGGTAGCATCTGTAAACCAACAGTTCTGACTGTTTAAACTCATTTTGCAAGCAGGGTTAATTTGAGACATCTATTTCCCTTCCTTCATCAGCTTTAATAGGATAAAAAAGAATCGAGCTGTAGACACCAAAAAGCGATAGCGCTTCGCAACCGCGTCCAAAATCGCTCGCTACAGAAAAATAGCAACTTCACTAGGGAGCATGGCGACTCTACTGGGGATTTGTCATTAGGATCTATCTCACCTTTGTAGCAGGATCTTGTTCTCTTCTCATCTATTAGGTAGAATCTTTATAAGCGGCGCCCACCGTGGGGCTCTTCTACCCTTTTTTCTTTTCTCTTGTATGATACCACAGATTGGGGCTTCAGCCAGGGAACCTATTTTCTGTCAGGAACTTAGGATTCATAGCTTTAAAGGTCTAGGATGTTTAGGACAAATATATATACTGCTTTTCCTAATTGCTATACCTGTTTATTTTTCTGCTAATGGGAATGCGTGTGATGCCGCATGTTGAAAGATTGAGTATACACTTAAGATAAGTGATGGCGACGAGGTCTACCATCAACCTCAGTGGAGGCTGACCAATGCAACCCATTCCCTCTCATAGGTAATGGGCCAATTGTGATGTCTGAGAAGCTGAGAAGCCAACCCTTTTGTAGTGCGGAAACTATCGGAAATAGTGGTCACGCGATACTACCCTCATTTGAGGCTTGTGATCTATTCTCGGTGAATGACACTTACTCTAAGATTTCTCTACAACTCGCTGGTGATCCGCTTGTTGTTTTGCTTTCCTGGGAGGAGCTGATGATAATGAGTACAGGTACAAAAATCACCCTAGTATAAACCTTTGGGGATGGGTAGAGCCTTGACTTCATGACAACGACCCTTTGACCCCATGTTTTTTCTATGTTTTTGTGTGCTGCATTCATGCATTCATTTAAAACATTAAAACATTCAAAAAATTTCTCTTCTAGTCTCTCTGTTTTTCAAATTAAACTAAGACTGTGATTGGAAATTTCAGAGAAAAGGATTGCGCTAATGGATTTCGGTAGAAGGAGAACTCATAAGTACACCTTCAGGATTCCAAAACTAGAGGATTTAAGAGGTTTGGCGAGAATGATCACAAACCAAGAGGCTTTCAGAGCCAAACACGGAGGTCTGCTACCACTGTTAAGAGTCCATGTGATTGAGGGAATCATGGATGCGCTCGTTCAGTTCTACGATTCGGTCTATCACTGTTTTACATTCCTGGATAACCAGCTAGCACCAACGCTGGAGGAGTATTCTCATCTAATTGATTTACATATCATTGATCGAGCTCCATTTTCTGGACTGGAAGAAATTCCAAAGAATCAGACCATTGCAAGAGCGATTCATTTGGATGAGTCTGAGGTCAGGACTCACATGACTACTAAGGGTGGCATCCAAGGTTTGCCAGCCCAGTTCTTGACAAAGAAAGCCCTGTATTTTGCCAGTATAGGAAACGTGACTGCTTTTGAGAGAATCTTTGTCTTGCTCACCTACAAGTTATTTTTGTTTCCCAACATCAATAATTTCGTCGATATCAACGCCATTAAGGTTTTTCTCATTGGAAACCCTGTGCCGACTTTGCTCGCAGATGCGTATCATTTTGTACACTTGGGAAATTTGTACAGCGGAGGGGAGATCACATGCTGTGTACCTTTGCTTTACAAATAGTTTATCTCCCACTTGCCCAAGTCTGCTGCTTTTTGGGATTGTAAGAGTCCCTTACGTTGGTCGCAGAAGATCATGTCTCTTACCAACTCTGATATAGATTGGTTTAAATGGATCTATGATGGAATCAGGATCATTGAACATTGTGCAAACTTCCCCTACGTATCCCTTATAGGAACTAAGGGAGGAATCAACTATCATCCAATATTGGTTCGCCATCAATTTGGATACCCGATGAGACACGTCCCACGGGGTATTCATCTGGAAGGTCTTTTCTTCAAGGAAGGAGAAAACGACAGAGCACTAAAGATGGAAATAGTGTAAGCCTGGAAGCATGTTCATAAGAAAGAACGGGAGTCCCTAGGAAAACCAGACCGTGTCTCGGTGGAGCCTTATCTCCACTGGGTACAAACTAGAGCTCTCAAGCTAAAAATGCCTTATCCTCGTTACGGAATTCTTCTGCCGAGGGAATCTGTCATGTACTTCATGACAGATACTGAGATGCTTTAGGTTACTCTCAACAAAGTTCAAAAGGAGAGAAGGTCTTGGAAGAACAAGTACCGCACCCTCAACGTAGAGTGCATCAAAATACAGCAACTACTGAAAGAGAAAGATGCTCTGATTGAAATTTTGGAGCAACATGCTGTAGAGAATCAAGATGACCAAAGGAATTTGCTCGCTCCTTTCACCTGGAAAAGGAATGACAACCCGACAACGTCCCAAGAGCCCCGGTCAAAGAAGAGGAAAGTACCAGAGTCAGCACCTGAATTCTCTTCAGAGAGGACTCTGGACCCATTAGCTTAGGTTTCTGTTTCTGCACCTTGTAATCTACTGTATTTCCATTTCTGTAATCCTTTGAATTTCAATAAAAAGGGGTTTCCCCACTGTTTGATATTTGTAATCTAATTGTCGAAGTTTATTTTGATTAAACCAAAAAGCAATTAATATAATCATTGCATTCATCATTCTCACATCGCGTATTCTTCTTACCTACGAATCTCACGTTTGTGTCTCGGTTCTAGAGTCAAACTGTCTCATTCGTATAATACTCGGGCCAATCGTCAGAAAAAGATGGATGATCTTGGGGAAGAAAACAGAGAGTTGAAAGAAGAGATCTACGCTCTGAGAGAGGATATGAGAAGGCTTCGTAACGACATGCAAGCCATGGCAGAAGCTCAGCTACAAAGAACTGTGATCTCAGAGATCACCTCAACGCCCATAGTGGAAAAGTTCGATCCTAGGTATCAGATGCCGAAAGATCATCCTTGGGGTATGCCTGTTAACTATATCCCGGAAGGATATATTCCGCCGATCGCTGAAGATCAGGGAATCACAACAGAAGCCGCTGGGCCTGAAGGTTACAAACTTCGGGAAAGCGAAGATGCCAGGGGCATACTGAGGACTCCTGAAGGTTACAAACTTCAGGAAACGCCAAGATTCACTGCCGTAGTCACGGTACCACCCCCTGTGGTGCACACTGTCTCGGAAGGACAGATTCCACAGATACCTTCTGGTAAAAAGGAAACTATGTTTGACCGAATAGATGAATTCCAGGAATAGTTCTTGGAAATGCAGAAGGAACTGCAAGCCATTCGCGGTCAGGATCTATTTGGAAAGGACGCCGCAGACCTCTACTTGGTCCCCAATGTGAAAGTCCCGCACAAGTTCCAAGTGCCCGACTTTGAAAAGTACAAGGGTAACTCTTGCCCTCAGAGCCATCTGGTGATGTACGCTCGGCGAATGTCAGCTTAGACGGAGAATCAGGACCTGCTGATTCACTACTTTCAGGATAGTTTAACCGGTGCCGCATTAAAATGGCACATGGGTTTTAACCGCGCCACGATCAGCACTTTCAGAGATCTTGGCACAACCTTCGTCCAACAATATAAATACAATTTGGACATGGCACCCAACAGAGATCAACTCAGATCAATGTCGCAAAAGGACAAGGAAACCTTTAAGGAGTATGCTCAAAGGTGGCGTGAAATCGCCGCTCAAATTTGTCCACCTCTTGAGGAAAAAGAGGTGACAAAAATCTTCTTAAAGACCTTAAGCTCATTTTACTATGACCGAATGGTTGCCAGTGCGCCCAGTGACTTCACCGAAATGGTCGGCATGGGCATACGTCTTGAGGAAGCCGTCCAAGAAGGACGTTTGGTAAAAGACACTGGATCGACGAGCGGTACTAAAAAATACGGTAGTGCTCTCCCTAAGAAAAAAGAGCAAAATATTGGGAATATCTCTCTCGGAAAGAAAAGGCGTCGATATCAACCAGTAGCAGCTGTAACTCCTGCTATCAGCACCACGCCTACGTATCAACCTCAGGTTGCGCAAAGCCAACCTGCTCAGCAAAGGACACAACAGCCTCTTCAGCAGGCTCGTCCCCAATACAACAACAACCGTACAACACGGCCACCAGGGTTTGATCCTATACCCGTATCGTATGCAGAACTATTTCCGTTACTACTGGATAAGGGGCACATTCAGATAAAGTCTCCTCTTACAGTACCGGAAAATCTGCCTTTCTGGTTTAAGGTGGATCAAACTTGCCCATATCATCAAGGAGGTCCAGGGCATAACATAGAGAATTGTCTCAATTTCAAATCCGACGTGCAAACGCTTGTTAGGAGCGGGGTCTTATCCTTCAAGGATACAAATCCAAATGTTCTTACGAACCCGCTGCCTCAACACGAGAAGGCTGCAGTCAATTTGATAGAAGGAGAATCTAACAATGTCTATCAAATTCAGGATGTACTCTTGTTGAAGACCAATCTGGTCAAGATGCATTGTAGACAGAGCGGATATGGCCATGTGCCACCTCATAACTATCACCAGTGTGATATCTGCTCTAAAGACAACCAGGGATGTTCTGTGGTGCAAGCAGCTCTACAGGAACAAATGGATCTCGGATAGATCCAAGAGCACCGAGTTCGTGGAGTTAACATGGTCTACATGAATTCTAATGTCATTCAAAACCACGACATCCGTGCGATGAATGTCAACTTAGTGGCAATGCACTCAAGGCAAAGCCAGTATCATAATCTGTCGCAGCATGATTACAGTTCTTGTCTGACTTGCTCGGTAAACAAACAGGGTTGCTCTTTTGTACAAGAAGCCCTCCAGCGTCAGATGGATCTTTGATGGATCCAAGACTACCATGATAGGAATTCCTATCAAATCAACATGGTTCAGATCTTTGACATTCGCTTGATGAATACCAGCCTGGTAGAGATACATGCTGAACAGGTCCGACTTGGATTCCTGGTATCACATAATTAGCACGGCTGTAAGGCGGGTTGCAAAAATGATCGAGGTTGTACCCTTGTCCAGGAGGTACTTCAGCACTTGTTAAATCACTGGTGGATGCCAATCTATATGGATGAAGATAATTAGCAGATTAGTATCAGTAACAGGAACCCCACTCGGAGTCAATGTCAGGATGTCCGATCTGTGGAAGCTAACCTAGTGAGGTTACATTGTATTCAATGTGGGCGTGGCCAGGTGCCACCACACAATTATGACCGTTGTAGTGTCTGTTCTGAAGGTAACCAAGGGTGCTACCTTGTGCGAGCAGCTCTCTAGGGGCAGGTGGACCGTGGAGAGATTCGCCCATATCCGGGTTCCGGACCCATCAACTAGACATCGAACTACCTTGCCGATCAAGTTGAGGATGTTGTCACAATCTCTGGTCATCCCAGGACCAGGGATATTTTTGCCATTATCCCTCTACTTGACGAATCTAAAGTTCCCAACCAGGAACGGATCGAGATTACTTATGATGGTCAGAAAAATCATAAGGTTCCCATAGTCATCTATCTACCGGGACCACTACCGTATGAATCAACTAAGGCCATCCCTTACAAATACGGTGCAACGACAGTTGAAAATGGAAAGGAAATTCCATTACCCTCCGTCGTGAATATTGCAGACATCAGTCGTGTAACACGGAGCGGTCGAATCATCAACCGAGGAGTTGGAGAACCTAACAAGGAAAAGGAACTTCAGACAGAAGCTCCCGATCCATCAGTCAGTCAATCCAGTAATCTCGACCTTTCGAAAAATAATGATGAGATGCTGAGGCTCATCCAAAGGAGTGAATACAACATTGTTGATCAGCTGTTACAGACTCCTTCAAAGATCTCGGTGTTATCACTGTTACTTAGTTCAGAAGCCCACAGGGAGGCTCTACAGAAAGTCTTGGAGCTAGCCTTTGTGGAACAGGATGTAACAATCAGACAATTCGATAGTATTGTCTCTAACATCACTTCCTGCAATAACTTGGGATTTAGTTATGAGGAATTACCTGAAGAGGGTCGTCGTCATAACATGGCGCTCAATATCACAGTCAACTGCCAGGACGATGCTTTAGCCAGCGTACTGGTAGACACAGGGCCAGCCCTGAATGTTATGCCGAAGTCCACTTTGATGCAATTATCATTCAAAGGCCCTCCGATGAGAGTCAGCGAGGTTGTCGTCAAAGCATTTGAAGGATCTAGAAAAACGGTTATCGGCGAAGTCGATCTTCCCATAACTATTGGTCCTCATACTTTCCAAGTCACTTTCCAGGTCATGGACATCCGGGCAACGTACAGTTGTTTATTAGGAAGACCTTGGATACATCTGGCTGGAGCGGTTACTTCCACCCTCCACCAAAAGCTAAAGTTCGTCAAGAACGATCAACTTGTCACAGTTTGTGGGGAACAAGCCTTTCTTGTGAGTAACTTGTCATCATTTGCTAGTGTAGAGCCCGAGGAGGTTATTGGAACTCAGTTCCAAGCACTGTCGATAAGCAAGAATAATTAGTTCAAAGAAGGAACTTCCATTTCTTCATACAAGGATGCTATCAAAGCAGTCGAGAGTACCGATACGACAAGGTGGGGATAGCTTGTCATTCCTACTAGCAATACAACAAAGAAGGGTCTTGATTTTTCTGCAACCTGTACCCGGACAGCTGCCAATGATGAAAGTCTTCATCCCCTTCAAAACTTCTTCCACAGTGGAGGTTTTCTTCACCCAGTGTCTCAAACAGTACATGTTATCAATGAGGAAGATCCCTCTGACATAGAGGAATAATGGAAGTCCTACCTTAACGAGGATGGTTATATGTCTCAGGAAGAAGTGCCTATACCATTTTGCTATCCCGTACAGAGTCCGAGATTTATACCACGGTCAGATGTCGAAATGATATATGGAGATTGTGATCCGGAAGGATGTCGTGCTCCGCCAAATTCATTAGAGGAAGACACTCCGATGAAAGACAACTATGACTACAACTACTATGGCCCAATGGATGGTCTGTCAATGTGGCAACCTTATCCAAGAGATTTGGGGCAAGAGAGTCAGCCGAATAATGAAAATCAGCTAAGTCTCATTGAACAGAATACCTGTCTCCCCACCATGTCATGGGATCAACACTCAGGTCATCCTGAAGCTACTCAACACGACGATGAATTTGCAACGTTTGCAGGACTTGAATTCATCAACTATGCTTTTCCCGAGGTCAACGTCATCGAGAGAGATGACTCCTCCAGTTCCAAAGAAGTTTGGGACACCCTGGGACAACTGAGTGGAAATTACGACTATATGGTCAAATACACCACTCCCGAAAGCTCTTGTATCAATTGTATCAACAGAGAATGAAGAAGGCGTTCGACAAAAAGGTTCGACCCAGCATCTTCAGGAAAGGAGACCTTGTGCTCAAGAAGATACAATCATTTCTCACTGACTCCCGGGGCAAGTGGACTCCGAATTATGATGGCCCCTACGTGGTCACAAAAAGCTTTCTTAGGCGGCGCCTTGAGACTCGCAACCATGGACGGAGAGGAATTTTCCTACCCCACGAATGTTGATGTAGTCAAGAAATACTTCGCCTAAACTAAAAAAAAAAGAACGTCTCGGTGACTTGAAAACCCGAAAGGGCGGTCCAGGCAAAAGTTAGAGACATAAAAAAAAAATCATCCCGATGGATTGGAAACATCATAGTATAATCCAGGAAAAAATTAGGGATAATGGCAAGTAAATATGTTCAACAGAGGCGAGTCCCTCAGCAGCAGCAGTTACAACATCCGTCAGAAAACTTCAGTCAAGGTCATCTTCGACAGAAGCTCAGGATGCCCCGAATTCAAAGTTGGTAGAAGGATAGTGGTCGTTATGTTTCAACGTAGCCCTTTACCCTGTAAATTACCATTTTCTAAATTTGTAAACACTCTTTGGAATCACGCGTTTGGCTGATCTCCATTTTATCAATAAAATTTAAGCCTTTGTTCTTTTGTTTGTAATTCTGATTTGTTTTAGCTTTACAGAACGACGTTGTTAACATGATTAACGATTCTTGAAATAAAACAAAAATGAATTTACTTGTTAAACTTTTTCTGCTTTTCAATAAAGTCGGCAATTTCTTTTGACTGTTGAACATCAAAGGAACATCAACCGCTTCTCCAGAAGTAAGCGAACTTCAAAGTACAGAATCAAAGTACTACTTCTAGGACAGTACGCCTGAATAAAGGGATCATCTGTGTCAGAGACCTTGTTTCGTCTGACACGCCTCGGCCGAGTTCTCATCTCCTAAGCCCGACCAACATAGCTCCCAACAGGGACTATCTTTCCTAAGCAAGGTGGAATTGCTATCTTCAACCAGCGATACTTTTTCGCCCCGTGATGGCCGCATGTCCAGTCATGTTCATCTTCTAGTTTGTGTGTCGCGTCAGTTTTGTCAGCATATACATACATACATTATGCATTATTGATTTGCATTCACATTTCATATTGCATCACTATCACTCATGTCGGTCTTGTCCCCTAGTGATAGAAGTGCTCTCAATCGAGTTGTCAGTTCTTGCCTCGTCAGGAAATGCTGCGTTTGAACAACCCCGCCTCTAGTTTATTTCTGGAAGGAAGTTGGTCGTTGACCACTTTGATAACTTGAACCTCTGAAAAGCCAGAGAAGCTTTCAACAAACGTCACTCTTCACCATTGAAGATGATACCCTTGCTTTCCCGGATTAAGGAAACTCCCTAGAGAAAGCCCCTTAATCGGAGCTTTGGCAGTATAGCTGCCTTTCTCCGAAAGACCACTGATGAAAAGGTCATCGGCACCTCAAAATTGGAGCCCATCATATGGCATTTCTCCGGGAAGATCCTGAGAAAAGTATGATGTAAGGCCCCAAGCGGAAGCAGTCTCTCAAGAGACTCATTTTCCTCAGATAGAGTCGACAAATGACGTCTCCAACAGAGAAGTTTGTGCACCTCTACAACTCAGACGATTGGGCTCCCCAGCGAGTCTAACGTCAAACTTTTTCCCTTCAAATGGCATCTCTCCAGGAAAATCCAGCGAGAAGTTTGAGGAAAACCGCTACAAATAGCGTCCCTTGTCAATAAAGTTTATTGACAAAAGAAACTTAGACCAGTTCCTCGGTAGGAAACCAGGATCGAGGGGAAGCTTGAATCAGAAACTAAGACCAGTTCCTTGGTAGGAAACCAGGATCGAGGGGAAGTTAACAAGAGAAACTAAGACCAGATCCTTGGTAGGAAACCAGGATCGAGGGGAGGTTTATCCCAAAAGGAAACTGAGACCAGCTCCTTGGCTGAAGACCAGGATCGAGGGAAAGTTTACCTTTTCTAAGCATCATCGCTTAGCTAAAGAAGATGAATGCGTAAGCTACCATTCATAACCACCATCAAAATTTCGATTATTCCAATATTTAATCCTCTTGCACCCCGAATGCCCGAACACCTTCGTCATTCACACCTTCATGTCCAAGAAGATTAAATAGGGGCATCTGTCATAACCCAAATTTTGACCACTAAGGTTTCCCATCATTGTGAAAATCATCATCACAATATGGAGAAATCATCATACTTCATCAGTCTCCCCAACGATGGGTGAGCATCCACTGCAATCAAAATTAGGGTTTCAAGCCCTATCAGAGCCTTAGACAAAGGATCAATCAAGGAATGACATGATCTTCAACTTGTCTAACCTCTCAAACATCCACAATGGATCAAAAGGACTCCCACTTCAAGGATCAAGCACAAGGCTGCTCCCTTCTAGGTGGATCAAGACTCAAGATCGACAGTGTCACCAAATTAGGGCTTTGGTCGACCAGGGCCTCCAGATGGAAATTTTTCATCTGGGCACAAGCCAATGATCCAAAACATAACCTAATATACTTCATGGGACCTCATGGACCCAATCATCAAGTGAATTTTGCCATCAGGGGATGCATTCATCAAAAATTAGGAATTAGGGTATTTTTTGACCTAATTCACCCCTGAGTTGACTTTTAGGGCAAATCATGAGCCAAGACCTCAAGAGAGGGTTTGAGGGTCTCTAATGAACTATATTGATCCATTTGGAACAATGGATTAATCCAAGAAGCTTGAGCAACAAGTCTCAATTTCATCTGCACCATAATTAGGGTTTCGCGAGGAACGTCAACTGTAACTTTGACTTTTGACCAGGACATGCTCCCAAGCCCTAAGACATGATTCAATATACCCTATGACACCCATGGAACATGTCCATCAAGTTTGATTTAGGTCAAGGACATGATTTCATGAAGAATTGCACAGTTTGGAATTCATCTGATAAAAAGTCAACTGTGCACAAAAGTCATCTTTGACTTTTTGAGATTTTTCACCAAAATGGATTTTTAACTCTAAAATGATGTTAATGTATGATTTAAATCATCATTCATCAAGAAAAATCAAAGAAAGTGGGATAACTTGTAAAAGGGGTAACCATAAAAACTTAGAAAAATTTCTAAGTTATGAAAAAGTGACACTAATGTGCCAACTTTGGAGGACCATAACTCCTAAACCACAAGGCCATTGTTCCCCATTCAAAGCTTGATTTTTAGATCTCATTTCCCTCTACAAAAGCTTCATACTGACCTATGTCCAAATTCCTCATGGATTTTGAGTTATGGAGTGATCAAAATCAAGAAAAGTCACTTTGTTTCAACACTTAGTGAAATTTTCACTAAGTCAGATTTTACCTTACTTTTTGCCAAATGTAGGGGGATTTTTCACTTGGATTCAAAAGAGATCAAAACCAAACATGTTCAAACAATTGTTGTATCATGTAAGGGCTTTCCAAAATGACCAAGAACATTACCAAATTCAATTTGAGTCATGAGATATGACATTGGCAAGTTGCCTTGCTGAAATCTGCCAAGGCAAGGCAGATTTTTACACTTTTGGTCGATTTGCGAAAATCAGCCAAATCCAAATGCTCCTATCCACTTGGACACATCTGAGGATTGAATCTAAACGGGACAATCACTGAGCCAAGCCTCCAAAGTCTTTGGAACAAGAAATAGCATGTTGAACCTAGAATTGCCAAAATAGGGACAAGACTCCAATTTTGGATTGGAGCATTCAATGGAAGCATCAAGGTGACATGGACTCAGCAGCCTGTGCCCTAACCTCTAGTCAATGGCTAAAGGAGACTTGGATTTTCATTTGCCAAAATTGGCCAAACCTACTCAGCAGTTGCCATTCACTATTCCTTGCAAAACAAACTTGCTCTACTATAAATAGAGCTCAATTGTGATCAGTTTGAGTACACCAAAGCCAACAAACAGATGCTTTCCTCAAAATCTCTTCTTTCACTCCAATTTTTCCTTCTAAGGCAAGTCACTATCGGGTTTTGAGTTTGAGAGCTTTTCCAATCAAACCAATCACACACACACCTCATATACATCATATAGAAGTGATCCAAACACTCACATAACATCTGGAACACATATTTCACAAAATCACCAGCCAATTGCTCAAGTTCTTGACAGATTTGCAGTTGGGATACCATCTCAAGTTCCAGATCATTTCTATCCATTCCAAGCATTCATACACACTCCATGGCACCTAGGGAAGCTATCCAGATCATTGGTACCTAGCTGCAACACCTCCAACACAAATCACGATCACCAGCTGTAAGTGGTAAGCATGAGCTCTTCTAACTCTATGATCCATGCAATTTTTGCTGCACAATAATTTGGCCATATGTTCATAATCATGCATGGAATGTTTCCCCTCAATTAATTGCATTGTTTGAATCGTGTATCAAAAATCCTAGCCTTCATGCAGAAATTAGGGTTCTTGATGATTTTTCGTGATTTCTTGTTTTATGCTTAATTTAAATGAAATTAATTGTCATAGACATGATCGTGAGGTTGAAACGAGTTGATTGGTATGTGGATTGCATGATATAATCAAGTATTCAGTCAGATTGAAGAGAAAATGCAAATCTGGGAAAACCCAGAACACGCGTGTGCTCTTGGTGTGTCCATGGCGTCATTTTTTGAAAATTTAAATATTTGAATTTTGTGATTTTATTTAATTGATTCAAAAATTAATTTCTCTCTGAGTTTTAATGATTTTGAGTTGATTCTTTTTTTAATAATTCACAAAAATGTTAAGATATTTTATTTTCCCAAAAAATCCCTAAAATATTATTTATTTTGTATAATTGATATTTTTGCAAAGAATTAATGTTTTAATTGTTTTTAACATTTAAAATATTTTTTCCACCTTAATTTTGCAACTTTTAATGCTTTCTAATTATTTTGTAGGTCAATACTTAATTTTTCAAGCATTAATCCAAGATCACAATTTGTTTTCCATATGTTAAACAATTTTGATCATTTTAATTGAATTTTTATTCAATTAAATACATTTTTGAAAACAAATTAGGGTTTTGGATTAATTCAACCCTCATAAATCATTTTCAAAACTTTTTGGGCCTCTAATAGAGTGTAAGACCCAATCTTTTTTTGACCAAATCATTTTTGGGCCTCAGTATATTGTATAAGTCTCGATACCGTCAAAAACAAATGGTGCGATCGTCGCCTTTTCCAAACAAAAAACCTTGGGCCTACTCTCGAGTATTAAGACCTATTTCTTTTCTTTAAAACTTTTTTGGCCTCTTGAGAGAGTGTAAGACCCAAACCCCCTTGTACAAACCACTTTGGGCCTCAATTATTGTATAAGTCCCTCTGTACAAGTGAACGACGCGATCGTCGCCCTTTTGAAAAATAACAATTGGGCCTCTCCTTGAACTATAAGACCCATTCAAAACTTTTGGGCCTTTAATAGAGTGTAAGACCCAACCCCCTTTTAACCAAAACAATTTTGGGCCTCACTTATTGTATAAGTCCCTCTGCGTTAAAAGAAAATCTCGGCGCGATCGCCATTTTAAACGAAAAATCATCTGGGCCTACCCTCGCGTTATAAGCCCCACTCTTTTTATTTAAACCTTTTGGGCCTCTTGAGAGAGTGTAAGACCCATCCCTTTGTACAGAAAACCTTTTTGGGCCTCAGTCACTTGTATAAGTCCCTCTGTACAAATTCAAATAGTGCGCTCACTGATAAAACCCTGGGCCTCTCCTTGAGCTGTAAGCCCCAAATCTTTCTTTTTCAAAGCACTTTCTCCTTTGATTTTGAAATATACTATTGTTTTCAACCTTTCTTTATTGAACAACTAACCAAACAGCATGGAAGCTCTACAACCGAGTAAGTGTTTATATGCTTTCATTTACCGCTTTCATATACATATAACTGTATTGTGGGGCTGTCTCGCTGTAAGTCTTCTTTCATAAACTCATATCAACTGTGTAATAATAGTATAGATATTTAGAGTTTCCTCAGCAACTACGTCTAGCATTAAGCCCGTTGATCACTCTTAAATAGTCAAAATTAGATCCCCATAGGATTACCAGACACAGTATTCCCTCCTCTTGGGGTTAAACAATATGGAGACATGAAAGGCAGCATTCTCGGTGAACCCTTTCATAGACTGTCACTTGTAGAAGTTGTCAAAGAAACTCTATTCCCCAGAGATGATCTTTTCTCCGTGAATGGCATCTCTTGAGTTTCTTCCAAATTCTCGGACTTTCCAGGCTTGATCTATTCTCGGTGAATGGCGTGTCTTGAACTTCTTGGGGTTTGGGACCCATTGGCTTCTTAAAAGCACTTGTCAAGAAACTCTATTCCCCAGAGATGATCTTTTCTCCGTGAATGGCATCTCTTGAGTTTCTTCCAAATTCTCGAACTTTCCTGGCTTGATCTATTCTCGGTGAATGGCATGTCTTGAATTTCTCGGGGTTTGGGGACCCATCGACTTCTTAAAAGAATCGGCCTCCTCTTGGGAATTGTACAAGGACCCACAGGCTTCTTAAAAGCAAACCTGCCTCCTCTTGGGCTTAGTACAAGGACCTCTCGGCTTCTTAGAAGTATTCACAGCCTCCTCTTAGGCTTCGTATAATGATCTCTTCCTCCGGGAATGATAGCCTCCTCTTGGGCATCGTACAAGGACCCGTCGGCTTCTTAAAAGCTTCCAGCCTCCTCTTGGGGTTCGTACAAATTGTCCCAACGACCTATTAGAGGTATAGGAACAGACTTAGTCATCTGCATAGAGCAGTCCTTTCAAAGAGTCTACTACTGTTTCTCAAAGCATAGTACAGAAGATAAAACTCTAGACACGGACAGTCTAATATCCTTTAGTCTCAAAGACATTCTCAAGTGACCCCTTCGTTAAATAGGAAGAAAACCCGTAGACTCGGTGTAGCGATCGATTTTGGACGCGGTTCTTAAGCGCTGGTCGCTCTCTGCGGTTTGAGCTTTGACTACAGGTCGATTCATTTTTTATCCTATTGTGAGTTGAATAAGGAAGGGAAATAGATGTCTCCAATTAACCCTGTTTTGCATACTGAGTTTAAACAGCGGTCTGTTAGGTTACGGATGCTATCAATGTGGGGGGGGCCTTTGTACTGGTTATTTGTATTTTCGCCAATACAACTTCTTTCTTTTTATCTGGGAAGAAGGTTTCTGGCGGGGAACAAGGATTAGGATGTTAGGACTGATGCTTTTGAATTACTGCTTTTGATTGATGGAGATACGGGATTTGGGTTTTTTGTTGATTGTGCTCGCTAAGATCTTTTCTTTCGATCTTATGCCTACGTATTCCCGTTTAACGAAACAGGGAAATCAGAGCGTTCGTAGTTCCTCCTATTCTATGGGAGGAAATGGGCGTTTTGGTGTCTTGTTCAAAGCCCAAGACGTGAAGCGAAAGGTGGTTTGTATCTTGTTCAAAGCCCAAGATGTGAAGCGGAAAGGTCTATTTGTGTCTTGTTCAAAGCCCAAGACGTGAAGTTGAAAGACCTCGGCTTTAGAGAGAATTTGTCATCTCTAAAGAGGAGAGAAGGAGAATTACTTTAACTGGGATACGCGGATCCGAGCAATGCCATAATTTCCGAAGAAAGGGTTTTAACCTGAAGGAGAAGACTTTAACTCAGTGTAGAGCAATGCCATCTTTCCTTAGGAATTTCTCATGCTAAAAGAGGGACAGTGGCATGGATGTAGATGATCCAGAGGCTTGCCACTTACAGCGATTAGATGAAAGGAAAGGAGTTGTTGATGTTTGTGTACAGTGAACGAGGCACAGTTTCGATGCTAAAAGGTTAATTGGATCAACTAGTGGTTTTCTTATACAAAGCCTAAGAGGAGGCTAATTTCCGCTAGGAAAATCATTATACAAACCCTAAGAGGAGGCTGTTTTGTGTCCCGTACAAAGACCGAGAGAGAGGCTAAAAGTTTTTGACCTGACGATGGAGTCTTTGTGTCTCGTACGAAGCCCGAGATGGAGGCTAGAATTTGTTTGGCTCAATATGAACCTTTTTGTATCTCGTATAAAGCCCGAGATGGAGGCGAAAGGGGGATTGACTCAACGAGGGAGTCTCTTATGTGTCTCGTACAAAGCCCGAGATGGAGGCGATTGTTTGTTTGACTCGACGAGGGAGTCTTTATGTGTCTCGTACGAAGCCCGAGAGAGAGGCTAAAACATTGTTTGACTCCGCTGGGGAGAATCATTGTACAAAGCCCAAGAGAAGGCTAAGGTTACTGTGTCAGTTAAGTGACAGGTCCAGTATACTGATTTTGAAAGAGAAAATCAGTTCTTATATGAGCATCACTGTGCTCATAGGTTAGATCTGAGGATCAGGGTTGTTTCCTTTTCTTTGGGGAAATTGGAAATCCAAAGGGTATTGAGACTATCCGAGTCTGCGGGTTTCCTTCCTATTTAACGAAGGGGTCCCTTGAGAATGTCTTTGAGACTCAAGGAAGTTAGACTTTCCGTGTCTAGAGTTTTATCTTTTGTACTATGTTGTGAGAAACAGTAGTAGACTCTATGAAAGGACTGTTCTATGAGGATGACTAGGTTCTGTTCCTATACCTCTAGGAGGTCGTCGGGACAATTTGTACGAAGCCCAAGAGGAGGCTGGAAACTTTTAAGAAGCCGACGGGTCCTTGTACGAAGCCCAAGAGGAGGCTATCATTCCCGGAGGAAGAGATCATTATACGAAGCCCAAGAGGAGGTTGTGAATACTTCTAAGAAGCCGTAGTGTCCTTGAATAATGCCCAAGAGGAAGCCGATGCTTTTAAGAAGCCCGTGGGTCTTATCATCTCCTTTCCATTAGGAGAGATAACTCTTTTAAAGATAAAAACCACTGGTAAATGTGTGAGGTTTACTATCCAGCGACTTTTAACTTTTAAAGAGGGTTCCTTAGTTAAGGTCCAAGATTATGACCGTAGTGGGTACCCAAACCCCGAGACATTCAAGGCAAGCTATCCACAAGGAATAGATCAAGTCAGGAAAGTTCGAGAAGTTGGAAGAAACTCAAACATGCCATTCACGGAGAATACATTCATCTTGGGGAGTAGAGCTTCTTGACGATTCCTAATGAGGACAGCCGAAGAGAAGACTGTATCTGGTGCTCCTATTGGGGATCTAGGCGTCTATTTCTACGAATAAATGAAACGACGTCACCTAGTTCTAGACGTAGTTGCCGGGGAAACTCGAAATATCTATACTATTATTACACAGTGGATATGAGTTTATGAAAGAAGACTTACAGTGAGCAGCCCCACAATACAATTTATAATATGAAAGCAGTAAACGAAAGCGATAACCACTTACTCGGTTGGAGTGCTTCCATGCTGTTTGGTTAGTTGTCCAACAAAGAAAGATTGAAAACAACAGTATATTCAAAATCAAAGGAGAAAGTGCTTTGAAAAAGAAAGATTTGGGGCTTACAGCTCGAGGAGAGGCCCAGGGTTTTATCAGTGAGCGCACTGTTGAATTTGTACTGAGGGACTTATACAAGTGACTGGGGCCCAAAAAGGTTTTCTGTACAAAGGGATGGGTCTTACACTCTCTCAAGAGGCCCAAAAAGGTTTAAAGAAAAAAGAGTGGGGCTTATAACACGAGGGTAGGCCCAAATGATTTTTCGTTTAAAAATGGCGATCACGCCGAGGTTTTCTTTTAACGCAGAGGGACTTATACAATAAGTGAGACCCAAAATGTTTTGGTTAAAAGGGGGATTGGGTCTTACACTCTAATAGAGGCCCAAAGTGTTTTGAATGGGTCTTATAGCTCAAGGAGAGGCCAGATGATTTTTATTTTTAAACGGGCGACGATCGTGCCGTTTACTTGTACAGAGGGACTTATACAATGAATGAGGCCCAAAAAAAGTTTTTGTACAAGGGGGGGTGGGTCTTACACTCTCTCAAGAGGCACAAAAAGGTTTTTAAAGACAAGAAATGGGTCTTACTACTCAAGGGTAGGCCCAGATGATTTTTGAAAAGGCGACGATCGCGCCGTTTGTTTTTTGACGGTATCGGGACTTATACAATAAGTGAGGCCCAAAAATGATTTGGTCAAAAAAAAGATTGAGTCTTACACTCTAATAGAGGCCCAAAGTGTTTTGAAAATGATTTATGAGGGTTGAATTAATCCAAAACCCTAATTTGTTTTCAAAATGTATTTAATTGAATAAAAATTCAATTAAAATGATCAAAAATTGTTTAACACATGGAAAACAAATTGTGATCTTGGATTAATGCTTCAAAAATTAAGTATTGACCTACAAAATAATTAGAAAGCATTAAAAGTTGCAAAATCAATGTAGAAAAAATATTTAAAATGCCAAAAACAATCAAAATATTAATTCTTTTCAAAAATATCAATTATATGAAATAAATAATATTTTTGGGATTTTTTGTGAAAATAAAATATTTTAACATTTTTGTGAATTATTAAAAAAAGAAATCAACTCAAAATCATTAAAACTCAGAGAGAAATTAATTTTTGAATCAATTAAACAAAATCACAAAATTCAAATATTTGAATTTCTAAAAATGGCGCCAAGAACAAGCTGAACAACACGCGCGTGTTCTTGGTTTCTCAGATTTGCATTTTCTATCCAATCTCCATGAATACGTAATCATATCATGCAATCCACATATCATTATGCTCGCCTCAACCTCACGATCATGTCTATGTACTTTAAGTTCATTTAAATTAAACATACAACAAGAAATCACGAAGAGACCTCAAGAACCCTAATTTCTGCATGAAGGCTAGGATTTTTGATACACGATTCAAACAATGCAATTAATTGAGGGAAAACATTCCATGCATGATTATGAACATATGGCCAAATTATTGTGCGAGGAAATATGCATAGATTGAGAGATGACCAAGTATGTGCTTACCTCCAAGTCTTGACAGCAAGTTCAAAGTGATTTTTGATTTGGAGGTGTTACAGATGAGTGGAGAAGATCTGAACAGCTTCCCTACACCCTATGGATTGTGTTTGGATGGTTGGACTTGATTGAAATTGGCTGGATCATTTTGTGGCACCTCAGCTGCACTTTGGTTAAAACCTTGAGCAACCAGCTGGTGATTTTGTGAAATTGATGTTTCAGAAGTAATCTAAGTGTTTGACCAGCTCGTATGTGATGTATGTGAGGTGTGTGAGTGATTGGTTTGATTGGAATTGCTCTCAAACTCAAAACCCGATAGTGACTTGCCTTAGAAGGCAAAATTGGAGTGAAAGAAGAGATTTTGAGGAAAGCATCTGTTAGATGGCTTTGGTGTACTCAAACTGACCACAATTGAGCTCTATTTATAGTAGAGCAAGTTTTTTTGCAAGGAATAGTGCATGGCAGCTGGTAAGTAGGTTTGGCCAATGTTGGCAAATGAAAATCCAAGTCTCCTCTAGCCATTGACTAGAGGTTAGGGCACAGAACTTTGGTCCCCTTGGTCTTGGATAAGTCTTGACTGATTTCAGATGAGACTGGCTCAGTTCATGCCACCTTGATGGTTCCATTGAATTCCTCATTCCAAATTTGAAGTCTTGTCCCTATTTTGGCAACTCTAGGTTCAACATGCTATTCCTTGTTCCTTGGACCTTGGAGGCTCGGCTCAGTGATTGTCCCCTTTAGATTCAATCCTCTGAGGTGTCCAAGTGGATAGGAGCAATTGAATTTGGCTGATTTTGCCAAATCGACCAAAGTTGCAAATTCTGCCTTGCCTTGAGAGATTTCAGCAAGGCAACTTGGCAATGTTGTATCTCATGGTGTAGGTTGAATTTGGCAATGTTCTTGGCCATTTTGGAAAGCTCTTACATGATACAACAACTGTTTGAACAAGTTTGGTTTTGATCCCTTTTGATTCCAAGTGAAAAATCCCCCTACATTTGGCAAAAAGTGAGGCAGAATCTGACTTAGTGAAAATTTCACTAAGTGTTAGAAAAAGTGACATTTTCACTTTTCAGCCACTTTGATCACTCCATAACTCAAAATCCTTAATGAATTGGAATGACTTGTAATTTAAGTTTTTGTAGGTGATAATGAGGGCTACAAATCCATCTTTGGATGAGAAAAAATGGCCTTGTGGTTTAGGAGTTATGGTCCTCCAAAGTTGGTACCTTTGCCACTTTATTTTTAACTTAGAAAAATTTCTAAGTTTTATGGTTACCCCTTTTACAAGTTATCTCACTTTTCTTGATTTTTCTTGATGAATGATGATTCAAATCATACATTAACATCATTTTAGGGTTAAAAATCCATTTTGGTGAAAAATCTCAAAAAGTCAAAGTTGACTTTTGTGCACAGTTGACTTTTTATAAGATGAATTCCAAACTGTGCAATTCTTCAGGAAATCATGTCCTTGACCTAAATTAAACTTGATGGACATGTTCCATGGGTGTCATAGGGTATATTCAATCATGTATTAGGGTTTGGGAGCATGTCCAGGTCAAAAGTCAAAGTTACAGTTGACTTTTCCCTTAAAACCCTAATTGTGGTGCAGATGAAATTGAGACTTGTTGCTCAAACTTCTAGGATTAATCCATTGTCCCAAATGGATCAATATGGTATATTAGAGACCCTCAAATCATCTCTTGAGGTCTTGGCTCATGTATTGTCCCAAAAGTCAACTTAGGGGTGAATTAGGTCAAGAAACCCTAATTCTTGATTTTTGATGAATGCATCCCCTGAGGCAAAATTGACTTGATGCATGGGTTCAAGAGGTTCCATGAAGTATATTAGGTTATGTTTTGGATCATTGCCTTGTGCCCAGATGAAAATTTCCATCTGGAGGCCCTGGTCGACCAAAACCCTAATTGGTGACACTGTCGATTTTGAGACTTGATCCACCTAGAAGGGAGCAGCCTTGTGCTTAATCCTTGAAGTGGGAGTCCTTTTTGATCCATTGTGGATGTTTAAGAGATTAGACAAGTTGAAGATCATGTCATTTCTTGATTGATCCTTTGTCTAAGCACTCAGAGAGGGCTTGAAACCCTAATTTTGATTGTAGTGGATGCTCACCCATCTTTGGGGAGGCTAATGAAGCATAAAGGTACATCCATATTGTGATGATGATTTTCACAATGATGGGAAATCTAAGTGGTCAAAATTTGGGGTATTACAGATGCCCCTATTTAATCTTCTTGGACCCGAAGGTGTGAATGACGAAGGGATTCGGGCATTCGGGGGTGCAAGAGGATTAAATATCGGAATACCCGAAATTTTGGTGGTGGTTATGAATGGTAGCTTACGCATTCATCTTCTTTAGCTAAGCAATGATGCTTAGAAAAGGTAAACTTCCCCTCGATCCTGGTCTTCAGCCAAGGAACTGGTCTTAGTTTTCTTTTGAAATAAACCTCTCCTCGTTCTTGGTTTCCTACCAAGGAACTGGTCTTAGTTTCTGATTTAAACTTCCCCTCGATCCTGGTTTCTTACCAAGGAACTGGTCTTAGTTTCTGATTTAAACTTCCCCTCGATCCTGGTTTCTTACCAAGGAACTGGTCTTAGTTTCTGATTTAAACTTCCCCTCGATCCTGGTTTCTTACCAAGGAACTGGTCTTAGTTTCTTTTGTCAATAAACTTTACTGACAAGGGACGTTATTCGTAGCGGTTTTCCTTCAAACTTCTCGCCGAATTTTCCCGGGGAGATGCCATTTGAGTGGAAAAAGTTTTGATGTCAGACTTGCTGGGGAACCCGTTCGTCTGAGTTGTAGAGGTACACAAACTTCTCTGTTGGAGACGCCATTTGTCGATTCTACTAGGGAAAGCGAGTCTCTTGAGAGACTGTTTTCGTTTAGGATCTTTCATCATACTTTTCTCGGGATCTTCCCGGAGAAACGCCATATGATGGGGTCCAATTTTGAGGTGCCGATGACCTTTTCATCAATGATTTTTCAGAGAAATACTGATGTACTTCCGAATCTCTGTTTAAGAGGCTTTCTCTGGGGATTTTCCTTAATCCGGGAAAGCGAGGATATCATCTTCAATGGCGAAGGGTGACATCTGTTGAAGGTTCTCTGATCTTTCAGAGGTTCAAGTTATCAAAGTGGCCAAGTGCCGACTCTGATCTAAAGATACACTGGTGGCGAGATTGTGCAGACGCAACACTTCTTGACGAGGAAAGCACTGACAAACTCGATTGAGAAAACTGCTTATCACTAGGGGACAAGACAGGCTAGAGTGATAACGATGCAATATGAAATGTAAATGCAAATCAAAAATGCATGAAGTACGTATGTATATGCTGACAAAACTGATGCGACATACAGACTAATGAATGAACACAATTGGATACTCGGCCATCGCGGGGCGAAGAAGTACCGTTGTTTCAAAATAGCAATTCCACCTTGCTTAGGAGAAACAGTCCACGTGGGGAGCTATGTTGATCGGGCTTAGGAGATGAGACCTCGGCCGAGGGTATCAGACGGGAAAACCGCATCTGATATAGTTGATCCTTCATTCAGGCGCACTGGCTTAGAAGGAGTACTTTGATTCTGCACTTTGAAGTTCGCTTACTTCGGGAGAAGCGATCGATGTTCTTCTGATGTTCAACAGTCAAAAGAAATGCCATCTTTAATTTAAAAGCAGAAAAAGTTTAACAAGTAAATTTATTTTTGTTTTATTTCAAGAATCGCTGATTAAGTTTAAACAACGTCGTTCTGTAAAGCTAAAACAAGTAAAGAATTATAAACAAAAGCACAAGGGCTCAAATTTTATTGATAAGATGGAAATCAGCCAAACGCGTGATTCCAAAGAGTATATACAAAGTTAGAAAATGGTAATTTACAGGGAAAAGGGCTACGTTGAAACATAACGACCACTATCCTTCTACCAACTTTGAATTCGGGACATCCTGAGCTTCTGTCGAAGATGACCTTTGACGGGAGATTTCCTCCGATGGATGATGTAACTGTTGCTGAGGGACTTGCCTCTGTTGAACATAGTTACTTGCCATTATCCCTAACTTTTGCCTGGATTGTACTATGAGATTTCCAATCCATCGGGATGATTCTTTTCATGTCTCTAACTTTTGCCTGGACCGCCCTTTCGGGTTTTCAATCCACCGAGACGTTTTTTTTTTTTTTTTAATTTTAGGCGAAGTATTTCTTGACTACATCAACATTCGTGGGGTAGGCAAATTCCTCTCCGTCCATGGTCGCAAGTCTCAAGGCGCCGCCTGAGAAAGCTTTCGTGACCACATAGGGGCCATCATAATTCGGGGTCCATTTGCCCCCAGTATCAGTGAGAAAAGATTGTATCTTCTTGAGCACGAGGTCTCCTTTTCTGAAGACACGAGGTCGGACCTTTTTGTCAAACGCCTTCTTCATTCTCTGTTGATACAACTGACCGTGGCATAGTGCCGTGATTCGTTTCTCATTGATCAGGTTCAGTTCGTCGTGTCGACTTTGACACCATTCAGCTTCGGTGAGCTTAGCTTCCATCAATACCCGGATTGATGGGATCTCTACTTCTATGGGGAGCACTGCTTCCATGCCATATACTAGAGAGAAAGGGGTTGCCCCTGTTGAAGTGCGGACAGATGTTCGATAACTGTGAAGAGCAAAGGGTAGCATTTCGTGCCAATCTTTATAGGTTACAACCATCTTTTGAACGATCTTCTTGATGTTCTTGTTAGCCGCTTCTACCGCCCCGTTCATCTTGGGTCGGTGGGGAGATGAGTTATGGTGTTCGATCCCGAACTCTGCACAAAACTCTTTCATCATCTTATTGTTCAGGTTAGATTCATTATCAGTAATGATCTCGCTTGGAACACCATAACGGCAGATGATATTGTTTTTGATAAATCGGACCACCACTTGTCGGGTTACATTGGCAAATGACGCTGCTTCGACCCACTTGGTGAAATAGTCAATGGCAACCAGGATGAACCGATGTCCGTTTGAAGCCTTGGGCTCAATCATACCAATCATATCGATTCCCCATATGGAAAATGGCCACGGGGAAGAAAGAACTTTGAGATGTGATGGCGGTACATGAATTTTGTCGGAGTATATCTGACACTTGTGACACCTTCTCATGTACTTGTAGCGGTCGAATTCCATGGTCAACCAATAATACCCAGCCCTGAGAATTTTTCTCGCCATTGTGTGTCCGTTGGCATGAGTGCCAAAGGATCCTTCATGAATTTCTTTCATAAGCATGTCTGCTTCTGGTCTGTCGACGCATCGGAGCAAGACCATGTCAAAATTTCTCTTATAAAGAGTGTCACCGCTCAGGAAGAAGTTTCCAACCAATCTTCTGAGGGTTTTCCTGTCTTTTCTGAGTGCCCCAGATGGGTACTCTCGTTTCTAAAGGAAGCATTTGATATCGTGATACCAAGGTCTGTCGTCTATGACTGCTTCAATCGCGAAGATGTAAGCGGGCCATTCAAGGCGCATGATGTCGTTCTTAGGTATGTCATTCCATCGACCTACACTAATCATGGAAGAGAGAGTGGCTAATGCATCAGCCATGTGATTCTCTTCACGAGGGATGTGATGAAAGTCGACTCTGTTGAAGAAGGGTAACAACCTCCTTGCATAGTCTTTGTAAGGAATCAATCCTGATTGGTATGTGTTCCAATCTCCTTTTATGTGGTTAATAACCAGGGCTGAATCGCTGTATACGTCCAAGTTTTTGATCCTTAAATCAATCGCTTCTTCGAGACCCATGATACATGCTTCGTATTCGGCCTCGTTGTTCGTACATCTGAACGTAAGTCTGGCAGTGAAAGGAATTTGGGAACCCTGAGGGGTAACAATGATTGCCCCAATTTTGTTTCCATAATGATTGGCTCCTCCATCAAAGATAAGTCCCCACTGGGAACCTGGTTCTGGCCCTTCACTGGGTAGCGGTTCATCGCAATCTTTCATCTTTAGATACATGACATCTTCGTCTGGGAAGTCAAACCCGATTGACTCCTGATCGTCAATCGGTTGATGAGCCAAATGATCGGCTAAAATACTTCCTTTAACGGCTTTCTGAGCATGGTACTCTATGTCATATTCTGATAGTAACATCTGCCAACGGGCAATCCTTCCCGTGAGAGCAGGTTTTTCAAAAACGTACTTGATTGGATTCATTTCGGAGACCAACCAAGTAGTATGACGAATCATGTATTGGCGAAGACGTTTGGCTGCCCAAGCCAAAGCGCAACAAGTTTTCTCAAGCATCGTGTACCGAGTCTCGCAGTCGGTGAATTTCTTGCTTAGATAGTAAATGGCAGACTCTTTCCTTTTAGTTTCGTCTTGTTGGCCAAGTACACATCCCATTGAGTCCTCTAGGACTGTGAGGTAAATGATCAGTGGTCTTCCTTCCACTGGAGGTGATAGAATCGGAGGATTCAACAGATATTCCTTGATACTGTCGAAGGCGGTTTGGCAATCTTCTGACCAAACGCAATCCTGGTTCTTTTTGAGTAATTTGAAAATCGGCGCACACGTCGCGGTCATGAGGAATATGAATCTAGAGATGTAGTTCAAACGTCCCAGGAATTCTCTGACTTATTTTTCAGTTTTCGGAGAAGGCATTTCTTGAATGGCCTTAACCTTGTCAGGATCAACTTCAATTCCTTTCTGGCTGACGATGAACCCTAGTAATTTCCCCGAACGGACACCGAAGGTGCACTTGTTGGGATTCAAGCGGAGCTTGAATTTTCTTAGACGTTCAAACAATTTTGGCAGATGTTCAACGTGCTCATCCTCTGTTCTTGATTTTGCAATCAAATCATCGACATATACTTCGATTTCCTTGTGTATCATGTCATGAAACAGAGTAGTCATGGCCCTTTGATAGGTTACCCCGACATTCTTCAAACCGAACGGCATTACCTTGTAACAAAAGGTACCCCATGTGGTAATGAATGAAGTTTTCTCCATGTCTTTCGGCGCCATTTTGATTTAGTTATAGCCCGAGAATCCATCCATGAAGGAGAATACTTTGAACTTTGCTGTGCTGTCAACCAGCATGTCAATGTGTGGTAAAGGAAAGTCGTCCTTTGGACTTGCCTTGTTCAGATCTCTGTAATCAACACACATTCTGACCCTTCCATCCTTTTTGGGAATGGGTACGATGTTGGCTAGCCATTGAGGATATTCAGATGTAGCGAGGAAACCCGCGTCGATCTGTTTCTGTACCTCCTCCTTGATTTTGATGGCCATGTCCAGGTGAGTGCGTCTCAACCTTTGCTTTACTGGCGGACATTCCGATCTTAGCGGTAAGTGATGTTCCACGATGCTGGTATCCAACCCTGGCATATCCTGATAGGACCAAGCGAACACATCGGGAAATTCTCTGAGAAGCTTTATCAAACCCTCTCTGGCAGTTGGACTGAGCAGTGCCCCAATCCTGATTTCTTTTCTCTCTTATTCTGAACCCAAGTTTACCGTTTCCAACTGCTCTTTGTGAGGTTCAATGGACCTTTCCTCTTGTCTGAGTAGTCGGGAGATCTCTTCTGGAATTTCGTTGTCATTTTCTTCTTTAGCCTCGAATATCGGGAACTGAAAGTTGGGAGAAGGCATCGGATCGTATGTTTCAACGGGGTGTAAAACAAGCAATCTGCATGACGTGATGATTCGTGTTTAGAAGAGATAGAGAAAATGCAAGTGTGTGCAGTGTTTTATTTTATTACTGCTTGTTTTTATTTTTGAATAGTTTTTTAGGATTACCATTTTCTGAAAAAGCAAAAAGAGAAAACAACAATTAATGCGGAAATTACAGAACGACGTTATTTTATTAATGAACAAGTCAAATCTTGAAACTACAGCCCTATAAAACAAAACTCTGTCGCTTCGGGCAAAGCAAAGAGGGAAATTTACAGAAAACGAGCCCTATCAAAATATCCGTTTCACCTGGGCAGGGTGAAAGGTTTAAAGATGGCAATTACTTTGACTGGCGAATGACCTTCGGAACCTCGACAGCAACCCATTAGCGGAGAACTCCTCGGTGAATCACAAAGTCTGGCACCTTCCTTGATTTCTCTTCAGAAATGACGCTGATTTCTGGTGGAGCAGGATCATTGGAATCTGTTTCCCAGGCAGAATTGTCGTAGGAGAATTCCTCTGTTGCATTTTGCATAGCATTTGTTCTCTTAGCTGTATCTCCCCATCCAGTTGACTGGATATCTTCGAGCCTGATACGAGAGCTTTCGGGAGCAGTGTACTTGACCATAAAGTCGTATTTTCCACTTGGTTGTCCCAGAGTGTCCCACATTTTTTTGGAACTGGAGGAGTCATCCCTCTCGATGACGTTGACCTCAGGAAAAGCATAGTTGATGAATTCTAGTCCTGCAAACGTTGCGAATTCATCTTCATGTTGAGTAGTTTCTGAATGACCTGAGTGTTGATCCCATGACATGGTGGGGACACAGGTATTCTGTTCAATGACGCTCAGCTGAGTTTCATTGTTCGGCTGACTCTCTTGCCCCAAGTTTCCTGGGTAAGGCTTCCACATCGGCAAACCATCCATCGGGCCATAGTAGGTAGAGTCAAAGTTGTCTTTCATTAGAGTGTCTTCCTCTAATGAATTTGGCGGAGCACGGCATCCTTCCGGATCACAATCTCCGTAGATCATTTCGACATCTGATCTTGGTATAAATCTCGGACTTTCTGTAGGAAAGCAAAAAGGCATAGGCACCTCTTCCTAAGACATATAGCCGTCCTTGTTAAGGTAGGACTTCCATTCTTCATCTGTGTCAGAGGGATCTTCCTCATTGATAGCATGTACTGCTTGAGACACTGGGTGGAGAAAACCTCCACTGTGGAAGAAGTTTGGAAGGGGATGAAGACTTTCATCGTTGGCAACTGTCTGGGTACAGGTTGCAGAAAAACCAAGACCCTTCTTTGTTTTATTGTCAATAGGAATGACAAGCCATCCCCATCCTGTCGTATCGGTACTCTCGACCGCTTTGATAGCATCTTTGTATGAAGAAATTGAAGTTCCTTCTTTGAACTGATTGTCCTTGTTCACCAACAGTGCTTGGAACTGAGTTCCAATAACCTCCTCGGGTTCCACACAAGTAGATGATGATAGGTTACTCACAAGCAAGGCTTGTTCCCCACAAACCGTGACAAGTTGATCGTTCTTGACGAACTTTAGCTTTTGGTGGAGGGTTGAAGTAACCGCTCCAGCCTGATGTATCCAAGGTCTTCCTAATAAACAACTGTATGTTGCCCGAATGTCCATGACCTAGAAAGTGATTTGGAAAGTGTGAGGACCAATAGTTATGGGAAGATCAACTTCGCCGATAACTATTTTTTTGGATCCGTCGAATGCTTTGACGACGACCTCGCTGACTCTCATCGGAGGGCCCTTGAATGATAATTGCGTCAAAGTGGACTTCGGCATAACATTCAGGGCTGACCCTGTGTCTACCAGTACGTTGGCTAAAGCATCGCCCTGGCAGTTAACTGTAATGTTGAGCGCCATGTTATGACGGCGATCCTCTTCGGGTAATTCCTCATCACTAAATCCCAAATTATTGCAGGAAGTGATGTTAGAGACAATGCCATCGAATTGTCTAATTGTTACATCCTGTTCCACAAAGGCTTGCTCCAAGACTTTCTGTAGAGCCTCTCTGTGTGCTTCTGAACTGAGTAACAGTGATAATACTGAGATCTTTGAAGGAGTCTGTAACAGTTGATCAACAATGTTATATTCACTCCTTTGGATGAGCTTTAGAATCTCATCTTTGTCTTTTGAAAAGTCGGAATTACTAGATTGACCAACTGGTGGATCAGGAATTTCTGCCTGAAGTTCCTTTTCTTTGTTGGATTCTCCAACCCCTCGGTTGAAGATTCGACCGCTCCGTGTTACACGACTGATGTCTGCAATATTCACGACGGAGGGTAATGGAATTTCCTTTCCATTCTCGATTATTGTTGCACCGTATTTGTAAGGGATTGCCTTAGCTGATTCATACGGTAGTGGCCCCGGTAGATAGATGACTATGGGAACCTTCTGATTTTTCTGACCATCGTAAGTAACCTCGATCCGTTCCCGGTTGGGAACTCTAGATTCGTCAAGTAGAGGGATGATGGAAAAAACATCCCTGGTCCTGTGATGACCAGAGATCGTGACAACATCCTCAACTTGCTCGGCAAGGTAGTTCGGCGACCAAATGATGGGTCCTGAACCTGGATATGGACGAATTTCTCCATGATTGAACTGACCCTGAAGAGCTGCTCTCACAAGGTAACACCCTTGGTTACTTTCCGAACAGACGCTACAACTGTCGTAGTTGTGTGGTGGCACCTGGCCACGCCAACTTTGAATACAATGTAACCTCACTAGGTTATCTTCCATTGATCGGACATCCTGACTTTGACGACGAGTAGGATTCCTGTGACTGATACTAATTTGCTGAGTATCTTCGTCCATATAAATTGGCATCCACCAATGATTTAACAAGTGCTGAAGTGCCTCCTGGACAAGGGTACAACCTCGATCGTTTTCGCAACCCGCTTTACAATTTTGATAATCATGTGATATTAAGAATTCGAGTCGGACCTGCTCAGCATGTAACTCTACCAGGTTGGTATTCATTACGCGGATATCGAAGATCTGAACCATATTGATTTGATAGGGATTCCTATCATGGTAGTCTTGGATCCATCCAAGATCCATCTGACGCTGGAGAGCCTCCTGTATGAAAGAGCATCCCTGTTTGTTTACCGAACAAATCAGACAGGAACTGTAATCGTGCCGCGGCAGATTATGATACTGGCTTTGCCTTGAGTGCATCGCCACCAAGTTGACATTCATTGCACGGATGTCGTGGTTCTGAATGACGTTGGAATTCATGTAAACTATGTTAACTCCACGAACTCGGTGCTCTTGGATCCGTCCAAGATCCATTTGTTCCTGTAGAGCTGCATGCACTACAGAACATCCCTGGTTGTTTTTAGAGCAGACATCACACTGGTGATAATTATGAGGTGGCACATGGCTATATCCACTCTGTCTACAATGCATCTTGACCAGATTGGTCTTTAACAAGAGTACATCATGAATTTGATAGACATTGTTAGTCTCTTTCTCAATCAGATTGACTGCAGCTTTCTCATGTTGAGGCAGCGGGTTCGTGAGAACATTGGGATTCGTATCTTTGAAAGATAAGAGCCCGCTCCTAACAAGCTTTTGCACGTCGGATTTGAAATTGAGACAATACTCTATGTTATGCCCTGAACCTCCTTGATGATAAGGGCACGTCTGATCCGCCTTAAACCAAAAAGGCGGATTTTCCAGAACTGAAAGGGGAGACTTAGTCTGGATGTGCCCCTTAGCCAGCAGTAACGAAAACAGCTCTGCGTACGTTACGGGTATAGGATCAAATCCTGGTGGCCGTGTTGTATGGTTGTTGTTATATGGAGGACGAGCCTGCTGAAGAGGCCGTTGTGTCCTTTGTTGGTCAGGTTGGCTCTGGGCAACCTGAGGTTGATACATAGGAACAGGCGCGGGGCCGATAGCAGGAGTTACAGCTGCTACTGGCTGATAACGTCGCCCTTGCTTTCCGAGAGAGATATTCCCAATATCTTGCTCTTTTTTCTTAGGGAGAGCACTACTGTATTTTTTAGTACCGCTTGTTGATCCAGTGTCTTTTACCAAACATCCTTCTTGGACGGCTTCCTCAAGACGTACACCCATGCCGACCATTTCGGTGAAATCACTGGGTGCACTGGCAACCATTCGGTCATAGTAAAATGAGCTTAAGGTCTTTAAGAAGATCTTTGTCATCTCTTTTTCCTCAAGAGGTGGACAAATTTGAGCGGCAATTTCACGCCACCTTTGAGCATACTCCTTAAAGGTTTCCTTGTCCTTTTGCGACATTAATCTGAGTTGATCTCTGTCGGGTGCCATGTCCAAATTGTACTTGGACGAAGGCAGTACCAAGATCTCTGAATGTACTGATCATAGTACGATTTAAACCCATGTACCATTTGAGTGCGGCACCGGTTAAACTATCCTAAAAGTAGTGAATCAGCAGGTCCTGATTTTTCGTCTGAGCTGACATTCGTCGAGCGTACATCACCAGATGGCTCTGAGGGCAAGAGTTACCCTTGTATTTTTCAAAGTCGGGCACTTGGAACTTGTGCTGGACTTTCACATTTGGGACCAAGTAAAGGTCTTCGGCGTCCTTTCCAAATAGATCCTGACTGCGAATGGCTTGCAGTTCCTTCTGCATTTCCAAGAACTGTTCCTGGAATTCCTCCATTCTGTCAAACATAGTTTCCTTCTTACCAGAAGGTGTCTGTGGAATCTGTCCTTCAGGGACAGTGTACACGACAGGGGGTGGTACCGTGACTACGGCAGTAAGTCTTGGCGCCTCCCGAAGTTTGTAACCTTCAGGAGTCTTGAGTATGCCCCTGGCATCTTCGCTTTCCCGAAGTTTGTAACCTTCAGGCCCAGCGGCTTCTGTTGCGATTCCCTGATCTTCAGTGATCGGCGGAACATATCCTTCCGGGATATAGTTAACAGGTATGCCCCAAGGACGATCTTTCGGCATCTGATACCTAGGATCATACTTCTCCACTATGGGCGTTGAGGTGATCTCTGAGATCACAGTTCTTTGTAGCTGAGCTTCTGCCATGGCTTGCATGTCGTTACGAAGCTTTCTCATATCCTCTCTTAGAGCGTCGAGTTCTTCTCTCAACTCTCTGTTCTCTTCCTCAAGATCATCCATCTTTTTCTGACGATTGGCCCGAGTATTATACGAATGAGACAGTTTGACTCTAGAATCGAGACACAAACGTGAGATTCGTAGGGAAGAAGAATACGCGATGTGAGAATGATGAAATGCAATGATTATATTAATTGTTTTTTTGGTTTAATCAAAATAAACTTCGACAATTAGATTACAAATATCAAACAGTGGGGAAACCCCTTCTTATTGAATTCCAAAGGATTACAGAAATGGAAATACAGTAGATTACAAAGTGCAGAAACAGAAACCTAAGCTAAAGGGTCCCGAATCCTCTTCTTTGACCGGGGCGCTTGGGCCGTTGTCGGGTTGTCATTCCTTTGCCAAGTGAAAGGAGCGAGCAAATTCCTTTGGTCATCTTGATTCTCTACAGCGTGCTGCTCCAAAATTTCAATCAGAGCATCTTTCTCTTTTAGTAGTTGCTGTATTTGGATACACTCTACGTCGAGGGTGCGGCACTTGTTCTTCCAAGACCTTCTCTCCCGTTGAACTTTGTTGAGAGTAACCTGAAGCTTTTCAGTTTCCGTCATGAAGTACATGACAGCTTCCCTCGGTGGAAGAATTCCGTAACGAGGATAAGGCATTTTTAGCTTGAGAGCTCTAGTTTGTACCCAATGGAGATAAGGCTCCACCGAGACACAGTCCGGTTTTCCCAAAGACTCCCGTCCTTTCTTATGAACATGTTTCCAAGCTTGCACTATTTCCATCTTTAGTGCTCTGTCACTTTCTCCTTCTTTGAAGACAAGACCTTCCAGATGAACACCCAGCGGGTGTGTCTCATCGGGTATCCAAATTGACGAAGAACCAATATCGGATGATAGTTGATTCCTCCCTTAGTTCCTATGAGGGGCACGCTGGGGAAGTTTCCACAATGGTCAATGATTATGATTCCCTCATAAATCCTATTACACCAATCTATATCGGAATTGGTGAGAGACATGATCTTCTGCGACCAACGTAAGACACTCTTGCAATCCCAAAAAGCAGCAGACTTGGGCAAGTGCGAGATAAACCATTTATAAAGCAGAGGTACACAACATGTGATCTCCCCTCCGCTGTACAAATTTCCCAAGTGTACAGAATGATACGCATCTGCAAGCAAAGTCGGCACAGGGTTTCCAATGAGAAAAACCTTAATAGCGTTGATATCGACGAAGTTATTGATGTTGGGAAACAAAAATAACCCGTAGGTGAGCAAGACAAAGATGCTTTCAAAAGCAGTCTCGTTCCCTATACTAGCAAAGTACAGAGCTTTCTTTGTCAAGAACTGGGCTGGCAAACCTTGGATGCCACCCTTAGTGGTCATGTGAGTCCTGACCTCAGACTCGTCCGAATGAATTGCTATTGTAATAGTCTGATTCTTTGGAATTTCTTCCAGTCCAAAAAATGGAGCTCGATCAGTGATATGTAAATCAGTCAGATGAGAATACTCCTCCAGCGTTGGTGAGAGCTGGTAATCCGAGAATGTGAAACAGTGATAAACCGGATCGTAGAATTGAATGAGCGCGTCCATGATCCCCTCAATCACATGGACTCTTAACAGTGGTAGCAAACCACTGTGCTTGGCTCTGAAAGCCTCTGGGTTAACGATCATCCTTGCTAACCTTCTCAAATCCTCTAGCCTTGGAACCTTGAAGGTGTACGTATGAGTTCTCCTTCTACCGAAATCCATTAATGCAATCTTCTTCTCTGATATTTGCAATCACAGTCTTAGTTTAATTTGAAAAACAGAGAGACTAGAAGAGAAGTTTTTTGAATGTTTTAATGTTTTATTAAATGAATGCATGAATGCAGCACACAAAAACATAGAAAAACATGGGGTCAAAGGGTCGTTGTCATGAAGTCAAGGCTCTCTAGGGTGATTTTTGTACCTGTACTCATTATCATCAGCTCCTCCCAGGAAAGCAATACAACAAGCGGATCGCCAACGAGTTGTGGAGCAATCTTAGAGTAAGTGCCATTCACCGAGAATAGATCACCAACCTCAAATGAGGGTAGTATCGCGTAATAACTATTTCCGATAGTTTCCGCACTACGAAAGGGTTTGGCTCCTCAGCTTCTCAGACTTAACAACCAGCCCATTGGCTAAAAGAGTGAATGGGTTGCGTTGGTCAGCATCCACTGAGGTTGATGATCGACCCCGTCGCCATCACTTATCTTAAGTGTATACTCATTCTCACCACATACGTCATCACCCGCATTCCCAGTAGCAGAAAAATAAACACGTATAGTAATTAGGAAAAGAAGTATATATATATTTGTCCTAATCATCCTAGACTTATAAAGCTATGAATCCTAAGTTCCTGACAGAAATGGGTTCCCCGGCGGAAGCCCCAATCTGTGTTATTCACACAAGTGAAGAGAAGGAAGACCGTGCCTAGATCTAACTTTGAAAGGCCCCACGGTGGGCGCCAGTTTTCTGTAGCGAGCGATTTTGGACGCGGTTCTTAAGCGTTGGTCGGTCTCTGCGGTTTCAGCTTTAACTACAGGTCGATTCATTTTTTATCCTATTGTGAGCTGAATAAGGAAGGGAAATAGATGTCTCCAATTAACCCTGCTTTGCATACTGAGTTTAAACAGCGGTCTGTTAGGTTACGGATGTTATCAATGTGGGGGGCCTTTGTACTGGTTATTTGTATTTTCGCCAATACAGCTTCTTTCTTTTTATCTGGGCAGAAGGTTTCTGGCGGGGAACAAGGATTAGGATGTTAGGACTGATGCTTTTGAATTACTGCTTTTGATTGATGGAGATACGGGATTTGGGTTTTTTGTTGATTGTGCTCGCTAAGATCTTTTCTTTCGATCTTATGCCTACGTATTCCCGTTTACCGAAACAGGGAAATCAGAGCGTTCGTAGTTCCTCCTATTCTATGGGAGGAAATGGGTGTTTTGGTGTCTTGTTCAAAGCCCAAGACGTGAAGCGAAAGGTGGTTTGTATCTTGTTCAAAGCCCAAGATGTGAAGCGGAAAGGTCTATTTGTGTCTTGTTCAAAGCCCAAGACGTGAAGCTGAAAGACCTCGGCTTTAGAGAGAATTTGTCATCTCTAAAGAGGAGAGAAGGAGAATTACTTTAACTGGGATACGCGGATCCGAGCAATGCCATAATTTCCGAAGAAAGGGTTTTAACCTGAAGGAGAAGACTTTAACTCAGTGTAGAGCAATGTCATCTTTCCTTAGGAATTTCTCATGCTAAAAGAGGGACAGTGGCATGGATGTAGATGATCCAGAGGCTTGCCACTTACAGCGATTAGATGAAGGGAAAGGAGTTGTTGATGTTTGTGTACTGTGAACGAGGCACAGTTTCGATGCTAAAAGGTTAATTGGATCAACCAGTGGTTTTCTTATACAAAGCCTAAGAGGAGGCTAATTTCCGCTAGGAAAATCATTATACAAAGCCTAAGAGGAGGCTGTTTTGTGTCCCGTACAAAGCCCGAGAGAGAGGCTAAAAGTTTTTGACCCGACGATGGAGTCTTTGTGTCTCGTACGAAGCCCGAGATGGAGGGTAGAATTTGTTTGGCTCAATATGAACCTTTTTGTATCTCGTATAAAGCCCGAGATGGAGGCAAAAGGGGGATTGACTCAACGAGGGAGTCTCTTATGTGTCTCGTACAAAGCCCGAGATGGAGGCGATTGTTTGTTTGACTCGACGAGGGAGTCTTTATGTGTCTCGTACGAAGCCCGAGAGAGAGGCTAAAACATTGTTTGACTCCGCTGGGGAGAATCATTGTACAAAGCCCAAGAGAAGGCTAAGGTTACTGAGTCAGTTAAGTGACAGGTCCAGTATACTGATTTTGAAAGAGAAAATCAGTTCTTATATGAGCATCACTGTGCTCATAGGTTATATCTGAGGATCGGGGTTGTTTCCTTTTCTTTGGGGAAACTGGAAATCCAAAGGGTATTGAGACTGTCCGAGTCTACGGGTTTCCTTCCTATTTAACGAAGGGGTCACTTGAGAATGTCTTTGAGACTCAAGGAAGTTAGACTGTGCGTGTCTAGAGTTTTATCTTTTGTACTATGTTGTGAGAAACAGTAGTAGACTCTATGAAATGACTGTTCTATGAGGATGACTAGGTTCTGTTCCTATACCTCTAGGAGGTCGTCGGGATAATTTGTACGAAGCCCAAGAGGAGGCTGGAAACTTTTAAGAAGCTGACGGGTCCTTGTACAAAGCCCAAGAGGAGGCTATCATTCCCGGATGAAGAGATCATTACACGAAGCCCAAGAGGAGGCTGTGAATACTTCTAAGAAGCCGTAGTGTCCTTGAATAATGCCCAAGAGGAGGCTGATGCTTTTAAGAAGCCCGTGGGTCTTATCATCTCCTTTCCATTAGGAGAGATAACTCTTTTAAAGATAAAAACCACTGGTAAACGTGCGAGGTTTACTATCCAGCGACTTTTAACTTTTAAAGAGGGTTCCTTAGTTAAGGTCCAAGATTATGACCGTAGTGGGTACCCAAACCCCGAGACATTCAAGGCAAGCTATCCACAAGGAATAGATCAAGTCAGGAAAGTTCGAGAAGTTGGAAGAAACTCAAAGATGCCATTCACGGAGAATACATTCATCTTGGGGAGTAGAGCTTCTTGACGATTCCTAAGGAGGACAGCCGAAGAGAAGACTGTATCTGGTGCTCCTATTGGGGATCTAGGCGTCTATTTTTACGAATAAATGAAACGGCGTCACCTAGTTCTAGACGTAGTTGCCGGGGAAACTCGAAATATCTATACTATTATTACACAGTGGATATGAGTTTATGAAAGGAGACTTACAGTGAGCAGCCCCACAATACAGTTTATAATATGAAAGCAGTAAACGAAAGCGATAACCACTTACTCGGTTGGAGTGCTTCCATGCTGTTTGGTTAGTTGTTCAACAAAGAAAGATTGAAAACAACAGTATATTCAAAATCAAAGGAGAAAGTGCTTTGAAAAAAAAGATTTGGGGCTTATAGCTCGAGGAGAGGCCCAGGGTTTTATCAGTGAGCGCACTGTTGAATTTGTACAGAGGGACTTATACAAGTGACTGGGGCCCAAAAAGGTTTTCTGTACAAAGGGATGGGTCTTACACTCTCTCAAGAGGCCCAAAAAGGTTTAAAGAAAAAAGAGTGGGGCTTATAACACGAGGGTAGGCCCAAATGATTTTTCGTTTAAAAATGGCGATCGCGCCGAGGTTTTCTTTTAACGCAGAGGGACTTATACAATAAGTGAGGCCCAAAATGTTTTGGTTAAAAGGGGGATTGGGTCTTACACTCTAATAGAGGCCCAAAGTGTTTTGAATGGGTCTTATAGCTCAAGGAGAGGCCCAGATGATTTTTATTTTTAAACGGACGACGATCGTGCCGTTTACTTGTACAGAGGGACTTATACAATGAATGAGGCCCAAAAAAAGTTTTTGTACAAGGGGGGATGGGTCTTACACTCTCTCAAGAGGCCCAAAAAGGTTTTTAAAGAAAAGAAATGGGTCTTACTACTCAAGGGTAGGCCCAGATGTTTTTGAAAAGGCGACGATCGCGCCGTTTGTTTTTTGACGATATCGGGACTTATACAATAAGTGAGGCCCAAAAATGATTTGGTCAAAAAAAGGATTGGGTCTTACACTCTAATAGAGGCCCAAAGTGTTTTGAAAATGATTTATGAGGGTTGAATTAATCCAAAACCCTAATTTGTTTTCAAAATGTATTTAATTGAATAAATATTCAATTAAAATGATAAAAAATTGTTTAACACATGGAAAACAAATTGTGATCTTGGATTAATGCTTCAAAAATTAAGTATTGACCTACAAAATAATTAGAAAGCATTAAAAGTTGCAAAATCAATGTAGAAAAAATATTTAAAATGCCAAAAACAATCAAAATATTAATTCTTTACAAAAATATCAATTATATGAAATAAATAATATTTTTGGGATTTTTTGTGAAAATAAAATATTTTAACATTTTTGTGAATTATTAAAAAAAGAATCAACTCAAAATCATTAAAACTCAGAGAGAAATTAATTTTTGAATCAATTAAACAAAATCACAAAATTCAAATATTTGAATTTCTAAAAATGGCGCCAAGAACAAGCTGAAGAACACGCGCGTGTTTTTGGTTTCTCAGATTTGCATTTTCTATCCAATCTCCATGAATACGTAATCATATCATGCAATCCACATATCATTATGCTCGCCTCAACCTCACGATCATGTCTATGTACTTTAATTTCATTTAAATTAAACATACAACAAGAAATCACGAAGAGACCTCAAGAACCCTAATTTCTGCATGAAGGCTAGGATTTTTGATACACGATTCAAACAATGCAATTAATTGAGGGAAAACATTCCATGCATGATTATGAACATATGGCCAAATTATTGTGCGAGGAAATATGCATAGATTGAGAGATGACCAAGTATGTGCTTACCTCCAAGTCATGACAGCAAATTCAAAGTGATTTTTGATTTGGAGCTGTTACAGATGAGTGGTGATGATCTGAACAACTTCCCTACACCCTATGGATTGTGTTTGGATGGTTGAACTTGATTAAAATTGGCTGGATCATTTTGATGCACCTCAGCTGCACTTTGGTTAAAACCTTGAGCAACCAGCTGGTGATTTTGTGAAATTGATGTTTCAGAAGTAATCTAAGTGTTTGATTAGCTCGTATGTGATGTATATGAGGTGTGTGAGTGATTGGTTTGATTGGAATTGCTCTCAAACTCAAAATCCGATAGTGACTTGCCTTAGAAGGCAAAATTGGAGTGAAAGAAGAGATTTTGAGGAAAGCATATGTTAGATGGCTTTGGTGTACTCAAACTGACCACAATTGAGCTCTATTTATAGTGGAGCAAGTTTGTTTTGCAAGGAATAGTGCATGGCAGCTGGTAAGTAGGTTTGGCCAATGTTGGCAAATGAAAATCCAAGTCTCCTCTAGCCATTGACTAGAGGTTAGGGCACAGAGCTTTGTTCCCTTTGGTCTTGGATAAGTCTTGACTGATTTCAGATGAGAATGGTTCAGTCCATGCCACCTTGATGGTTCCATTGAATGCCTCATTCCAAATTTGAAGTCTTGTCCCTATTTTGGCAACTCTAGGTTCAACATGCTATTCCTTGTTCCTTGGACCTTGGAGGCTTGGCTCAGTGATTGTCCCCTTTAGATTCAATCCTCTGAGGTGTCCAAGTGGATAGGAGCAATTGAATTTGGCTGATTTTGGCAAATCGACCAAAGTTGCAAATTCTGCCTTGCCTTGACAGATTTCAGTAAGGCAACTTGGCAATGTTGTATCTCATGGTGTAGGTTGAATTTGGCAATGTTCTTCGCCATTTTGGAGAGCTCTTACATGATACAACAACTGTTTGAACAAGTTTGGTTTTGATCCCTTTTGATTCCAAGTGAAAAATCCCCCTACATTTGGCAAAAAGTGAGGCAGAATCTGACTTAGTGAAAATTTCACTAAGTGTTGGAAAAAGTGACATTTTCACTTTTCAGCCACTTTGATCACTCCATAACTCAAAATCCTTAATGAATTGGAATGACTTGTAGTTGAAGTTTTTGTAGGTGATAATGAGGGCTACAAATCCATCTTTGGATGAGAAAAAATGGCCTTGTGGTTTAGGAGTTATGGTCCTCCAAAGTTGGTACCTTTGCCACTTTATTTTTAACTTAGAAAAATTTCTAAGTTTTATGGTTACCCCTTTTACAAGTTATCTCACTTTTCTTGATTTTTCTTGATGAATGATGATTCAAATCATACATTAACATCATTTTAGGGTTAAAAATCCATTTTGGTGAAAAATCTCAAAAAGTCAAAGTTGATTTTTGTGCACTGTTGACTTTTTATCAGATGAATTCCATACTGTGCAATTCTTCAGTGTGAGACAATCCTTTACTTTGGTTTTGTTTTTGTATGATTGCAAATTGCGCGTATGATTTGTTGTGCTTCATTCTACATGTGAATATGTGTGATTTTCATCTTAAAATGATTGTTAGAAACACTTTTTATAAGGTTTGAATCAATACATAACCTTTGGCATCGATCCATACGTGTCTGGTATCGATCCCTGCTTTATTGGAAATCAAAAGAATTAAATTTGTTCAGTAGGCATCGATCCATACGTGTCTGGTATCGATCCCTGATTTAATGGAAATTCTGTTTTTCAGTTCACCTTCAGTAGGGATCGATTCATAGATTTTGGGATCAATCCCTAACAGTTAAAAATTGTCAGGAATCGATCCATACGATGTTGGGATCGATCCCAAAGTCTGTTTTTCTGCATAATTTTAATTCTAACAGTTCTGTCTTGTTTAGTATAAATACAAAGTGGCAGGTATTGGCTTAACATGAATTCACAAGTGAAAATTGCAAAATACACAAGTCATAGAGGTCTTTGTAGCAGCAATTGATTGAGCATTCAGAAACCTGAAAGATACTTCGTCTTCATCATCTTCTCAATCTCTTCAATTCAAGAACAATTACACACAATCATTCTTGTTCTTCGGATTGAAGGATCAACGAGATAACGTTCAGTGGTACGATCAACGATCTAGCTGTGGAGTCAGTGGAACGATCAAGGATCTAGCTGGGTTGAAGAGTGAAGGGGGTTTCGAGGAAAAACCTACTGGTTTGTCCTTCAAGAACGGGACTGTTCTTGCGGGTTTGTTAGTCACGATTGCAGAACGGATTCAGCCGCAGCGTAGGGTTTGGAAACGGGGTTGTTTCGCAAACAGGTCGTGGAACCGGTGAATCGTTTGCAAGTCTTGCGGGGAATTCTTGATCCAGCTCTGATCAAGTCGAGGTTCTATACGAGAAGAAGAAGTTCTAGGGATTTAGAATTCTATCTTGGTATTGTAACCTTTGTAAGAACGAATTCAGCAACTATTGATAAGAAAAGGTCTCAATTTCTTTTGAAATTGAGAGGGAGACGTACCCACACGCGAGGACGACAGTGGGGAACTTCCTTAACAAATCTCTGTGTATCGTATTCTATCTCTATCTCCCTTTACGTTTTCGTTAACTGTTTTGTGATACAAATTGGCGCAGTACGTTTTACGTGTCGTGATACAATAGTGGCAAGAAAACCTTTTATTGAAACATCACTATTGTTTATCATAGAACACATACACGCCAAGTGTTTGACAAAACGGTTTGTTGTGATTTACTCATTGGAATCAGAATTTGTGATAAGTGCATTTAGTGCGAGAAAATTCTGTGTTAACGTTTTCTATCAATCAATTCAAATCCAGCATCATACTTGCGTGTCTGGTCTTTTTGGTAGCGGTTCAGAATAGACGGAAGTCGATTCGGGACCAAAACTTTCCGCTATATTTCAAAATCTCTGTTAAGGTTTTTTTAAAACCGTATTTTACAAGCGGTGATCTATTCACCCCCCCTCTCGATCACTAGCCACACCGTCTAACAAGTGGTATCAGAGCGCCGGTTCGCTGGTGCTCCGTGGCTGCCTGTAACGATATGGATTCTGAACCAAAGGGGGCGTACAATAGAGCTCCCGTCTTTAACGGAGAAAACTACGGCTACTGGAAAGACTGCATGCGAGTTCATATAAATTTTGTGGATAGGCTAGTATGGACAGCCATTGAGAATGGTCCTTTTCAAATAACCATGACCAATGAGGCTGGCGCCATAGTACCTAAACCAGAAGCTGATTGGACTGAGAAAGATGAGAAAAAGTGGTCGAGTGATTGGAAAGCTCGAAATATACTAATTTCAGCACTTGGTGTTGATGAGTATTATCGAGTATCCCATTGCACGACTGCTAAGGAGATGTGGGACGCTTTAGAAATCGCCCATGAGGGTACTACTGAAGTGAAACAGTCCCGCATTAACACACTTAATCAAGAGTTTGAGCTCTTTCGCATGAAAAATGGAGAATCTATCTCCGACATGCAAAAGAGGTTTACTCATCTTACAAATCGATTAAATGCACTTGGAAAACCTGTTTCCAATGAGGTAGCTACTAACAAAATTCTGAGATGTCTTAGCAGGGAATGGCAACCTAAAGTGACAGCTATCAAGGAAGCCAACGACTTGACGACTCTTACGATTACAACACTTTTTGGAAAGCTGGAAGAACATCAGCAAGCTCTAGAAAGTCTTGAAAAGTATGAGAACAAAAGTAAGAAGGAGAAAGAGAAGAAGAAAGACAAAGAGGGTGAGAAGAAGCCAATTGCTCTTGTGGCCTCTAGCACTAAGTCCTCAAGAAAAGAGCAAAGTGACAATGATTCAAGTAGTGACAAAGATTCGGATGATGAAGAAATGGGACTTTTTGTAAGGAGATACAATAGATTCATTCGAAGGAATGGATACAAGCATTCCGACAAAAACCTCATGAAGTTTAGAAGACAATCTAGTGAGTCAAAACAGGAAGAGAACAAGAAGCATAAAGGTAGAGGATCTTGTTTCAATTGTGGCAAATCTGGACATTACAAAACAGAATGTCCTATGAAGAAAAAGGATAAAGGGAAGGATTCACCTAAACGGTACAGCAAACAAAGGAGAGCTTATATAGCATGGGAAAGCGATAGCGATTCATCAAGCTCACAAAGTTCAAGTGATAGTGATGAAACCGCAAACCTATGTCTTATGGCTCACATCAAAGACCATGCCTACTACAAGAAGAAACAAGAAGAAAAGAAGGTAAAACAAGCCTACTATAATAATGTCTCCTCTATGTCTTTTTCTGAACTGAAAATCGCTTTTGAAAAACTGCATAACGAAGCTGTAGATGCTTTCAAAAGATTATCTTCCGATAAACAAATTTTTTCATTCTTGGAAGGTAAAGTATACAAAGCTGAAAAAGATTTAGAAAGCTTGAAGGCTAGTATTGCAGAAAATTCAAAAGATATTGATGTTAACGGATGTAGTAAAGTTAGGTATTGTGAAGCTTGTCATATTTGGCAACGAGAGGTTAATACTCTTAAAGTCAAATTGGAAAAAGCTTTACAACCCAAGGTGACTTACGCCGTTGATACTAGATTGTTTAAGAAGTCATTGAATCCTCCATATGCAAAATACTCTTTTACTCCAAAGGATTCAATGAACAAAACTAAACAATTGCATCATCATGGTTTATGTCATTATTGTTGTCGTGCTGGCCACACCATTGAGAAATGCAAGTTTAGGAGGTTTCTTGTTCCTAAAGGCATCTATCAATGGAAGCCAAAAGGCAACCATGTTACCACTTACCCCTTTGGACCCAATGAAAATTGGGTACCAACCACTCTCTTTTGATATTGTAGGAAGAGTGCCTTGCATCCGAAGATAGGAGATGGTTCCTAGATAGCGGCTGCTCAAGGCACATGACCGGTGACATATCGCTTTTTATAGACTTCAAAGCAAAGAAAAAGGGATATGTTACTTATGGAGACAATAACAAAGGAGCTATACTTGGCAAAGGTAGTATAGGTAACCCCTCTACCACTACCATTTCTGATGTCAATCTTGTAGAGGGACTTAAACACAATTTGTTAAGCATAAGTCAATTGTGTGACAAGGGTTACAAAGTTTCTTTTACAAAAACTTGTTGCATAATTGAACATGATGAAAATAATGTTGTGTTTAAGGGTGTTAGAGTAAACAATATCTATATGCTTGATCTTTGTGATGTATCTTTAACAAGCACTAAATGTCTAGTTACCTTGAATGATGATTCTTGGCTTTGGCATAGACGTTTAGCGCATGTTAATTTCGATTTGCTTAACAAGGTTGTATCTAAGGATCTAGTAGTCGGTCTTCCAAAAATAAAGTTTTCAAAAGACCACCTATGTGATGCTTGCCAAATGGGAAAGCAAACAAGGGTCTCTTTTAAATCCAAAAATGTAATTTCAACTTCACGACCTCTTGAGCTTCTCCATATGGATCTCTTTGGTCCGTCTAGGACAAAGAGCTTAGGTGGAAACTATTATGGTTTTGTAATTGTTGATGACTACTCTAGATTTACTTGGACTATATTCCTTCATAGCAAAGATGAAACTTTTTCTGCTTTTAAGAATTTTGCAAAACTGTCCCAAAATAAAATGAATTCTAAAATAGTTACAATTCGAAGCGATCATGGAGGAGAATTTCAAAACTATCTCTTTGATAAGTACTGTGATAAGTATGGTATTGAGCATAACTTTTCAGCTCCTCGAACTCCACAACAGAATGGCGTTGTGGAGCGCAAAAATCGCGTTTTAGAAGAGCTGGCAAGAACAATGCTAAATGAGGGTGGATTGCCAAAATATTTTTGGGCTGATGCTGTTAGCACAGCCTGTTATGTTCTAAACAGGATTCTAATTCGCCCTATGTTAAATAAAACCCCTTATGAGCTTTTAAAAGGAAGAAAGCCAAACTTATCACATCTTCACGTATTCGGTTGTAAGTGTTTTGTTTTGAATAATGGTAAGGAAAAACTTGGGAAGTTTGATGCAAAAGCGGATGAAGGTATTTTTCTTGGTTATTCACAATCAAGTAAAGCATATAGAGTGTATAATAAGCGTTTACTTACTGTTGAAGAATCTGTCCATGTTTCCTTTGATGAGTCTTATCCGAAAAATGTCGGCAAAGGTATTTCTTTTGATGACGCAGGTGTATCTACAGAAGACATACTCAAGGAAGCTGTTGCGGAAACTGATCAATCCAAGACAGCTCCCATTGAGAAGGAGGAAGATACTAGTCATGAAAAAGATAAGGAAGAAAGGACAGCTGATGTGAATGACCTTCCACCAGCTTGGAAATCTTCAAAAGACCATCCCATTGACAACATCTTGGGAGACATTTCAAAGGGAGTCATGACTCGTTCTAAGATAAGTAATTTTTGTTCTCACTTCGCCTTTGTTTCACAAGTGGAACCTAAAAATGCCAAAGAAGCCTTGATTGATGAATTTTGGCTAATGGCCATGCAAGAAGAGCTTAATCAATTTAAAAGAAATGACGTTTGGGAACTTGTCCCGCGTCCGCGAGAACATCATATCATATGTACTAAGTGGGTTTTTAGGAATAAGCTTGATGAAAGTGGAGTGATAACTCGGAACAAGGCACGTTTAGTAGCACAAGGCTATAACCAAGAGGAGGGCATAGACTATGAGGAAACTTATGCTCCAGTTGCTCGCCTTGAGGCTATACGTCTCTTGCTCGCTTATGCGTGTTCTAGAGATTTTAAGCTTTACCAAATGGACGTAAAGAGTGCGTTTCTAAATGGTGTCCTAAATGAAGAGGTATACGTCTCACAACCTCCTGGTTTTGAGAATGCTGAATATCCAGATTATGTTTACAAATTAAAACGAGCTTTGTACGGTCTTAAGCAAGCCCCCCGGGTTTGGTATGAAAGACTTAGCAAATTTCTACTTGATCATGGATATTCAAGAGGTAAAGTGGATACCACCCTCTTCATTAAGCACAAAGGAAAACACATTCTTTTAGTTCAAGTTTATGTAGACGATATAATTTTTGGTTCAACTAACATACACTTGGTCGAAGAGTTTTCAAAAGTTATGCAGGGTGAATTTGAAATGAGTCTTATGGGGGAGCTTAATTTCTTCCTCGGTCTCCAAATAAAGCAGCTTGATGAGGGAACAGCTGTGAGTCAAACAAAATACTGCAGAGAGCTGCTCAAGTGCTTTGGAATGAACGACTCAAAATCAATAGACACACTTATGCCTACCAACGGATATCTAGATAAAGATGAACACGGTAAGAGTGTAGATGTCAAACAGTATAGAGGTATGATTGGGTCTCTCTTGTATCTTACTGCGTCTAGACCTGACATCATGTTTAGTGTCTGCATGTGTGCACGATATCAATCGAATCCTAAAGAGTCACACTTGAAAGCTGTCAAGCGCATATTTAGATATCTTCATGGAACATCTAAGTATGGGCTCTGGTATTCAAAAGGAAGCGATTGTAGCTTAGTAGGTTTCTCCGATTCTGATTTTGCTGGCTGCAAATCAGATAGGAAAAGTACTAGTGGTACATGTCACTTATTTTCAAACTCTCTGGTCAGTTGGCATAGCAAGAAACAGGTGTCTGTCGCATTGTCAACTGCTGAGGCTGAGTACGTTGCAGCCGGTAGCTGTTGCGCTCAGATCTTGTGGCTGAAGCAACAACTACAAGATTTCGATATTCAACTCAAACGCATTCCAATAAAGTGTGACAACACCAGTGCTATAAATCTTACTAAGAATCCTGTTTTACACTCACGCACTAAACACATAGAGATTAGGCATCACTTTCTTCGCGACCATGTTGAGAAAGAGGACGTTGTGTTTGAGCATGTTGATACTAAGAATCAACTCGCTGATATTTTCACTAAACCACTAGCAACGGAACCTTTCTTTAACATTCGTCGTGAATTAGGGATTCTTGATCTTTCTTCATTACTGTCTTAAGCTTGTTAGATTCTATTTTTGCCTCACCTTGGTTGATAAGTTGTGTTTTAGAAGTTATGAGCTTATACTTCACAAAGGTACATCAACAAAGGTAATATCAATCCTCTTTACTACTCTTTGGATCTATGTGTTTGTGTATGTTAGAACAAATTCTCTATGTTCGTTTATGTAAATTCTTTTGCATTTATTGTTTGAATATTAATATCTGGATTGAGAACTATTCTTAAGCATCATTTTCATAACATGATTCATAGGCATTGCATTCTGCATAAAAAAAGTCATAAAAGTCTGTTTTGCATTCGCATGTATCGATACCACGACCTAGGGATCGATCTCTATCACTTTAACTCAATTTTTTTTAATTTCGCTTCAGTATGGATCGATCCATACGCTTTTGGTATCGATCCCTACAGCTTTTAAAAATCAAATTCATCGTGGTTTGGATCGATTCCAAAACCCATGCATCGATCCCTACTGTTCTTGTTCATTAACCGTCCTTTTTAACTTCTCATGGTTCGACACATCATCATTTTTTTTGCTAGCATTCATCCTAGCATCCCCATACCTCTCATAACCTCTCTTCCTCCACACGGCTAACCCTAATTTCTCTCTAACCCTCTCTTCTCCAAAACCCCAAATTCATTTCAATCTCCTTCCAATCCACAACAATGCCTCCAAGAATGAATCCGGTCAGAGCAACTCGAAGAGAAAAAGGAAAACAACAGGTTGGAACCTCTACTCAACCACCAGAAATTCCTCCAAAGGCTTTGGATCTCCTTCATCCTGCCTTTGTTGATGAGTTTGAGAAAGACTTCCAGACAAGGTTAGTCATGAAACCTCATGTTTTTGATAAGCATGATGCCATCCCTTTGCACTTAGGTGATGTGGTAGAACTGTTGAATGCACAACAATTGGGTTCCTTTTTAACTATAAGAAATGAGTACCATGAGGACTTTATACGTGCATTTTATGTTGGATTGCAAACTAGTAAAGGATATAGTTTTAAGTGTTCCATTGGTGTTAGCACATACACATTCGAGGCTGCTGACTGGCTCAAAGTATTTGAAATCCCACTTCCGCCGCTTGATTTCGAGATATGGAATGATTCTAAGTTTGATACTGAGTTTAATTTGCTGGAATTTACTCAATCTATCTCTAAAGTAGAACGACCAATAGCTGAGGATGAACGTCTGACAACGGGTATGATCAAACGAGTACCAAGGATACTTCATTGGATTGTATCACATGTCTTGCGTCCAGCAACTGGTGGTCATTCCCGGCTGGACAGACCAAGCACTCATCTCATGTACATTCTGCTAAAGAAGGTTAAGTTGAATTGGCCCAATTACTTTGTCAAGCGTCTATTCTCCGTGCGAAACAGTTCCAAAAATGTTGCTCTCGGATATGCCTCTCAGATTATGAGGATTATAAAATTCTGGAACATCACTGTGCCTTTGGTTCCTCTTGTATCTCCCACACCTGCCCAAGAGTTTGATTCTTCCACCCTGTCGCACATGGGATACCGGTGGGATAAGGAGCGTGAATGCTTCTATATCTATATAAGCAAAACAAGGACAAGGATTTACAACTTTGATGAGCCGGCTGACAGATTTTCTATTGTTGAAGATCAAGATGATGAAGAAATGCAGGATGTAGATGAACCAGAAGTGCCTGAAGCTGCTGCCAATACCGGTTGGGGTGAGTGGGTGCCACAAAGGTGGTCTCCATCCCACTATGAACCTGCTCCACCACCTCCTCCTCACTTCTCTGCTGCTACCTCCACTTCTGTAAATGTCACAACCATGCTCCAGCAAATGCAGCTAGAAAATAGACAAAATCATGAGGAAGCAAGAGCTTGGCATGTTCAACAAGCTGAGTGGCATAACGAACATCGGGAGTGGCATGATGACCACACAAGGATGTATCAGAATCAGCACTCTTGGCACACTGACTTGATTAAGTGGCATCAAGTCTTTTATAATGAAATGACAGGTTTTATGGATGATTGTCGTGCAGATCCGGGTATTATGGACAGGTTTCGAAGCACTGAAGTTCAGGACCGATTCAGACAGTACTCTTTCATGGGACACAATCCTGATGAAATGCCTCCTCCTCCGCCTCCACCTAGCTTCAGAGATCCAAATCAAGATGACGAGGAGTCTTGTGGAGGCCACTTTCCCCATTAGCATTTCATTTCATATGCATTTCATTTCATGTTGCTTGAATTGTTGTTTCATTTTTCGAATATTCTGACTATATTTGTTTGGCTTATGTAATTTTCATTACTTTCCTAGTATTTCATTGCTTATTTCCGTTTTCTTGTTTATGGTTTCCTTGCCCTTTATTGGTCATTCTTTGTGAGTGATTTTATTCTTCTAAGCTTTCTTTCTTTGTGATTGTTAGCTTTGTTATCAATTTATGCTGCGGTTTGCTACTTTGTTCTTCTCTTTGTTGTTTCTTTCCTCTTTTTGATGTTGACAAAGGGGGAGAAGTATAGAAGATGTTGACATGACAGAATGGTATGCACAAACTCAGGGGGAGTATCACACATCAATTTGCCATCATCAAAAAGGGGGAGTTTGTGAGACAATCCTTTACTTTGGTTTTGTTTTTGTATGATTGCAAATTGCGCGTATGATTTGTTGTGCTTCATTCTACATGTGAATATGTGTGATTTTCATCTTAAAATGATTGTTAGAAACACTTTTTATAAGGTTTGAATCAATACATAACCTTTGGCATCGATCCATACGTGTCTGGTATCGATCCCTGCTTTATTGGAAATCAAAAGAATTAAATTTGTTCAGTAGGCATCGATCCATACGTGTCTGGTATCGATCCCTGATTTAATGGAAATTCTGTTTTTCAGTTCACCTTCAGTAGGGATCGATTCATAGATTTTGGGATCAATCCCTAACAGTTAAAAATTGTCAGGAATCGATCCATACGATGTTGGGATCGATCCCAAAGTCTGTTTTTCTGCATAATTTTAATTCTAACAGTTCTGTCTTGTTTAGTATAAATACAAAGTGGCAGGTATTGGCTTAACATGAATTCACAAGTGAAAATTGCAAAATACACAAGTCATAGATGTCTTTGTAGCAGCAATTGATTGAGCATTCAGAAACCTGAAAGATACTTCGTCTTCATCATCTTCTCAATCTCTTCAATTCAAGAACAATTACACACAATCATTCTTGTTCTTCGGATTGAAGGATCAACGAGATAACGTTCAGTGGTACGATCAACGATCTAGCTGTGGAGTCAGTGGAACGATCAAGGATCTAGCTGGGTTGAAGAGTGAAGGGGGTTTCGAGGAAAAACCTACTGGTTTGTCCTTCAAGAACGGGACTGTTCTTGCGGGTTTGTTAGTCACGATTGCAGAACGGATTCAGCCGCAGCGTAGGGTTTGGAAACGGGGTTGTTTCGCAAACAGGTCGTGGAACCGGTGAATCGTTTGCAAGTCTTGCGGGGAATTCTTGATCCAGCTCTGATCAAGTCGAGGTTCTATACGAGAAGAAGAAGTTCTAGGGATTTAGAATTCTGTCTTGGTATTGTAACCTTTGTAAGAACGAATTCAGCAACTATTGATAAGAAAAGGTCTCAATTTCTTTTGAAATTGAGAGGGAGACGTACCCACACGCGAGGACGACAGTGGGGAACTTCCTTAACAAATCTCTGTGTATCGTATTCTATCTCTATCTCCCTTTACGTTTTCGTTAACTGTTTTGTGATACAAATTGGCGCAGTACGTTTTACGTGTCGTGATACAATAGTGGCAAGAAAACCTTTTATTGAAACATCACTATTATTTATCATAGAACACATACACGCCAAGTGTTTGACAAAACGGTTTGTTGTGATTTACTCATTGGAATCAGAATTTGTGATAAGTGCATTTAGTGCGAGAAAATTCTGTGTTAACGTTTTCTATCAATCAATTCAAATCCAGCATCATACTTGCGTGTCTGGTCTTTTTGGTAGCGGTTCAGAATAGACGGAAGTCGATTCGGGACCAAAACTTTCCGCTATATTTCAAAAACTCTGTTAAGGTTTTTTTAAAACCGTATTTTACAAGCGGTGATCTATTCACCCCCCCTCTCGATCACTAGCCACACCGTCTAACATTCAGGAAATCATGTCCTTGACCTAAATCAAACTTGATGGACATGTTCCATTGGTGTCATAGGGTATATTCAATCATGTATTACGGTTTGGGAGCATGTCCAGGTCAAAAGTCAAAGTTACAGTTGACTTTTCCCTTAAACCCCTAATTGTGGTGCAGATGAAATTGAGACTTGTTGCTCAAACTTCTAGGATTAATCCATTGTCCCAAATGGATAAATATGGTATATTAGAGACCCTCAAATCATCTCTTGAGGTCTTGGCTCATGGTTTGTCCCAAAAATCAACTTAGGGGTGAATTAGGTCAAGAAACCCTAATTCCTGATTTTTGATGAATGCATCCCCTGAGGCAAAATTGACTTGATGCATGGGTTCAAGAGGTTCCATGAAGTATATTAGGTTATGTTTTGGATCATTGCCTTGTGCCCAGATGAAAATTTCCATTTGGAGGCCCTGGTCGACCAAAACCCTAATTTGGTGACACTGTCGATCTTGAGACTTGATCCACCTAGAAGGGAGCAGCCTTGTGCTTAATCCTTGAAGTGGGAGTCCTTTTTGATCCATTTTGGATGTTTAAGAGATTAGACAAGTTGAAGATCATGTCATTTCTTGATTGATCCTTTGTCTAAGCACTCAGAGAGGGCTTGAAACCCTAATTTTGATTGTAGTGGATGCTCACCCATCTTTGGGGAGGCTAATGAAGCATAAAGGTACATCCATATTGTGATGATGATTTTCACATACATCCGTCCTAACATCTTAACCCCCCACCAATTAACTGAACACCACTTTTAAAAAAATAAACCTAATAGAGACCCCGAATCTTGGTAGCATCTGTAAACCAACAGTTCTGACTGTTTAAAGTCAGTTTGTAAGCAGGGTTAATTTGAGACATCTATTTCCCTTCCTTCATCAGCTTTAATAGGATAAAAAATTAATCGAGCTGTAGACACCAAAGAGCGATAGCGCTTCGCAACCGCGTCCAAAATCGCTCGCTATAGATGACCATGTGAGGCATTTATTCCTATGTCATAGACTTTAGTGTAATACTTATTATAAACACAAAATAATCAAAACACTTCTTCTTAATAGACAAAAACAAGCAATTCTCTTCTCTTCTTCCTCACTCCGTTCATAAAGGATGCGTCACTTCCGTTCTACCGTAAACAGGTAAATGCCTAAGACTTCGTACAACGAGTTGCGACACCTAACTGCTGGAACGCAAACCTTGGTGTCCTCCACTAAAAAACATAAACAAACCAATACATCCCTAGTGAGGGGAACTACGTCGCTCTGATTCTCGCGTGCGAGCGAGATACGTAGGCAGGAGATCATGTGAGATCTCTCCGAGCACAATCCTTTCACCTTTCCCCAAACTGTAGTCTGAACTACGTTGACTCTGACTTTCCCATTGCACAAGGGAATACGTAGGCCTAGGACTCCGAGGATGTCTTATCGAGTCACTTCTTTTTCTTTTCTTCCTCGTTTCTTCGTTCATTCCCGTACATGTTCCTTTTCCTTTCCAGTAGCAGTTGAGCTTCAGATACCCTACACCCTTTGATAGAGACAACAAGCGTGGATCACATCGAGTATGATGGACGCGTGGGGGTGCTAATACCTTCCCCTCGCGTAACCGACTCCCTTACCCGTTTCTCTTGGTCGCGAGACCACGTTCTTTTCCTTCCCTCATGTTTACGCAGTGTTTCCTTTCCCTCTCTTGGGATAAATACACATTGCTGGAGACTCTGTTTCCGCGCCACTTTCACGTTTGTACTTGGATGAAAATCCTGGGAGCGACACTTATCTCCACTGGGTACAAACTAGATCTCTCAAGCTGTGGATGCCTTACCCTCGTTAGGAAGTTCTTCCATTAAGGGACTCTGCCCTTTATTTCATGTCTGAGATGGAAAAACTTCAGGTTACTTTCAGGAAAATTCAGCAGGAGAAGAGGTCTTGGAGGAACAAGTATCGTATTCTCAATATGGAATGCAAGAAAATACAATAGCTATTAAAAGAAAAGGATGCTCTGATTGAAACTTTAGAGCAACATGCTGTAGAAAATCAGGATGACCAAAGGAATTTTCTCGCTCCTTTCACTTGGCAGAGGAACGACAACCCGACAACGGCCCAAGAGCCCCGGTCAAAGAAAAGGAAAGCACCAGAACCAGCACCTGAGCTCTCCTCAGAGAGGACTCGGGATCCATTAGTTTAGATTTCCTTTTTCAGCACTTTGTAATCTACTGTATTTCCACTTCCACAGTCCTTTGAATTCAATAAAATGGGGTTTCCCCACTGTTTGATATTTGAAATCTAATTGTCGAAGTTTACTTTGAATAAACAAAAACATACAATTAATATAATCATTGCATCTCATTTATCATCTCACGTAAACGCATTCTTCTCACCTGCGAATCTCACGTTTGTGTCTCGGTTCTAGAGTCAAACGGTTTCATTCATACAATACTCGATCCAATCATCAGAAAAAGATGGATGATCTTGAGGAAGAGAATAGAGAGTTAAGAGAAGAGATTGACACTATGAAAGAGGATCTGAGTAAGCTTCATAAGGACATGCAAGCTCTAGCAGAGGCTCAAATGCAACAACAACAGACTGTGATCTCGGAGATCACATCGACGCCCATAGTGGAGAAGTCTGATGCTAGGTACAAAATGCTGAAAGATCGTCCCTAAGGCATGCCTATTAATTATATCCCAGAAGAATATGTTCCGCCGATCGATGAGGATCAGGGAACCGCAGCGGGAACCGCTGGACCTGAAGGTTACAAACTTTGGGAAAGCGAAGATGCCAGGGGCATGACAACAACTCCTGAAGGTTACAAACTTCGGGAGGCACCGAGAGTCTTGGCCATAATGACTATACCACCACCCGTGGTACACATTGTCCCGGAAGGACAGATTCCACAGATACCGTCTGGTGGAAATGACAGCATGTTTGATAGAATGAATGAATTCCAGGAATAGTTCTTGGAAATGCAGAAAGAACTGCAAGCCCTTTGCGGTCAGGATCTATTTGGAAAGGAAGTCGTAGACCTGTGTTTGGTCAACAATGTGCAAGTTCCGCACAAGTTCAAAGTGCCCGAATTTGAAATGTACAAGGGTAACTCTTGCCCTCAGAGCCACTTGGTGATGTACGCTCGGCGAATGTCAGCTCAGACAAAGAACCAGGAGCTACTGATTCACTACTTTCAGGATAGTCTAACCGGTGCCGCGTTAAAATGGTACATGGGTTTAAATCACGCCACGATCAGTACATTCAGAAATCTTGGCGCTACCTTCGTTCAACAATATAAATTCAATTTGGACATGGCACCGGATAGAGATCAACTCAGATCGATGTCACAAAAGGACAAGGAAACCTTTAAAGTATACGCTCATAGATGGCATGAAATCACCACCCAGATTTGTCCACCTCTTGAGGAAAAAGAGATGAAAAAGATCTTCTTGAAAACCTTAAGCTCATTTTACTATGACAGAATGGTTGCCAATGCGCCCAGTGACTTCACCAAAATGGCGGGCATGGGAGTTCGTCTTGAGGAAACGGTCCGAGAAGGACGTTTAGTTAAAGACGCTGGATCATCAAGTAGTACGAAAAGATACGGTAGTGCTCTCCCTAAGAAAAAAGAGCAGGATATTGGATATATCTCTGTCGGAAAGCAAAGGCGATGTTATCAACCAGTAGCAGCTGTAACTCCTGCTATCAACCCTGCGCCTGTTCCTACGTATCAACCTCAGGTTACACAGAGCCAACCTAATCAACAGCAATGTCAGCAAAGGACACAACAGCCTCTTCAGCAGGCTCGTCCTCCATATAACAACAACCGTACGACACGACCTCTAGGGTTCGACCCTATACCCATGTTGTACGCATAACTGTTTCCACTTTTACTGGCCAAGGGGCATGTCCAAACTAAGTCTCCTCTTACAGTACCGGAAAATCTGCCTTTTTGGTTCAAAGTGGATCAGACTTGTCCTTACCATAAAGTAGGACCAGGGCATAACATAGAAAACTGCCTCAGTTTTAAATCCGACGTACAAAGGCTTGTTAGGAGCGGGGTTTTATCTTTCAAAGATACGAATCCGAATGTTCTCACGAACCCGCTGCCTCAACACGAGAAAGCTACAGTCAATTTGATAGAGGGAGAGTCTAACAACATCTATCATATTCACGATGTACTCTTATTGAGGGCCAACTTGGTCAAGATGCATTGTAGACAGAGCGGGTATGGCCATGTGCCACCTCATAATTATCACCAGTGTGATATCTGCTCTAAAAACAATCAGGGATGTTCTATGGTGCAATCAGCTCTACAAGAACAATTGTATCTCGGATGGATCCAAGAGCATCGAGTTCGTGGAGTCAACATGACCTATACGAATTCCAACATCATTCAGAACCATGACATCTGTGCGATGAATATCAACCTGGTCGCAATGCACTCAAGGAAAAGCCAGTACCATAATCTGCCGCGGCATGATTACAATTCCTGTCTGACTTGCTTGGTAAACAAACAGGGATGCTCTTTTGTACAAGAGACCCTCCAGCGTCAGATGGATCTTGGATGGATCCAGGACTACCATGATAAAAATCTTTATCAGATCAACATGATTCAAATCTTTGATATTTATCTGATGAATACCAGCTTGGTGGAGTTACATGCCAGGCAAGTCCAACTTGGTTTTCTCACTTCTCACGATTATCAGAACTGTAAAGGATGTTGTGAGAGTAACCAAGGGTGCGCTCTCGTTCAAAGAACTTTACAACACTTGTTAAACCACTGGTGGCTTCCAATTTATCTGTATGAAGACACGCAATAAATCAGTGTGCTTAATGGAAACCCTACTTGGCATCAAAGTCAGGATGTCCGATCTATGGACACAAACCTGGTAAGGTTGCACTGCATTCAAAGCGGGCGTGGCCAGGTACCACCATACAACTATGAACGTTGTAGGGTCTATTCTGAAAATAACCAAGGATGTTACCTCGTGCGAGCAGCCCTCAGAGTCAGTTGGACCATAAAGAGATTCAACCATATTCCGTTTCGGGGTCCGTTGACTGGACGCCGGACTACTTCGCTGATCAAATCAAAGATGTGGTTGTAATATCTGATCCTGAGAGGAACAAGAATGTTTGTACCATCATCCCTCTACTGGACAAATCAAAGGTTCTTAGCCAGGGACTGATTGAAGTTACTTACGATAGTCAGAAAAATCAGAAGGCTCCTGTAGTTATCTATCTACCGGGACCAGTACCATATGAATCAGCTACGGCGATCCCTTACAAATACGGTGCAACAATAATTGAGAATGGAAAGGAAATTCCATTACCCTCCGTCGTGAATATTGCAGACATCAGTCGAGTAACGCGGAGCGGTCGAATCTTCAACCGAGGAGTTGGAGAACCTAACAAGGAAAAGGAACTTCCAACAGAAGCTCCTGATCCACCAGTCAGTCAATCAAGTAATCCCGACCTTTCAAAAAACAACGATGAGATGCTGAAGCTCATCCAAAGGAGTGAATACAACATTGTTGATCAGCTGTTGCAAACTCCTTCAAAGATCTCAGTGCTATGACTTTTACTCAGTTCCGAAGCCCACAGAGAGGCTCTACAGAAAGTCTTAGAGCTGGCCTTTGTGGAACAGGATGTGTCAATACGACAGTTCAATAGCATTGTCTCTAACATCACTTCCTGCAACAACTTAGGATTCAGTGATGAGGATTTGCCAGAGGGGGGTAAAAGTCACAACATGGCGCTCAAAATCACAGTTAACTGCCAGGACGATGCTTTAGCCAGCATACTGGTAGACATAGGATCAGCCATCAACATTATGCCGAAGTCCACTTTAATGTGACTATCATTCAAAGGATCCCCGATGAGGGGCAGTAAGGTCATCGTCAAAGCCTTTGACGGATCTCGGAAAGAAGTTATCGGTGAAGTCGACCTTCCCATAACTATCGGTCCTCACACTTTCCTAATCACTTTTCAGGTCATGGACATCTGGGCAGCATACAGCTATTTATTAGGAAGACCTTGGATACATCAGGCTGGGGCAGTTACTTCGACACTGCACAAGAAACTGAAGTTTGTCAAGAACGATCAACTTGTCAAGGTCTGTGGAGAACAAGCCTTACTCGTGAGTAACTTATCATTATCTACTTGTGTAGAACCCGAGGAGGTTGTTGGAACTCAGATCCAAGCACTTTCGGTGAGCAATGAGAATCAATCATAGAAATGAACCTCTATTTTCTCATATAAAGACGCCCTCGAGGCAGTTGAAAGTAACAATACGAAGGGATGGGGATAACTTGTCATCCCTACTGATAAAAAAGCAAAGAAAGGTCTTGGTTTTTCTGCAAATTGTACCCAGACTGCTACTAACGATGAAGGTTTTCATCCCATCCAGGACTTCTTCCACAATGGAGGTTTCCTTCACCCAGTGCCTCAAACAGTCCATACCATCAACGAGGAAGATCCCTATGATACAGATGAGGAATGGAAGTCCTATCTTAACGAGGACGATTATATATCTCAGGAAGAAGTGCCCACGCCATTTTGCTATCCCGCACAAAGTCCGACATTTATACCAAGGTCAGACGTTGAAATGCTATACGGAGGTTGTGATCCGGAAGGATGTCGTGCTCCATCAAATTCATTATAGGAAGACGCTCTGATGAATGACAACTTTGATCACGACTATTATGGCCCGATGGATGGCCTGCCTATCTGGCAGCTGTACCCAGGAAACTCAGGGCAAGAAAATCAGCCAAACAATGAAGATCAGTTGGGCATCATTGAACAGAATATATGTGTCCCCACCATGTCATGGGATCATTACTCAGGTCATTCAGAAAATATCCAGTACGACGATGAATTGGCACAGCTTGTCGGACTAGAATTCATCAACTACACTTTTCCTGAGGTCAACGTCATCGAGAAAGATGACTCCTCCAGTTCCAAAGAAGTGCGGGACACCTTAGGACAACCAAGTGGAAAATTTGACTTCATGGTCAAGTAAACCGCTCCCGAAAGCTCTCGTATCAGGCTCGAAGACATCCAGCCAACTGGATGGAGAGATTTCCCTGAGAGCACTAATCATATGCAAAATGCAACAAAAGAATCCTTCTATGACAACTCTGCCTGGGAGACAGATTCCAATGATCCTGCTCCACCAGAAATCAGCGTTATTTCTGAAGACAAATTAAGGAAGGTACCAGACTTTGTGATTCAGCGAGGAGTTCGCCGCCAATGGGTTGTTGTCGATGTTCCGAAGATTGTTCATAAGTCAAAGTAATTGCTATCTTTAGCCTTTCACTCTGCCCAGGTGAAACGGATGTTTAGATATGGCTCACTTTCTGTAAATATTCCTCTTCGCTTCGCCCAAAACGACTGAGTTTTGTTTTATAGGGATGTAGTTTCAAGAATCGACTTGTTCATTAATAAAATAACGTCATTTTGTAATTTCCGCATTAATTATTGTTTTCTCTTTTTGCTTTTCTCAGAAAATGGTAATCCTAAAAAACAAATAATAATAAACAAGCAGTTTTCCAAAGAAAATACACTGCACACACTTGCATTTTCTCTATCTCTTCTAAACACAAATCATCATGTCATGCAGATTGCTTGTTTTAAACCCCATTGAAACATACGATCCGATGCCTTCTCCCAACATTGAGTTCCCGATATTTGGGGCTGAAGAAGAAGTTGACGATGAAATTCTAGAAGAGATCTCCCGACTACTTAGACAAGAGGAAAGGTCCATCAAACCACACAAAGAGCCGCTGGAAACGGTCAACTTAGATTCGGAAAAAGAGGGAAAAGAAATTAGGATTGGGGCACTGCTCAGTCCAACTGCAAAAGAGAGTCTGACAAAGCTTCTCAGAGAATTTCCCGATGTGTTTGCTTGGTCCTACCAGGACATGCCAGGGTTGGATACCATAATCGTGGAACATCATTTACCATTAAGATCGGAATGTTCACCGGTGAAACCGAGGTTGAGACGGACTCACCCGGACATGGCCATCAAAATCAAAGAAGAGGTACAAAAACAGATTGACGCGGGTTTCCTTGCCACGTCAGAATATCCTCAATGGTTAACCAACATCGTACCCGTTCCAAAAAAGGACGGAAAAGTCAGAATGTGTGTGGACTACAGGGATCTAAACAAGGCTAGTCCAAAGGACGGCTTTCCTTTACCGCACATCGACATGCTGGTAGACAGTACAGCAAAATTCAAAGTTTTCTCCTTCATGGATGGATTCTCGGGCTATAATCAAATCAAAATGGCACCGAAAGACATGGAGAAAACTTCATCCATTACCCCATAGGGTACCTTTTGTTACAAGGTAATGTCGTTCGGTTTGAAGAACGTCGGGGCAACCTATCAAAGGGCCATGACTACTCTCTTTCATGACATGATACACAAGGAAATCGAGGTATATATCGATGACATGATTGCAAAATCTAGAATAGAGGAGGAGCATGTGACACACCTGTCAAAACTATTCGAGCGGTTGAGAAAGTACAAACTCCGCTTGAATCCCAACAAGTGCACTTTCGGTGTCCGTTCAGGGAAACTCTTAGGGTTCATCGTCAGTCAGAAAGGAATTGAGGTTGATCCTGACAAGGTCAAGGCCATTCGAGAAATGCCTTCTTCGAAAACTGAAAAACAAGTCAGAGGATTCCTGAGACGTTTAAATTACATTTCCCGATTCATATTCCTCATGACCGCGACGCGCACACCGATTTTCAAATTACTCAAAAAGAACCAGGACTGCGTTTGGACAAAGAACTGCCAAACCGCCTTCGACAGTATTAAGCAATACCTATTGAATCCGCTGATTCTATCACCTCCAGTGGAAGGAAGACCACTGATCATCTACTTAACAGTCTTGGAAGACTCTATGGGCTGTGTACTTTGTCAACAAGACGAAACCAAAAGGAAATAGTCTTCCATCTACTATTTGAGCAAGAAATTCACCGACTGTGAGACTCGGTACACTATGCTTGAGAAAACTTGATGTTCTCTGGCTTGGGCAGCCAAACGTCTTCGCCAATATATGATTCGTCACACTACTTGGTTAATCTCAGAAATGGATCCGATCAAGTATGTCTTTGAAAAGCCTGCTCTCACGGGAAGGATTTCCCGTTGGCAGATGTTGTTATCAGAATACGACATCGAATACCACGCTAAAAAAAGCCGCTAAGGGAAGTATTTTAGCCTATCATTTGGCTCATCAACCGATTGACGATCAAGAATCAATCGGGTTTGACTTCCCAGACGAAGATGTCATGTATCTAAAAATGAAAGATTGCGATGAACCGTTGCCCAGTGAAGGGCCAGAACTAGGTTCCCAATGGGGACTTATCTTTGACGGAGTTGTCAATCATTATGAAACGGAATTGGGGTAATCATAATTACCCCTCAGGGTACCCACATTCCTTTCACCGCCAGACTTATGTTCAAGTGTACAAACAACGAGGCCGAATACGAAGCTTGTATTATGGGTATCGAGGAAGCGATTGATTTGAGAATCAAAAACTTGGACGTATATGGCGACTCAGCTTTGGTCGTCAATTAGATAAAAGGAGATTGGAACACGTACCAATCAGGACTGGTTCCTTACAAAGATTACGTGAGAAGGTTGTTACCATTCTTCAACAGAATCGAGTTTCATCATATCCCTCGTGAAGAGAATCACATGGATGATGCATTAGCCACCATTTCTTCCATGATTAGCGTAGGTCAATGGAATGACCTACCTAAGATCGACATAATGCGCCTTGAAAGGCCCGCTTGCATCTTCACGATTGAAGCAGTCATAGACGACAAACCCTGGTATCACGATATCAAATGCTTCCTTCAGAAACAAGAGTACCCACCTGGGGCACTAAGAAAGGATAGAAAACCCCTTAGAAGGCTGGCTGGAAGCTTCTTCCTAAGCGGTGATACACTTTATAAGAGAAATTTTGACATGGTCTTGCTCCGATGTGTAGACAGACCAGAAGCAAACATGCTGATAAAATAAATTCATAAAGGATCCTTTGGCACTCATGCCAATGGACACACAATGGCGAGGAAAATTCTAAGAGCAGGGTACTATTGGTTGACCATGGAATCCGACTGCTACAAGTACATGAGGAAGTGTCACAAGTGTCAGATATACTCAGACAAAATTCATGTACCGCCAACTCATCTCAAAGTTCTCTTTTTCCTGTGGCATTTTTCCATATGGGGAATCGACATGATTGGCATGATCGAGCCCAAGGCTTCGAACGAACATCAGTTCATTCTGGTCGCCATTGACTACTTCACCAAGTGGGTCGAAGCAGCGTCATACGCCAATGTAACCCGACAAGTGGTGGTCCGATTTATCAAAAACCATATCATTTGCAGTTATGGTGTTCCGAACCAGATCATTACTGATAATGGATCTAACTTGAACAATAAGATGACGAAAGAGTTGTGCGCCGAGTTCAAGATCGAACACCATAACTCATCCCCCTACCAACCCAAGATGAAAGGGGCGGTAGAAGCGGCTAACAAGAACATCAAGAAGATCGTTCAAAAGATGGTTGTAACCTATAAAGACTGGAACGAGATGCTACCCTTTGCTCTTCACGGTTATCGCACATCTGTCCGCACTTCAACAGGGGCAACCCCTTTCTCTCTAGTGTATGGCATGGAAGCAGTGCTCCCCATAGAAGTAGAGATCCCATCAATCCGGGTATTGATGGAAGCGAAGCTAACAGAAGCTGAATGGTGTTAGAGTCGACATGACGAACTGAATCTGATCGAAGAAAAATGAATAACGGCGTTATGCCACGGTCAGTTGTGTCTGTAAAGAATGAAGAGGGCGTTTGACAAAAAGGTCCGACCTCGCGTCTTCAGAAAATGAGACCTTGTGCTTAAGAAGATACAATCTTTTCTCACTGACTCTCGGGGCAAATGGACTCCGAATTATGACGGCCCATATGTGGTCAAGAAAGCTTTCTCAGGCGGTGCCTTGAGACTCGCAACCATGGATGAAGAAGAATTTGCCTACCCCACAAATGTTGACGTAGTCAAGAAATACTTCGCCTAAACTTAAAAAAAAAAAAAAAAAAAAAAAACGTCTCGGTGGATTGAAAACCCGAAAGGGCGGTCCAGGAAAAAATTAGAGACATAATCAAAAGTGATCCTGGTGGATTGGAAATCTCAAAGTACAATCCAGGCAAAAATTAGGGATTAATGGCAAGTAACTACGTCTGATCAGTTCAACTCCTCAGCAGTAATGCCATCCATCAGAAGAAAAACTCCAGTCAAGGTCATCTTCGACGGAAGCTCAGGATGCCCAGAATTCAAAGTTGGTAGAAGGATTGTGGTCGTTATGTTTCGATATGGCCCTTTTCCCTTAAATTACCATTTTCGAACTTTGTAAATACTTTATGGAATCACGCGCTTGGCTGATTTCCATCCTATCAATAAAATTTGAGCCCTTGTGCTTTTGTTTGCAATTCTTATTTGTTTTAGCTTTACAGAATGACATTTTAACATGATCAACGAATCTTGAAATAAAACAAAAATGAATTTACTTGTAAAAATTTTCTGCTTTTAAAATAAAGATGGCAATTTCTTTTGACTATTTGACATCGAAAGAACGTCGTTCACTTTCCCAAAAGTAATCGAGCTTCAAAGTGCAGAATCAAAGGACTCCTTCTAAACCAGTGCGCCTGAACGAAGGATCAGTTATGTCAGATGTGAATACTCCATTTGACACCCTCGACCGAGTTCTCATCTCCTAAGACCGAGTTCTCACCCTCGACCAAATTTTGACCACTAAGATTCCCATCATTGTGCAAATCATCATCACAATATGGGTGTATCATTATGCCTCATTAGTCTCCCCAAAGATGGGTGAGCATCCACTATAATCAAACTTAGGGTTTTAAGCCCTCTTATAGCCTTAGACAAAGGATCAATCAAGGAATGACATGATCTTCGACTTTTCTAACCTCTCAAACATCCAAAAATGATCAAGAGGACTCCCACTTCAAGGATTAAGCACAAGGCTGCAACCTTCTAAGTGGATTAACCCTCAAGGTCGCCAGTGTCACCAAATTAGGGTTTTGGTCGACCAGGGCCTCCAGATGGAAATTTTCCCCTGGGCATGAGCCAATGCTTCAAATAATGACCTAATATGCTCCATGGGACCTCATGAACCCAATCATTAAGTCAATTTAGCCTCAGGGGATGCATTCATCTAAAATCAAGAATTAGGGTTTCTTGACCTAATTCACCCCTAAGTTGACTTTTGGGACAAATCATGAGCCAAGACCTCAAGACATGATTTTAGGGTGTCTAATACACCACATTGATCCATTTGCAACAATGTATTGATCCAAGAAGCTTGATTCCCAAGTTTCAAGTTCATCAGAACCACAGTTAGGGTTTCGCGGAAAAAAATCAATTGTGCCTTTGACTTTTGACCCAGGCATGCTCCCAAACCCTAGGACATGATTCAATACAACCTATAACACCTATGAAATCAATCCATCAAGTTTGATTTAGGTCAAGGACTTGATTTCATAAAGGATCGCATAGTTTGGAGTTTATTTGGCAAAAAGTCAACTGTGCACAAAAGTCAACTTTGACTTTTTGAGATTTTTCACAATTATGGTTCTTTGACCCTAAAATGATGTTAATGTGTGATTGGAATCATCATTCATCAAGAAAAATCAAGAAAAGTGGGATAACTTGTAAAAGGGGTAACCATAAAAAACTTAGAAAAATTTCTAAGTTATGAAATAAAGTGGCTAGGGTACAAACTTTGGAGGATCATAACTCCTAAACCACAAGGCCATTTTTCCCCATTCAAAGCTGGATTTGTAGCTCTCATGGCCCTCTACAAAAGCTTCAAACACAACTCATTCCAATTCATCATGGTTTTTATGTTATGGAATTATCAAAATCACAAAAAGTGAAAATGTCACTTTTTTCCAACACTTAGTGAAATTTTCACTAAGTCAGAATCTGCCTTCACTTTTTTCCAAATGTATGAGCATTTTTCACTTGGATCCAAAAGGTATCAAAACCAACTATGATCAAACAATTGTTGTATCATATGAGGGCTTTCCAAAATGGCCAAGAACTCCATCAAACTCCACTTGAGCCATGAGATTTGACAATGCCAATATGCCTTGCTACAAACTGTCATGGCAAGGCAGATTTGGGAGTTTTGCTCGATTTGCTCAAAATTTGCAAAGGGCAAGCAACTCTGATAGTTCCTGGATTGGCTGGAATTTTGGTAAAACAAAGGTTATTCAATGTTGATGTCAAGGTGCTGATGTTGTAACATTGAAGTCTTAACACTGGGCTGTGTTAAGTAGTTAAGTGCTGAAGTTGGATGTCTGATGTCACACAGGTGATGTTGTAACATCAGACCTGCAGAATTAATAACAGCATGACATGTTATTTGGGCACGCGTATTAGCTGGAATTGTGGAGAGTGGTTAACTCATTGGATGAGAATATCTTGGGATGGATATTTCCTGTTACATGGGAGATTTGATTGCAGGTCTGTTGGAGAATTAAAAGGTTGAAGATTTAAAAAGATTTTGGGGATAAAATCTGTTTTGAAGATTTAGTTTTAATTAACAAATCTGATCAAATATTGTGACAAGTCCAAGCCCAATTCAGGAGCTATATAAAGCGCACAAGACCAAAGGAAAAAGTACAGAAAACATTCAGAAGATCAAGAGCAGAAGGCTTAGTGTCTAGAGTTTGTTTAAAGTGCTTGTATTTACACTATTCTAGGGTTTGAATAGGTGTTGAATTTCTGTCCTCTCTAAAGCTGTGAAGCAAAGAGAGTTGTATGATTTGATCGAAGCTGTGAAGTAAGATCAAGGGTACTCAAAGTGGTTTCTTTGAGTGTTTGTAAGGGATTGAGTGGTGTTCTCATACCTAAGTGGTTTCTTAGGTAGGAAGTCATTAGTAGAGTATAAGTTTAGGAGATTGTCAACGGGTTGTTGAGTCTGTAAATTATATCTACAAGTAGTGAATTCCATCCCTGGCTTGGTAGCCCCCAGAGTAGGTTGGTTGTAACCGAACTGGGTCAACAATTCTTGGTGTTATTTTACTGTTATTGCTGTCCATTGTGCAGAGTGTGTTGTTGTGACATCACACCTTAACATCACACGTCTGATACCAGAATTTTAATTGGTATCAAAGCAGGCATCCTGTCTGTCTCTGGGTGAGATCTAGGGATACTTTCTGGTGAAAAGATGGACAAAGAAGTTGGAGGATTCGTCAACAGACCCCCTATTTTGGATGGATCCAATTATGACTATTGGAAGCCAAGGATGACCACCTTCTTAAAATCCTTGGACAGTAGGGCTTGGAAGGCTGTTATTAAAGAGTGGAAAGCACCTGTCATGTGTGAGAAGGATGATGCTGGTAAAGATAAAGAAGGCACCTCTAAGCTAAAGCTTGAAGAAGAGTGGACCAAGGAGGAAGATGAGCTTGCCCTTGGAAATTCCAAAGCTCTGAATGCTATCTTCAATGGAGTGGATAAGAACATCTTCAGGTTAATCAATACCTGTGAAGTTGCTAAAGAAGCGTGGGATATCTTGCAGGCCACTCATGAAGGAACATATAGAGTCAAGATGTCACGACTTCAGATTTTAACATCAAAATTTGAAAGCCTGAAGATGAAGGGAGATGAGACTATTCATGATTTCCACATGAGTGTTCTTGAGCTGGCCAATGCATCTAGTGCTCTTGGAGAGAAGATGTCTGATGAAAAGCTTGTGAGGAAGATCCTTAGGTCCCTACCTAAGAAGTATAAGATGAAGGTTACTGCCATTGAAGAATCACAAGACATCAGCAAAATGAGAGTAGATGAGCTCATTGGATCTCTTCAAACCTTTGAGCTTGGGTTGAATGAGGAAGAACCAGAAAAGAAGCCAAAGAGTATAGCCCTGGTGACAAATGGTGAAGAAGAGAAAGGGAAGAAATCTGAATCCCAGGAGGATCTGTCTCAGGCCATAGTGATTTGGGAAGACAGTTCACCAAAGTATTCAAGAGAATGAATAATAACTCCAAGCCTAATGTCAAGAACATGACTTCTGACACCAGCAAGAAGGATGAAGAGAAAACTGCCCAAGATAAAGGAGTGCAGTGCTTTGAGTGCGAAGGGTATGGACATGTCAAGAAAGAATGTCCCACCTTCTTGAAAAAGCAGAAGAAGGGCATGACAGTTTCCTGGTCTGACTCTGATAGTGAAAGTGAAGGCGAGTCAGCAAAGCATGTGAGAGCTTTAACAGGAGCTGTTGTTTCTGATGATGATTCTAGTGATGGAGAAGTAACTTATGAGGAGTTGGCATCCACCTATCAAGAGCTGTGTTTAAAGAGTGCTGAGATTTGTCAAGAAAACAAGTGCCACAAGCAATAGATTGCTCAGCTAGAGAATGAAAAGACTGATCTTGAAAATGAAGTGGTGCTAGTTAGAGCTCATCTTGATCAAATGACCAAGTCTGTTAGGATGCTGAGCTGTGGTACAGACACACTTGACAAGATAATTCAGTCAGAAAAAGCTGCTGGAGATAAAGTTGGGATAGGTTATGTGGCTGAGGACAAGGGAACTTCAGAAGGAAGCACTTCAGGTTCAAAGAAGGAAGTGTCACAACTTTCATCTCAACATCAGCCAAAGAAGCAGGATCCTACCCCTAAGAAAGTTGATGTTTCACAACCTAAGAAGATTGAGAAGAAGACTAGTCCCTATCAGAAGAGAAAGCAGCCACAGGGAGCTAGTCAGTATATGCCCCCACAATACCATGAGAGCATGCAAGCTGCTCAGTTCAAACAGCACATGTCTCATCAGATGTCTCAACATCAGGACAACTGGTATGGTTATGGGTATGGATACACCAATGTTGTTCCTTATGTATATGGAAGAAGAAAGCCACACCATCATGGGAGACAATCCAGGAAACAACATTATCAGCCGTCTTATGGGAGAAGACATTAACATAATAGATGGCAGGGCAGTTATGGTAGGAGGAGACCACATCATGGATGGCAGCATAGGCAATCTCATCACGGCAGAAGATTCAGAGATGAAAGGGTGAGATACTACTATTGTGGAAGATTTGGACATATGCAGTACTCTTGCTACAAGCTGCATGGATACCCTCAGCCTCAAAACAGATGGAGAGAGCACAGGCCCAAAGTTGTTAAACAATGGGTACCTAAGGAGAAGGTGAAGTGCTTATTGGCTCACTTGGATGACAAAGAGGCTAATTAAGGAACATGGTATTTTGACAGTGGGTGTTCCAAACACATGTCTGGATATAGATCCATGTTTGCTGAACTTAGTCATTGCCCCTCTCATGAAGTTATATTTGGCAATGGGGAAAAAGGTGTTGTTGCAGGAGTTGGGAAAGTGCAAGGTGATGGTAGACCTGAACTTGACAATGTTATGTTTGTCAATGGCTTAAGTGCAAATTTGATCAGCATAAGCCAGTTGTGTGATGAAGGTTACAAGGTAAACTACACTAAGGATGATTGTGTGGTTTCTGATGAACATAATCAGATTGTTATGAAGGGTGCCAGAACCAATGACAACTGTTATTAGTGGACCACTCTTGAAGGAGATTCAACTAGTAATGTTCTAGTTGATGTTATAACATCAGACTATGACATCAGGATGCTGAAAGGTCACTCAAAGTTAACAAGTTCTGATGTGAGTGTTTTAAAAGGAAAGTATTTATGGAGGGAGAAAATTAGTAATTGGTCTTTAAATACTGTAAATCTGGCGCCATACCTCAGACCATCATTCTCTAGTGCAGCAAGATCACGGTTCATCAAAGAGTATTTCTTCCTTCCATTCGTCGTCCTCTACAAGAAGAATCATCTGACCTCATACTGCCTCAAGGGAACCATGTCAAACCAGACGTCGTCTCCATCAAAGAAATATGTCGCTCAAAGCTCTTCGCGAGATAAGGCTAGGGTTTCTTCAGAAGAGGGATTTGCAGAAGAAGCTTTGAATATAGAACTTATCTCAATGATGCTCCCAGAATCAGGTACTTCGAAACCCACTAAGCTAACTTCTAAGAGACTTCTACTATTTTCAAGAATCCTGAAACAAAGAAGGTTGTTACGAGTATGTTATTTGGGGATAAAACTGTGCCGAAGTCATCTACGTCTCAGACTATTGAAGAGAAGCTTGATGTAGACAAAAGGATGGGTAATCTTGCCTCAAAGACTCTAGACAAAGGCATCCCTGTCAAAGGAATTTCAATCCCACTGAATCGGATGCCAGCTGAGAAAGACAACATGCAGGAAGGTAAGTCAAGTCTTCAATAACTTGCAATGACAGCTATTGAAGATGCTGATCAGAGTGAAGACATGCATGAAGAAACAAATGTTGAGGAGAATGTTAGGACATTTGCTGAACCCACTTCTTTTGAAGCAGATGTTGATGAGGAGGTTAGAACATCGCTTAGCGGGGATGCTGAGACTACTGATGTAATTGATGTTGATGACTTGTCTGATAATGAAGTCATTGGAAGAGCAGTGCCTAGTCTGTCCAAGAGACTAAGAAAAGGAAAGATGGTTGAATCGTCGTCAAAGAAAGCATCTGATGAGAAGAGGAAAAAGACTGTTGTTGGGCCAACAAAAGCATGGAGTAAGGTTGATGTGAATCCCAGAAAAAGGAAGCTAATGGAAGAATCTGAATCAGAGTATGAGGTTGAGGATGATGTTCAAGACATCACTCCTATCAGAAAGACAATCTTGAAGAGAATTGCTGACAAGATCCCTGAAGTTCCGGTTGATAACATTTCATTCCATTATGCAAGCAGTGCGTCGATGTGGAAGTTCATCTGTCAAAGAAGACTTGCTCTTGAGAGAGAGATTGGGAAAGAAATTATGGAGATCAAAGAAATCATAGAGGTGATTAAGGCTGCTGGTCTGATGAAGACGGTTCATGGGTTCTCCGAGTGCTATGACAGCCTGGTTAAGGAATTTGTGGTAAATATTCATGTGAAGATTTCAGACAAAAGCAGTGTGGACTACATGAAAGTGTTAATGTGTTTATTTCTCTCCTGAAGTTATAAACAAATATCTAGGAAGAAAAGATGAAGAATTTGCTGAACTAGAAGCCACTGAGAATGATGTCTGCAAGGAAATAACTGCTGGTCAAGTTAAGGTGTGGCCCTTGAAAGGGAAACTGCCAACTAGCAAACTCAGTGTTAAGTATGTTGTCTTACACAGAATTAGAGCCGCAAATTGGGTGCCTACCAATCATAAAACCACAACAGCTGTGGGACTAGGGAGGTTTATTTATGCTGTGGGTACTAAGAAGAAGTTTGACTATGGAGCATATGTGTTTGAGCAGACTGCAAGATATGCCACCACTAATGCTATCAAACTGCCTATAGCATTTCCTTCACTCATCTGTGGAGTTATGATGAAACAACATCCAGGCATCTTAACAAGTTCAGACACAGCATGTAAGAGGAAATCAGCTTTATCTTTGCATCCCAAACTGTTTGCTGGGAGCCATGTTCCAGACATTGTTGAAACATCAAGCTCTGGGATTAAGAAGGTCAGTACAAAATCTGAACTGATTAAAGAATTAAGGGCGACCTGCAAGGATCTTGACATGGTTATCAAGACCAGCACCGACAGGAAAATGAAGATTGAGCTGATGGTTAAAGACTTGGAACAAGGGAAAGACAATGGTGACACTGAGGACTCCAGGTCAGATGAGGGTGAAGAAGATGCTGACGGTACCAGCTCGAATGAAGACTAATCTCTATCTGCTGTCCTTAGATATTAGTTTTGTTAATAGTTTGGTTTTGACTATGCTTGGTTTTGTAATTTGAATATTGTGCTATTTTATGCACTGTTTATGTTTTAGTTTCCTTCTATGATTTGTTTTGCCTGTTTACTAACTGAGAGGCTAACAATGAGAGCTAGGGTATACTGACTATAGTTAATAGGGCTTCTAACTGAAGTTTGCCTAATTATGGCTAAAAAGGGGGAGAACATAGCCAAAGTTGTCAATAGGATTATTGCCATATGCTACTGATGTGATGCAGAGATTAAGGGGGAGTTAGATTGATGCTACTAAAAGGTGTGTAGTTGCATAAAGGGCGAGTTTTGACATTTGAAGAGTGCAGCCAAGCAGACATCTATGGGGAGTAAATTGCTGCACATTGTGAGCTTCTGAACAAGCTGTGATTTTGGTTCATGTTTTCAAGGGGGAGCACCAATTGGCTGTTGTCAATAATGAAGATGGTGATGCAGCAGATCAAGTGATGAAGACTATGCAAAGTATCAAACTGCTGCTGATTGAGAGTTTCAAATTTCTGAAGATTATTCCGCTGCTAAAATCTCTGAAGGTGCAGAGTGCAGAAGTTGTTTGCTGAGTGCAGAAGTTGTTTGCAGAGTGCAGAGATTATTTTAGCCAAAATTAGCCAAAGGGGGAGATTGATAGTTCCTGGATTGGCTGGAATTTTGGTAAAACAAAGGTTATTCAATGTTGATGTCAAGGTGCTGATGTTGTAACATTGAAGTCTTAACACTGGGTTATGTTAAGTAGTTAAGTGCTGAAGTTGGATGTCTGATGTCACACAGGTGATGTTGTAACATCAGACCTGCAGAATTAATAACAGCAGGACATATTATTAGGGCACGCGTATTAGCTGGAATTGTGGAGAGTGGTTGACTCATTGGATGAGAATATCTTGGGATAGATATTTTCTGTTACATGGGAGATTTGATTGCAGGTCTGTTGGAGAATTAAAAGGTTGAAGATTTAAAAAGATTTTGGGGATAAAATCTATTTTGAAGATTCAGTTTTAATTAACAAATCTGATCAAATATTGTGACAAGTCCAAGCCCAATTCAGGAGCTATATAAAGCGCACAAGACCAAAGGAAAAAGTATAGAAAACATTCAGAAGATCAAGAGCAGAAGGCTTAGTGTCTAGAGTTTGTTTAAAGTGCTTGTATTTACACTATTCTAGGGTTTGAATAGGTGTTGAGTTTATGTCCTCTCTAAAGCTGTGAAGCAAAGAGAGTTGTATGATTTGATCGAAGTTGTGAAGTAAGATCAAGGGTACTCAAAGTGGTTTCTTTGAGTGTTTGTAAGGGATTGAGTGGTGTTCTTATACCTAAGTGGTTTCTTAGGTAGGAAGTCATTAGTAGAGTATAAGTTTAGGAGATTGTCAACGGGTTGTTGAGTCTGTAAATTATATCTACAAGTAGTGAATTCCATCCCTGGCTTGGTAGCCCCCATAGTAGGTTGGTTGTAACCGAACTGGGTCAACAATTCTTGGTGTTATTTTACTGTTATTGTTGTCCATTGTGCAGAGTGTGTTGTTGTGACATCACATCTTAACATCACACGTCTGATACCAGAATTTCAAACTCTATCCATCTGAACACCTCAAGGAGAGACCAAGGAGGAACCAACTCTGATCCCAAGCCTCCCAAGTCTTTGGAACCAAAAATAGCATGCCAAACCTAGAAATCCCTAAAGAGGGGACAAGACTCCAATTTTGTTTTGGAGCATTTAATGGATGCCCCAAGGTGGCATGGACTGAGCCATTTCCAACTGAATTCAGTCAAGACTTATCCAAGACCAAGGGAACCAGCAGCCTGTGCCCTAACCTCTAGTCAATGGCTAGAGGAAACTTGGATTCTCATTGCTCAACATTGGCCAAACCTATGCAGTAGTTGCCATTCACTATTCCTTGCAAAACAAACTTGCTCTACTATAAATAGAGCTCATTTGTGATCAGTTTGAGTACACCAAAGCCATCAAACAGATGTTTTCCTCAAATTCTCCTTCTTCACTCCAAAATTGCCTTCCAAAGCAAGTCACTATCGGGTTTTGAGTTTGAGAGCTATTCCAACCAAACCAATCACACACACACCTCATAAACATCATATAGAAGTGATCCAAACACTTAAACAACATCTGGAACACTGATTTCTCAAAATCACCAGCCAGCTGCTCAAGGTTTTAACCAAGTTGCAATTGGGATACCATCTTCAGTTCCAGATCATTTCCATTCATTCCAAGCATCCAGACACACTCCATAGCACCTAGGGAAGTTGTCCATATCCTTGGAACCAAGCTGCAACACCTCTAACACAAAACACGATCACCAGCTGCAAGAGGTAAGCATGAGCTCTTCTAACTCTATGATCCATGCATTTTTTGCTGCACAATAATTTGGCCATATGTTCATAATCATGCATAGAGTGTTTTCCCTCAATCGATTGGTTTGTTTGAATCGTGTATGGAATTTCTGAACCTTCATGCAAATTTGAGGGTTCTTGAGGTTTCTTTTTTATTTCTTATTCCATGCTTAAAATAAATGAAATTAAAGACCATAGACATGATCGTGAGGTTGAAACGAGTAGTTTGATATGTAGATTGCATGATATAATCAAGTATTCAGTGAGATTGAATAGAAAATGCAAATCTGCAGAAACAGAGGGTGGCGCATGTTCTTCCCCTTGTTCTTGGCGCCCTTTTTGAAAATTCAAATATTTGAATTTTTTGATTTTATTTAATTGATTCAAAACTTAATTTCTCTCTGAGTTTTAATGATTTTAAGTTGATTCTTTTTTTAATAATTCACAAAAATGTTAAAATATTTTATTTTCCCAAAAAATCCCAAAAATATTATTTATTTCATATACTTGATATTTTTTGTAAAGAATTAATATTTTAATTGTTTTTTAACATTTAAAATACTTTCTCCTTCTTGATTTTTCAAATTTTAGTGATTTCCAAACATTTTGTGGATCAAAACCTGATTTTTGAAACATTAATCCAAGATCACAATTTGTTTTCAACATGTTTAACAATTTTGATCATTTTAATTGAATTTTTTATTCAATTAAAATACATTTTGAAAAAAAATTAGGGATTTTGATTAATTCAACCCTCATCAAACTTTTTCAAACTCTTTGGGCCTCTAATAGAGTGTAAGACCCAACCCCCCTTGAAAACCAAAACATTTTTGGGCCTCAGTCATTGTATAAGACCCACTACGTTTTCAAAAACCTCGACGCGATCGTCGTTTTCAAACAAAAAACATCTGGGCCTACCCTCGTGTTATAAGCCCCATTTCTTTTCTTTAAAACTCTTTGGGCCTCTAATAGAGTGTAAGACCCAATCCTTTGTAAATACAAACCTTTTTGGGCCTCAAATGTTGTATAAGTCCTGTTGTATTTCAAAAGTTCGGCGCGATCGTCGCCTGTTCAAAATAAAACCTTGGGCCTCTCCTTGAGCTGTAAGCCTCATCACTTGTATAAAAACAAATTATTGGGCCTCTAATAGAGTGTAAGACCCAATCCCCTTTTAACCAAAACCTTTTTGGGCCTCAGATATTGTATAAGTCCCTCTACGGCAAAAGAAAATCTCGGCGCGATTGTCAGTTCAAAAATCAAACCTTGGGCCTCTCCTTGAGCTGTAAGCCGCACCACTTATATAAAAATAAACCTTTGGGCCTCTTGAGAGAGTGTAAGACCCATCCCTTTGTACAGAAAACCTTTTTTGGGCCTTAGTCACTTGTATAAGTCCCTGTACAAAATTCAAAACCACAGTGCAATCACTGATAAAACCTTGGACCTCTCCTTGAGCTGTAAGCCCCAACAATCTTTCCAAAGCACTTTCTCCTTTGATTTAGAATATAATATTGTTATCAAAGCTTTCTTTGTTGAACAAACTAACCAAACAGCATGGAAGCTCTACAACCGAGTAAGTGTTTACCCGCTTTCTTTATCCGCTTTCATATATATATATATATATATATATATATATATATATATATATATATATATAACTGTATTATGGGGCTGCTCACTATAAATCTTCTTTCACAAACCTTTATATACTTGTAAAATATCAACTGTGTAATACTAATATAGTTATTTAGAGTTTTCCCCGGCAACTACGTCTAGCACTAGGTAAAGCCTGTTGGTCACTCTTAAATACAAACAAAATTAGATCCCCATAGGATTACCAGACACAGTCTTCCCTCCTCTTGGGGTTAAACAATATGGAGATGTGAAAGGCAGCATTCTTGGTGAACCCTTTCTCAGACTGCCACCCTTGGAAATTGTCAAAGAAACTCTACTCCCCAGAGATGATATTTTCTCCGTGAATGGCATCTCTTGAGTTTCTTCCAAATTCTTGAACTTCCTGGCTTGATCTATTCTCTGTGAATAGCATGTCTTGAACTTCTCGGGGTTTGGGGACCCATAGGCTTCCTAAAAGCATCCCCGCCTCCTCTTGGGCGTTATACAAGGACCCTTCGGCTTCTTAAAAGCTCTCATGCCTTCTCTTGGGCTTAGTACGAGGACCCAGAGACCTCTACAGGTATAGGAACAGAACCTAGTCATCAATTTGCTAGAGCTGTCTTTCTGAGTCAAGTATCAGACCAGTTAATGGGTTGACCTTCATCCTTTAACCTACCAGCCTTCTCTTGGGCATTATACAAAGATCATTCACTACGTGATAATCGATTTCTCAAAACACCCGTAGACTTGGACAGTCTCAATACCCTTTGGATTTCCCGTTTCCTTAAAGAACAGGAAATAACCCTGATCCTCTGATTAATCCTAAAGCACAACAATACCTCTAATCGTTCCCTTCATAAGAACTGATTTTCTCTTTCATCCAACATACTGGACCTGTCACTAAACTGAAACAGTCGCATGCAATAGCCTCCTCTTAGGCTTTGTATAATGATCCTTCCTCAGTGAAGTCAGCCTCCTCTTGGGCTTTGTACAAATGATTCTCCCCAGCGGAGCTAACCTTTTCAGACTCTCTTATTGAGTCAAATCTTCAGCCTCCATCTCGGGCTTCGTACGAGATACAAATCACTCTCTTGTTGAGTATAAAAGAATCTCTTGTTGAGTCAAAATCTTTTAGCCACTATCTCGGGCTTCGTACGAGATACAAAAAACACTCTCTTGGTGAGTATGAAAGACTCACTTGTTGAGTCAAACCCTTTTAGCCTCTATCTCGGGCTTCGTACGAGATACAAAACACTCTCTTGTTGAGTCAAACCCTTTCAGCCTCTATCTCGGGCTTTATACGAGATACAAAAAACACTCTCTTGTTGAGTATAAAAGACTCTCTTGTTGAGTCCATCAATATTTCACCCTCCATCTCAGGCTTCGTACGAGATACAAAAACTCTCTTGCTGAGTCAACCTTTTTTAGCCTCTATCTCGGGCTTCGTACGAGACAGATAAAAAGCACCCCCTTTGTTGGGTCAATAGCCTCCTCTTAGGATTTGTATAAGGAAACCCCCAGTTGAGTCAATCAACCTTTTAGCATCAAAGTTGTGCCTTGTTCATAGCATACAAACATCAACAACTCCTTTTCCCCCATCTAATTGCTGTAAGCGACAAGCCTCTGGATTACTTACATCCACGCCACTGTCCCTCTTTTAGCATGAGAATTTCCTAAGGAAAGATGGCATTGCTCTACACTGAGTTAAATTCTTCTCCTTCAGGTTAAAAATCCCCTATAAAGGAAATTATGGCATTGCTGGATTCATATATCCCAGTTAAAGTAATTCTCCTTTATGACCAGTCACCCAACAGTTGTGACAAATAGATCCTCTTTAGAGATGACAAATTCTCTCTAAAGTCAAGACCCTTCAGCTTCACATCTTGGGCTTTGAATAAGATACAAATAGACCCTTCAGCTTCACATCTTGGGCTTTGAACAAGATACAAACCACATTTAGCTTCACATCTTGGGCTTTGAACAAGACACCTAAACAACCTTTTTCCTCCCATAGAATAGGAGGAACTACGATCGCTCTGATTTCCCTGTTTCGTTAAACGAGAATACGTAGGCATAAGATTGAAAAATCTTAGCGAGCACACTAATCAAAAAAACCCAAAATCCGGTACCTCCATCAATCAATCAAAAAGCATCAGTCTTAAACCTCCCACCAATTGCCCAGGAACTATTTTAACAAAATAACCTAAGAGAGACCCACAATCTTTGTAGCATCTGTAAACCAACAGTCATCTGTTTAAACTCAGTATGCAAGCAGGGTTAATTGGAGACATCTATTTCCCTTCATTCATCAGCTTCAATAAGATAAAAAATGAATCGAGCTGTAGTACCCCAAAGCGATAGTGCTTCACAACCACACATAAAACTCGCGCTACACTTGCAAGTTTTGAAGATTACTTGCAGAACTAAGAAATGGAGAGGTGGAGAGATTTTGAGAGAGTTTGCTTTGTATCTTTATCGGTGTTTTTGTTGTGTGTTGAACAAAGGAGAAATGGTCTCTTTTTATAGGAAAAACCAAATGGTCCGGGTATTAGAGACACAGTGGACAAAAGCTTTATCCATAGGGGAAAAAATTAGGGTTTACATGGCACTTCCTTCAGCCTTTGATCTCAGTCAACCTTGGGGATCACAATGTTGAACCATGCAGCGAAGGATATGGTGAAGGTCTGTTACTTTCATCCTTCAATATCCACTCCAAAAACTCTTTTTATTGTGTTATGAGAAAGAAAGTGAAAAGAGGTAATAGTTGGAATTGAGGATTACGGATTCCCTGAGCATGAATACACCTCTTTTATTTCATTAATCCAATATGGTGTCCCAGAAATCTTTTGGCTATGTCAGGAGAGAGTGAGCTCAAAGAGGCATTGTTTAGTGACTTCACGAAAATTGCCTTATAAGCAAGGTATCTTCAGATTTTCAAATAATACAAGAGGCACATGAAAATAAACTAAGTGCATAATGCCTTATTGCTTAACCATACGTGAATACTATTTTAAATTCTCATAACTTTATGGCCTTTGATTCAAATGACAACATTTTGGGCCCAATGGAATTTTGAGATAAATCACATGTCCATGAAAAAAGAAAATGTCACAGGAACAAACTTAGGAAATTCCAAGTTAGAAAATCTAATCCTCCCATGGCACCAATTTGAGATGTTGCACTTTGGTGAATATTTATCCAAATGAAAAATTCTTGCACTTAAGAGAAATTCTTTCAAGACTCATAGGTGGACTCCAAGGATGTTCATTAACACATGGAATAATGTCTCAAGACTTGGGATCACACTTTGCTTGACATGAAAGACAATGGTTGACTTGTCTTGGTAAAACATTTGATTTCTTGTTGAAAAAGACTTCTTGCATGCATGTAGATTCAAATGGTTGCATTTAGAGCCAAAAGATGTCTTAGGGAGACCTTGTCCTCTTTATGCAAACCTTATATTCCACAATAAAAATAAACAACTTGCAAAATGAAATGGTTAGTTAACGATGCACACATGATTGAAGTCTAAATGTAAGTGCGAGATGATACGACATGTAAGGTGTAAAATTTGGGGTACAACAGTACCAGTTGGGTCTGAATCCTTAAGAAGAGACGATTAGTCTGTGTATGTTAGTCACCACCAGTTGCTAGTGCAGTTGTAATTAGTTTGGTTATAGTGGATTAAGTCCTTGTGTATAAGGCGAAATCACCTTGGCGGGTGGACTTGATTAACTTGATAGTTTTCAAGTGAACCAGGATATATCGTGTGTCTTTCTCTATTGCTAGTTTATTTGTGATCTTTGTTTAAGTTTCATAAAAAGCTTTCATTTTGAAAACCCAATTCAAACCCCAATTTCTTGTGTTTTCTCACACCTTCAATTGGCATCAGAGCTCCGGTTCTGATTTTGATAAAAAGTTTTATCAACACTTCACCGTGTTCAGTACCGATCGAGTATTTATGTGAGATATCATGGCTACACCTAATGTTAATCCTGTTGTAGAAAACAAAGATCATTACAGTGCCAAACCACCAGTCTTTGATGGTGAAAAGTTTGACTACTGGAAGGATAGAATTGAAAGTTTCTTTCTTGGTTATGATGTAGATCTTTGGGATCATGTAGTCGATGGCTACACTCACCCAGTTGATGCTTCATGTGTTAAAGTGTCTAGAAGTGCTATGACCAACCAACAAAAGAAAGATTACAAGAATAATCACAAGGCAAGAACCATATTGGTAAATGTTATCTCTTATACTGAGTATGAGAAGATAACAAATAGAGAAACTGCCAAATCCATTTTTGATTCTCTGAGAATGACTCGTGAAGGAAATGCTCAAGTTAAGGAGACAAAGCTCAAGTTAAGGTGTTAAGGTGTTAAAGTTCTTATATTGAATATTAACTTCTTTGTGTCTTTCAAGTTCTTGTATGAATGAGAAGAACTTTGGAGAGATATGCTTGGTTCTGTCACTTTTGATGTAACATTCTTTCATCTGGGTAACACATGCATCATTGTCTTCATATAAAATTGTTAGATTATTATCAATGGGTAAACTAGATGCTCCTTAGATATGTCTAGTTACCGATCATAACCATCTACATTCTTTGCTTGCTTCATTAAGAGCAATTACTTCAGTATAATTTGAAGAAGTTGCTACAAGTGTTTGCTTTTGTGATCTCCATGATATTGCAATGTTACCATATGTAAATATATATTCAGTCTGTGATTTAGCATTATGTGGATCTGACAAATATCCTGCATCTGCATAACCAAGTAAAACTGGTTTTGTATTGTTTGAATAAAACAAACCAATGTTTGATGTACCTCAAAGATATCGAAATACATGTTTTATTCCTTTCCAATGTCTTTTTGTAGGAAATGAACTGAATCTTGCTAATCAATTTACTACAAAAGCTATATCAGGTCTTGTATAGTTAGCAAGGTACATGAGTGCCCCAATGGCACTGAGGTATGATACTTCAGAGTCAAGATCTTCTTCATTACCTTCCTTAGGTCTAAATGGATCATTTTTAATGTTAAGTGTTCTACCCATCATTGGAGTACTTAAAGGGGTTTCTTTGTCCATGTTAAACCTTTTCAATACCCTTTCTGTATAATTTCATTGATGAACCAATATACCATTTTTAGAATACTCAATTTGTAAACCAAGGAAGAACTTTGTTTTTCCCATATCTTTCATTTCGAATTCTTTCTTTAAGTAATATCTTGAATCCTTTATTTCTCTATTAGTTCCAATTATATTTAAATCATCAACATAGACAACAACTATTACAAAATCGGATATTGTTTTTCTTATTAAAACACAAGGGAAAATAGGATTATTTTCATAGTCTTCTTTAAGCAAATATTCACTTAGCCTATTATACCACATGCGCCCTGATTGTTTTAATCCATACAATGACCTTTGCAACTTAATTGCATACATTTCTCTAGGTTTTGATGTCTCGGGCATTTTAAATCCTTCTAGGATTTTCATGTATATATCAATATCAAGTGATCCATACAAATAAGTAGTAACATCCATAAGATACATATCAAGATTGTTAAATACTGATAAACCAATTAAATAGCGAAAAGTAATGACATCCATTAAAGGAGAATAAGTTACCTGATAATCGATTCCTGGTCTTTGGTAAAAACTTTGTGCAACAAGACGAGCCTTGTATTTGACAATCTCATTTTTCTCATTTCGTTTTCTTACAAAGATCCACTTATACCCAACCGGTTTCACATCTTTTGGTATAGTCGTAATGGGACCAAATAATTTTCGATTTTTTAGAGAATTTAATTCCGTATCTATTCCATCATTCCAATTTTTCCGATCATGTCTATTTTGACATTCATTCATTGTTCTTGTTCGGGATCATCATTTTCATTCATAATTTCACATGCAATGGAGAATGAAAATATTTAATCTATATTTATATCATTTCACTTCCACAAAGTTCCCGTATCAACATAATTAATTGAAAGTTCAAGATCATTCTTGTTTTCATTTTTCATTATCAATTATCTCGATATCATCATCTTGTGCTTCTTCGAGAGCACATTTTTCAATTGTGGATTTATTATTATCTAGTGTCTTTTCAAGATCACTGTAGCGGAGAAATTTGTGAGTGTAAGCTATTGATTAACTTACCTCATAAATGCAAGAGTCGCCACCGCACATTTATTTTATCTAAAAGGAAAGGAAAAAGGGCGAACAAAACCTAAACAAGTTCTAAATAAGAACAAATAAACAGAGACTGGGTAAGGGGGTTGGTTACGCTAAGGGAAGGTGTTAGCACCCAAAACGTCTATAGTACTCTATAGGAACCCTTTGAAATATCTACGCTTTTTGGTTTGAAAAGGTTTGTTTGAAATGAGATTGGGGAGATGAGAAGAGAAGTATTTTTTTAAGATTTTTGTGTTTGGATAGACTTATCGCCTCATGCCTACGTACCCACAAAGTGCAATATAGGATCAAAACCTCGTAGTTCATGGTAAAAATAACAAAAATTATTGGTTATGAATCATTTTATCTTGAAAAGACATCTTGTCATTAAAAAGACAACTTGTCATTCTCAGTATCATGCCCAGCTCCTCCCTAATGGAAAGCACAATGAGCCTCGGGCTTATACCACCACTGCGAATCTTTCGAAGCAGCAGGTGATGCACGGGTCTGAACAAGTTTCTTTTGAATTAAACCAGAAATCAATTCTGTATAGGTCATCGAAATTGGATCAAAGTCCTTCTGAAAATGGCCTCGTTGATTGTTCTGTTGATGAGAGCGTTGTTAGGCAGGAGTTTCCTTAACAATAGGATTTGAATTGATAACAGGCGTAACAGATGCAACATGTTCCTAATGACTGCTTCTATTGCGAGATCTTCTATATTTCTCTCGAGAAACGACATTGGTCTCTCCATCTTTCTTCTTGGCAAGTCCTCCACCATATTTCTTGGAACTTCCAGCAGAATTACTATCTTTTGACAAACGTCCTTCACGGACACCTTCTTCCAATCTCATTCATATATTTACCATCTCAGTGAAGTCACTCGGAGCACTAGCAATCATACACTCATAATAAAAAGGACTCAGAGTTTTCAGAAAGATTTTGGTCATTTCTTTTTCTTCCAAAGGAGGATTAATTTGAGCAACAATCTCGCGCTACCTCTACGCGTATTCTTTGAATCTTGCACTACTAATAAAATTATAACAGATTCCACAATTTTAACTCACATATTAATATATTACTCCCTCTGTATATATATATATATATATATATATATATATATATATATATATATATTACTCCCTCTAATTTTTATTTAACAAAAAAAAGAACCATAATTTTTAAATTTAATGAATAATCAATGTGTATATAAATCAAATAAATAATTATTTAATAAATTTAAAAATATTTTTTCTTGTAATAGCTACTAGAGAAAGAATTTATTATAATTTAAATATTAATTTAATTATTTTAGTTGGTATTAATATGAAAAATATTATAACAATAATTGAAAATTACGTTATATACATATATAATAAAAAATGATCGGAATAATAAAATTATATAAATACTAAAATCTAAATTTTATCATGCTCATGCCTAATATATTTCCAACTATATTCCCTCAATTTCATCGTGAAAGTTCTAATTTCTTTATTTTGAAGAAACTTAGAGTTTGAGAAAAAACCCTTTTAAATTGATCCAAATGCCATAAATTTTTCTTGAACCATTGCACAATATCATCACCACCATAATCCCTACTAAAAACATCATAAAAAACTCATATTCATTCAAGTTTATTTTTAACTCTATTTCAAAAAAGTTGTCGAAATTTTGAAATAAGGCTAAATTGATGAAGAGGAAGTTGCAAGGAGTCCGAATCGGCAAAAAAATGGAAAACTCATCGGTGTTCTTCGCGTTCTTGATATTTTTCACGTGTGTAAGCTTTGATTCTTTATTTTTACTTGATTTTTTGACATAAACTTGTTTCTTCACTTAATATGTTTCATATCCTTTAATCATTTGTGTAAAATAGATTGAAATGTGAATTTCCAAAAAATTGGTGTTCATGTGCATCCCACAGTAAAATGACTAATTTTCAAAAATTTAATTTATTCATTGTTGATTTTTGAGCATGCCATTGTGTTTGTGAGATTGAGTAGATAAATTTTCAGTGTTCATTTGTGTGATTTCGTAAAAATTTGAGACAGTTACATATGGATCAAAGAGACTAACAGTGTTTTTTTTCTTCAAAATTTGCATTTACATTGCTAGTGTATGTTGTATATCTTTTCTCATGGAGGAAGAAGATGAATATGGGTAAGACCCGCACATACCCATATTCAAAATTCGAATAGTTTACTTACGCCATATTGCTCGAGCTTTCATCATCCGAATAAAATATTTTAATCAAACTTGATTGAAAAAAGAATGAGAGGTTTATACTTTCCAGCTCCTTGAATAATTGAATGGTTGGCATACGCCATATTGCTTGAGTATTAGTCTTCCGCTAATAATTTATTCAAGTAACTTGAACGAAAAGGGAATATGAGGCGCATGCCTCGCTGTTTCTCAAATAAACGGACGGTTGGTGTAAGCTTCATTCCTCGATTATCCGTCGTCCGCCTAAAAACATTCAACCAATCAAACCTCTTTTTCGCCTTATTGCGATGTCAAACCTTTTTTCATAAACGAAAGATGTTTCATCTCGAGACGATGCAAAACAACATTTATTTGTTATATGTGAGTAAGCTAGCGACATTTTTCCGCCAATACTGATATGCGTATCTATTCTGTTGTGATGCAAACGTCCCATTTTCTCCACTATTTTGGGTAGTAAGTAATGTTTTCTGCTCGATTGTGACTAAATAGCTTTTGCTAAAATTGACAATAAAACAAACATTTTCTACCCAGAACTATGTAGTCTTGAGTTCTCCATCACACATGGAGATACTTAGGAAGGAGATTCAAAGTCTCGTCAAACACCCTAATAAAAAACTTATTTTTAGTCTTTTTACCCTTTCCACTCAAACTTTTAATAACTAAAAGAAAGAAAATAACAAAAGTTAACATTCCATTTGCAAGGCCTTACATTGTTGGTAGGCTAATATATCTTAAGGTCACAAGGCCTAGTATGCTTTATGCAAACATTAAGTTAGTTCATGCATGAGCCCAAAAAACCTCCCTAGGACGGTGCAATGAGAGACCTCAGATACATCAAAGGCATACTATTTTTAACCTCTATTGACCTTACCCTAAGGCCTTTTGTGATTTAGATTGGGGGACAAAAATCTATCGCACAAATCTTGAACCATAACCATTAGAGTTCACCTAGAAATTCACCAACTTAAAAAACCACTTCCAAAACTTGAGAACAAAAGAAGAATCACCTAAAAAAGGCATGGTAAACCATATATATATATATATATATATATATATATATATATATATATATATATATATATATATATATATACTAGTTTGTAACCTAACAAGCATCATATTTTCATGTGTTGAAATTTTGATTATTCAATTACATAATTACAATTAGGGATGACAAGCAGGCATACCAACCGTATTTAAATTTGGGTTGTAAAAGCATGCAAAAAAGAGAGTGGAATGGAACAGACATAGTTAAAGGTGTAGACTTAAAATCTGGGTCCACCTCGCAAAAAAGTGAGTGTGGAGTAACACTCTATCTTTTAAACATAAAAATTAAAATATTATGTTAATGTCCACACAAAAAAAATATAGGTCTGACACATTCGAAAGTGGGAGTCTAAACTTTTGACCTACATCGCATTAAGGTGTGGGCAAAACGACCATGCTCAACGAATAGAGTGGTTTTTATACTCCTAATTACAATCGAAAATTTTTAATAATATTTTATTAAATTGATATATTTTATAAAAATACCGTCTAATTAGTAAATTTTAATTTTTATAAAAATTATTAAATAATTAGTTACATGAAAGTTACTAAAAAATAAAGAGATTACTTGTTATGCACTGTGAGTGTAAAAAGTTTTACATTATCAATACATCACAATCATCCGTTGGTAGTACTTTTTAAGTAATTAAAATAAAAGTCAAACATTTTACATGAACTAACGGTTGTGATTAACGGATAGTGTACAAATTTTTACAATTTCAACGCATATCAATTAAATTTATAAATAAATTGATCCATTATTATTATTATTATTATTAAATAATACCAATCTATTATTATAAGGGGTGAATGAATAGACATTTTAACTTAGAGTACTGTAATGGTCAACCAAACATTGGTATTTTAAGGAAAGTTTGTAGTGTCACTCAATCTTAAAATAATTCACTTTTTTTCAATGATGTGAATTTTAAAATTTTATATATATTCGATTCCACAATATTAACTAACATATATTAATATATTACTCCCTCTGTTTATCATATATATATATATATATATATATATATATATATATATATATATATATATATATATATATATATATATATATATTACTCTCTCTAATTGTTATTTTTAAAAAAACTTGAATTTTAAAACTTAATGAATAATTAATTAAATTGTGTATATAGATCAAATAATTAATTATGTAATAAATTTAAAAATAAATGTTTTCTTGTAATAGTTACTGGAGAAAGAATTTATTATAACCTAAATATTAATGTAAAATTTTAATTAATATTAATATGAAAAAAATGATAACAATAATTGAAAATTAAGGTTATATACATATATAATTTAAAATGATCCGAATAATAAAACTATATAAATTGTAAAATCTAAATTTTATCATACTAATGCATAAAATATTTTCAAATATATTCCATCAAATATATTTAAATTAGGATTGTCAGTGAACCGAACCAACTCGAAAATAGTTTAGAACTTAGTTCGACAATTAATTCTTTGATTTAGGTTCATGAACTAAATGAGCTGAATATGAGCGAAAAACTATGTTCGTTAATTAAATGAGCTGAACTTAAACTATACATAACTCGATTCGTTAGATTCACAAGTCAACTCGATTATATATGAGAATGATTATTTTATTTTTAAGTGTAGGTATAAAGATTTACTCTAAAATTTAACCATATATTGTTCTTTATGTACTAGGTATGGCAATAAAGTCGACAATTGCATTTTTCTTTGGGGTGGAGATGACTTGAAGAGGAAGATTAATTGGATAAGTTGGGAAAAAGTTTGTCAACCAAAGAAGGAGGGGGGATTAGGTGTGAAACATTGTGGAAAGTTCAATCTCGCTTTACTAAGTAAATGGAAGTGGAGGATTTTGAATGAGGAGAACTCATTTTGGACTAACATTCTTTCTTGCAGGTACGACGATACTAAAAGAGCTATGCGTTTAGCGACTCCTCTCCATTCCCGGAGTAAGGTGTCTCTTTGGTGGAGGGATCTTTGTGCGGTTGGTCATGAACCAAATTGGTTCACGTCGTCTTTTTCGTGCAAGCTTGGGGCAGGTTACACTTTGGAGTTTTGGTTTGATTGTTGGATAGGTACTTTGCCTTTCAACATTCTCTTTCCGGACTTGTTTCTCTTGGTTGAAGAGCCTCATGTGAAGGTGGCGGAGATGGGGTTTTGGTTTGAGGATGAGTGGCGGTGGTTGTTCCCGCTTCTTAGCATCCACGATAATGATCCGGCGGCGGTCCAACAGACCGATTTAGGGTTGCTTTTAGAGCAAGTGAGGCCGGTCAACTCCCGCGCCGATAGCTTTGTTTGGTGGAAAAACGTCAACGGTTTTTCGGTTAGTAGTGCTTATAATTCTATTCTTTCGTCTCTTACTCCAAATTCGGAATTGAATGACAACATTTCTCTAGCTTTTTCTCGTCTTTGGAGTACGAAAGTACCTAGTAGAATTTCAATTTTTGGGTGGAGAATGATTTGGAATAGACTTCCTACGAAGCAGGAATTGTGGAAACGTGGTATTTTGACGGGTCCACATTCTTTGGTGTGTCCGTTGTGCTTTGGAGTTGAAGAAGATGTAGATCATCTTTTCTTGACTTGTCCTATTTCTAGAGGTTGGTGGAGAACTTTGTGCGATTGGCTCCGCGTGGATCATATTTCTTCGGCTACTTCTATTGTGGAGGGCCTTCTTTTGTTAGATAAGAATTGTAAGGCGACTTGGAAGTTGGATACCGGTTGGTTTTTTGGATTGGTCGTTTGTTGGGTAATTTGGAAATGTAGAAATGATATTCTTTTTGAAGGTTTTTTCTTGTTCAATTTGGATGGGGTGGGGCTTGTTAAGAAATTATCTTGAGAGTGGTCTTTGGTTTTGTTTAGAGGTGGTCTGAAGGTTTCGTGGTCGGATTGGTGTGTTGATCCATCGATTGGTTTTGGTTGAGTTGGTTAGGTTGTGGTGTCTTTTGGTTGTGGTTGAAACATTTAATTTCTTTGTATTTTGGGTTTAGCACCCCTAGTGCTTTTTAATTCAACCCCTTTGCTTATCAAAAAAAAAAAAAAAGTCACCCTTGTTGAAGACATTATGAAATTTGCTAAAAATAACATGTGTAATGAAGGTTGCAAGTGGAGTAATCATTATGTGATGAAAATGTATAGTAATTTTTTGTGTACTATTTCATTAAAATTGTAAGTTTTTTAAATATTTAATAAAGTTATGGGTTTTTGAGATAAATTTAAACTTCAATTAAATGTTATTTGAATTAGACTTTTAAATGTGTCTATTGAAAGTTGTGTAGTTTTTGAATTTTTAGATTTTTAAAACAATGTTAAATTTCATACTCTGTTCTTTTATTTTAATATTTTCTTAAAATAACATTAATTTAAAATGTCAAATATATAAAAATAAAATAGACTTAAAAAATTATTTTTAAGTCCGTAAAATAAATTAGTTGAACCTAACGAGATAAATCAAATAGTTCGTAAATTTTTAACGAGTCGAGTTTGAATTTTAAAAAAAAAATCATGTCAAACTTGAACTGAGATTTGAACTAAATTAATTCTTAACGAGTTGAGTCGAATTAAGGCAAGCTCGACTCGACTCGACTAATTATCAACCCTAACTTAAATGCATATGTAAGAGATTAAAGTAATCAACGAAAATGACTAAACCAGACATACCAATCCTCATAATCACATTATTCACAAAAGTTTTGTCCATAAAAAGCCACAACACACATAAACCATTACCTCAAACACACCAAAACTAATATTCATCTCTCTAGCTTCAAAAAAATGGCTTTCATCAATGTTTTGTCATTCATGATACTACTTCTACTCATAACATTTTCACCAGTGACAAATGTTGAAGGAGCACGTAACCTTCAAAACATACACGAAGTTTCCAAAATTGATTTGCCAATAGCACTCCCTGCTCTACCAGCACTCCCTGCTCTACCAGCACTCCCTGCTGCAGTAGCACTCCCTGCTGCTGTAGCACTCCCTGCTGCAGTAGCACTACCTGCACTCCCTGCTGCAGTAGCACTCCCTGCTGCTGTAGCACTCCCTGCTCTACCAGCACTCCCTGCTGCAGTAGCACTCCCTGCACTCCCTGCTGCAGTAGCACTACCAGCACTCCCTGCTCTTCCAGCACTCCCTGCATTGCCAGCACAGCCACCTTAAAAAGTTCTAAGCCATAGTTGCCTACTGTTCCACGTGTGCCCAGGCCATAAGTACCTAAAAAGTTCATGAAATCTATGTATTTCTAAGTATTGAACTTGTTTGTTAAATGTTGTTTCTGTTGAAGTTTATTTGTACTTTATGATTATGTGTATTGTATTAAAGCACATGTTGTGTTCATAAATAATTTCATGTGTATGTTTTCCCATCGTCTAAAGACTATGGAGGAATTATGTGATATCAAATTGTCATAATGACTTGTATTTGTCTATGAGTGAATGTCTAATTATTTTGGATTTTTAAATTGGTCTTTTTTTATAAGCAAAATTTATTGACTAGTAGAGAATCCAACTACAACAATAAATTATTTGAACTCACTTTCTATGAAGGATGGTAGAGAATCCACCAAATCACATCAATTAGATAATTAATGCCATAAAATATTACATAAATTGGATAATTTAGTCTTGACTTTCATATAGACTAATTATTTGAATTTCTGGAGCAAGGTCTTAGAATCCAATGTTTGGTTTTAATTATTCGATAAATATTATGGTCCGTTTTTATTAAGGTCTATGAAGGTCTTATAATGTTTTATCCTTTTATTTAAACAAAAATTATAATTATGGTCTATGAAGGTCTATGAAGGTCTTATTATGGTCCGTTTTTATTCGATAAATATTAAGGTCTACGAAGGTCTTATAATGTTATATCTTTTTATTTAAACAAAAGTTATAATTTTTTTTAAATGAGTTTTAAATAAAAAATTTGGTTTAAATAATTATTATTTAAGTATTTTATCATTTTATTATATTTTTTAATATTAATTTTAAAAAAAATTACTTAAATTTAATGTTATTTTAAAATATTTTTTATAATTTATTTTTTGGAGAAAAATATACTTTATTCCAAAAATATCAAGAGAGTACAAACCGATCAAAAGATCCAGACAACCAAGAAAGTTCAACCCTACTCTGGCAGCACTCCCTGCATTGCCAGCATTCGCTGCTCTACCAGCACTACCTGCTCTTCCAGCACTCCCTGCATTGCCAGCACAACCACCTTAAAAAGTTCTAAGCCACAGTTGCTTACTATTCGACGTGTGCCTAAGCCATAACTACCTAAAAAGTTCAAGAAATCTATGTATTACATTCTAAGTGTTGAATGTGTTTGTTAAGTGTTGTTTAAGTTATTTGATGGTGTTTGTGTTGAAGTTTATTTGTACTTTATAATTATTTGTATTGTCTTGAAGCACATGTTGTGTTCATAAATAATTTCATGTGTATCTTTTCCCATCATGTGAAAACCATGGACGAATTATGTGGTATCAAATTGTCATAATGACTTGTATTTGTCTTGGTCTTTTTTTATAAGCAAAATTTATTAGAGAGAGAGATGTGTAACTAACTTTCTAATTTCTCTAATGCAAAATTCAATTCTGATACAAATGTAATTACATTTGGGTTTATATAAACACCAAACTCACCTTAAATTCAAATCCAAATAAAACTCAAATACAAATATAAATGAAATGTAAACTAAACAATCGTGAATGTTAAATTACACTCAACCCATCCCTTAATTCACATTCAAGTTAAAATTAACAACACCAATTACATCCCTCAAATTGATGAAGTGTTCAATTTTGATTGTTTTGATCAACACATCTGTAAGTTGCTTCTGAGTGCTGACATGAGCAATGTAACACCCGGTTTATTTATTTATTTTTATTAAATAATATTGTGTGAAATTCATGTGTTACTTGATGTTTATGATGCTAGATGGACCCTTAGGTGAAGATTAATGACCTTAGAAATGTTGAATTTAAGGTATCTGAGGTGTTTGAGTAAAATTGTAGAGATTTGGGGGTGGTGGAAAAGTGTTAATATTATTATTATTATTATTTAAATTAGAATTATTTAAATAAATAATAGTGATAGTGATAATTAAATAATTATTTAATTATTATGGTGATGGTGAAATAATAAAATAAGTAATTACTTTATTTAGTAAGAATAAGAAGATTATTTAGAAATATAATAAGAAAAGAGGGAATTGAGATCAGAGTCAAAACACGTGAAAAGTTGGAGAGAATGAGAGAAAGAGTTAGGGCTTGAAGAAGGAGAAGAGAACACCACTGTTGAAGTGAAATTGCTAGGAATAATCGGGTAAGGGTGAAATCTCCTCTTGTATAATGTGATTGTATGTAGTATGTGGGTGGGTAATTGTTCACTGTATATTGGTTTTTACTTTTTCGGTGTTCGGAGTAATTTGATGCATGATGATGTTGATTTGTGTGTTTGATGAATTGGGTGGTTTGTGAATGCTTAGATTTATGTATGTTGTTAGGAATTATAGTGCAAAACTGAAATAAATGAAGTGGTATGAAAATTTGGGTTTTTGGGAGGTGTTGGAACTGATTTTCTTACTAAAGAATTTTAGAAAAATTATTTTTTTCAGGGTGTGACCGGTTATCAGTTTTGGTGTAACCTATTTCATTTTCACAAAAAAATAGCGTAAATACTGGATTTTTGTGGGGTGTAACCGATTACCGGTTTTGGTGTAACTGGTTACACTGGGAAGGAAAAATCAGAATGTTATAAAATTCATAACTTGAGCTTCGGGTGTCCGATTGAGGTGTCGTTCGAAGCGTTGGAAAGCCGATGCAATGTACTTTATTTTAAAAATAGTTCTAGTACCTGGAATCAATTTAAATGTTTCATGATGGTGTTGTATGGAGTGGAATTGTATGTTGTAGTGTGGTGACGTGTATGAATGTTGTTGTTGCATGCTATGTTACTATAATGTTGTTGTATAATGCTTGTAGTATGCTTTTTGATGTTGTTGTCCAGTATTGGCGTAGTACATTGATTAATGGTGAACATAACTGTACATGTTGTTTTTGTTGCATGTCTTGTATGAATCATGCATCATGACGTTGGGACGGTGGTCCGTTTTAGTGAGCCTCAATCCTATGGTGGGGATTGGGTGCGAGTAGTTGATTCCTATGGTGATGGAATTAGTGAAGCGTTACCGATGGTGATGGTAACAAAATTTTGGTGGGCCTTAATCCCATTGTAATGGATTGACTGAGAGTAGCTGGTTCTAGGTGGGAATCGGTGAAGCATTGCCTACGGTGATGATGAGGATTTTTGGTGGGCTCTGATCCTATGGTGGGGATCAGAGCGAGTGAAATTGATAGTTCACTATTGGTATCAGATGCATTGATTCGTGTTGTTGATTCTCATTGCATTGCATACTTGTTGTATTTTGATAATTGGATTGTTTGGAGTGTGAGTTGTGGAATGCGTGATTATGCATATGATGTTGGTGTGCTTACATATTATTATGCATTTCTTTATATGAATGTGATTTCTCACCCATTCTATTTGAATGTTACCTTTACATGGGCATCGTGCAGATAATCCGTAGTAGAGGCTTGGATGTGAGTTGAAGAGATTTCTCTTCGTTATGTTTTTGTTGAGTCAGCGCCTTCTCTGATATGTAACACTAGGGGTTAAACGCTTTTGTGTTTATTTTATGTTTGGGGGAGAGTCTCATGTTTATCTCCTATGTTTGTTACCCTTATAATTATTATATGTTATGAGCATGTTCAAATATGATAAACTGTTCGGTAGTTGATGTTTTTCTGCTACAAATAAAAATTTGAAGTTCAGTTTATTATTATTACTATTAATATGTTGTGAAATTTTATATGTGTTACATATTCAATTGTATGAGTCGGTTGGTGTTAAAGTAGTATCCTAATTGTTAATTGATTTAAAATTACTCTGATTTTATTTATAATTACGCGGGGATAATTAGGATGTTACAAACAAACTCAAGTGCTCCATTCTGAACCTGATTGCGCAGAAAATTGTACTTGGTATAAATATGCTTGCTTCTTCCATGCAGTATTGATTCTTAGTGAGACTTATGGAAGATTTGTTGTCAATCATTAACTTGACTTATTTGCCTACCTTGAACTTAAGATCCTGCAGCAAATTCATCAGCCAAACAGCCTGACAAGCTGACAAAGTACCAACTATGTATTCAGCTTCATAGGTTGACAATGCAACCATCAATTGCTTCTTAGAACACCAAGAAATAAGAGCCCCTAGATACATAAACAAGTATCTTGTAGTGCTTTTTCAGTCAACTCTGTCTCCACACCAGTCTGAGTTAGCGTAGCATACTAACTCAACATCGCCTGATACTACAGATGCAAACAAAATTCCATGCCTCAGAGTTCCTTTTACATATCTCAGAATCCTGACTGCAACTTTGTAATTTGACCATTTTGACTTACTCATAAACCTACTCACCATTCCAACTGCATAACAGATGTGAGGTCTGATGTTACACAAATATCTCAGACAGCCAACCAATTGTTTGAAGGTTGTAGCATCTACATCCTCACCATCAGAATTAGGGTCTAGCTTTATGATTTGTCTCAGTATGTGTGACTGCTGACATACAATTTATCAGCTCAAATCTCTTCAGTATCTCAAGTTCATACTTTTGTTGGTACAAAATAATTCTCTTCTCAAAATGCAAAACCTCCATCCCTATAAAATATACCATATTTCCAAGGTCAGCCATATCAAAAGCATTCATCAACACCTTCTTATTTATCTCAAAAGTACTGCTCCATGTCAGAAGTATGTCATCCACATAAAGACACACTAGAATGACATTCCCTTCAGAATATGAAAAAGATAATTTTCGTACTTGGAAATGATTTTTAGTGGTGCATACTGGTGTAGGATTATATGCGGTGTGTATGTTGTGGTGTGTTATTCTGTACAAATGGTGTGTTATTACTTGCTATGTTACTATAATGCTATTGTTGAATGCTTGCAGTATATGTTTGGTGTTTGGTGACCAATTTTGTGTAGTACAATGATTAAGGCGAATATTATTGTATATGTTGTTATTGTTTCATGTCATTTATGAATCATGCATCATGGTGTTTGGACAGTGGTGCGCTTTTGGTGAGGCCCAATCTTTTGGTGGAGATTGGATGCGAGTAGCTGGTTCTAGGTGGAAATCAGTGAAGAGTTACCTATGGTGATGGTAACGAATTTCGGTGTGCTCTGATCTTATGGTGGAGATCGGAGCGAGTGAACATGAGAGTTCACGTTTGGTACCACATGCATTGAGTCATGAGTTGAGTCTCTTTACATTTGCATACATGTTAAATTATGACGTGTGGATTGTGTGAAGTGTGAATTGCGGATTGGGTAATTATGCATATGTTAATTATGTATTCTCATATTATTATTATGCAATTTCATTATATAATTGTGATTTCTCACCCCTTCTGTTTGAATGTTGCCTTTACATGGGCATCGTGCAGATAATTCGCAGTAAAGGCATGGATATGAGTGGAAGGGTTAATCTTCCTTATTGCTTTTGTTGAGTCGGCGTCTGCTTTGATGTGTAACACTGGGGGATGGAACGCTTGTGTCTTTGTTTTGTGTTTGGTGGAGATTTTATGTAAATCTCTTATGATTAATAATTTCTTATAACAACGTTATGTTATAGTTATATTTTGAAGAATTAAATTAATCAGTTGTTGATGCTTTTTACTGCAAATAAAATGATGATTCTTCTTATTTTTAAATTCAATATATGTTACATATCCTATTGCATGATCTGGTTGATGTTGATAGTAGCATCCTAATTGTTAGATTGTTTTAATTTACTCTTATTTTTATTTATAAATTACGCAGGGATAATTAGGGTGTTATATAAAGTAGGATCAAAGATCATTTTATGAGATATGCAAATTGGTATAAAAGCTTTTTATTTATAGGCCAAATCATGGTATAAATTTGGAAACAATCCATGGGAGAAATAACACTCTTAATCAATTATGCCAATCGATTATTACATGTGAATAATCAATTGTTCAAACCACAAATGGAAGGTTTTCATATTTAGCCATTTCCAAACATTAAGAGATTGTCCCAATCAATTGTAGGCATTACAAAGTGAAAATAATTGATTATAGCTTTAGGGATAATTTATTATCCTTTGTAAAAAGGCTTGCATTTGATTAGACATTTCCCTTAATCAATTGACTAGGCCTTAAAAATATTTTATACAATTTTAACAAAATAAGATAGGCTTTTCAAAGGTTTTAAGGGTGTGCATGTGTGTGTGATTTTTCCTTGGTAATTCCAAAATTACCCTTGTGTCTTTACAAGACATTGGCCACTCAGACAGACACGACTAGATAAGTTTTCGCACATTCTCACTTTCACAACTATGAAGCTTCAACCCTTGGTTTCAAAACTTTTGAGTATTCTAGCTTGATAAGTCTTGAGATATATTGAGGTTGATTACCATCATCAGAGAGTTGAAAGGCCAAAACATCGGAGAACCTAGATGAAACCACAAATCATCACTTGAACATCACTGATGACAGATTTTCCTTTAACGAGATAACTTGATGAACATCTGAACAAAGACATCTTGAAAAGGATAGCATCTTCGACCGCTTGAGCTATCTTCAAGCGATAAGGACTTTATTAGATATCATTGAATATCAAGTGTTTTAATCATCAAAATCAAACAGTTGATTGTAGGATTACTATTAACAAACTTCACCACTTTGGATCACCTTGACAGTACATACAAGCACATAGATTCACATTATCTCCTTTCTTTATGATGACAACGTATCTCTCATAGAGGCAGTAAAAAAAAACAAAAGGGCGAACTTTAGAGTGGTTGATTAAACTCCTACTCACACGAGTAGAGAGTATACTCTATTTCCCCTGAGAATACACTTCTCCCCCCATTTGGCATAATCAAAAGGCGGGAAAAACAAAAAAAAAGATAAAAAATCAAGCATATAGTTCACATTGATCACACGATATTTACTAGAAAATGGGAAATACTACTTCATAATTGGAAGAAAATACAAAGAGAAAAGTTGCAGCATAGATCAGGTGACAACAAAGCAACAAAGAAAGCAAATAGGAAAACAAGGATACAAGCAAAAAAAACCTAATCACTCTCATCATCATTATCTTTGATCATGCCTGAAGAAGTCATAAATCAAATTTTAGTTTTGAAGAGCTTGAGAGCTAAGTGACTGCCTCTTGAATTTTTCCTTCTTTGCATCCTTATTTGATCTTGTTGATTTTGGAGATGAACTTATTCGTTTTGGAGAATGGTGTTAAAGAGAGCATCATTATAAGTGGTTTGAGGGATTTAATAATCAAAATCCCTCAGAAGGTAATGGAATCGACACTCCGTTATTAATCTTCAATCTCATTAGGCTCATGGTGTTGTTTCTTACACATGTATATCCATTATCTAATTCTTCTTCCTCTATGTTGAAGCCAACAAGCTCCAAAGTCTTTGTGATTAATCCTTTTAATGGTAAGCTCATATTTTTCTTCTTGATCCCCATAATGTGATGAATCACTACACTAGTCCAATTCGTTTTAACTTTATTAACTAGAACCCATATGGCAACAACATCGGCTTTGGTAAAATGGATAAAGTTGATTTTCCTTGGCTAAATAGTGAATAAGATGAATATTTGGGCGCACCACGCCAATAGTAAAATGAGCATGAATGATAGAGTTTGGATCTGATAGGAATGGTAAAATGAGTATAAATGATAGAGCTTGAATCTGATAGTAATGAGAAAGCAGTAGTTGAAAAACAAAAATAATTAGCTTCTTCAACGCCATTATAGTAAGAGTTAGTGCAAGGAAGATTGCATGAGCCGACAAATTATTCAAGAGACAAGCGGATTCGATGTTTATTATCTTCGAAAGTGAGCATCCCACCGGAAGTGAGCATCCCACCCACATAGTTGAGGTTTGAAATAATTGAAAATTGAAAATAATATAATAAATTTAGATAAAATTTTAAAAAATCAATTACACATAAATAATTAATTTTAATTTAAAATAAATCATGAGTAAATAACTAATTCATCTTATATGTTAGGTTTCATATAAAAAAATGATGTATATTATTTGTAAATAATAAAACTACGACTAAAGAAAAATGTATTTATTTTTGTAAAATAAATAAAAACATTTTTTTGAAAATTTTGATAATAAATTTATTTTAAATATTCTAATTTCTATAAACTAATTATTAATTTAGCGTCAAATTTATTTATTTTTGTTATTTTTAAAATTATTATAAATTTCATTTTTTTCTATTCTTTAAATTATGATTTTAAATTTCAAAACCGTAATTGGTGGATGTTTTGTATTTTTTATTATTTAAGTATAGAGTCGGAATTGTAATTGACAGTTGTTTTATATTTTTTATTATTTAAGTATAAAGTCGGAATTACATTTGGCAGTTACTTTATATTTTTATTATTTTAGTACATGGCCAGAACTGCAATTGATGATTGCTTTGATTTATCTATAATGGGTCTATTCAATTGTTTTGGCGGATCCATGTTGCGAATTCGGTATAATAGAAGTGTGGTATGATCCATTTTTCACATCTCTTCTTAGTTTCTTCTAATTTTTGGTTGTTTGTTCGTTCTAACATGAATCACTGCAGCAAGAATGTTATTTATTCGAGAGTCAAGTTTTGGATGAAGATGCTTTTCGAGAACATCCAAAGTTTGGAACAATAAGAGAGGAACTTGATTCGTTGATTAGACTTAGAGATTAGTGATGATGAAAGAATTAGAAGTATTGAGAGACACATTTCATAGATCTCTATTGCAAAAGACAACAATGATATTCAACTTATGTGGATGCGAGTTAAAGATGACAATGATGTTGGCGATATTATGTATGGAGATGATGATATCATTTTTATTGCTGTAATCCCTTACAAATATTGTGGCGTTAAATGTTTTTATTTGTTGTTTGTGTTGTTGTTTTAGATGGTAATATGTGATGATAAGTGTTTTTATTTGTTGTTTGTGTTGTTGTTTTAGATGGTAATATGTGGCGTTAAGTGTTGTTGTTGTTTTAGATTGTTGTAATTTCTTAGAAATATTGTATGTGTTCTTGTTATTTATTATTAAATGCGAAAGATCTTTGTATTTAAAAAACGACAGCTAACGATGAAAGAAATACTTAATTAGCAGTTGATGGTAATCTAAGATTGATATTTGACAACAAAATAAAAACTTAATTATAATTAGTTTTAACTGTGGAAAACTAAGTTTGGTTGTGATTAAGAAGACGACATAATCCATATTTTCTCTATAACTTATCAGCCGAGTCCATTTTTGTTTTAATATGTGTGCTTATTTGATGACCTTTCTTGTTTCCCTTGATACTTTAATCTCCTTCATCAACAGTCATTGCCTTATTTGAAACGAGGGTATATATATATATATATATATAAATGGATGCTACTTTGATATTTTACCTGCATAAAGATTGCAAGACAGTGCAAAATTCAAAGAAGAATAGTTCTTAATTTGCATGATATAACACATTAAATGAATATGTGATCTTTGATTTAAAGTTCACATATAGTTCCCTTGACATAATGTAACAAAAAAATATTTGGAGCATAACTCCTTATGTTTTCCCGTAAAAAAAAAACTCCTTATATTTTCCTCAAATAAATAGATCCAAATTTTATTTTTGAGAGACATGGCAATGATATAGAGTCTATATGGACCACTATATTTTTATTTAATGTGGCATGTTATGAAACCTAACATCTCACTCCACCTTTTATCATATCTAATACTCCATCAATCTAATACTAATACTACTAAGTAAAAATAGTTTGATGGACAGTTCCACATGCATGAACAACGAGTGACGTGAGAATTGAAGATGTGATTGAAAGAAAGAGGTATAAACAAAAGTAAATGTTATTCAAATACCATTATTATGTTATGAATAAATAATTAGTAGAAATTATTCACTATAAATCTATTTGGTTAACGTATTTAGCCACAAGGCTACAAAATATTTATCACATCACATAGCCAACTTCCACAAAAATCCAATTATTATTTTTAATTATGTTTAGAGTGGCGAATTTACATTTTTCTTGTTCGGGTTACATTACTATATATTAGCTTCTTTCTGTGATGTTGGGGATTTGTTTTTTGAAAAGGCAAAATAAAGCAAGTGTCCCTGAAAGTTGATTAAATCTTCAATAGGAGACAAAATGTTTAATCTCTTAATTTGAGTAGATAAATAAAAAATAAAAGATACTTGCAATCCATAGGCGCTATAAGCCAGTATACTCTAAGTTAGTAACTAGTTGATTTGTAGGGTGTCATTATTCTTTTGAGGTCGGCCAATAAAAACTATTCAATATAAATTTTTTTTAAGACATTTCATGGTTTTTTTTTCCACCGTGTGGTATTTTTATAAATACTCTCATATTTTGATGATATATTTTTAGACGTGCCCTATGATTTAATATTATTTCGGAGATATATCTACGAAACAATTTAAATCTTAAATAGTCACAACATATCTCCTCATAAACAACAAAAAACCTGAAAACCACAAAAACATTCTCTCAATTCTCTTAAAGGAGACACTTTCCCAATCCACAACAGATAAACACAAGAAAACATTTCAAAATAAACAGAAACATGGAGCCACATGGTTGAAGGGATCCTGTCTACACTGGTTCAGTTCTACGATCTGGGTTACCATTGCTTCACTTTCCCAGATTACCAGCTCACACCAACACTGGAAGAGTATTCTCACCTAATTGACTTACCTATCACTGATCAAGATCCATTTTCTGGACTTGAAGAAATTCCAAAGGATCAAGCCATTGCAAGAGCAATCTCTTTGGATGAGTCAGAAGTCAGTACTCAAATGACCACCAAAGGAGGAATCCAGGGTTAACCAGGTAAATTCCTGATGGAGAAAGCTCCATACTTTGCCAGTATAGGAAATATAACTGCTTTCGAGGATGTTTTTGTTCTGCTCATGTACGGGTTATTCCTCTTTCCCAACATTGACAACTTCGTCGACACCAATACTATTAAGATATTCTTGATTGGGAACCCAGTCCCAACCTTGCTCGCAGATGTTTACCGTTCTGTACACTTAAGGAATTTGTACAGTGGAGGGATAATCGCATGCTATGTACCGTTACTCTACAAATGGTTTATTTCCCACTTGCCCAAGTCTGCTACTTTTTAGGATCACAAGAGTAATATGAAATTGTCGTAGAGGATTGTGTCTCTTACCAATTCAGACTTAGATTGGTACAATCGGATTTACGAAGGGATAAAGATCATCGACAAATATGGAAATTTCCCCAATGTACCCCTCAATGGTACTAAATGAGGGGTCAACTATCATCCAATTTTAGCTCGCCGTAAACTTGGATACCTGATGAAGAATATCCCACATAATGTTCATCTGGAAGGTCTTTTCTTCAAGGAAGGAGAAAATGACAAGGCACTAAAGAAAGAAATAGTGCATGCCTGGCAACATATTCACAAAAAGGGAAGAGAGTCCCTTGGGAGGCCAAACTGCATCTCTGCAGAGCCTTATCTCCACTGGGTGCAAACTAGAGCTATCAAACTAAGGATGCCTTACCCCCGTCAAGAAGTTGTTCCCTTAAAGGAATATTTCCTTTATTTCATGTCTGATGCGGAAAAACTCCAGATCGCTCTCAACAAAGTACAACGCGAGAAGAACTCTTGGAAGAATAAGTACCAGATTCTTAATCTAGAATGTCCCAAGATTCATGAAATTTTAAAGGAAAAGGATGCTCTGATTGAGATATTGGAGCAGCATGCCATAGAAAGTCAGGAGGAATGAGGAAATTTGCTCACTCCTTTCGCTTGGCAAAGGATCGTCGACCCGACAACGGTTGAAGGAGCCCAATCAATGAAAAGAAAAGTTCAGGAACCAGCATCTGAGCTCTCCTCAGAGAGAGCTCAGGATCCATAGGCCTAATTTTCCTTATCGCGCTTTTTAAAATACTATACTTTTCCTTGTAAAATACTGCAATCTTTCGAGTTCAATAAAAGGGTCTCCCCCTGCTGTATGATATTTGTAATTTAATTGTTAAAAGTTCTTTTAGAAACAAAAAAATAAAAAATATATCATTATTTGCATGTCATTCATCATTCTCACATAACACATCTTATTCTTTAAGTCTCGCATATGTGTCGCACTCTAGAGTCAAATTGTCTCATTCGTACAACACTCACGCCTATAGACAAAAGAAAATGGAAGATCTCGAGGAAGAGAATAGAGAGTTGAGAGAAGAAATCAACGCTCTGAAGGGGAGTTTGGAGAAACTCCACCATGACATGCAATCCCTGGCAGCAGCCTAGGAACAACATCATCAAAGGACTGTAATCTCGAAGATTACATCCACACCAGCATTTGAGACACCTGGCAGTCATCCTCAGTACAACATGCCTAAAGGTTTTCCCTGGGGCATGCCTTTCAACTTTATACCTGAAGGATACATCCCCCCGGTCACTAAAGACCCGGAAGTCATAGCAGGAACCGCCAAACCTAAAGGTTACAAACTTTAAGTAAATGAAGATGCAAGGGTTACAACAGAAACTCCTGAAGGTTACAAACTTCAGGTCACTGAAGCGCCAAGAGTTATTGCCGTAATGACTATACCACAGCCAGTGGTACACACAGTCCTAGAAGGACAGATTCCGCAAGCGATTTCTAGTGGAAACGAAGAAGTATACGAAAGGATGAATGAATTCCCGGAACAATTCTTGGAAATGCAGAAGGAACTGGATGCCATTTGCGGTCAGGACTTATTTGGCAAAGACGCCTCCGACCTTTGTTAGGTCCCTAATGTAAAGATACCGCACAAATTCAAGGTGCCCGACTTTGAAAAATACAAAGGAAACTCTTGCCCTCAAAGTCATTTGGTGATGTACGCTCAAAAAATGTCTACCCAGAAAGAAAATCAACAGCTACTAATCCATTACTTCCAAGACAGTTTAATCGGTGCCGCACTCAAATGGTAGATGGGTTTAAACCGCACCAAGATCAGTACTTTCAGAGATCTCGGGGTAGCCTTCGTTCAGCAGTATAAATACAACATGGACATGGCACCAGATAGGGACCAACTCAGAGCAATGTCACAAAAGGATAAAGAAACCTTCAGAGAATATGCTTAGAGATGGCGCGAAATTGCCGCCCAGATCTGTCCCCCTCTCGAAGAAAAGGAAATGACAAGATTTTCCTGAAAACATTTAACTCGTTTTATTACGACCGAATAGTTTCCAGTGCGCCCAGTGACTTCACTGAAATGGTGAACATGGGAGTACGCCTTGAAGAAGCAGTCCGAGAAGGACGATTGGTCAAAGATGCAAAGCCATCTAGCAGTACTAAAAAATACGGTAGTTCTTTCCAATAGAAGAAAGAGCATGATATCAGTAATATCTCTCTGGGAAAGCAAAGGCGAAGGTATCAACCGGTAGCAGCACTAACTCCTGCTATCAACCCAGCGCCAGCTCTGGCATATCAACCTCAGGTTGCTCAGAGCCAACCAAATTAACAACAGTATCAGCAAAGGCCGCAACAGCTTCTTCAGCAGGCTCACCCGCAGTACAATAATAGCAGTCATACTACACGACCATCAGGATTCGATCCTATACCGATGTAGTACGCATAACTGTTTCCACGTCTACTGGCCAAGGGGCACGTCTAAACCAGGACTCCTCTTACAGTACTAGAAAATCCACCTTTTTGGTTCAAAGCAGATCAAACTTGCCCTAACCATCAAGGAGGATCGGGACATAACATTGAGAATTGTCTCAGCTTCAAGTCTGATATATAAATGCTCGTCAGGAACGGGGTTTTATCCTTCAAAGATACTAATCCAAATGTTCAGACGAACCCATTACCGTAACGTGAGAAGACTACAGTGAATTTGATAGAAGGAGAGCTTGTCAACAGTTATCAAATTCACAATGTACGCTTATTGGGAACCAACCTGGTAAGGATGCATTGCAACAGAGAGGGGACTGCCATGTTCCATCTCACAACTATCATCGGTGTGATATCTGCTCCAAGAACAATTAAGGGTGTGCCATAGTACAAGCATCTCTACAAGAACAAATGGATCTGGGCTGGATTCAGGATCACAAGATTCGTGAAGTAAACATGGCCCATGCACATCCCAATATTGTTCAGAACCACGACATCCGTGCAATGAACGTCAATATAGTGGCATTGCATTCAAGACAAAGTCAGTATTACAATCTTCCGCGAGACGATTACAACACTTGTCCGATCTGCTCAAAAGATAATCAGGGATGCTCTTTTATACAAGAGGCCCTCCAACGTCAAATGGATCTTGGATGGATCCAATATTACCATGAAAGAAGTGATCATCAAGTCAATATGGTTCAAATCTTTGACATCCGCTTATTGAATACCAGTCTAGTGGAGTTACATGCCAAACAGGCCAGACTTGGTTTTCTGGCCTCACATGATTATCAAGACTATAAAGAATGCTACAAAATTAACCAAGGTTGTGCGCTTGTGCAAAGAACTCTTTAACATCTGTCGCTCCCGAAGGATTCACATCCGACGGTACAAACGCGAGAGTGGCGCAGAAAAGACAGAGTCGCCAGCAATGTGTATTTATCCCGAGAGAGGGAAAGGAAACACTGCATAAACCTGAAGAGAAAGGGGGAAAGACATGGTCATCGCAACCATAATCTGGGTTCGGGAGTCGGTTATGGGAGGGGAAGGTGTTAGCACCCCACGCTTCCATCGTACTCGATGGGATCCATGCTAGTTGTCTAAACGGAGGGTGAGTTGTCCTACTATCTATGGCTGAACAAAAGAAAACGGGGATGGGGGTGACTAAGACGGACTCGGTAGGACATATTCGATGCCCACATACTCCCTCAGTGCAATGGGAAAGTCAGAGTCAACGTAGTTCGGACGGGAACTGTGGGGGAAGGTTGCTCGCCAAGACAATTGCTGTCTTATGCCTACATATCCTCAATCAGACGAGAGAGAGGAATCAAAGCTAATGTAGTTCGTGGGTACGACCACAGATGGGTAAGTGTTTTTTACGTGAATGACGAGCTCTTTTCTGAAAATGAAATTTGAAACCCAACAATCCCGAAGGATAAAAAGATTTGAATTTGTTTTTGTGTTTTTTAGACAGAAGTGTTTTCTTTTTAAGTTAGTTCATAACTTGCATTGCACCAAAGTCTAGGGCACAGGGACGAATACTTAACGAATCGTCCCAAGACAGGACGCCCGCTAAGCACTCGTGCGCAATACACTTTATCTTTATTAAGTGTTTTCAAGAAGTTTTGAGATGAGAAGAGAGAAGACCCAAAGGAAACTCTAAAGGGAAACTAAGAGTCCTAATGTTATAATGCATGGGTAACCTATGGTTAGTGAGGCTTAGGAGAGACGACTACCTAAAACCTAATGCTAATCCTACTCCAAGCTTAATAAAAAATTAAGTTGGACTAGGAGAGACGAGCCTTGTATTTGACAATCTCATTTTTCTCATTTCGTTTTCTTACAAAGATCCACTTATACCCAACCGGTTTCACATCTTTTGGTATAGTCGTAATGGGACCAAATAATTTTCGATTTTTTAGAGAATTTAATTCCGTATCTATTCCATCCTTCCAATTTTTCCGATCATGTCTATTTTGACATTCATTCATTGTTCTTGGTTCGGGATCATCATTTTCATTCATAATTTCACATGCAATGGAGAATGAAAATATTTAATCTATATTTATATCATTTCACTTCCACAAAGTTCCCGTATCAACATAATTAATTGAAAGTTCAAGATCATTCTTGTTTTCATTTTTCATTATCAATTATCTCGATATCATCATCTTGTGCTTCTTCGAGAGCACATTTTTCAATTGTGGATTTATTATTATCTAGTGTCTTTTCAAGATCACTGTAGCGGAGAAATTTGTGAGTGTAAGCTATTGATTAACTTACCTCATAAATGCAAGAGTCGCCACCGCACATTTATTTTATCTAAAAGGAAAGGAAAAAGAGCGAACAAAACCTAAACAAGTTCTAAATAAGAACAAATAAACAGAGACTGGGTAAGTGGGTTGGTTACGCTAAGGGAAGGTGTTAGCACCCAAAATGTCTATAGTACTCTATAGGAACCCTTTGAAATATCTACGCTTTTTGGTTTGAAAAGGTTTGTTTGAAATGAGATTGGGGAGATGAGAAGAGAAGTATTTTTTTAAGATTTTTGTGTTTGGATAGACTTATCGCCTCATGCCTACGTACCCACAAAGTGCAATATAGGATCAAAACCTCGTAGTTCATGGTAAAAATAACAAAAATTATTGGTTATGAATCATTTTATCTTGAAAAGACATCTTGTCATTAAAAAGACAACTTGTCATTCTCAGTATCATGCCCAGCTCCTCCCTAATGGAAAGCACAATGAGCCTCGGGCTTATACCACCACTGCGAATCTTTCGAAGCAGTAGGTGATGCACGGGTCTGAACAAGTTTCTTTTGAATTAAACCAGAAATCAATTCTGTATAGGTCATCGAAATTGGATCAAAGTCCTTCTGAAAATGGCCTCGTTGATTGTTCTGTTGATGAGAGCGTTGTTAGGCAGGAGTTTCCTTAACAATAGGATTTGAATTGATAACAGGCGTAACAGATGCAACATGTTCCTAATGACTGCTTCTATTGCGAGATCTTCTATATTTTTCTCGAGAAACGACATTGGTCTCTCCATCTTTCTTCTTGGCAAGTCCTCCACCATATTTCTTGGAACTTCCAGCAGAATTACTATCTTTTGACAAACGTCCTTCACGGACACCTTCTTCCAATCTCATTCTCATATTTACCATCTCAGTGAAGTCACTCGGAGCACTAGCAATCATACACTCATAATAAAAAGGACTCAGAGTTTTCAGAAAGATTTTGGTCATTTCTTTTTCTTCCAAAGGAGGATTAATTTGAGCAACAATCTCGCGCTACCTCTGCGCGTATTCTTTGAATCTTGCACTACTAATAAAATTATAACAGATTCCACAATTTTAACTCACATATTAATATATTACTCCCTCTGTTTATATATATATATATATATATATATATATATATATATATATATTAATCCCTCTAATTTTTATTTAACAAAAAAAAGAACCATAATTTTTAAACTTAATGAATAATCAATGTGTATATAAATCAAATAAATAATTATTTAATAAATTTTTAAAAATATTTTTTCTTGTAATAGCTACTAGAGAAAGAATTTATTATAATTTAAATATTAATTTAATTATTTTAGTTAGTATTAATATGAAAAAAATTATAACAATAATTGAAAATTACGTTATATACATATATAATAAAAAATGATCGGAATAATAAAATTATATAAATACTAAAATCTAAATTTTATCATGCTCATGCCTAATATATTTCCAACTATATTCCCTCAATTTCATCGTGAAAGTTCTAATTTCTTTATTTTGAAGAAACTTAGAGTTTGAGAAAAAACCCTTTTAAATTGATCCAAATGCCATAAATTTTTCTTGAACCATTGCACAATATCATCACCACCATAATCCCTACTAAAAACATCATAAAAAACTCATATTCATTCAAGTTTATTTTTAACTCTATTTCAAAAAAGTTGTCGAAATTTTGAAATAAGGCTAAATTGATGAAGAGGAAGTTGCAAGGAGTCCGAATCGGCAAAAAAATGGAAAACTCATCGGTGTTCTTCGCGTTCTTGATATTTTTCACGTGTGTAAGCTTTGATTCTTTATTTTTACTTGATTTTTTGACATAAACTTGTTTCTTCACTTAATATGTTTCATATCCTTTAATCATTTGTGTAAAATAGATTGAAATGTGAATTTCCAAAAAATTGGTGTTCATGTGCATCCCACAGTAAAATGACTAATTTTCAAAAATTTAATTTATTCATTGTTGATTTTTGAGCATGCCATTGTGTTTGTGAGATTGAGTAGATAAATTTTCAGTGTTCATTTGTGTGATTTCGTAAAAATTTGAGACAGTTACATATGGATCAAAGAGACTAACAGTGTTTTTTTTCCTTCAAAATTTGCATTTACATTGCTAGTGTATGTTGTATATCTTTTCTCATGGAGGAAGAAGATGAATATGGGTAAGACCCGCACATACCCATATTCAAAATTCGAATGGTTTACTTACGCCATATTGCTCGAGCTTTCATCATCCGAATAAAATATTTTAATCAAACTTGATTGAAAAAAGAATGAGAGGTTTATACTTTCCAGCTCCTTGAATAATTGAATGGTTGGCATACGCCATATTGCTTGAGTATTAGTCTTCCGCTAATAATTTATTCAAGTAACTTGAACGAAAAGGGAATATGAGGCGCATGCCTCGCTGTTTCTCAAATAAACGGACGGTTGGTGTAAGCTTCATTCCTCGATTATCCGTCGTCCGCCTAAAAACATTCAACCAATCAAACCTCTTTTTCGCCTTATTGCGATGTCAAACCTTTTTTCATAAACGAAAGATGTTTCATCTCGAGACGATGCAAAACAACATTTATTTGTTATATGTGAGTAAGCTAGCGACATTTTTCCGCCAATACTGATATGCGTATCTATTCTGTTGTGATGCAAACGTCCCATTTTCTCCACTATTTTGGGTAGTAAGTAATGTTTTCTGCTCGATTGTGACTAAATAGCTTTTGCTAAAATTGACAATAAAACAAACATTTTCTACCCAGAACTATGTAGTCTTGAGTTCTCCATCACACATGGAGATACTTAGGAAGGAGATTCAAAGTCTCGTCAAACACCCTAATAAAAAACTTATTTTTAGTCTTTTTACCCTTTCCACTCAAACTTTTAATAACTAAAAGAAAGAAAATAACAAAAGTTAACATTCCATTTGCAAGGCCTTACATTGTTGGTAGGCTAATATATCTTAAGGTCACAAGGCCTAGTATGCTTTATGCAAACATTAAGTTAGTTCATGCATGAGCCCAAAAAACCTCCCTAGGACGGTGCAATGAGAGACCTCAGATACATCAAAGGCATACTATTTTTAACCTCTATTGACCTTACCCTAAGGCCTTTTGTGATTTAGATTGGGGGACAAAAATCTATCGCACAAATCTTGAACCATAACCATTAGAGTTCACCTAGAAATTCACCAACTTAAAAAACCACTTCCAAAACTTGAGAACAAAAGAAGAATCACCTAAAAAAGGCATGGTAAACCATATATATATATATATATATATATATATATATATATACTAGTTTGTAACCTAACAAGCATCATATTTTCATGTGTTGAAATTTTGATTATTCAATTACATAATTACAATTAGGGATGACAAGCAGGCATACCAACCGTATTTAAATTTGGGTTGTAAAAGCATGCAAAAAAGAGAGTGGAATGGAACAGACATAGTTAAAGGTGTAGACTTAAAATCTGGGTCCACCTCGCAAAAAAGTGAGTGTGGAGTAACACTCTATCTTTTAAACATAAAAATTAAAATATTATGTTAATGTCCACACAAAAAAAATATAGGTCTGACACATTCGAAAGTGGGAGTCTAAACTTTTGACCTACATCGCATTAAGGTGTGGGCAAAACGACCATGCTCAACGAATAGAGTGGTTTTTATACTCCTAATTACAATCGAAAATTTTTAATAATATTTTATTAAATTGATATATTTTATAAAAATACCGTCTAATTAGTAAATTTTAATTTTTATAAAAATTATTAAATAATTAGTTACATGAAAGTTACTAAAAAATAAAGAGATTACTTGTTATGCACTGTGAGTGTAAAAAGTTTTACATTATCAATACATCACAATCATCCGTTGGTAGTACTTTTTAAGTAATTAAAATAAAAGTCAAACATTTTACATGAACTAACGGTTGTGATTAACGGATAGTGTACAAATTTTTACAATTTCAACGCATATCAATTAAATTTATAAATAAATTGATCCATTATTATTATTATTATTATTAAATAATACCAATCTATTATTATAAGGGGTGAATGAATAGACATTTTAACTTAGAGTACTGTAATGGTCAACCAAACATTGGTATTTTAAGGAAAGTTTGTAGTGTCACTCAATCTTAAAATAATTCACTTTTTTTCAATGATGTGAATTTTAAAATTTTATATATATTCGATTCCACAATATTAACTAACATATATTAATATATTACTCCCTCTGTTTATCATATATATATATATATATATATATATATATATATATATATATTACTCTCTCTAATTGTTATTTTTAAAAAAACTTGAATTTTAAAACTTAATGAATAATTAATTAAATTGTGTATATAGATCAAATAATTAATTATGTAATAAATTTAAAAATAAATGTTTTCTTGTAATAGTTACTGGAGAAAGAATTTATTATAACCTAAATATTAATGTAAATTTTTAATTAATATTAATATGAAAAAAATGATAACAATAATTGAAAATTAAGGTTATATACATATATAATTTAAAATGATCCGAATAACAAAATGAGCTGAACTTAGTTCGACAATTAATTCTTTGATTTAGGTTCATGAACCAAATGAGCTGAATATGAGCGAAAAACTATGTTCGTTAACTAAATGAGCTGAACTTAAACTATACATAACTCGATTCGTTAGATTCACGAGTCAACTCGATTATATATGAGAATGATTATTTTATTTTTAAGTGTAGGTATAAAGATTTACTCTAAAATTTAATCATATATTGTTCTTTATGTACTAGGTATGGCAATAAAGTCGACAATTGCATTTAGAGTCATCCTTGTTGAAGACATTATGAAATTTGCTAAAAATAACATGTGTAATGAAGGTTGCAAGTGGAGTAATCATTATGTGATGAAAATGTATAGTAATTTTTTGTGTACTATTTCATTAAAATTGTAAGTTTTTTAAATATTTAATAAAGTTATGGGTTTTTGAGATAAATTTAAACTTCAATTAAATGTTATTTGAATTAGACTTTTAAATGTGTCTATTGAAAGTTGTGTAGTTTTTGAATTTTTAGATTTTTAAAACAATGTTAAATTTCATACTCTATTCTTTTATTTTAATATTTTCTTAAAATAACATTAATTTAAAATGCCAAATATATAAAAATAAAATAGACTTAAAAAATTATTTTTAAGTCCGTAAAATAAATTAGTTGAACCTAACGAGATAAATCAAATAGTTCGTAAATTTTTAACGAGTCAAGTTTGACTTTAAAAAAAAAAATCATGTCAAACTTGAACTGAGATTTCAACTAAATTAATTCTTAACGAGTTGAGTCGAATTAAGGCAAGCTCGACTCGACTAATTATCAACCCTAACTTAAATGCATATGTAAGAGATTAAACTAATCAACGAAAATGACTAAACCAGACATACCAATCCTCATAATCACATTATTCACAAAAGTTTTGTCTATAAAGAGCCACAACACACATAAACCATTACCTCAAACACACCAAAACTAATATTCATCTCTCTAGCTTCAAAAAAATGGCTTTCATCAATGTTTTGTCATTCATGATACTACTTCTACTCATAACATTTTCACCAGTGACAAATGTTGAAGGAGCACGTAACCTTCAAAACATACACGAAGTTTCCAAAATTGATTTGCCAATAGCACTACCTGCTCTACCAGCACTCCCTGCATTGCCAGCACTCCCTGCTCTACCAGCACTCCCTGCTGCAGTAGCACTCCCTGCTGCTGTAGCACTCCCTGCTGCAGTAGCACTACCTGCACTCCCTGCTGCTGTAGCACTCCCTGCTGCAGTAGCACTCCCTGCTGCAGTAGCACTACCAGCACTCCCTGCTCTTCCAGCACTCCCTGCATTGCCAGCACAGCCACCTTAAAAAGTTCTAAGCCATAGTTGCCTACTGTTCCACGTGTGCCCAGGCCATAAGTACCTAAAAAGTTCATGAAATCTATGTATTTCTAAGTATTGAACTTGTTTGTTAAATGTTGTTTCTGTTGAAGTTTATTTGTACTTTATGATTATGTGTATTGTATTAAAGCACATGTTGTGTTCATAAATAATTTCATGTGTATGTTTTCCCATCGTCTAAAGACTATGGAGGAATTATGTGATATCAAATTGTCATAATGACTTGTATTTGTCTATGAGTGAATGTCTAATTATTTTGGATTTTTAAATTGGTCTTTTTTTATAAGCAAAATTTATTGACTAGTAGAGAATCCAACTACAACAATAAATTATTTGAACTCACTTTCTATGAAGGATGGTAGAGAATCCACCAAATCACATCAATTAGATAATTAATGCCATAAAATATTACATAAATTGGATAATTTAGTCTTGACTTTCATATAGACTAATTATTTGAATTTCTGGAGCAAGGTCTTAGAATCCAATGTTTGGTTTTAATTATTCGATAAATATTATGGTCCAGTTTTTATTAAGGTCTATGAAGGTCTTATAATGTTTTATCCTTTTATTTAAACAAAAATTATAATTATGGTCTATGATGGTCTATGAAGGTCTTATTATGGTCCGTTTTTATTCGATAAATATTAAGGTCTACGAAGGTCTTATAATGTTATATCTTTTTATTTAAACAAAAGTTATAATTTTTTTTAAATGAGTTTTAAATAAAAAATTTGGTTTAAATAATTATTATTTAAGTATTTTATCATTTTATTATATTTTTTAATATTAATTTTAAAAAAAATTACTTAAATTTAATGTTATTTTTAAATATTTTTTATAATTTATTTTTTGGAGAAAAATATACTTTATTCCAAAAATATCAAGAGAGTACAAACCGATCAAAAGATCCAGACAACCAAGAAAGTTCAACCCTGCTCTGGCAGCACTCCCTGCATTGCCAGCATTCGCTGCTCTACCAGCACTACCTGCTCTTCCAGCACTCCCTGCATTGCCAGCACAACCACCTTAAAAAGTTCTAAGCCACAGTTGCTTACTATTCGACGTGTGCCTAAGCCATAACTACCTAAAAAGTTCAAGAAATCTATGTATTACATTCTAAGTGTTGAATGTGTTTGTTAAGTGTTGTTTAAGTTATTTGATGGTGTTTGTGTTGAAGTTTATTTGTAATTTATAATTATTTGTATTGTCTTGAAGCACATGTTGTGTTCATAAATAATTTCATGTGTATCTTTTCCCATCATGTGAAAACCATGGACGAATTATGTGGTATCAAATTGTCATAATGACTTGTATTTGTCTTGGTCTTTTTTTATAAGCAAAATTTATTGGAGAGAGAGAGAGAGAGAGAGAGAGATGTGTAACTAACTTTCTAATTTCTCTAATGCAAAATTCAATTCTGATACAAATGTAATTACATTTGGGTTTATATAAACACCAAACTCACCTTAAATTCAAATCCAAATAAAACTCAAATACAAATATAAATGAAATGTAAACTAAACAATCGTGAATGTTAAATTACACTCAACCCATCCCTTAATTCACATTCAAGTTAAAATTAACAACACCAATTACATCCCTCAAATTGATGAAGTGTTCAATTTTGATTGTTTTGATCAACACATCTGTAAGTTGCTTCTGAGTGCTGACATGAGCAATATAACACCCGGTTTATTTATTTATTTTTATTAAATAATATTGTGTGAAATTCATGTGTTACTTGATGTTTATGATGCTAGATGGACCCTTAGGTGAAGATTAATGACCTTAGAAATGTTGAATTTAAGGTATCTGAGGTGTTTGAGTAAAATTGTAGAGATTTGGGGGTGGTGGAAAAGTGTTAATATTATTATTATTATTATTTAAATTAGAATTATTTAAATAAATAATAGTGATAGTGATAATTAAATAATTATTTAATTATTATGGTGATGGTGAAATAATAAAATAAGTAATTACTTTATTTAGTAAGAATAAGAAGATTATTTAGAAATATAATAAGAAAAGAGGGAATTGAGATCAGAGTCAAAACACGTGAAAAGTTGGAGAGAATGAGAGAAAGAGTTAGGGCTTGAAGAAGGAGAAGAGAACACCACTGTTGAAGTGAAATTGCTAGGAATAATCGGGTAAGGGTGAAATCTCCTCTTGTATAATGTGATTGTATGTAGTATGTGGGTGGGTAATTGTTCACTGTATATTGGTTTTTACTTTTTCGGTGTTCGGAGTAATTTGATGCATGATGATGTTGATTTGTGTGTTTGATGAATTGGGTGGTTTGTGAATGCTTAGATTTATGTATGTTGTTAGGAATTATAGTGCAAAACTGAAATAAATGAAGTGGTATGAAAATTGGGGTTTTTGGGAGGTGTTGGAACTGATTTTCATACTAAAGAATTTTAGAAAAATTATTTTTTTCAGGGTGTGACCGGTTATCAGTTTTGGTGTAACCTATTTCATTTCACAAAAAATAGCGTAAATACTGGATTTTTGTGGGGTGTAACCGGTTACCGGTTTTGGTGTAACTGGTTACACTGGGAAGGAAAAATCAGAATGTTATAAAATTCATAACTTGAGCTTCGGGTGTCCGATTGAGGTGTCGTTCGAAGCGTTGGAAAGCCGATGCAATGTACTTTATTTTAAAAATAGTTCTAGTACCTGGAATCAATTTAAATGTTTCATGATGGTGTTGTATAGAGTGGAATTGTATGTTGTAGTGTGGTGACGTGTATGAATGTTGTTGTTGCATGCTATGTTACTATAATGTTGTTGTATAATGCTTGTAGTATGCTTTTTGATTTTGTTGTCCAGTATTGGCGTAGTACATTGATTAATGGTGAACATAACTGTACATGTTGTTTTTGTTGCATGTCTTGTACGAATCATGCATCATGGTGTTGGGACGGTGGTCCGTTTTAATGAGCCTCAATCCTATGGTGGGGATTGGGTGCGAGTAGTTGATTCCTATGGTGATGGAATTAGTGAAGCGTTACCGATGGTGATGGTAACAAAATTTTGGTGGGCCTCAATCCCATTGTAATAGATTGACTGAGAGTAGCTGGTTCCAGGTGGGAATCGGTGAAGCATTGCCTACGGTGATGATGAGGATTTTTGGTGGGCTCTGATCCTATGGTGGGGATCAGAGCGAGTGAAACTGATAGTTCACTATTGGTATCAGATGCATTGATTCGTGTTGTTGATTCTCATTGCATTGCATACTTGTTGTATTTTGATAATTGGATTGTTTGGAGTGTGAGTTGTGGAATGCGTGATTATGCATATGATGTTGGTGTGCTTACATATTATTATGCATTTCTTTATATGAATGTGATTTCTCACCCATTCTATTTGAATGTTACCTTTACATGGGCATCGTGCAGATAATCCGTAGTAGAGGCTTGGATGTGAGTTGAAGAGATTTCTCTTCGTTATGTTTTTGTTGAGTCAGCGCCTTCTCTGATATGTAACACTAGGGGTTAAACGCTTTTGTGTTTATTTTATGTTTGGGGGAGAGTTTCATGTTTATCTCCTATGTTTGTTACCCTTTTAATTATTATATGTTATGAGCATGTTCAAATATGATAAACTGTTCGGTAGTTGATGTTTTTCTGCTACAAATAAAAATTTGAAGTTCAGTTTATTATTATTACTATTAATATGTTGTGAAATTTTATATGTGTTACATATTCAATTGTATGAGTCGGTTGGTGTTAAAGTAGTATCCTAATTGTTAATTGATTTAAAATTACTCTGATTTTAGTTATAATTACGCGGGGATAATTAGGATGTTACAAACAAACTCAAGTGCTCCATTCTGAACCTGATTGCGTAGAAAATGGTACTTGGTATAAATATGCTTGCTTCTTCCATGCAGTATTGATTCTTAGTGAGACTTATGGAAGATTTGTTGTCAATCATTAACTTGACTTATTTGCCTACCTTGAACTTAAGATCCTGCAGCAAATTCATCAGCCAAACAGCCTGACAAGCTGACAAAGTACCAACTATGTATTCAGCTTCATAGGTTGACAATGCAAGCATCAATTGCTTCTTAGAACACCAAGAAATAAGAGCCCCCAGATACATAAACAAGTATCTTGTAGTGCTTTTTCAGTCAACTCTGTCTCCACACCAGTCTGAGTTAGCGTAGCATACTAACTCAACATCGCCTGATACTACAGATGCAAACAAAATTCCATGCCTCAGAGTTCCTTTTACATATCTCAGAATCCTGACTGCAACTTTGTAATTTGACCATTTTGACTTACTCATAAACCTACTCACCATTCCAACTGCATAACAGATGTGAGGTCTGATGTTACACAAATATCTCAGACAGTTAACCAATTGTTTGAAGGTTGTAGCATCTACATCCTCACCATCAGAATTAGGGTCTAGCTTATGATTTGTCTCAGTATGTGTGACTGCTGACTTACAATTTATCAGCTCAAATCTCTTCAGTATCTCAAGTTCATACTTTTGTTGGTACAAAATAATTCTCTTCTCAAAATGCAAAACCTCCATCCCTATAAAATATACCATATTTCCAAGGTCAGCCATATCAAAAGCATTCATCAACACCTTCTTATTTATCTCAAAAGTACTGCTCCATGTCAGAAGTATGTCATCCACATAAAGACACACTAGAATGACATTCCCTTCAGAATATGAAAAAGATAATTTTCGTACTTGGAAATGATTTTTAGTGGTGCATACTGGTGTAGGATTATATGCGGTGTGTATGTTGTGGTGTGTTATTCTGTACAAATGGTGTGTTATTACTTGCTATGTTACTATAATGCTATTGTTGAATGCTTGCAGTATATGTTTGGTGTTTGGTGACCAATTTTGTGTAGTACAATGATTAAGGCGAATATCATTGTATATGTTGTTATTGTTTCATGTCATTTATGAATCATGCATCATGGTGTTTGGACAGTGGTGCGCTTTTGGTGAGGCCCAATCTTTTGGTGGAGATTGGATGCGAGTAGCTGGTTCTAGGTGGAAATCAGTGAAGAGTTACCTATGGTGATGGTAACGAATTTCGGTGTGCTCTGATCTTATTGTGGAGATCGGAGCGAGTGAACATGAGAGTTCACGTTTGGTACCACATGCATTGAGTCATGAGTTGAGTCTCTTTACATTTACATACATGTTAAATTATGACGCGTGGATTGTGTGAAGTGTGAATTGCGGATTGGGTAATTATGCATATGTTAATTATGTATTCTCATATTATTATTATTATGCAATTTTATTATATAATTGTGATTTCTCACCCCTTCTGTTTGAATGCTGCCTTTACATGGGCATCGTGCAGATAATTCGCAATAGAGGCATGGATATGAGTGGAAGGGTTAATCTTCCTTATTGCTTTTATTGAGTCGGCGCCTGCTTTGATGTGTAACACTGGGGGATGGAACGCTTGTGTCTTTGTTTTGTGTTTGGTGGAGATTTTATGTAAATCTCTTATGATTAATAATTTCTTATAACAACGTTATGTTATAGTTATATTTTGAAGAATTAAATTAATCAGTTGTTGATGCTTTTTACTGCAAATAAAATGATGATTCTTCTTATTTTTAAATTCAATATATGTTACATATCCTATTGCATGATCTGGTTGATGTTGATAGTAGCATCCTAATTGTTAGATTGTTTTAATTTACTCTTATTTTTATTTATAAATTACGCAGGGATAATTAGGGTGTTATATAAAGTAGGATCAAAGATCATTTTATGAGATATGCAAATTGGTATAGAAGCTCTTTATTTATAGGCCAAATCATGGTATAAATTTGGAAACAATCCATGGGAGAAATAACTCTCTTAATCAATTATGCCAATCGATTATTACATGTGAATAATCAATTGTTCAAACCACAAATGGAAGGTTTTCATATTTAGCCATTTCCAAACATTAAGAGATTGTCCCAATCAATTGTAGGCATTACAAAGTGAAAATAATTGATTATAGCTTTAGGGATAATTTATTATCCTTTGTAAAAAGGCTTGCATTTGATTAGACATTTCCCTTAATCAATTGAATAGGCCTTAAAAATATTTTATACAATTTTAACAAAATAAGATAGGCTTTTCAAAGGTTTTAAGGGTGTGCATGTGTGTGTGATTTTTCCTTGGTAATTCCAAAATTACCCTTGTGTCTTTACAAGACATTGGCCACTCAGACAGACACGACTAGATAAGTTTTCGCACATTCTCACTTTCACAACTATGAAGCTTCAACCCTTGGTTTCAAAACTTTTGAGTATTCTAGCTTGATAAGTCTTGAGATATATTGAGGTTGATTACCATCATCAGAGAGTTGAAAGGCCAAAACATCGGAGAACCTAGCTGAAACCACAAATCATCACTTGAACATCATTGATGACATATTTTCCTTTAACGAGATAACTTGATGAACATCTGAACAAAGACATCTTGAAAAGGATAGCATCTTCGACCGCTTGAGCTATCTTCAAGCGATAAGGACTTTATTAGATATCATTGAATATCAAGTGTTGTAATCATCAAAATCAAACAGTTGATTGTAGGATTACTATTAACAAACTTCACCACTTTGGATCACCTTGACAGTACATACAAGCACATAGATTCACATTATCTCCTTTCTTTATGATGACAACGTATCTCTCATAGAGGCAGTAAAAAAAACAAAAGGGCGAACTTTACAGTGGTTGATTAAACTCCTACTCACACGAGTAGAGAGTATACTCTATTTCCCCTGAGAATACACTTCTCCCCCCATTTGGCATAATCAAAAGGCGGGAAAAACAAAAAAAAAGATAAAAAATCAAGCATATAGTTCACATTGATCACACGATATTTACTAGAAAATGGGAAATACTACTTCATAATTGGAAGAAAATACAAAGAGAAAAGTTGCAGCATAGATCAGGTGACAACAAAGCAACAAAGAAAGCAAATAGGAAAACAAGGATACAAGCAAAAAAAACCTAATCACTCTCATCATCATTATCTTTGATCATGCCTGAAGAAGTCATAAATCAAATTTTAGTTTTGAAGAGCTTGAGAGCTAAGTGACTGCCTCTTGAATTTTTCCTTCTTTGCATCCTTATTTGATCTTGTTGATTTTGGAGATGAACTTATTCGTTTTGGAGAATGGTGTTAAAGAGAGCATCATTATAAGTGGTTTGAGGGATTTAATAATAAAAATCCCTCAGAAGGTAATGGAATCGACACTCCGTTATTAATCTTCAATCTCATTAGGCTCATGGTGTTGTTTCTTACACATATGTATCCATTATCTAATTCTTCTTCCTCTATGTTGAAGCCAACATGCTCCAAAGTCTTTGTGATTAATCCTTTTAATGGTAAGCTCATATTTTTCTTCTTGATCCCCATAATGTGATGAATCACTACACTAGTCCAATTCGTTTTAACTTTATTAACTAGAACCCATATGGCAACAACATCGGCTTTGGTAAAATGGATAAAGTTGATTTTCCTTGGCTAAATAGTGAATAAGATGAATATTTGGGCGCACCACGCCAATAGTAAAATGAGCATGAATGATAGAGTTTGGATCTGATAGGAATGGTAAAATGAGTATAAATGATAGAGTTTAAATCTGATAGTAATGAGAAAGCAGTAGTTGAAAAACAAAAATAATTAGCTTCTTCAACGCCATTATAGTAAGAGTTAGTGCAAGGAAGATTGCATGAGCCGACAACTTATTCAAGAGACAAGCGGATTCGATGTTTATTATCTTCGAAAGTGAGCATCCCACCGGAAGTGAGCATCCCACCCACATAGTTGAGGTTTGAAATAATTGAAAATTGAAAATAATATAATAAATTTAGATAAAATTTTAAAAAATCAATTACACATAAATAATTAATTTTAATTTAAAATAAATCATGAGTAAATAACTAATTCATCTTATATGTTAGGTTTCATATAAAAAAATGATGTATATTATTTGTAAATAATAAAACTACGACTAAAGAAAAATGTATTTATTTTTGTAAAATAAATAAAAACATTTTTTTGAAAATTTTGATAATAAATTTATTTTAAATATTCTAATTTCTATAAACTAATTATTAATTTAGCGTCAAATTTATTTATTTTTGTTATTTTTAAAATTATTATAAATTTCATTTTTTTCTATTCTTTAAATTATGATTTTAAATTTCAAAACCGTAATTGGTGGATGTTTTGTATTTTTTATTATTTAAGTATAGAGTCGGAATTGTAATTGACAGTTGTTTTATATTTTTTATAATTTAAGTATAAAGTCGGAATTACATTTGGCAGTTACTTTATATTTTTATTATTTTAGTACATGGCCAGAACTGCAATTGATGATTGCTTTGATTTATCTATAATGGGTCTATTCAATTGTTTTGGCGGATCCATGTTGCGAATTCGGTATAATAGAAGTGTGGTATGATCCATTTTTCACATCTCTTCTTAGTTTCTTCTAATTTTTGGTTGTTTGTTCGTTCTAACATGAATCACTGCAGCAAGAATGTTATTTATTCGAGAGTCAAGTTTTGGACGAAGATGCTTTTCGAGAACATCCAAAGTTTGGAACAATAAGAGAGGAACTTGATTCGTTGATTAGACTTAGAGATTAGTGCTGATGAAAGAATTAGAAGTATTGAGAGACACATTTCGTAGATCTCTATTGCAAAAGACAACAATGATATTCAACTTATGTGGATGCGAGTTAAAGATGACAATGATGTTGGCGATATTATGTATGGAGATGATGATATCATTTTTATTGTTGTAATCCCTTACAAATATTGTGGCGTTAAATGTTTTTATTTGTTGTTTGTGTTGTTGTTTTAGATGGTAATATGTGATGATAAGTGTTTTTATTTGTTGTTTGTGTTGTTGTTTTAGATGGTAATATGTGGCGTTAAGTGTTGTTGTTGTTTTAGATTGTTGTAATTTCTTAGAAATATTGTATGTGTTCTTGTTATTTATTATTAAATGCGAAAGATCTTTGTATTTAAAAAACGACAGCTAACGATGAAAGAAATACTTAATTAGCAGTTGATGGTAATCTAAGATTGATATTTGACAACAAAATAAAAACTTAATTATAATTAGTTTTAACTGTGGAAAACTAAGTTTGCTTGTGATTAAGAAGACGACATAATCCATATTTTCTCTATAACTTATCAGCCGTGTCCATTTTTGTTTTAATATGTGTGCTTATTTGACGACCTTTCTTGTTTCCCTTGATACTTTAATCTCCTTCATCAACAGTCATTGCCTTATTTGAAACGAGGGTATATATATATATATATATAAATGGATGCTACTTTGATATTTTACCTGCATAAAGATTGCAAGACAGTGCAAAATTCAAAGAAGAATAGTTCTTAATTTGCATGATATAACACATTAAATGAATATGTGATCTTTGATTTAAAGTTCACATATAGTTCCCTTGACATAATGTAACAAAAAAATATTTGGAGCATAACTCCTTATATTTTCCCGTAAAAAAAAAACTCCTTATATTTTCCTCAAATAAATAGATCCAAATTTTATTTTTGAGAGACATGGCAATGATATAGAGTCTATATGGACCACTATATTTTTATTTAATGTGGCATGTTATGAAACCTAACATCTCACTCCACCTTTTATCATATCTAATACTCCATCAATCTAATACTAATACTACTAAGTAAAAATAGTTTGATGGACAGTTCCACATGCATGAACAACGAGTGACGTGAGAATTGAAGATGTGATTGAAAGAAAGAGGTATAAACAAAAGTAAATGTTATTCAAATACGATTATTATGTTATGAATAAATAATTAGTAGAAATTATTCACTATAAATCTATTTGGTTAACGTATTTAGCCTCAAGGCTACAAAATATTTATCACATCACATAGCCAACTTCCACAAAAATCCAATTATTATTTTTAATTATGTTTAGAGTGGCGAATTTACATTTTTCTTGTTCGGGTTACATTACTATATATTAGCTTCTTTCTGTGATGTTGGGGATTTGTTTTTTGAAAAGGCAAAATAAAGCAAGTGTCCCTGAAAGTTGATTAAATCTTCAATAGGAGACAAAATGTTTAATCTCTTAATTTGAGTAGATAAATAAAAAATAAAAGATACTTGCAATCCATAGGCGCTATAAGCCAGTATACTCTAAGTTAGTAACTAGTTGATTTGTAGGGTGTCATTATTCTTTTGAGGTCGGCCAATAAAAACTATTCAATATAAATTTTTTTTAAGACATTTCATGGTTTTTTTTTTCCACCGTGTGGTATTTTTATAAATACTCTCATATTTTGATGATATATTTTTAGACGTGCCCTATGATTTAATATTATTTCGGAGATATATCTACGAAACAATTTAAATCTTAAATAGTCATAACATATCTCCTCATAAACAACAAAAAACCTGAAAACCACAAAAACATTCTCTCAATTCTCTTAAAGGAAACACTTTCCCAATCCACAACAGATAAACACAAGAAAACATTTCAAAATAAACAGAAACATGGAGCCACATGGTTGAAGGGATCCTGTCTACACTGGTTCAGTTCTACGATCTGGGTTACCATTGCTTCACTTTCCCAGATTACCAGCTCACACCAACACTGGAAGAGTATTCTCACCTGATTGACTTACCTATCACTGATCAAGATCCATTTTCTGGACTTGAAGAAATTCCAAAGGATCAAGCCATTGCAAGAGCAATCTCTTTGGATGAGTCAGAAGTCAGTACTCACATGACCACCAAAGGAGGAGTCCAGGGTTAACCAGGTAAATTCCTGATGGAGAAAGCTCCATACTTTGCCAGTATAGGAAATATAACTGCTTTCGAGGATGTTTTTGTTCTGCTCATGTACGGGTTATTCCTCTTTCCCAACATTGACAACTTCGTCGACACCAATACTATTAAGATATTCTTGATTGGGAACCCAGTCCCAACCTTGCTCGCAGATGTTTACCATTCTGTACACTTAAGGAATTTGTACAGTGGAGGGATGATCACATGCTATGTACCGTTACTCTACAAATGGTTTATTTCCCACTTGCCCAAGTCTGCTACTTTTTAGGATCACAAGAGTAATATGAAATTGTCGTAGAGGATTGTGTCTCTTACCAATTCAGACTTAGATTGGTACAATCGGATTTACGAAGGGATAAAGATCATCGACAAATATGGAAATTTCCCCAATGTACCCCTCAATGGTACTAAATGAGGGGTCAACTATCATCCAATTTTAGCTCGCCGTAAACTTGGATACCTGATGAAGAATATCCCACATAATGTTCATCTGGAAGGTCTTTTCTTCAAGGAAGGAGAAAATGACAAGGCACTAAAGAAAGAAATAGTGCATGCCTGGCAACATATTCACAAAAAGGGAAGAGAGTCCCTTGGGAGGCCAAACTGCTTCTCTGCAGAGCCTTATCTCCACTGGGTGCAAACTAGAGCTATCAAACTAAGGATGCCTTACCCCCGTCAAGAAGTTGTTCCCTTAAAGGAATATTTCCTTTATTTCATGTCTGATGCGGAAAAACTCCAGATCGCTCTCAACAAAGTACAACGCGAGAAGAACTCTTGGAAGAATAAGTACCAGATTCTTAATCTAGAATGTCCCAAGATTCATGAAATTTTAAAGGAAAAGGATGCTCTGATTGAGATATTGGAGCAGCATGCCATAGAAAGTCAGGAGGAACGAGGAAATTTGCTCACTCCTTTCGCTTGGCAAAGGATCGTCGACCCGACAACGGTTGAAGGAGCCCAATCAATGAAAAGAAAAGTTCAGGAACCAGCATCTGAGCTCTCCTCAGAGAGAGCTCAGGATCCATAGGCCTAATTTTCCTTATCGCGCTTTTTAAAATACTATACTTTTCCTTGTAAAATACTGCAATCTTTCGAGTTCAATAAAAGGGTCTCCCCCCGCTGTATGATATTTGTAATTTAATTGTTAAAAGTTCTTTTAGAAACAAAAAAATAAAAAATATATCATTATTTGCATGTCATTCATCATTCTCACATAACACATCTTATTCTTTAAGTCTCGCATATGTGTCGCACTCTAGAGTCAAATTGTCTCATTCGTACAACACTCGGGCCTATAGACAAAAGAAAATGGAAGATCTCGAGGAAGAGAACAGAGAGTTGAGAGAAGAAATCAACGCTCTGAAGGGGAGTTTGGAGAAACTCCACCATGACATGCAATCCCTGGCAGCAGCCTAGGAACAACATCATCAAAGGACTGTAATCTCGAAGATTACATCCACACCAGCATTTGAGACACCTGGCAGTCATCCTCAGTACAACATGCCTAAAGGTTTTCCCTGGGGCATGCCTTTCAACTTTATACCTGAAGGATACATCCCCCCGGTCACTGAAGACCCGGAAGTCATAGCAGGAACCGCCAAACCTGAAGGTTACAAACTTTAAGTAAATGAAGATGCAAGGGTTACAACAGAAACTCCTGAAGGTTACAAACTTCAGGTCACTGAAGCGCCAAGAGTTATTGCCGTAATGACTATACCACAGCCAGTGGTACACACTGTCCTAGAAGGACAGATTCCGCAAGCGATTTCTAGTGGAAACGAAGAAGTATACGAAAGGATGAATGAATTCCCGGAACAATTCTTGGAAATGCAGAAGGAACTGGATGCCATTTGCGGTCAGGACTTATTTGGCAAAGACGCCTCCGACCTTTGTTTGGTCCCTAATGTAAAGATACCGCACAAAATCAAGGTGCCCGACTTTGAAAAATACAAAGGAAACTCTTGCCCTCAAAGTCATTTGGTGATGTACGCTCAAAAAATGTCTATCCAGAAAGAAAATCAACAGCTACTAATCCATTACTTCCAAGACAGTTTAATCAGTGCCGCACTCAAATGGTAGATGGGTTTAAACCGCACCAAGATCAGTACTTTCAGAGATCTCGTGGTAGCCTTCGTTCAGCAGTATAAATACAACTTGGACATGGCACCAGATAGGGACCAACTCAGAGCAATGTCACAAAAGGATAAAGAAACCTTCAGAGAATATGCTTAGAGATGGCGCGAAATTGCCGCCCAGATCTGTCCCCCTCTCGAAGAAAAGGAAATGACAAGATTTTCCTGAAAACATTTAACTCGTTTTATTACGACCGAATAGTTTCCAGTGCGCCCAGTGACTTCACTGAAATGGTGAACATGGGAGTACGCCTTGAAGAAGCAGTCCGAGAAGGACGATTGGTCAAAGATGCAGAGCCATCTAGCAGTACTAAAAAATACGGTAGTTCTTTCCAAAAGAAGAAAGAGCATGATATCAGTAATATCTCTCTGGGAAAGCAAAGGCGAAGGTATCAACCGGTAGCAGCACTAACTCCTGCTATCAACCCAGCGCCAGCTCTGGCATATCAACCTCAGGTTGCTCAGAGCCAACCAAATTAACAACAGTATCAGCAAAGGCCGCAACAGCTTCTTCAGCAGGCTCACCCGCAGTACAATAATAGCAGTCATACTACACGACCATCAGGATTCGATCCTATACCGATGTAGTACGCATAACTGTTTCCACGTCTACTGGCCAAGGGGCACGTCTAAACCAGGACTCCTCTTACAGTACTAGAAAATCCACCTTTTTGGTTCAAAGCAGATCAAACTTGCCTTAACCATCAAGGAGGATCGGGACATAACATTGAGAATTGTCTCAGCTTCAAGTCTGATATATAAATGCTCGTCAGAAACGGGGTTTTATCCTTCAAAGATACTAATCCAAATGTTCAGACGAACCCATTACCGTAACGTGAGAAGACTACAGTGAATTTGATAGAAGGAGAGCTTGTCAACAGTTATCAAATTCACAATGTACGCTTATTGGGAACCAACCTGGTAAGGATGCATTGCAGACAGAGAGGGTACTGCCATGTGCCATCTCACAACTATCATCGGTGTGATATCTGCTCCAAGAACAATTAAGGGTGTGCCATAGTACAAGCATCTCTACAAGAACAAATGGATCTGGGCTGGATTCAGGATCACAAGATTCGTGAAGTAAACATGGCCCATGCACATCCCAATATTGTTCAGAACCACGACATCCATGCAATGAACGTCAATATAGTGGCATTGCATTCAAGACAAAGTCAGTATTACAATCTTCCGCGAGACGATTACAACACTTGTCCGATCTGCTCAAAAGATAATCAGGGATGCTCTTTTATACAAGAGGCCCTCCAACGTCAAATGGATCTTGGATGGATCCAATATTACCATGAAAGAAGTGATCATCAAGTCAATATGGTTCAAATCTTTGACATCCGCTTATTGAATACCAGTCTAGTGGAGTTACATGCCAAACAGGCCAGACTTGGTTTTCTGGCCTCACATGATTATCAAGACTATAAAGAATGCTACAAAATTAACCAAGGTTGTGCGCTTGTGCAAAGAACTCTTTAACATCTGTCGCTCCCGAAGGATTCACATCCGACGGTACAAACGCGAGAGTGGCGCAGAAAAGACAGAGTCGCCAGCAATGTGTATTTATCCCGAGAGAGGGAAAGGAAACACTGCATAAACCTGAAGAGAAAGGGGGAAAGACATGGTCATCGCAACCATAATCTGGGTTCGGGAGTCGGTTATGGGAGGGGAAGGTGTTAGCACCCCACGCTTCCATCGTACTCGATGGGATCCATGCTAGTTGTCTAAACGGAGGGTGAGTTGTCCTACTATCTATGGCTGAACAAAAGAAAACGGGGATGGGGGTGACTAAGACGGACTCGGTAGGACATATTCGATGCCCACATACTCCCTCAGTGCAATGGGAAAGTCAGAGTCAACGTAGTTCGGACGGGAACTGTGGGGGAAGGTTGCTCGCCAAGACAATTGCTGTCTTATGCCTACATATCCTCAATCAGACGAGAGAGAGGAATCAAAGCTAATGTAGTTCGTGGGTACGACCACAGATGGGTAAGTGTTTTTTACGTGAATGACGAGCTCTTTTCTGAAAATGAAATTTGAAACCCAACAATCCCGAAGGATAAAAAGATTTGAATTTGTTTTTGTGTTTTTTAGACAGAAGTGTTTTCTTTTTAAGTTAGTTCATAACTTGCATTGCACCAAAGTCTAGGGCACAGGGACGAATACTTAACGAATCGTCCCAAGACAGGACGCCCGCTAAGCACTCTAGAAAGATGTGAGGAAGCCCCTCATTTCTCATTCCACACGCTTAAGGCTCGTGCGCAATACACTTTATCTTTATTAAGTGTTTTCAAGAAGTTTTGAGATGAGAAGAGAGAAGACCCAAAGGAAACTCTAAAGGGAAACTAAGAGTCCTAATGTTATCATGCATGGGTAACCTATGGCAAGTGAGGCTTAGGAGAGACGACTACCTAAAACCTAATGCTAATCCTACTCCAAGCTTAATCAAAAATTAAGTTGGACTAGGAGAGACGAGCCTTGTATTTGACAATCTCATTTTTCTCATTTCGTTTTCTTACAAAGATCCACTTATACCCAACCGGTTTCACATCTTTTGGTATAGTCGTAATGGGACCAAATAATTTTCGATTTTTTAGAGAATTTAATTCCGTATCTATTCCATCCTTCCAATTTTTCCGATCATGTCTATTTTGACATTCATTCATTGTTCTTGGTTCGGGATCATCATTTTCATTCATAATTTCACATGCAATGGAGAATGAAAATATTTAATCTATATTTATATCATTTCACTTCCACAAAGTTCCCGTATCAACATAATTAATTGAAAGTTCAAGATCATTCTTGTTTTCATTTTTCATTATCAATTATCTCGATATCATCATCTTGTGCTTCTTCGAGAGCACATTTTTCAATTGTGGATTTATTATTATCTAGTGTCTTTTCAAGATCACTGTAGCGGAGAAATTTGTGTGTGTAAGCTATTGATTAACTTACCTCATAAATGCAAGAGTCGCCACCGCACATTTATTTTATCTAAAAGGAAAGGAAAAAGAGCGAACAAAACCTAAACAAGTTCTAAATAAGAACAAATAAACAGAGACTGGGTAAGTGGGTTGGTTACGCTAAGGGAAGGTGTTAACACCCAAAACGTCTATAGTACTCTATAGGAACCCTTTGAAATATCTACGCTTTTTGGTTTGAAAAGGTTTGTTTGAAATGAGATTGGGGAGATGAGAAGAGAAGTATTTTTTTAAGATTTTTTTGTTTGGATAGACTTATCGCCTCATGCCTACGTACCCACAAAGTGCAATATAGGATCAAAACCTCGTAGTTCATGGTAAAAATAACAAAAATTATTGGTTATGAATCATTTTATCTTGAAAAGACATCTTGTCATTAAAAAGACAACTTGTCATTCTCAGTATCATGCCCAGCTCCTCCCTAATGGAAAGCACAATGAGCCTCGGGCTTATACCACCACTGCGAATCTTTCGAAGCAGTAGGTGATGCACGGGTCTGAACAAGTTTCTTTTGAATTAAACCAGAAATCAATTCTGTATAGGTCATCGAAATTGGATCAAAGTCCTTCTGAAAATGGCCTCGTTGATTGTTCTGTTGATGAGAGCGTGTTAGGCAGGAGTTTCCTTAACAATAGGATTTGAATTAATAACAGGCGTAACAGATGCAACATGTTCCTAATGACTGCTTCTATTGCGAGATCTTCTATATTTCTCTCGAGAAACGACATTGGTCTCTCCATCTTTCTTCTTGGCAAGTCCTCCACCATATTTCTTGGAACTTCCAGCAGAATTACTATCTTTTGACAAACGTCCTTCACGGACACCTTCTTCCAATCTCATTCTCATATTTACCATCTCAGTGAAGTCACTCGGAGCACTAGCAATCATACACTCATAATAAAAAGGACTCAGAGTTTTCAAAAAGATTTTGGTCATTTCTTTTTCTTCCAAAGGAGGATTAATTTGAGCAACAATCTCGCGCTACCTCTGCGCGTATTCTTTGAATCTTGCACTACTAATAAAATTATAACAGATTCCACAATTTTAACTCACATATTAATATATTACTCCCTCTGTTTATATATATATATATATATATATATATATATATATATATATATATATATATATATATATATATATATATATATATATATATATTAATCCCTCTAATTTTTATTTAACAAAAAAAAGAACCATAATTTTTAAACTTAATGAATAATCAATGTGTATATAAATCAAATAAATAATTATTTAATAAATTTTTAAAAATATTTTTTCTTGTAATAGCTACTAGAGAAAGAATTTATTATAATTTAAATATTAATTTAATTATTTTAGTTAGTATTAATATGAAAAAAATTATAACAATAATTGAAAATTACGTTACATACATATATAATAAAAAATGATCGGAATAATAAAATTATATAAATACTAAAATCTAAATTTTATCATGCTCATGCCTAATATATTTCCAACTATATTCCCTCAATTTCATCGTGAAAGTTCTAATTTCTTTATTTTGAAGAAACTTAGAGTTTGAGAAAAAACCCTTTTAAATTGATCCAAATGCCATAAATTTTTCTTGAACCATTGCACAATATCATCACCACCATAATCCCTACTAAAAACATCATAAAAAACTCATATTCATTCAAGTTTATTTTTAACTCTATTTCAAAAAAGTTGTCGAAATTTTGAAATAAGGCTAAATTGATGAAGAGGAAGTTGCAAGGAGTCCGAATCGGCAAAAAAATGGAAAACTCATCGGTGTTCTTCGCGTTCTTGATATTTTTCACGTGTGTAAGCTTTGATTCTTTATTTTTACTTGATTTTTTGACATAAACTTGTTCTTCACTTAATATGTTTCATATCCTTTAATCATTTGTGTAAAATAGATTGAAATGTGAATTTCCAAAAAATTGGTGTTCATGTGCATCCCACAGTAAAATGACTAATTTTCAAAAATTTAATTTATTCATTGTTGATTTTTGAGCATGCCATTGTGTTTGTGAGATTGAGTAGATAAATTTTCAGTGTTCATTTGTGTGATTTCGTAAAAATTTGAGACAGTTACATATGGATCAAAGAGACTAACAGTGTTTTTTTTTCTTCAAAATTTGCATTTACATTGCTAGTGTATGTTGTATATCTTTTCTCATGGAGGAAGAAGATGAATATGGGTAAGACCCGCACATACCCATATTCAAAATTCGAATGGTTTACTTACGCCATATTGCTCGAGCTTTCATCATCCGAATAAAATATTTTAATCAAACTTGATTGAAAAAAGAATGAGAGGTTTATACTTTCCAGCTCCTTGAATAATTGAATGGTTGGCATACGCCATATTGCTTGAGTATTAGTCTTCCGCTAATAATTTATTCAAGTAACTTGAACGAAAAGGGAATATGAGGCGCATGCCTCGCTGTTTCTCAAATAAACGGACGGTTGGTGTAAGCTTCATTCCTCGATTATCCGTCGCCCGCCTAAAAACATTCAACCAATCAAACCTCTTTTTCGCCTTATTGCGATGTCAAACCTTTTTTCATAAACGAAAGATGTTTCATCTCGAGACGATGCAAAACAACATTTATTTGTTATATGTGAGTAAGCTAGCGACATTTTTCCGCCAATACTGATATGCGTATCTATTCTGTTGTGATGCAAACGTCCCATTTTCTCCACTATTTTGGGTAGTAAGTAATGTTTTCTGCTCGATTGTGACTAAATAGCTTTTGCTAAAATTGACAATAAAACAAACATTTTCTACCCAGAACTATGTAGTCTTGAGTTCTCCATCACACATGGAGATACTTAGGAAGGAGATTCAAAGTCTCGTCAAACACCCTAATAAAAAACTTATTTTTAGTCTTTTTACCCTTTCCACTCAAACTTTTAATAACTAAAAGAAAGAAAATAACAAAAGTTAACATTCCATTTGCAAGGCCTTACATTGTTGGTAGGCTAATATATCTTAAGGCCACAAGGCCTAGTATGCTTTATGCAAACATTAAGTTAGTTCATGCATGAGCCCAAAAAACCTCCCTAGGACGGTGCAATGAGAGACCTCAGATACATCAAAGGCATACTATTTTTAACCTCTATTGACCTTACCCTACGGCCTTTTGTGATTTAGATTGGGGGACAAATATCTATCGCACAAATCTTGAACCATAACCATTAGAGTTCACCTAGAAATTCACCAACTTAAAAAACCACTTCCAAAACTTGAGAACAAAAGAAGAATCACCTAAAAAAGGCATGGTAAACCATATATATATATATATATATATATATATATATATATATATATATATATATATATATATATATATACTAGTTTGCAACCTAACAAGCATCATATTTTCATGTGTTGAAATTTTGATTATTCAATTACATAATTACAATTAGGGATGACAAGCAGGCATACCAACCGTATTTAAATTTGGGTTGTAAAAGCATGCAAAAAAGAGAGTGGAATGGAACAGACATAGTTAAAGGTGTAGACTTAAAATCTGGGTCCACCTCGCAAAAAAGTGAGTGTGGAGTAACACTCTATCTTTTAAACATAAAAATTAAAATATTATGTTAATGTCCACACAAAAAAAAATACAGGTCTGACACATTCGAAAGTGGGAGTCTAAACTTTTGACCTACATCGCATTAAGGTGTGGGCAAAACGACCATGCTCAACGAATAGAGTGGTTTTTATACTCCTAATTACAATCGAAAATTTTTAATAATATTTTATAAAATTGATATATTTTATAAAAATACCGTCTAATTAGTAAATTTTAATTTTTATAAAAATTATTAAATAATTAGTTACATGTAAGTTACTAAAAAATAAAGAGATTACTTGTTATGCACTGTGAGTGTAAAAAATTTTACATTATCAATACAGCACAATCATCCGTTGGTATTACTTTTTAAGTAATTAAAATAAAAGTCAAACATTTTACATGAACTAACGGTTGTGATTAACGGATAGTGTACAAATTTTTACAATTTCAACGCATATCAATTAAATTTATAAATAAATTGATCCATTATTATTATTATTATTATTATTATTAAATAATACCAATCTATTATTATAAGGGGTGAATGAATAGACATTTTAACTTAGAGTACTGTAATGGTCAACCAAACATTGGTATTTTAAGGAAAGTTTGTAGTGTCACTCAATCTTAAAATAATTCACTTTTTTTCAATGATGTGAATTTTAAAATTTTATATATATTCGATTCCACAATATTAACTCACATATATTAATATATTACTCCCTCTGCTTATCATATATATATATATATATATATATATATATATATATATATATATATATATATATATATATATATATATATATATATATATATATATATATATATATATATATATATATATATATTACTCTCTCTAATTGTTATTTTTAAAAAAACTTGAATTTTAAAACTTAATGAATAATTAATTAAATTGTGTATATAGATCAAATAATTAATTATGTAATAAATTTAAAAATAAATGTTTTCTTGTAATAGTTACTGGAGAAAGAATTTATTATAACCTAAATATTAATGTAAATTTTTAATTAATATTAATATGAAAAAAATGCTAACAATAATTGAAAATTAAGGTTATATACATATATAATTTAAAATGATCCGAATAACAAAATGAGCTGAACTTAGTTCGACAATTAATTCTTTGATTTAGGTTCATGAACCAAATGAGCTGAATATGAGCGAAAAACTATGTTCGTTAACTAAATGAGCTGAACTTAAACTATACATAACTCGATTCGTTAGATTCACGAGTCAACTCGATTATATATGAGAATGATTATTTTATTTTTAAGTGTAGGTATAAAGATTTACTCTAAAATTTAACCATATATTGTTCTTTATGTACTAGGTATGGCAATAAAGTCGACAATTGCATTTAGAGTCATCCTTGTTGAAGACATTATGAAATTTGCTAAAAATAACATGTGTAATGAAGGTTGCAAGTGGAGTAATCATTATGTGATGAAAATGTATAGTAATTTTTTGTGTACTATTTCATTAAAATTGTAAGTTTTTTAAATATTTAATAAAGTTATGGATTTTTGAGATAAATTTAAACTTCAATTAAATGTTATTTGAATTAGACTTTTAAATGTGTCTCTTGAAAGTTGTGTAGTTTTTGAATTTTTAGATTTTTAAAACAATGTTAAATTTCATACTCTGTTCTTTTATTTTAATATTTTCTTAAAATAACATTAATTTAAAATGTCAAATATATAAAAATAAAATAGACTTAAAAAATTATTTTTAAGTCCGTAAAATAAATTAGTTGAACCTAACGAGATAAATCAAATAGTTCGTACATTTTTAACGAGTCGAGTTTGAATTTAAAAAAAAAAATCATGTCAAACTTGAACTGAGATTTCAACTAAATTAATTCTTAACGAGTTGAGTCGAATTAAGGCAAGCTCGACTCGACTAATTATCAACCCTAACTTAAATGCATATGTAAGAGATTAAACTAATCAACGAAAAATGACTAAACCAGACATACCAATCCTCATAATCACATTATTCACAAAAGTTTTGTCTATAAAAAGCCACAACACACATAAACCATTACCTCAAACACACCAAAACTAATATTCATCTCTCTAGCTTCAAAAAAATGGCTTTCATCAATGTTTTGTCATTCATGATACTACTTCTACTCATAACATTTTCACCAGTGACAAATGTTGAAGGAGCACGTAACCTTCAAAACATACACGAAGTTTCCAAAATTGATTTGCCAATAGCACTACCTGCTCTACCAGCACTCCCTGCATTGCCAGCACTCCCTGCTCTACCAGCACTCCCTGCTGCTGTAGCACTCCCTGCTGCAGTAGCACTACCTGCACTCCCTGCTGCAGTAGCACTCCCTGCTGCTGTAGCACTCCCTGCTCTACCAGCACTCCCTGCTGCAGTAGCACTCCCTGCACTCCCTGCTGCAGTAGCACTACCAGCACTCCCTGCTCTTCCAGCACTCCCTGCATTGCCAGCACAGCCACCTTAAAAAGTTCTAAGCCATAGTTGCCTACTGTTCCACGTGTGCCCAGGCCATAAGTACCTAAAAAGTTCATGAAATCTATGTATTTCTAAGTATTGAACTTGTTTGTTAAATGTTGTTTCTGTTGAAGTTTATTTGTACTTTATGATTATGTGTATTGTATTAAAGCACATGTTGTGTTCATAAATAATTTCATGTGTATGTTTTCCCATCGTCTAAAGACTATGGAGGAATTATGTGATATCAAATTGTCATAATGACTTGTATTTGTCTATGAGTGAATGTCTAATTATTTTGGATTTTTAAATTGGTCTTTTTTTATAAGCAAAATTTATTGACTAGTAGAGAATCCAACTACAACAATAAATTATTTGAACTCACTTTCATTGAGGAAATTTTACTCACTTTCTATGAAGGATGGTAGAGAATCCACCAAATCACATCAATTAGATAATTAATGCCATAAAATATTACATAAATTGGATAATTTAGTCTTGACTTTCATATAGACTAATTATTTGAATTTCTGGAGCAAGGTCTTAGAATCCAATGTTTGGTTTTAATTATTCGATAAATATTATGGTCCGTTTTTATTAAGGTCTATGACGGTCTTATAATGTTTTATCCTTTTATTTAAACAAAAGTTATAATTATGGTCTATTAAGGTCTATGAAGTTTATTTGTACTTTATAATTATTTGTATTGTCTTGAAGCACATGTTGTGTTCATAAATAATTTCATGTGTATCTTTTCCCATCATGTGAAAACCATGGACGAATTATGTGGTATCAAATTGTCATAATGACTTGTATTTGTCTTGGTCTTTTTTTATAAGCAAAATTTATTGAGGAGAGAGAGAGAGATGTGTAACTAACTTTCTAATTTCTCTAATGCAAAATTCAATTCTGATACAAATGTAATTACATTTGGGTTTATATAAACACCAAACTCACCTTAAATTCAAATCCAAATAAAACTCAAATACAAATATAAATGAAATGTAAACTAAACAATCGTGAATGTTAAATTACACTCAACCCATCCCTTAATTCACATTCAAGTTAAAATTAACAACACCAATTACATCCCTCAAATTGATGAAGTGTTCAATTTTGATTGTTTTGATCAACACATCTGTAAGTTGCTTCTGAGTGCTGACATGAGCAATGTAACACCCGATTTATTTATTTATTTTTATTAAATAATATTGTGTGAAATGCATGTGTTACTTGATGTTTATGATGCTAGATGGACCCTTAGGTGAAGATTAATGACCTTAGAAATGTTGAATTTAAGGTATCTGAGGTGTTTGAAGAAGGAGAAGAAAACACCACTGTTGAAGTGAAATTGCTAGGAATAATCGGGTAAGGGTGAAATCTCCTCTTGTATAATGTGATTGTATGTAGTATGTGGGTGGGTAATTGTTCACTGTATATTGGTTTTTACTTTTTCGGTGTTCGGAGTAATTTGATGCATGATGATGTTGATTTGTGTGTGTTTGATGAATTGGGTGGTTTGTGAATGCTTAGATTTATGTATGTTGTTAGGAATTATAGTGCAAAACTGAAATAAATGAAGTGGTATGAAAATTGGGGTTTTTGGGAGGTGTTGGAACTGATTTTCATACTAAAGGATTTTAGAAAAATTATTTTTTTCAGGGTGTGACCGGTTATCAGTTTTGGTGTAACCTATTTCATTGTCACAAAAAATAGCGTAAATACTGGATTTTTGTGGGGTGTAACCGGTTACCGGTTATGGTGTAACTGGTTACACTGGGAAGGAAAAATCAGAATGTTATAAAATTCATAACTTGAGCTTCGGGTGTCCGATTGAGGTGTCGTTTGAAGCGTTGGAAAGCCGATGCAGTGTACTTTATTTTAAAAATAGTTCTAGTACCTGGAATCAATTTAAATATTTCATGATGGTGTTGTATGGAGTGGAATTGTATGTTGTAGTGTGGTGACGTGTATGAATGTTGTTGTTGCATGCTATGTTACTATAATGTTGTCGTATAATGCTTGTAGTTTGCTTTTTGATGTTGTTGTCCAGTATTGGCGTAGTACATTGATTAATGGTGAACATAACTGTACATCTTGTTTTTGTTGCATGTCTTGTATAAATCATGCATCATGGTGTTGGGACGGTGGTCCGTTTTAGTGAGCCTCAATCCTATGGTGGGGATTGGGTGCGAGTAGTTGATTCCTATGGTGATGGAATTAGTGAAGCGTTACCGATGGTGATGATAACAAAATTTTGGTGGGCCTCAATCCCATTGTAATGGATTGACTGAGAGTAGCTGGTTCCAGGTGGGAATCGGTGAAGCGTTGCCTACGGTGATGATCAGGATTTTTGGTGGGCTCTGATCCTATGGTGGGGATCAGAGCGAGTGAAACTGAGAGTTCACTATTGGTATCAGATGCATTGATTCGTGTTGTTGATTCTCATTGCATTGCATACTTGTTGTATTTTGATAATTGGATTGTTTGGAGTGTGAGTTGTGGAATGCGTGATTATGCATATGATGATGGTGTGCTTACATATTATTATGCATTTCTTTATATGAATGTGATTTCTCACCCATTCTATTTGAATGTTACCTTTACATGGGCATCGTGCAGATAATCCGTAGTAGAGGCTTGGATGTGAGTTGAAGAGATTTCTCTTCGTTATGTTTCTGTTGAGTCAGCGTCTTCTCTGATATGTAACACTAGGGGTTAAACGCTTTTGTGTTTATTTTATGTTTGGGGGAGAGTTTCATGTTTATCTCCTATGTTTGTTACCCTTATAATTATTATATGTTATGAGCTTGTTCAAATATGATAAACTGTTCGGTAGTTGATATTTTTCTGCTACAAATAAAAATTTGAAGTTCAGTTTATTATTATTACTATTAATATGTTGTGAAATTTTATATGTGTTACATATTCAATTGTATGAGTCGGTTGGTGTTAAAGTAGTATCCTAATTGTTAATTGATTTAAAATTACTCTGATTTTATTTATAATTACGCGGGGATAATTAGGATGTTACAAACAAACTCAAGTGCTCCATTCTGAACCTGATTGCGCAGAAAATGGTACTTGGTATAAATATGCTTGCTTCTTCCATGCAGTATTGATTCTTAGTGAGACTTATGGAAGATTTGTTGTCAATCATTAACTTGACTTATTTGCCTACCTTGAACTTAAGATCCTGCAGCAAATTCATCAGCCAAACAGCCTGAGAAGTTGACAAAGTACCAACTATGTATTCAGCTTCATAGGTTGACAATGCAACCACCAATTACTTCTTAGAACACCAAGAAATAAGAGCCCCCAGATACATAAACAAGTATCTTGTAGTGCTTTTTCAGTCAACTCTGTCTCCACACCAGTCTGAGTTAGCGTAGCATACTAACTCAACATCGCCTGATACTACAGATGCAAACAAAATTCCATGCCTCAGAGTTCCTTTTACATATCTCAGAATCCTGACTGCAACTTTGTAATTTGACCATTTTGACTTACTCATAAACCTACTCACCATTCCAACTGCATAACAGATGTGAGGTCTGATGTTACACAAATATCTCAGACAGCCAACCAATTGTTTGAAGGTTGTAGCATCTACATCCTCACCATCAGAATTAGGGTCTAGCTTATGATTTGTCTCAGTATGTGTGACTGCTGACTTACAATTTATCAGCTCAAATCTCTTCAGTATCTCAAGTTCATACTTTTGTTGGTGCAAAATAATTCTCTTCTCAAAATGCAAAATCTCCATCCCTATAAAATATACCATATTTCCAAGGTCAGCCATATCAAAAGCATTCATCAACACCTTCTTATTTATCTCAAAAGTACAGCTCCATGTCAGAAGTATGTCATCCACATAAAGACACACTAGAATGACATTCCCTTCAGAATATGAAAAAGATAATTTTCGTACTTGGAAATGATTTTTAGTGGTGCATACTGGTGTAGGATTATATGCGGTGTGTATGTTGTGGTGTGTTATTCTGTACAAATGGTGTGTTATTACTTGCTATGTTACTATAATGCTATTGTTGAATGCTTGCAGTATATGTTTGGTGTTTGGTGACCAATTTTGTGTAGTACAATGATTAAGGCGAATATCATTGTATATGTTGTTATTGTTTCATGTCATTTATGAATCATGCATCATGGTGTTTGGACAGTGGTGCGCTTTTGGTGAGGCCTAATCTTTTGGTAGAGATTGGATGCGAGTAGCTGGTTCTAGGTGGAAATCAGTGAAGAGTTACCTACGGTGATGGTAACGAATTTCGGTGTGCTCTGATCTTATGGTGGAGATCGGAGCGAGTGAACATGAGAGTTCACGTTTGGTACCACATGCATTGAGTCATGAGTTGAGTCTCTTTGCATTTGCATACATGTTAAATTATGACGTGTGGATTGTGTGAAGTGTGAATTGCGGATTGGGTAATTATGCATATGTTAATTATGTATTCTCATATTATTATTATGCAATTTCATTATATAATTGTGATTTCTCACCCCTTCTGTTTGAATGTTGCCTTTACATGGGCATCGTGCAGATAATTCGCAGTAGAGGCATGGATATGAGTGGAAGGGTTAATCTTCCTTATTGCTTTTGTTGAGTCGGCGCCTGCTTTGATGTGTAACACTGGGGGATGGAACGCTTGTGTCTTTGTTTTGTGTTTGGTGGAGATTTTATGTAAATCTCTTATGATTAATAATTTCTTATAACAACGTTATGTTATAGTTATATTTTGAAGAATTAAATTAATCAGTTGTTGATGTTTTTTACTGCAAATAAAATGATGATTCTTCTTATTTTTAAATTCAATATATGTTACATATCCTATTGCATGATCTGGTTGATGTTGATAGTAGCATCCTAATTGTTAGATTGTTTTAATTTACTCTTATTTTTATTTATAAATTACGCAGGGATAATTAGGGTGTTATATAAAGTAGGATCAAAGATCATTTTATGAGATATACAAATTGGTATAGATGCTCTTTATTTATAGGCCAAATCATGGTATAAATTTGGAAACAATCCATGGGAGAAATAACTCTCTTAATCAATTATGCCAATCGATTATTACATGTGAATAATCAATTGTTCAAACCACAAATGGAAGGTTTTCATATTTAGTCATTTCCAAACATTAAGAGATTGTCCCAATCAATTGTAGGCATTACAAAGTGAAAATAATTGATTATAGCTTTAGGGATAATTTATTATCCTTTGTAAAAAGGCTTGCATTTGATTAGACATTTCCCTTAATCAATTGACTAGGCCTTAAAAATATTTTATACAATTTTAAAAAAATAAGATAGGCTTTTCAAAGGTTTTAAGGGTGTGCATGTGTGTGTGATTCTTCCTTGGTAATTCCAAAATTACCCTTGTGTCTTTACAAGACATTGGCCACTCAGACAGACACGACTAGATAAGTTTTCGTACATTCTCACTTTCACAACTATGAAGCTTCAACCCTTGGTTTCAAAACTTTTGAGTATTCTAGCTTGATAAGTGTTGAGATATATTGAGGTTGATTAACATCATCAGAGAGTTGAAAGGCCAAAACATCGGAGAACCTAGCTGAAACCACAAATCATCACTTGAACATCACTGATGACAGATTTTCCTTTAATGAGATAACTTGATGAACATCTGAACAAAGACATCTTGAAAAGGATAGCATCTTCGACCGCTTGAGCTATCTTCAAGCGATAAGGACTTTATTAGATATCATTGAATATCAAGTGTTGTAATCATCAAAATCAAACAGTTGATTGTAGGATTACTATTAACAAACTTCACCACTTTGGATCACCTTGACAGTACATACAAGCACATAGATTCACATTATCTCCTTTCTTTATGATGACAACGTATCTCTCATAGAGGCAGTAAAAAAAACAAAAGGGTGAACTTTAGAGTGGTTGATTAAACTCCTACTCACACGAGTAGAGAGTATACTCTATTTCCCCTGAGAGTACACTTCTCCCCCATTTGGCATAATCAAAAGGCGGGAAAAACAAAAAAAAAAGATAAAAAATCAAGCATATAGTTCACATTGATCACACGATATTTACTAGAAAATGGGAAATACTACTTCATAATTGGAAGAAAATACAAAGAGAAAAGTTGCAGCATAGATCAGGTGACAACAAAGCAACAAAGAAAGCAAATAGGAAAACAAGGATACAAGCTAAAAAAACCTAATCACTCTCATCATCATTATCTTTGATCATGCCTGAAGAAGTCATAAATCAAATTTTAGTTTTGAAGAGCTTGAGAGCTAAGTGACTGCCTCTTGAATTTTTCCTTCTTTGCATCCTTATTTGATCTTGTTGATTTTGGAGATGAACTTATTCGTTTTGGAGAATGGTGTTAAAGAGAGCATCATTATAAGTGGTTTGAGGGATTTTATAATCAAAATCCCTCAGAAGGTAATGGAATCAACACTTCATTATTAATCTTCAACCTCATTAGGCTCATGGTGCTGTTTCTTACACATGTGTATCCATTATCTAATTCTTCTTCCTCTATGTTGAAGCCAACATGCTCCAAAGTCTTTGTGATTAATCCTTTTAATGGTAAGCTCATATTTTTCTTCTTGATCCCCATAATGTGATGAATCACTACACTAGTCCAATTCGTTTTAACTTTATTAACTAGAACCCATATGGCAACAACATCGGCTTTGGTAAAATGGATAAAGTTGATTTTCCTTGGCTACATAGTGAATAAGATGAATATTTGGGCGCACCACGCCAATAGTAAAATGAGCATGAATGATAGAGTTTGAATCTGATAGGAATGGTAAAATGAGTATAAATGATAGAGTTTGAATCTGATAGTAATGAGAAAGCAGTAGTTGAAAAACAAAAATAATTAGCTTCTTCAACGCCATTATAGTAAGAGTTAGTGCAAGGAAGATTGCATGAGCCGACAAATTATTCAAGAGACAAGCGGATTCGATGTTTATTATCTTCGGAAGTGAGCATCCCACCGGAAGTGAGCATCCCACCCACATAGTTGAGGTTTAAAATAATTGAAAATTGAAAATAATATAATAAATTTAGATAAAATTTTAAAAAATCAATTACACATAAATAATTAATTTTAATTTAAAATAAATCATGAGTAAATAACTAATTCATCTTATATGTTAGGTTTCATATAAAAAAATGATGTATATTATTTGTAAATAATAAAACTACGACTAAAGAAAAATGTATTTATTTTTGTAAAATAAATAAAAACATTTTTTTGAAAATTTTGATAATAAATTTATTTTAAATATTCTAATTTCTATAAACTAATTATTAATTTAGCGTCAAATTTATTTATTTTTGTTATTTTTAAAACTATTTTAAATTTCATTTTTTTTCTATTCTTTAAATTATGATTTTAAATTTCAAAACTGTAATTGGTGGATGTTTTGTATTTTTTATTATTTAAGTATAGAGTCGGAATTGTAATTGACAGTTGTTTTATATTTTTTTTTATTTAAGTATAAAGTCGGAATTACATTTGGCAGTTACTTTATATTTTTATTATTTTAGTACATGGCCAGAACTGCAATTGATGATTGCTTTGATTTATCTATAATGGGTATGTTCAATTGTTTTGGCGGATCCATATTGCGAATTCGGTATAATAGAAGTGTGGCATGATCCATTTTTCACATCTCTTCTTAGTTTCTTCTAATTTTTGGTTGTTTGTTCGTTCTAACATGAATCACTGCAGCAAGAATGTTATTTATTCGAGAGTCAAGTTTTGGATGAAGATGCTTTTCGAGAACATCCAAAATTTGGAACAATAAAAGAGGAACTTGATTCGTTGATTAGACTTAGAGATTAGTGATGATGAAAGAATTAGAAGTATTGAGAGACACATTTCGTAGATCTCTATTGCGAAAGACAACAATGATATTCAACTTATGTGGATGCGAGTTAAAGATGACAATGATGTTGGCGATATCATGTATGGAGATGATGATATCATTTTTATTGCTGTAATCCCTTACAAATATTGTGGCGTTAAATGTTTTTATTTGTTGTTTGTGTTGTTGTTTTAGATGGTAATATGTGATGATAAGTGTTTTTATTTGTTGTTTGTGTTGTTGTTTTAGATGGTAATATGTGGCGTTAAGTGTTGTTGTTGTTTTAGATTGTTGTAATTTCTTAGAAATATTGTATGTGTTCTTGTTATTTATTATTAAATGCGAAAGATCTTTGTATTTAAAAAACGACAGCTAACGATGAAAGAAATACTTAATTAGCAGTTGATGGTAATCTAAGATTGATATTTGACAACAAAATAAAAACTTAATTATAATTAGTTCTAACTGTGGAAAACTGAGTTCAGTTGTGATTAGGAAGACGACATAATCCATATTTTATCTATAACTTATCAGCCGTGTCCATTTTTGTTTTAATATGTGTGCTTATTTGACGACCTTTCTTGTTTCCCTAGATACTTTAATCTCCTTCATCAACAGGCATTGCCTTATTTGAAACGAGGGTATATATATATATGGATGCTACTTTGATATTTTACCTGCATAAAGATTGCAAGACAGTGCAAAATTCAAAGAAGAATAGTTCTTAATTTGCATGATATAACACATTAAATGAATATGTGATCTTTGATTTAAAGTTCACATATAGTTCCCTTGACATAATGTAACAAAAAAAATATTTGGAGCATAACTCCTTATATTTTCCCGTAAAAAAAAAACTCCTTATATTTTCCTCAAATAAATAGATCCAAATTTTATTTTTGAGAGACATGGCAATGATATAGAGTCTATATGGTCCACTGTATTTTTATTTAATGTGGCATGTTATGAAACCTAACATCTCACTCCACCTTTTATCATATCTAATACTCCATCAATCTAATACTAATACTACTAAGTAAAAATAGTTTGATGGACAGTTCCACATGCATGAACAACGAGTGACGTGAGAATTGAAGATGTGATTGAAAGAAAGAGGTATATATTAGAAATAGAAATAATTTATATTTTAATTAATATTCACAAACTTGGTGACCAAGTTTGTTAGAGGGTATTTTAGTATTTTATTGTTACTTTTGTAGCCCTAGTTTTAGCTTATAAATAGACTAGTGGTAGTGAGTATTTTTAGTAATCCTTTTGTAATCCTTGTAGCCGTCATTCTCCTTAATATATTCTCTTCTTTTCATCATCATTTCACCTTGTACACCAACAATTGGTATCTAGAGCTCCGGTTAGGATCAACGGGAAAACACGGGAAACACGAGTGAAACGTGAGGATTTCTTTGTGTGATTGATTTTGGTTCTTGATTCTTGTTGAATCTTGAACAAAATCTGATCAGAATCATAATTTTTTTGTGATTTTGTGGGTTGGGAAACACTGTGTGCGGTGAGATTCTGAGTGTACTGTACAAGAAGGTTGAAGATGATGAACGGCGGCGGCGGCATGAACACCAAGCTTCCAGTATTTGATGGCAAAAACTAAAATCGTTGGATGATTCAAATGCTTGTACTGCTCGGTGCTCAAGATGTTCTAGATCTTGTCACCGAAGGTTATGTTCCGGTAGCAGCAGATGCGACGGAGGAGCAGAAGAACGCGCAGAAGGATACAAGGAAAAAAGATCAGAAAGCATTGTTCTACATCCATCAGTGTGTGGATGCGAATGTGTTTGAGAAGATTGCAGATTCAACGACGGCAAAGGCGACGTGGGACACACTGGTCAGATGTTACGGTGGTGACGCATCAGTGAAGAAGGTGAAGCTTCAGTCTCTACGTAAGCAGTACGAGAATTAGAACATGAAGAACAATGAGAAAGTTTTTGAGTACATCTCTAGAGTGATTCTGATCACTACTGAGATGAAGGCGTGTGGAGAAACTCTTTCTGAACAAGTAATCATTGAGAAGGTATTGAGATCCCTTACTCCTCAATTTGATTACATTGTGGTAGCAATGGAACATTCTAAAGATCTGAGCACCATGAGAATTGAAGAGCTGCAAAGCAGTCTAGAAGCGTAAGAGTTGCGTCTGACTGAGAGAACTCCTGAAAGGGAAGTAGAGCAGCAGCTCTGAAAGCAGTTTCTGATAAGAAGCATCAGAAACAGTCGTGGCCAGAAGCAAGGAGAAGATCTGATGGTGGTCAGAAGTCAGAAACTTCATCTTCTGATAGGCAAAAGAATGCTCAGAAGGGAAAAGAGAAGTATGACAAGAAGAAGATCCAATGTTACTGTTGCAAGAAGTTTGGTCACTTTGCTAGAGATTGTTGGTCAAACAAAGAAAGGAAGTCAGAAGAAGCAAATATAGCCAGAAGTTCTGATGATGAATCTGTGCTATTGATGGCTTCTGAATCTGATGATACGAATTTGACAGACTGGTGGTATATGGACACTGGCTGCTCAAATCATCTTACTGGAAATAAGAAATGGCTGGTTGATTTTGATTCTAAGAAGAGGACAAAGATCAGATGTGCTGATGACAAATATCTTAACGCTGAAGGTATGGGAAATGTCAGAGTCGTTCTGAACAATGGGAAAACAGCATTGATTCAGAATGTGTGGTATGTACCTGGCATCAAAAGCAATCTGATGAGCGTGGGACAATTAATTGAGAAAGGTTTTTCAGTTACCATGAAGGACAATCTTCTGAATCTGTATGACTGTAATCAGAAGCTGATTATGGAGTCAGAACAAGGAAGGAATAGAACATTCAAGGTGAATGTCAGAACTTCTGACTCTGAATGTCTTAGTGCAACAAGTGTTGTGAAAGAAAGTGAGCTGTAGCACAGAAGATTTGGTCATCTGAATTTCAAAAGCTTAGAACATCTGAATTCGAAGAAGCTGGTACATGGAATTCCTACAATTAAGAAGCCTGAGAAGTCATGCAAAGTGTGCATGGAAGGAAAGCAACCAAGATTGCCATTTGCGTCAGAAGTTGCTCCAAGAGCAAAACATGCCTTGGGAGTAGTACATTCTGATGTGTGTGGTCCATTTCCAGTAGAATCATTCAGAGGGAATAAATACTTCGTGTCATTTGTTAATGAATTCACGAGAATGATATGGGTATCCCTTATTAAGTTCAAACACGAGGTGTTTGCTGAATTCAAGAAGTTCCGAATGAAGGTTCAGAATCAGAGTGGTCAGACTCTGAAGATTCTCAGAACCGATGGTGGGGGTGAGTATAACTCCAAAGAGTTTCAGAAGTTCTGTGAGGAGAATGGAATTGAGCATGAGGTTACTGCTCCTTACACTCCTCAACACAATGGTCTTGCTGAAAGAAGAAATCGTACTTTGCTTGATATGGTGAGAAGCATGCTGAAGGAGAAGAAGCTTCCTCAGAACTTCTGGGGAGAAGTTGTTGCCACCGCAGCTTATGTGCTCAACAGATGTCCAACGAAGAAGCTGAAGGAAATAGTTCCTATTCAGAAGTGGACGGGAGAAAAGCAAAGTGTTAGTCATCTAAAGGTGTTTGGTTCTGTTTGTTACAAACATGTTCCAGAAGCTAGAAGACAGAAGTTGGATGATAGAAGCAAAGTAATGTTACTGGTGGGGTACCATAGTACGGGTGCATACAAGCTTTATTGTCCAGAAACTAATAAAGTTGAGTTCAGCAGAGACGTTATTGTGAAGGAATCAGAAGTTTGGAATTGGGATAAGTCTCAATCTGATTCTGATGTGAGAACTTCTGAAGAAAGGTCAGAAATAAGAATTTCTGAAACTGATGGTGATTCTGACTCTGAAGGAGACTCAGAAGATGAAGGTGATTCTGATGATCCAGATTCTGATGATGATCAAGAATCTGGTGGCGATTCAGACTCTGGGAATATGCCAGACTCTGAAGGTGGTCAAGGTTCTGGAGGAAGTCAACCTTCTGGAGCAAGAGCTTCTGAAGGAGAAACTTCTGAGGAAAGAACTTCTGAGGTTCAAGCATCCGGAGAAAGTTCTGAACAAGGTCAGAGGCCACAGAGAATCAGAAACATTCCAAGAAGATTTGAAGAGTTTGACATGTTGCAAGACACTGAAGTAGATTCTGAAGGAGAAATTATTCAGTGTGCCATGTTAGTAGACTCTGAACCCGTGAGTACAGAAGAGGCTTTCAAGCAGAAGTTCTGGCTAAAGGCCATGAAAGAAGAACTTGAGGCCATAGAAAGAAACAAGCCTTGGACGCTGACAGAACTTCCAAAGGACAAGAAAGCCATCAGCGTCAGATGGGTTTTCAAGCAGAAGCTAAAGCCAGATGGATCAATTGGCAAACACAAAGCGAGGTTGGTAGCAAGAGGATTTCTGCAGAAACCTGGGCTGGATTATTCTGAAGTGTTTGCACCTGTAGCGAGACATGAAACAATCATATTGGTGATTGCAATAGCTGCTAACAGGAATTGGCCTCTGATGCATTTAGATGTGAAATCTGCATTTCTGAACGGTCAATTAGAAGAAGAAGTTTATGTGTCACAACCTCCTGGATTTGTGAAAAAGAATCAGGAAGGGATGGTGTACAGATTACATAAAGCTTTGTATGGATTGAAGCAAGCGCCCAGAGCTTGGAATCAGAATATTGATTCATTTTTCAAGAAGCAGGGTTTTCAGAAATGTGAGATGGAATATGGTGTTTATGTTCAGCATATTTCTGAAGGCAATATGATTCTGGTGTGTTTGTACGTTGATGACATATTGCTGACCGGAAGTTCTGAACAAGAATTAGCTAAGTTCAAGAAGGTGCTGATGAATGAGTTTGAAATGACTGATCTCGGGAAAATGACATACTTTCTAGGGATGGAGTTCAGATATTCTGAGAAAGGTATCATTTTGCATCAGCTGAAGTATGAACGAGAATTTCTGAAGAGATTTAAGTTGCAGAATTGTAAGGCTGCTATCACACCTGCAGATACGAATCAGAAACTAGATTCTGATTCTGATGGTGAGGATGTGGATGCTACAACCTTTAAACAGTTGGTTGGTTCTCTGAGGTATTTGTGTAATACCAGACCTGATATTTGCTATGCAGTTGGAATGGTTAGCAGATTCATGAGTAAACCCAAGTGGTCCCATTACCAAGCTGCTGTCAGGATTCTGAGGTATATCAAGGGAACTCTAAAGTATGGAGTGTTGTTCCCTTCTGGAAGAAAGACTGAATCAGAACTTCTGAGTTATTCAGATTCTGATTGGTGTGGAGACAGAGTTGATAGAAGAAGTACTTCTGGATACTTGTTTAAGTTTCTAGGAGGTCCTATTTCTTGGTGTTCCAAGAAACAACCTGTTGTTGCGCTATCAACCTGTGAAGCTGAATATATTGCAGGTGCTGTTACTGCATGTCAAGCTGTGTGGATTCTGAACTTGCTGGAGGATCTGAAGATCAAAGTTAACAAACCTCTGAAGCTGATGATTGATAACAAGTCTGCAATCAATCTTGCCAGAAACCCAGTGTTGCATGGGAGAAGCAAGCATATTGAGACCAAGTATCATTATCTGAGAAGTCAAGTTCAGAATGGAGTGTTAGAAGTTCTGCACTGTAGCACCCAGAAGCAGTTGGCAGATGTTCTGACGAAGACTATCAAGACTGATCAATTCCTTCGCTTAAGGGATGGAATTGGAGTTGTTAGTTTTGATGAAATATAAATTAAGAGATGGTATTAGAAATAGAAATAATTTATATTTTAATTAATATTCACAAACTTGATGACCAAGTTTGTTAGAGGGTATTTTAGTATTTTATTGTTGCTTTTGTAGCCCTAGTTTTAGCTTATAAATAGACTAGTGGTAGTGAGTATTTTTAGTAATCCTTTTGTAATCCTTGTAGCCGTCATTCTCCTTAATATATTCTCTTCTTTTCATCATCATTTCACCTTGTACACCAACAGTATAAACAAAAGTAAATGTTATTCAAATACCATTATTATGTTATGAATAAATAATTAGTAGAAATTATTCACTATAAATCTATTTGGTTAACGTATTTAGCCACAAGGCTATAAAATATTTATCACATCACATAGCCAACTTCCACAAAAATCCAATTATTATTTTTAATTATCTTTAGAGTGGCGAATTTACATTTTTCTTGTTCGGGTTACATTGCTATATATTAGCTTCTTTCTGTGATGTTGGGGATTTGTTTTTTGAAAAGGCAAAATAAAGCAAGTGCCCCTGAAAGTTGATTAAATCTTCAATAGGAGACAAAATGTTTACTCTCTTAATTTGACTAGATAAATAAAAAATAAAAGATACTTGCAATCCATAGGCGCTATAAGCCAGTATACTCTAAGTTAGTAACTAGTTGATTTGTAGGGTGTCATTATTCTTTTGAGGTCGGCCAATAAAAACTATTCAATATAAATTTTTTTTAAGACATTTCATGATTTTTTTTTTTCCACCGTGTGGTATTTTTATAAATACTCTCATATTTTGATGATATTTTTTTAGACGTGCCTTATGATTTAATATTATTTCGGAGATATATCTACGAAACAATTTAAATCTTAAATAGTCACAACATATCTCCTCATAAACAACAGAAAACCCGAAAACCACAAAAACATTCTCTCAATTCTCTTAAAGGAGAAACTTTCCCAATCCACAGCAGATAAACACAAGAAAACATTTCAAAATTAACAGAAACATGGAGCCACATGGTTGAAGGGATCCTGTCTACACTGGTTCAGTTCTACGATCCGGGTTACCATTGCTTCACTTTCCCAGATTACCAGCTCACACCAACACTGGAAGAGTATTCTCACCTGATTGACTTACCTATCACTGATCAAGATCCATTTTCTGGACTGGAAGAAATTCCAAAGGATCAAGCCATTCCAAGAGCAATCTCTTTGGATGAGTCAGAAGTCAGGACTCACATGACCACCAAAGGAGGAATCCAGGGTTAACCAGGTAAATTCCTGATGGAAAAAGCTCCATACTTTGCCAGTATAGGAAATATAACTGCTTTCGAGGATGTTTTTGTTCTGCTCATGTACGGGTTATTCCTCTTTCCCAACATTGACAACTTCGTCGACACCAATACTATTAAGATATTCTTGATTGGGAACCCAGTCCCAACCTTGCTCGCAGATGCTTACCATTCTGTACACTTAAGGCATTTGTACAGTGGAGGGATGATCACATGCTATGTACCGTTACTCTACAAATGGTTTATTTCCCACTTGCCCAAGTCTGCTACTTTTTAGGATCACAAGAGTAATATGCAATTGTCGTAGAGGATTGTGTCTCTTACCAATTCAGACATAGATTGGTACAATCGGATTTACGAAGGGATAAAAATCATCGACAAATATGGAAATTTCCCCAATGTACCCCTCAATGGTACTAAATGAGGGATCAACTATCGTCCAATTTTAGCTCGCCGTAAACTTGGATACCTGATGAAGAATATCCCACATAATGTTCATCTGGAATGTCTTTTCTTCAAGGAAGGAAAAAATGACAAGGCACTAAAGAAAGAAATAGTGCATGCCTGACAACATATTCACAGAAAGGGAAGAGAGTCCCTTGGGAGGCCAAACTACATCTCTGCAGAGCCTTATCTCCACTGGGTGCAAACTAGAGCTATCAAACTAAGGATGCCTTACCCTCGTCAAGAAGTTGTTCCCTTAAAGGAATATTTCCTTTATTTCATGTCTGATGCGGAAAAACTCCAGATCGCTCTCAACAAAGTACAACGCGAGAAGAACTTTTGGAAGAATAAGTACCAGATTCTTAATCTAGAATGTACCAAGATTCATGAACTGTTAAAGGAAAAGGATGCTCTGATTGAGATATTGGAGCAGCATGCCATAGAAAGTCAGGAGGAACGAGGAAATTTGCTCACTCCTTTCGCTTAGCAAAGGATTGTCGACCCGACAACGGTTGAAGGAGCCCAATCAAAGAAAAGAAAAGTTCAGGAACCAGCATCTGAGCTCTCCTCAAAGAGAACTCAGGATCCATAGGCCTAATTTTCCTTATCGCGCTTTTTAAAATACTATACTTTTCCTTGTAAAGTACTGCAATCTTTCGAGTTCAATAAAAGGGTCTCTCCCTGCTGTATGATATTTGTAATTTAATTGTTAAAAGTTCTTTTAGAAACAAAAAAACAAAAAAATATATCATTATTTGCATGTCATTCATCATTCTCACATAACACATCTTATTCTTTGAGTCTCACATATGTGTCGCACTCTAGAGTCAAATTGTCTCATTCGTACAACACTCGGGCATATCAACAAAAGAAAATGGAAGATCTCGAGGAAGAGAACAGAGAGTTTAGAGAAGAAATCAACGCTCTGAAGGGGAGTTTGGAGAAACTCCACCATGACATGCAATCCCTGGCAGCAGCCCAGGAACAACATCATCAAAGGACTGTAATCTCAGAGATTACATCCACACCAGCATTTGAGACACCTGGCAGTCATCCTCAGTACAACATGCCTAAAGGTTTTCCCTGGGGCATGCCTTTCAACTTTATACCTGAAGGATACATCCCCCCGGTCACTGAAGACCCGGAAGTCATAGCAGGAACCGCCAAACCTGAAGGTTACAAACTTCAGGTAAATGAAGATGCAAGGGTTACAACAGAAACTCCTGAAGGTTACAAACTTCAGGTCACTGAAGCGCAAAGAGTTACTGCCGTAATGACTATACCACAGCCAGTGGTACACACTGTCCTGGAAGGACAGATTCCGCAAGCGATTTCTAGTGGAAACGAAGAAGTATACGAAAGGATGAATGAATTCCAGGAACAATTCTTGGAAATGCAGAAGGAACTGGATGCCATTTGCGGTCAGGACTTATTTGGCAAAGATGCCTCCGACCTTTGTTTGGTCCCTAATGTAAAGATACCGCACAAATTCAAGGTGCCCGACTTTGAAAAATACAAAGGAAACTCTTGCCCTCAAAGTCATTTGGTGATGTACGCTCAAAAAATGTCTACCCAGAAAGAAAATCAACAGCTACTAATCCATTACTTCCAAGACAGTTTAATCGGTAACGCACTCAAATGGTAGTTGGGTTTAAACCGCACCAAGATCAGTACTTTCAGAGATCTCGGGGCAGCCTTCGTTCAGCAGTATAAATACAACTTGGACATGGCACCAGATAGGGACCAACTCAGAGCAATGTCACAAAAGGATAAATAAACCTTCAAAGAATATGCTTAGAGATGGTGCGAAATTGCCGCCCAGATCTGTCCCCCTCTCGAAGAAAAGGAAATGACAAAGATTTTCCTAAAAACATTTAGCTCGTTTTATTACGACCGAATAGTTTCCAGTGCGCCCAGTGACTTCACTGAAATGGTGAACATGGGAGTACGCCTTGAAGAAGCAGTCTGAGAAGGACGATTGGTCAAAGATGCAGAACCATCTAGCAGTACTAAAAGATACGGTAGTTCTTTCCAAAAGAAGAAAGAGCATGATATTAGTAATATCTCTCTGGGAAAGCAAAGGCTAAGGTATCAACCGGTAGCAGCAGTAACTCCCGATATCAACCCAGCGCCAACTCCGGCATATCAACCTCAGGTTGCTCAGAGCCAACCAAATCAACAACAGTATCAGCAAAGGCCGCAACAGCCTCTTCAGCAGGCTCACCCGCAGTACAATAATAACAGTCATACTACACGACCATCAGGATTCGATCCTATACCGATGTAGTACGCATAACTGTTTCCATGTCTACTGGCCAAGGGGCACGTCTAAACCAGGACTCCTCTTACAGTACTAGAAAATCCACCTTTTTGGTTCAAAATAGATCAAACTTGCCCTAACCATTAAGGAGGATCGGGACATAACATTGAGAATTGTCTCAGCTTCAAGTCTGATATACAGATGCTCGTCAAGAATGGGGTTTTATCCTTCAAAGATACTAATCCAAATGTTCAGACGAACCCATTACCGTAACATGAGAAGACTACAGTGAATTTGATAGAAGGAGAGCCTGTCAACAGTTATCAAATTCACAATGTACGCTTACTATGAACCAACCTGGTAAGGATGCATTGCAGACAGAAAGGGTATTGCCATGTGCCATCTCACAACTATCATCGGTGTGATATCTGCTCCAAGAACAATTAAGGGTGTGCCATAGTACAAGCATCTCTACAAGAACAAATGGATCTGGGCTGGATTCAGGATCACAAGATTCGTGAAGTAAACATGGCCCATGCACATCCCAATATTGTTCAGAACCACGACATCCGTGCAATGAACGTCAATATAGTGGCATTGCATTCAAGACAAAGTCAGTATTACAATCTTCCGTGGCACGATTACAACACTTGTCCGATCTGCTCAAAAGACAATCAGGGATGCTCTTTTATACAAGAGGCCTTCCAACATCAAATGGATCTTGGATGGATCCAATATTACCATGAAAGAAGTGATCATCAAGTCAATATGGTTCAAATCTTTGACATCCGCTTAATGAATACCAGTCTAGTGGAGTTACATGCCAAACAGGCCAGACTTGGTTTTCTGGCCTCACATGATTATCAAGACTATAAAGAATGCTACAAAATTGACCAAGATTGTGCGCTTGTGCAAAGAACTCTTTAAAATTTGTCGCTCCTGAAGGATTCACATCCGACGGTACAAACGCGAGAGTGGCGCAGAAAACACAGAGTCGCCAGCAATGTGTATTTATCCCGAGAGAGGGAAAGGAAACACTGCATAAACCTGAAGAGAAAGGGGGAAAGACATGGTCATCGCAACCATAGTCCGGGTTCGGGAGTCGGTTATGCGAGGGGAAGGTGTTAGCACCCCACGCTTCTATCGTACTCGATGGGATCCATGCTTGTTGTCTAAACGGAGGATGAGTTGTCCTACTATCTATGGCTGAACAAAAGAAAACGGGGATAGGGGTGACTAAGACGGACTCGGTAGGACATATTCGATGCCCTAGGCCTACGTACTCCCTCAGTGCAATGGGAAAGTCAGAGTCAACGTAGTTCGGATGGGAACAGTGGGGGAAGGTTGCTCGTCAAGACAATCGTTGTCTTGTGCTTACATATCCTCAATCGGACGAGAGAGAGGAATCAGAGCTAATGTAGTTCGTGGGTATGACCACGGATGGGTAAGTGTTTTTTACGTGAGCGACGAGCTCTTTTCTGAAAATGAAATTTGAAACCCAACATCCCCGAAGGATAAAAAGATTTGAATTTGTTTTTGTGTTTTTTAGACATAAGTGTTTTCTTTTTAAGTTAGTTCATAACTTGCATTGCACCAAAGTCTAGGGCACATGGACGAATACTTAACGAATCGTCCCATGACAGGAAGCCCGCTAAGCACTCTAAAAAGATGAGAGGAAGCCCCTCATTTCTCATTCCCCACGCTTAAGGCTCGTGCGCAATACACTTTATCTTTATTAAGTGTTTTCAAGAAGTTTTGAGATGAGAAGAGAGAAGACCCAAAGGAAACTCTAAAGGGAAACTAAGAGTCCTAATGTTATCATGCATGGGTAACCTATGGTTAGTGAGGCTTAGGAGAGACGACTACCTAAAACCTAATGCTAATCCTACTCCAATCTTAATCAAAAATTAAGTTGGACTAGGTAGCTCTAAAGGGAGAGAATCGAAGACTTAAACAAGTCTTGAGATTCATGGGAGAAAGAGAGTGAAAGAGAACAATGAGAAAGAGAAGGATGAGATAAGAAACAAGATAGGGCAGCAAGCACATCATATCAAGTATATCCAACTCACATCAATAAACAAGTCACAAAGATCATGCAAAACATCTCAAGTAAGCATGCAAAGGTAATCATGAAAGAATGCAAGCATACTTATATGAAATGCACAATTAAGCACCAATGAACTTCATATCAAGATGAAATGAGAAAAATAAGATGAATATGAAAGTAAGTCATAATCAAGATCATACCATCATCAACAATTCTCATGTGCAAGAGAAGATCAAAACATGAAACATTATGCACCAAAGAAAGTCCACAAAAGGAAGTCAAAGCACAAGCACTTAAAGCATACCCAAACATGATCCACAAATTGCAAAATTTGGTCACAAGGGACCTCAACCAGGGGTAAACATCATATCAAATAATCATGTAAAGAATCACAAAGAAACTCAATCAAACAAGCATGGAAAAGCAATTAGGGTTAAGAGATGTCAAGAAATGATCATGCATAATTCACTTAAGCACAAATAATCAAACATATATCAAATGACATTCAAAAATTGTGGAATTAAAACCCAAGTGACCTAAGTCAGAAGCTAGCAACATGCCAAAAGATCACACAAAAATTCACAAGTTAAGTACCTCAAACAATGCTTCAAAGTAGCATAAGAACAAAGAAAAACAATGCACAAATAGAGGGACTAAAATGTAATATGAAATGAGTTTAAAAATATTAGAAAAATATTTTTAAGGACCTCAAGATGTCTTCTGAAATATGAAAAAAGAATGGGATGCAAATCATGTACCAATGATGAGAACAAAAATCAACAAGGCAGGGTGTGCACAATTGAGACAATTCACAAAGAAATTAATCAAACAATTAATTCAGATGCACAAAATAAAATAAAATGGAAAAAATAAAATTTGACAAAATTTTGTAAAATTCCAAAGATGCTTCATGATTTTTTTCATAATTTTCTGATGCATAAATCTATTTTTAAAAATTAAAAATGCAAAATGAAACAATAAAATAAAATAAAAAGAAAATAATACAAGCCAGGGGGTGCAGACAAAGCAAATCTCACGTTGGAAAATGAAATGGGCTCAAGGAAGGGGTGGAAAAAGCAAAGAAAATCCAGCCCAATCCAAAGCGCAAGTTAACATAAAAAAAAAAGAATTCAGTCTACATGATTGACTCACATACGCCATCAGATCAATCAAACATTCCACAATCAGTCAACAAAATCAAAGGTATCCATGATCAACGCTCAGGATCAAGAGTTCATGATAACAAAGATACACGCGCGTACATCAGATCATTCAGAAATTAAAATCAAAGCACGTGAATAGTACATGTTATTTAATGTGTTGGCACAATCAACACCATCAGATCAAATCAACGTGCCAGATCAAGTCAACAAATCACAAAAACATGCAAGATCAAGGGTCAGATCTGTGTGTGCATAATAACAACCATGGAATAAAAACACACAATCAACAAAATAAGTGAAGATTTTAAATGATCTGGCTGAACGTGAACCATTAGATCTGGACCACCAACGGTCCAGATTTCATCTTCTTCCTCTAAACCTTAGATCACCTGCAAAATAACCAGGTGCCGGAGCCCTAGCTCCGGTCACCTTCTCCGGCGAGCACAAACTCAAAAATTCCCAGAAATCAAAAACTCCACCATCATTCAGCTCAGAATTTCACAAGGATCATGAATATCACACTCAAATCAACAGATCATGCATAGATTAACCAAATCGAAGGAAAAAAGTTTGAACTCAAAAACTTCAGATCAACATTACAACCATAATACACGTGCAAATCAAGATCTAAACACATCAGGATGATCAGCAAAGCGCAAGGATCATTAAGCACACAAGAAAACTCAGTTCTATGATCAAGAAAATCACACTAACCTGAAACTTGTAGAGCTCAAAATACACCAAGAAAACCTTCAGAAAGCTGCAGATCTACTCGTTGGAACTTCTGATTGCAAAATAAATGCAATATGAGGCTTGAATCAGGCTGGATCTTGAAGTTTGAAAGTGAGCAACTCAAATTCGTATCTGATGAAAACCTTGCTTAGAGCTTCAAACAATGGTTAATTCTTGTTCTATGGAGTATGTGGATCAAGAATATGGAAAAATTTCTTCAGAAACCCTTGTGAGGAGAGAGTTTCGAAGGAGAGAAAGTTTGAGTGAAAAATGAAATTCAGAGCAAATGAGAGTGCATGAGGTGTGAATGAACGTGTGAGTCTCCTTATATACACTTGGTTAGACCTCTGAGTATGATTAAGGTTTGATTAATCCCTTGATTAAGGCTATCCAAAGTGATTTGCAAAAATGAAAGTTGTGATGAAACCACTAATCCACACGTGCATTGTCATGCTTTTCATCATGAGTCATTCACATTTCTCTTGCTGATCACAATGGGATTGGGTTTGGGCTTTATGGATGCTTAATTCATGAGATTCAATCCATCTGGCAAATTTGCATTTTGTGAAATTCATGAAGTACATGGCACAGATTGGAGTGATTCAAGGGTCAAAATGGTCCTTAGGATGTGTACTTGGATGTGGCAATGTGACTTGAGTAATTAGAAACAATTACAAGTCATTTTGAATCAAAATGCAAAAGGTGGAAAAATGGATACATGAGAAAACCCTAAAATACACCTTGCCTTCTTTTGATCATAACTTGAGTTTCATAAATGGTATGGAGACAATCTAGAACTTTTTGGAAAGGGGAGAAAGAGATCTTCAACTTTCATGTTTGAGGAAAATTCATTTGAAGCTTCTTTGATGATGAAAAGTCAAGTTGAAGAGGGTTTGAAAAGTTGCCAAAAATGGAAGTTTCACATTATAGGTCATTTTCCAAAAATAGTAACTTTTGCACAAACTCTTGATTCTTGATGAATGACATGAATCTTAGCCTTTGAGGACCATATGAGGGCATAAGACCTTAAAAATCATGAAGAGGACCTCAAAATTCCATGGTTGACTTTTCTCCTTACAGTTGACTTTTCTTGGTTCACAAGCAACTGATCCACTGAACATCTTCCACAATGAACCACTAGCCAAGCCTTCCTCTATGAGTGTTTGTGGGCATATGGAACCCATGAGAGTATGCTTGAATCCACAAAGTTTTCTTAAGAAGCTCTTTCAACCCAAGAACCCTAATTTGGTCCCTCTGGTTAGGAGGGAAATATTCACTTGAAATCCTTTGCCATTCTTGATCTTATGAAGATATGATGACCTCCACAAAACACCTTGTGGCTTGAGACTCCTTTGAGATGAACCAAGTACCTTGATCCCATGCTAAGAACCAATGCTATGCACAAATGCTAATGCAAGAAATGCAAAGAAACATAAGCCAGTTAGCTTCAAAACAAAAGAGCAAATTTTGGGGTGTTACAACATCTATTGGACCACTGTTGGCTTCCGATCTACCTGGATGAAGAAACACAACAAGTTAGCATGACTGATGGAAATCCAGGTAGACATCAAAGCTGTGATGTCCGCTCAATGGAAACGGATCTAGTAAGGATGCACTGCATACAAAGCGGATATGGTCGGGTACCACCTCACAATTATGAACGTTGTAGAGTATGCTCCGAAAATAACCAAGGATGCTATCTAGTGCGAGCAACCCTCCAGCATCAATTAAACCGAAAAGAGATTCAACCATGTTCGAATTCTGAATCAATCAACATGATGCAAGATTACATCCCTTTTCAAAACAACAACCTTGTCATAATCTCCAATCATGGAATAACAATGGATGTTTGTGCCGTAGTTCCTCTGCTCGATGAGTCAAAAGTTTCTCTTGGCAATAGATGAATTCCAAACTTAGAGCTGATCGAGGTTTCCTATGACGGTCAAAAGGCCCAAAAAGCCCCTGTGGTCATCTACCTGCCAGGTCCGGTACCATACAAGTCAGAGTAGACTATCCCATACAAGTACGGTGCAACGACCATAGAAAATGGAAAAAAAACTCCATTACCCTCCGTTGTGAACATTGTCGACATCAGTCGCGTTACCCAGAGCGGTCGGATCTTCAACAAAGGAGTTGGAGAACCTGCCAAAGAAAAGGAACCTTAAGTCGAGGTTCCTAACCAACAAGTCGGTCAATCCAGCAATGCGGAGCCTATAAAGAACAACGATGAAATGCTGAAGCTCATCCAGAAAAGCGAGTACAACACTGTGGATCAAATGTTGCAAACTCCATCTCGGATCTCTGTGTTATCTCTCCTGCTTAGTTCAGAAGCTCACAGAGAAGTTCTACAGAGAGTCTTAAAACAAGCCTTTGTGGAACAAGATGTGACAGTTAGACAATTTGACATCATTATCTCCAACATCACTTTCTGCAACAACTTGGGATTCAGTGATGAAGAACTACCGGAGGAAGGAAAGAACCACAATATGGCACTCAATATCACAGTCAATTGGCAGGACGATGCTTTAGCCAGCGTACTGGTGGACACATGTTCATCCTTGAACGTCATGCCAAGGTCAACTTTGGTTCAACTTTCTTTTCAAGGAACTCCCATGAGAGGTAGTGAGATCATCATCAAAGCCTTTGACAAATCCAGAAAAATAGTTATCGGCGAAGTCGATCTTCCCATAACATTTGGTTCTCACACTTTCCAAGTCACTTTCCAGGTCATGAACATTCGAGCAGCATACAACTGTTTATTGGGAAGACCTTGGATAAACGAGGTCGGGGCAGTCACTTCGACACTTCACCAGAAGCTGATGTTTGTCAAGAACGACAAGTTAGTCACGGTGTGCAGAGAGCAAGCTTTAATCGTGAGCATCTTATCATCATTCTCCTGTGTAGAACCAGAGGAGAGTGTTGGGACTCAATTTCAAGCACTCTCGGTTGTAGCGTGCGATTTTTGTTGGTGACGCGACCACTTTACCGCAATGGTTGGAATTGGGTGTTACTTTCTGATTTCTTAGTTATCCTATAAAGCTGGAAATGAAAGGGAAGCTATCTAAAACTAACCTTGCACGCAAATGTTTTCTTTAACAAATGCTAAGATATTGGGGGGTCGGGGTTAGGTTATACAAAGGGAAGTTGTCAATCACCCAGTGTATATATGGTTATCCATAGACCTTTTATGACATGTTTTTCTATTGGTTTAAATACTTTGTGGTGTTTATCTATTGTGGGTTGGGAAAATTTCTCCTTTAGGAGTGTTGAGAGAGTGTTTTTGTTGTTTTCGGGTTTTTCGTTGTTTTTGGGAAGGTACTGGACCTAAAGTTTTTTATTTGTGTGCTCGCTAAGATTTCACAATCTTATGCCTACGTATTCCCGTAAAGATACTCGGGAAATCAGAGCAATCGTAGTTCCTCCTATTCTATGGGAGGAAAAGATGTTTGGTGTCTTGTTAAAAGCCCAAGATTGAAGCTAGAGGTTATTTATGTCTTGTTCAAAGCCCAAGATTGAAGCTAAAGGTTTGACTGAGAGAGAATTTGTCATCTCTAAAGGGAGATATCTCACCTATTCATCACAAATTTTGGGAAATTGATTATAAAGGGAAATTACTTTAACTGGGATATGTGAATCCAGCAATGCCATATTTTCCTTTATAAGGGTGATGTCATGAAGGAGGAAACTTTAACTCAGTATTGAGCAATGTCATTTTTCCTTTAGAATATTTCATGCTAAGAGAGGAACATTGGCTTGGATGTAAATAATCCAGAGGCTTGCCACTTATAGCAATTAGATGAAAGAGGAAGTTCACTAGGATAAGAGAGGGACCACAACCTGGATTTTTGAATCAACAAGTGTGCCACTTACAGAAGTTATCTGGAATTAGGGTTTTTTGATTGTCTGTTTTGATATGTGATGTACAATGAAATGCCTTTCTACAGAGAGAACTCTTGATTTCCTCTGAGGGGATGTTGATTTTTGTGTGCCTTGATCAAAGCCCAAAGTTGAATCTAAAAGGTTGATTTTGTTTAGGGGAGTTTTATATCTATCTTGTACAAAGCCCAAGATTGAGGCTTTAAAGAGATGGACTAACCTGGAGTGTATGATCTGTCTTGTACAAATCCCAAGATTGAGGGTAAAAAGAGATTGACTCCACTGGGGAGGTTTTATCTGTCTCGTACAAACCCCAAGATTGAGGCTAAAAAGAGATTGACTCAATTGGGGAGGTTTTATCTATCTTGTACAAAGCCCAAGATTGAGGCTAACTCTACTGAGGAAAATCATTATACAAAGCCTAAGAGGAGGCTGGCTAGGGAGATTCTTATATGAAGCCTAAGAGGAGGTTGGCTTCTGTAGAGGTTTGTTGAAATCCTGAGGCAGGTCCCATATGTATTAGGGAATACAAAGGTTTTACTCTCTCTGGGGATTTGGAGAAGAGTTGAAATATCAGAGACCATGAGGCTCTGATTCTGTTAGGGTTTTATTGATGGTAAATTGACCCTATCTGGGTTTTTTAAGGTGAAGGTTAAAGTATGAGTTTGAAAACCTATGGAGGTTCTAACTCTGCTGGAGATTAGTGTGTTGATGAAATGATCAGGGTTTTTCCTGTTCTTTTAGGAAACTTGAGGGTTTCTTTGAGATCCAAGAGTAGATGAGACATTCCAAGTCTACTGGTATGAAGAGGCTGACTCTTACTTGGAGAATAATCTTTGCATGATGCCCAAGAGGAGGCTGATGTTTTAAGGGATGAGAATCAACCCTAGAATGATCTGATGTTTTAGAATTCTGACTCTCTAGAGGATTGAGCTAGTAGAGATGACTAAGTTCTGTCCTATACCTGTAGGAGGTCTTCGGGTCCTTGTACTAAGCCCAAGAGGAGGCTGAGAACTTCTAAGAAGCCTATAGGTCCATGTACAAAGCCCAAGAGGAGGTTGGGGTTGCTTTTAGGAAGCCTGTGGGTCCAAGCCTAAGAAAATTTCAAGAAAGGTTTCACCGAGAATTAATCCTTTCTCTGCCGAACAATTCTAAGGTTCGAAGAAATTCAAAAGAGGTTTCACCGAGAATTAATCCTCTCTGGGGAAATGAATTTCTTGTACACATATATTTCTAAGTTAGGACAGTCTTGAGAAAAGTTTCACCGGGAATAATGCCTCTCTCTGTTCCATATTGTATAAGCCCAAGAGGAGGCAAGACTGTATCTAGAATTTCCTATGGGGAACTAGTTTTGACTATGTTGAAAGAGTAACCACTAGTTTGATCTAGACCTAGACCTAACTGCTGGGGAAAACTCTAAACAAGTATATACAAGCATATATATATATATATATATATATATATATATATATATATATATATACAGATGAAATATATAAATAAGTATGTATTGAAGAGATAGTGGAACTTACAGTTGTGCAAGCCCAAGCATAGTAACTACAGTTGTATTGTTAGTTATTCAAGAAATTGAAGAAAGTTTTCATAAAGCTTTGAATTTGAATTTGAATCAAAAAGGAAGTTGTTTAAAAGGAAATTTGGAGCTTATACTCATAGGGAGGCCCAGATGATCTCTTTTGAAAAAGCAACGATCGCGTCGATAATTTTGAAAATCACAGAGGGACTTATACAATGATTAAGGCCCAAATTATTTATTTACAAAAAAGGTGGGTCTAACACTCTATTAGAGGCCCAAGAGTTTATTTTTATACAAAGATATAAGGCTTACAACTCAAGGGGAGGCCCAGATGAAAAACAATGATCGCATCGTTATTTTAAAAATCGTATCGGGTCTTATACAATGACTGAGGCCCAAAAAGTTTGTGTGTGACAAGGGATGGGTCTTACACTCTATTAGAGGCCCAAAAAGTGTTTAAAAATGAAGAAAAATGGGACTTACAACCAAAGTGAGGCCCAAATGAAAATTGTTTTGAAAACGGTGATCGCGCCGAGATTTTTAATATCGTATCGGGACTTATACAATGACTGAGGCCCAAAATGGTTTCTGTACAAAGGGATGGAACTTACACTCTACCAAGAGGCCCAAAAATGATTCAAATGAAGTTTATGAAATTAAAATGGAGAGAAACCCTAATATTAATTCAAAAATATAATTTTTCAAAGAAAATTAAATAATAAATGATATAAAATATCAAATATATTTAAAAATAAGTTGTAAGATTTGAAAAATATTTTGAAAAATCATGTTTAATCACATGAAAGCTTGAAATCCAATTGGTTTTGAAAAATCAAGGTGAGAATTTAATTTTTTAGGAATAAAGAATAAATTTTATTGCCAAAAAGATCAATACAAAGCACGCCGATCAACCGATCCAGGCCCAAAAAGACAAAATATTCCAAAGCATCAAATACACCTATATCCTATTACAGTACATCATTAACTTTCTATTGTTTTCAGCTCTTTTAAGGACTACATCTATAATACTTTGACTTTGAAGCTCCTCTTTTGCTCCTCCTTTGAAAATGATTTTATTCCTAATCATCCAAATGTTGTATACCGTCTCAGACAGGGCCATCTTCAATAGAATCCTCTTACAACCTTTTCCTTTAGTGTTCTGTACAATCCAAGTGATTTCAGCATCCCAAGCCTCCGGACTGTGGTCAAAACCCATCCAATTCAACACATTTTTCCAAATCTGTTTGGTACTTCTGCACTCAAAGAACAAGTGCTGCCCAGTTTCAGTTTCATTGCAGAACATACAAAATTCACCAGTGTTAATGCCAATCTTCCTCAAGCGGTCTTTTGTGAGCATTCTTTGGTTACAAGTCATCCACAAGGTGAAGTTAGCACGAGGTCTAGCCAGGTTCCCTCTAAGAACTCTCCTCAAGCGGTCTTTTGCTCAATAGGTTTAATGAGTTGCTGGGCCAGCTCTCTAGTTAACACCTTACCATTTCTCACCATAATAATATCAACCCCTTTCGTATCTCTTTCTCTTGTTCCCACCAGCTTAGTATAGAAACCAATGATCTCTTTTTCAATAGCCTCATGGTTACTCAACAACTCCCCATCAAGGGACAGCATAGAGTAGATCCCTTTTTGTTTGTTCTTTTCTCTATTAGTAGCATGAAAGAAGGCATTGTTGTTGTCACCCAACTTAAGCCAAAAGATCTTAGCTTTTTGCATCAGAATAGCCTCCTCCACTTGATTAAATGAACCACCTTGTCAGTTTCCTGTTTCACTTTTTCTATAGCCAAACTGTCAAAAGGATTTTGTTGGAGCCGTTCTTGAGCAGTGATAAGATCCTGTCTGGCCTGAGTTAATTGCATTTGGATAGTACTAAACTTCCTGGACAAAGGCCTTAGGATTGGTTGCAACCTCTTAAGCTTAGTCCAGAGTTTCACCATAGGGGTACCATAAGCCTCTTGATGCCAACTTTCTGTAACCAGTTGCAAAAAGTTAGGTTCATTAGTGATGCAGTTGATAAATCTGAACACCTGCTTCCTTCGAGCATATTGGCCCTGCAAGTCAATTTTTAGTGGAGCATGATCTGATATATTTGGTGCAAGAACCTCACAAGTAGCATTCAGAAACTTCTGAAACCACTCAGCATTCCCTAATATTCTATCAATTCTAGAATATATGGCCCCTATTGTGTGCTTGTTTGACCAAGTATAATGATTACCTTTAGTACTTGCTTCATACAACCCTGCATTTGTCATCATGTTTTGCAGGTTCATGTACTCATTTTTTGTCACTCTGTTACCACCTATCCTGTCCTGGCTGGAGAGAACATTGTTAAAATCTCCCATGACTATCCAAGGCCTGCTCAAGTTATTCCCTAAGTTCTCAATCTGGTTCCACAAGTCCTTCCTTTTTTCCAACTGATTGTAAGCATATATTATAGTGACTATGTAACTAAGTCTTTTGTCCAATGTATACACTTCTCTATGAATAAATTGGTCTGCAACATGTGTAGTTTTTACCTCCACATTTCTTTGATCCCAAAGGAGCCAAATTCTACCATTCTCATGACAGTCATAATTATCATTATATTTCCAATGGCCTCCCATTTTATTTCTTATTCTATTGGCATTATGCTTCTTCACTCTAGTCTCAAGCAAAGCCACAATAGGAACATTAAAATTCTTGAGGTAGGAGCTAACCTCTCTATGTCTTGCCTCTTTAATGATGCCCCTTACATTCCAAGTAACAATCATTTGACAATGTATTCCTCTCCTCTAGGACATTCTCCAATCCTAAGTGGAGTGAAAGTGTTTTGATAAGGCATAAATGCAATTTTAGGAGTTTGGTTCATAGCCTTCTTCCCTCCATCTGATCTTCCTGATGTTACAACAGTTCATTCAGCATTAGGATTGCATTTTTCACCCTGCTCATTTTCTTCCCTACTTGTCTCTGCTTCTGTAGGCTGAGGATTTACTTCTTTCTCTTTCTTTTGAGCCTCACCATTATGACTTGTTGTAGGTTTCCAAACTTTATTCTGCACCTGTTTCTTTCCATTATTCTTCTTAAGGGCATATTCATGACCAGTCTTTAAACACGTTTGACAATACATAGGCTTCCACTCATATTCAATCTTCTTCTCCTTGATCTTACCGGTATGATCTTTGATATACACTTGTTCTCTAGGTTTTTGTGTAATATCCATTTCCACCAGCACCCTAGCATATGAGATGCGAAGTTTTTTGGTTGTGCACTCATCAGTCATGATAGGTTTGCCTATTGCACTTGCAATTTTAGAGATACTTCTTTCTCCCCAAAGATGCAAAGGAAGGTTAGGAAATGTTATCCATATAGGGAGGACTCTTAGCAGATCCTCTTTCATTTCAAAATCATGAGTCCATTGGCAGATGAAAAGAGGCTTACCATAGATGAAGTATGGACCCTGAGCTAGCACATTCTCCTTGTCTTCTTTGGTTTTGAACCTCACCAAGAAATATCCTTCTTCATTGTAGTAAAGTTCTGGGAGTGATACAAAATTCCATGTCTTCTCCATGAATTTCTTAACTGCATTCATCGTCAACGATTGTCCCAGGGCGAATAGAATAATCGAATCTTCCCAAAACTCTAATTCATCAGCAACATCCGATTCTTCTATTTCTATTTCAATGTCGCCATTAACGATAGATGGTGCCACGAATTCTACCGTCATCCCCTTGGTTGAGCTCCTGTTACCTTGTATTATATCCACCCATGGCCTCGGTTGGTCTTCAATCGTTGCCATTGATTTCAATTTCTCTTCAATCAGTTTCTCCGGAATGGTTTCCGTATCGCGTCTAGGATTCTCTAGATTCTCCTCCACATGTGTTTCGTCTTTCTTTTTCTCAGGCTCAATTTCAACCTCTTGTTCATGTTCTACCGTAGCTTTTGTGATTATCGTCCTTTCCACCCCTTTTCGGCGCGTCTCCGCCGTAGATTTTGGCCGATCGACATCCCTTTTGCCCATGGAAACAAACCCTAGCAGAGAATTTCATTTTAAAAGTGTTTAAAACAAATAAAATTAAATTAAATTCAAAAAAACAAACTATATTAAATAAATAATATAAATGTGATTTTTTTGTAGAATAAAATAATTTAACATTTTTGTGACTTTTTAAAAAAAGAACCAATAAAAAATGATGAAAAATGAGAGAGAAATTAATTTTTGAAATCAATTAATAAAACATAAAAATTTAAATATTAAAAAATTTAAAAAATGGCGCCAAGAACACATGTTCTTGGTCGCGCGTGTTCTTCCTCCCCAGATGTGTAAAACCTCTCATATCTCTCTGATTACTCATTGGTTTTGACTTTTGTAAACATGAAACTTGCTCGTTTTTTAACAAGGATTCCAATGGTACTAATTAATTGCATTTATATTAAGCGTGGAGTGAGAAATCAGAAGATGAACTCAAGAACCCTAATTTCTGTAAAAACACTATGAAATCCTATACACAGTTCATACATAGCAATTGATTGAGGGGAAACACTCTACATAAGTGCAGAAACATGTTTGTAACTTGAAAACACATTTATGATGCATGTATTATAGAGTTTGAGAGTGCCAGGCTTACCTCTTGCAGATGCTGATCAAATTTGATGATGGAGATGTTACAGATGTGTTGTGAGGACTTGGATAACTTCACTATACCTTATGGAGTGTGTTGAGATTTCTGGCCTTGATTGGAGATGCTTGGATCACCTTGTGGTATCTCAACTGTAAATAGGCCTCAAGTGGATTTTGAGGTCTATGATTCTGGTGTTCCAGATGAAGTATGAGTGTTTAAACAACTTAAATATGATATATTGGATGTGTTTAGATCATAAGCTGTGGTGGAATTGCTCTATAACTCAAAATTTGATGGTGACTTGCAAAATAAGGCATTTTTGGTTTTTTGAAAGAGATTTTGAGGAAAGCAAGTGTTCTGGTGTACTCAAACTGATCACAAATGACCTCTATTTATAGAGTGTCATGTTTGTTTTGGCAGAAATAATGAATAGTGGCTAGTACAGTCCATTGTCCAATGGTTGCATAAAGGAATCCCAAGTCTTCTCTAGCCATTGAATTGGGTCAATCTTACAGGCCTATGGTCTTCTGATGCTTGAGTTTATCTTGAATCATTTGCAATGTTGTGGACTGATACATGTCAACTCTATGCATCCATTTAATGCCTCATGACAAATTTGAAAATTTTAGATTTGAACTTTGAATGTCATATGCTAAATGACGAGGTTTTGGACTTGCAAGGCTCTATGGTATTGTAGCTCTGCAGAGACCATGTTCATTGCACTTTAGAAACTTGTCTTGTATGGTGACAAGGCTTTCCAAGTCATGGAAATTACAAAATCGTGGGGCAAGTGCAAGACTGTCTTGCAAAAACCAGTCTTGGAGATGTCATGTTTCCATGCTTATAACTCCCTACTTAAGTTGAATTAGGATGAGTTCTGGTACTCTTTGGAAAGCTTGTATATCCTAATTTAACTTTGATGCCCAACAATGGTCTTGAATCAACTTGGATCAAGGTGAAAAATGGCCTCAAAGTTGGTGAAAATCCAAGACAGATTTTGTTTAAAATTTTCACTAAGTGTTGGAAAAAGTGGTCATTTTCATGTTTTTGTGATTTTGATCAATCCATAACTCAAAATCCATGAGGATTTGGAATCTTTTGTAGTTTAAAATTTTGAAGTATGTCATGTGAACTTTCATTTGAGCTTTGGATGGAAGAAAAATGCCTTGTGGTTTAGATGTTATGACCTTGCAAAGTTGGTACCAAATCACTTTTGTTCCATAACTTAGAAAATTTTAAGTTTCCTATGGTTGCCCCTTTTTCAAGTAACCCTATTTTTATTGTTTTTTCTTGATGGGTGATGATCAAAACCATGCATTAACATTGTTTTTGACTTAGGGGAGCCACATTTGTGAAAAAATTCAAAAAGTCAAACTTGATTTTGGGCACAATTGACTTTTTGTCAAGTGAATTCCAAACTGTGTGATATTCTTTGCAATCAAGTTCTTGACCTAATTCAAACCTAATGGATGGATTCCATAGGTGTTTTAGAGTGTCATGAATCATGTCCCAATGTTTGGGAACATTTCTTGGTCCAAAGTCAAAGGTACAGTTGACTTTTCCTTCAAAACCCTAATTGTGGTCCAGATGAATTTGAAACTTGTGAATCAAACTTCTTGGATAAATCCATTGTTGTAAATGGATCAATTTGGTGTATTTGAGGCCCTCAAATCATGTCTTTAGGTCTTGGTTCATGTCTTGCCTCAAAAGTAAACTTAGGGGTGAATTAGGTCAAGAAACCCTAATTCCTGATTTTTGATGAATGCTTCCTCTGAGGCTAATTTGACTTGATGATTGGACTCATAAGGTCCCTTTGAGCATTTTGGATCATGTTTTGAAGTTTTGGCTCATGCCCAGATGAAAATTTTCCTCTTGAGGCCGTGGTCGACCAAAACTCTAATTTGGTGACACTGTGGATCTCGAGGCTTTATCAGCTTGAGATGTTGCACTCTTGTGCTTGATTATTGATATGGGAGACCTCTTGATCCTTCATGGATGTTTGAGAGTGTCGCACCCGGGATTTTCATCCAAGTACAAATGCGAAAGTGGTGCGGAAACAGAGTCGTCAGCAATGTGTATTTATCCCAAGAGAGGTAAAGGAAACACTGCGTAAACTTGAGGAAAGAAAAAAGCATGGTCATCGCGACCAAGAGAAACGGGTAAGGGAGTCGGTTACGCGAGGGGAAGGTGTTAGTACCCCATGCATCCATCGTACTCGACGGGATCCACGCTTGTTGTGTCGATCAAAGGGTGTCGTCATTTGGAGCTCCGCTGCTAACTGGAAGGAAAAGAACGGGAAACGGAGAAAGAACGAAGGAACTAGGGAGAAAAGAAAAAGAAGTGACTCGATAGGACATCGCTCGTCCTATGCCTACGTATTCCCTCGTGCAATGGGAAAGTCAGAGTCAACGTAGTTCGGACACGAACTAAGGGGGGAGGTTGCTCGCCAAGACATCGCCGTCTTGTGCCTACGTATCCTCAATCGGACGAGAGAGAGGAAATCAGAGCAGTCATAGTTCGACCTAACAAGGTCTTAGTGTTTTTTATGAGCGACGTTAAGTTCGCGTCCGGCAGTTAGGGTCGATGCCTGTTTGCGACGAGACGGAAAATAACGTGCCCTTTTCTGAAAATGAGGTTTGAAACTTAACGATCCCGAAGGATAAAAAGGTTTGAGTTTGTTTTATGTTTTTTAGACAAGAAGTGGATTGAAGTTAGTTCATAACTTGCATTGCACCCAAGTCTATAACATAGGAACAAATACGTCGCATATCGTCCCCAACAGGACGTACACTAAGTACCCTAGAAGAATGAAGGGAAACCCCCCATACCTCACTTCCCATATATAAGGCTCATGCGCAATACACGTTTAACCCTTATTAAGTGTTTTTGAAAGGTTATGAGACGAGAAGAGAAGACTCAAAGAAGAAGGAAACACTAAGGGGAAACTTAATGTTCCTAATGTTGTCATGCAAAAGATGGCCCTAAGGTCAAGGTTAAAGAACCTAAGTCTAAAGAAGAGAGAGGGATAGCACTACCTAATGCTTATCCTACCTCACCTTAATAAAAAATTAAGGATGAGCTAGGATCCCAAAGGGAGTGAAGAAGTTGTACACAAAGCATTATATCATGCTATTCACATAAGAGAAAGAGTAATGAAATAGATGAGAGATGAAAAAAGAGATGAACATGGATAAACATCCATATGTTCAAGTATCTTACCTCTGCCCCTACACAAAAGGTTAGCATAGAATCATCACAAGTAGTGAAAACAAGTGAAAGAAACTAAACCAAACAAAAACTAGTTGTCTTAGGAAGACAACTTAAGAAGCAAACAAGGTATAAACCAAAAGGGAAGAGTCCTAATAGTTAAGGGACAATCCAAGTCAGTAGGTACATGCTAAGGGATCATATTAATGTAAACATGCCATATGAAACCAAACAATGTCAAACTATGCATCAAAAGATCAAACAATTACATGTTATTCACAAACAATGCAAGATGGATGCAAATGGTTCATGAATATGAATAAATGCATATATAAACATCAAAGTCAGAAGTGAATGACATTTATTAATGCATATGCATATCATTGAATGAACATACAAGTCATTGATGCAAGCATTTAAAGAAATGAAGCAAGAAGAAGTGAACAAACACAGTTGAAGTTCAACAATGAAGCATACTTGCAATGCAAGTCAAAGATAAAAATGAAATGAGATCATACATGTCTATTGGACACAAGTCAGCAGCACATGACATTTGCAATGACATTTAGAATTCAAGAATGTATGCACAAATCTCACACAAATATCATGTTAAAGCACATTGAAGATTAGAAACAAACATGGTTCAAACAAGTTTAAACAAACATGCAAAGATTCATGAACTTAAGAGACATGTGATGTGCAATTATAGGTCATGGAACATGGTTGAGGATGATTGCAAATAGAAATGAATCATGTTTTAAGTGATGGTTTAAGATCATGCAAGTGTTGGTACAAACATGTGTTCAAAGAAGATCAAGTAGGAATGCACAATTCTACAACACACTTCAAGTTAAAACATGTGCATACAAGTCATGTAAGGATGAAATTTGAGTGATCTATAACATGAGAAAAGTGACCTATAATGTTCATGCAACATGGATTAAAATGTCTCAACAATTGCCAAAGAAGATTGCACATAATGCATATCGAAACCCTAGCACAAGTCTCCTAACATTCACACAAACAAACATGCTTTAAGAATACACAAAAAGAACATGTTAAGAAGATAAGAAAAATTGGAAAATGCAAGCATTTTTAAGTGCCACCAGTTTACAAACATGTCTCAAAAAGATAGCTCAAAAGCAAGTACTACACATGCTCAAAGATGCTTCACAATGTCATACAAACCATGCAAGCAAATAGCTCAAAGATCTCATCCAAAAGTCAATAAAAAATGACCTAAAAAATCTATGAAAAAAGTATGAGATGCATCAATACATCACATAGGTATGTATCAATTATCAGGCAAAAATTCAATCCACAACTATGTCAAACAAATTAAAAATGAAACATGTTTCATGAATAGATGCCCAAACAAAAGAAATTAAAAGTAAATTCATGGAAACATATCAAAATAGGATAAAACCAGAAAATAAAATATGTCAAAATTATTTAAATTCCTTATAATGCTTCATGAATTTTTATGGAATTTTTGGATGATTGGAAGTAATTTTAAAAATTAAAAATGAATCAATTATGAAAAAGAATATAAAAATAAAAAGAAACGAACCAGGGGGGTGCTACACTAGCAATAATCCAATTATAAATACATTGGGCTTTAAAAGTAAGGGGTGCGTATATCAAAAACACTAAGCCCAATGGCGCGTGGACCAACGAGGTGCATAGCATGTTCAGCAGTCAAACATTGACTCAACAAGAGTCGTTGGATCAAGTCAATACATGATGATCACAAAAGTAAGGCAATCAAATGAATAAGTAAGCACGCACATGATAAGCAATAGTGTATCAACCACGTGAAATCACAAGGATCAGAAAAATGAGGCACGTGATGAGGAGCCTCCTCATTAATTCGCTGGCAGCATCATATCCATTGTATCAAGAAACAATTAACGCACACGATTAAAACTGAGGAAAACTAGGGTTTATGTGAGTTTAAACTCTCAGGTGGCCGGAGAAGACTTCGACCATCTTCTCCGGCGAGCCTCCATCGTGCTCAGTCCTCATACATTCCAGAAACGTGAAAATCTTATACCAAAATGATCCTCTCACAACGTAGATCACGAATCTACCACTAGAATTCACAAACAATGCACACATAATGCAGATCGAAGCCAAACAATTTGCCCTAGCAAATTCAACTAAGCACCTAAGGTGCCTATCAACTAGCCGGAGATTCACATTGCTCCTATTGAGCTTCAATCATGCAAAAACAACTAAAATCAAAGCATAAAGAGAGTAAAAAGATTGAATTGAAACCTGTACTTTTGATGCTTCCTTTGCTACAAGAGAAAACCAGATATGAGGCTCCTTGCTTTGGAGATGATCACTGGCCAAATAAAGGCTACACAAACTTCAAAATTCTTGCAAGACCAAACTGATCAAGATGAAGAGGATTCAAGATGCAACTTCTATAGATCCAATCCTTTGTTACAGATGTTGATTGATGATGAATGAAGATGAAGAAAGTAGAGGGAATTGAAATCTCAGAGCTTCGAGGGAGAGAAAAATTCAGAGAGAGAGTGTGAGGTTTTTGTGAAATGTGAAGAATGAGCCAGTTCTTTTAATTTAGTTAGAGATTTGGTTTATATATGGTGAGTTAAATGTTAACCACTGTGGTTAACAGTTAGATGCAAGGTTAGGTTAGTTGAGTTGAAATGAAAATGTATTGGAAAAATGGAGAGTGAAGTGAGGTTAGTGTTAGCTCGGGTTCTTTATGTATGGAGAGGGAGCATGATATCATATGGTGAGGATATGATGTAGGGTGGTGATGATGAGTGTAGCAGCTTGTACAATCCAGATGCTTCTCCTACAAGCTTCTTATGCAATTTTCTCTTTCTCCCTTGCTTGAACACTGAAAGCAAAATATGGTACATGTGCATGTGGTGTGTAAGAGCATGCATGGTTCAAAATGGCAAAGACATGTACATGATAGCATACGCATGGGAACAGCAACAATGTAATAACTTTCTCTTTGAATTTTGCTTGGCTTGGGATGGAAGAAAACAAATTGCATGAGGGGAACTTTGGCAAGGAGTATCTCATGAACAAATGAATGAAAATGGTTGATTTTGGATCCTTTGGAAAGAGGGAATGGGGGACAACAAGATTATGTGGAAAATAAACACAATAGGAGCCTCTAGCATGCCTAAAAATATCCATGAAAGGGTTGGTACATAACTGCATTGGCATGTCACCCTGACTTGGTCTTGACCAGCCCACTTGCGTGTGAAATTCAAGTGTGATAACCCTAACTTTGATCCTCCATAATTCCCAATGAATTGATCAGATGAAAAAACTTTCAACACCAATGTTGTAGAGGAGATTGAGAGGAACAATTTTCATGTTGGACATTTCTCCAATTGAAGTCTCTATCCTAGAGAAATTTGGCTGTGAACTTGGATAAAACATGCACACCAACTGTTTGATCAAATGAATGCGTGTTGACTGGTCATGACTTGCCATTTTGCCTTGATTTGCCTCAACTTTAATTGATCATATCTCTCTCAATTTTGATCTAATGGGCATGTTCTTGGTATGGCTTTGAAGCTTGGGATGTGAACTTTTGATAGACTTCCCTAACTTCTCAATTTGGTGCTTGGAACATGGATAAAGAATGCCCTTAAGTTGGGTGCTCACCTTGCCAAAACTTGCCATAAATGGAAACCCTAAGTTTCTAAATTTGGAAACTTTGAATCTTTCTTGATTTTTGATGAAACCCTAAACATTCCTTGATAAAATCTTCACCAATGAACATAATGAACATGAGAAATATGAAATTGACCTCAAAAAGTCAGGAGTTGACTTTTTCCTATGCACAATTGACTTTTCCCCAATTCTCCTGATTTTCAGTCAATTAATCAATTGAAACCCTTCCAAACCAAATTGATGGACAATTCTCTAATCTTAGACACTTAAAGACATGAGGAATACCATATAATCAAGTATTGCCCGAAAAATCAGAAATATACTGATTTTATGGCAAACCCTAGTTTTGTACCCTCAGTCTAGGAGAAATCAACACATCTTCCAAATCCAAATTCCTCTGAATATGAAGTGTATCCTCTCAAACAAAGATGAGATATGTCATTTGGTGATGGTAAAAGCTCAAGGATCTTTCTCATTGGGGTGTTATACTCAATAATCCCAAAAACCCTAATTTTGCACTTGTTAGGAGAACGTGATCCACTTGAAGTTCCTTTTGTACCTTGATCCAATGCCAAGAGCCAATGATATGCAATGATGATAATGCAAAGAATGAAATGAAACATAAGCCAGTTATTGTTAAAAGCGTGAGGGCAAATTTTGAGGTGTTACAGAGAGGTTTGACAAGTTGAAGATCATGTCAATTCTTGATTAATCCTTTGTCTGAGTGCTCTGAGAGGGATCAAAACCCTAATTCTTGATTGTAGTGAAAGCTCAACAATCCTTGAGGAGATTGATGAGGTTTGATGGTACATCCATATTGTGGTAATGATCTTCACAATGATGGGAAATCTTGTGGTCAAAATTTGGGGTATGACAGATGCCCCTATTTAATCTTCTTGGACCTGAAGGTGTGAACGGCGGAGATATTCGGACATTTAGGGTGCAAGAGGATTAAATATCGGAATACCCAAAATTTTGACTGTGGTTATGAATAGCAGTTTGCTCATCCATCTTCTTTTGCTAAGCAATGTTACTTAGAAAAGGGTATAACTTCCCCTCGATCCTGGTCTTCAGCCACATAACTGGTCTTAGTATTGAAAATAAACTTCCCCTCGATCCTGGTCTTCAGCCACAGAACTGGTCTCAGTTTCTTTTTGAATAAACTTCCCCTCGATCCCGGTCTTCAGCCATGGAACTGGTCTTAGTTTCTTCTTTTCGAGTTTCTTTCTTGACAAGGAACGCTATTTGTAGTTGTATTTATCAAACTTCTCAACAAGTTTTACTGGGGAGACGCCATTTGATGGAAAAAGTTTGAGGTCAGACTTATTGGGGAAACCCATTAGTCTGAGTTGTAGAGGTGCACAAACTTCTCTGTTGGAGATGCCATTTGTCGCCTCTACAGGGGAAAACGAGTCTCTTGAGAGACCGCTTTTTTCTTGGTGAGGTTACATCATACTTTTCTTCGAGATCTTTCTCGGAGAAATACCATGTGATGTGATCCAATTTTGAGATGCTGATGACTTCATAAACATCGAATTTCTTGGGAGAAAAACTGAAGTATTGTCGAGAGTCTTCGGTTAAGAGGCTTTCTCTGGGGATTTTCCTTAATTCGGGAAAGCAAAAATATCATCTCCAATGGTGAAGAATGATGTTCCAAAGGTGCCTATCGAACGTCTTCTTGCCTTTCAGAGGTTCAAGTTATCAAATTGGTCGATGACAGTCTCCAATCCAGAAATAAACAGGGGGGGAGATTACTTAGACGATACATTTTCGGACGAGAAAAGAACTGACAACTTTATCGTTGGGAGGACGTTTATCACTTGAGGATGAAAATGATCAGAGTGATGCTAATGCAACATGAATATGAATATGAATCAATTATGCATGATGTATGTATGTTTATGCTAACAAAATAGACGCGACATACAGACTGGTGAATGAACACGGCTGTGTAGCGAGCGATTTTGGACGCGGTTCTTAAGCGCTGGTCGCTCTCTGCGGTTTGAGCTTTGACTACAGGTCGATTCATTTTTTATCCTATTGTGAGCTGAATAAGGAAGGGAAATAGATGTCTCCAATTAACCCTGCTTTGCATACTGAGTTTAAACAGCGGTCTGTTAGGTTACGAATGCTATCAATGTGGGGGGCCTTTGTACTGGTTATTTGTATTTTCGCCAATACGGTTCTCTTTCTTTTTTTACCTGGGCAGAAGGTTTCTGGCGGGGAACAAGGATTAGGATGTTAGGACTGATGCTTTTGAATTACTGCTTTTAATTGATGGAGATATGGGATTTGGTTTTTTTGTTGATTGCGCTCGCTAAGATCTTTTCTTTCGATCTTATACCTACGTATTCCCGTTTACCGAAACAGGGAAATCAGAGCGTTCGTAGTTCCTCCTATTCTATGGGAGGAAATGGGTGTTTTTGGTGTCTTGTTTAAAGCCTAAGACGTGAAGCGAAAGGTGGTTTGTATCTTGTTCAAAGCCCAAGATGTGAAGCTGAAGGGTCTATTTGTGTCTTGTTCAAAGCCCAAGACGTGAAGCTGAAAGACCTCGACTTTAGAGAGAATTTGTCATCTCTAAAGAGGGGAGAAGGAGAATTACTTTAACTCGGATACGCGGATCCGAGCAATGCCATAATTTTCGAAGAAAGGGTTTTAACCTGAAGGAGAAGACTTTAACTTAGTGTAGAGCAATGCCATCTTTCCTTAGGAATTTCTCATGCTAAAAGAGGGACAGTGGCATGGATATAGATGATCCAGAGGCTTGCCGCTTACAACGATTAGATGAAAGGAAAGGAGTTGTTGATGTTTGTGTACTGTGAACGAGGCACAGCTTTGATGCTAAAAGGTTGATTGGATCAACCAGTGGTTTTCTTATACAAAGCCTAAGAGGAGGCTAATTTCCGCTAGGAAAATCATTATACAAAGCCTAAGAGGAGGCTATTTTGTGTCTCGTACAAAGCCCGAGAGAGAGGCTAAAAGATTTTAACCCGACGATGGAGTCTTTTGGTATCTCGTATAAAGCCCGAGATGGAGGCTATTTGACTCAACAAGGGAGTTTTTTTGTATCTCGTATGAAGCCCGAGATGGAGGCGATTGTTTGTTTGACTCTACGAGGGAGTCTTTGTGTCTCGTACGAAGCCCAAGATAGAGGCTAAAAGTTTGACTCAACAAGAGAGTCTTTGATACTCAACAAGAGAGTGTTTTTGTATCTCGTACGAAGCCCGAGATGGAGGCTAAAGGTTTGTTTCAGTTGAGTGACAGATCCAATATACTGATTTTAAAAGAGAAAATCAGTTCTTATATGAGCAACATTGTACTCAGGGATTTGATTTGAGGATCAGGGATATTTCCTTCTCTTTGAGGAAACGGGAAATCCAAAGGGGTATTGAGACTGTCCGAGTCTGCGGGTTTCCTTCCTATTTAACGAAGGGGGTCACTTGAGAATGTCTTCGAGACTCAAGGAAGTTAGACTGTCCAAGTCTAGAGTTTTTTTTTCTTTTGAACTATGCTTTGAGAAACAGTAGTAGACTTTATGAAAGGACTGGTCTATGAGGATGACTAGGTTCTATTCCTATACCTCTAGGAGGTCGTCGGGACAATTTGTACGAAGCCCAAGAGGAGGCTGGAAACTTTTAAGAAGCCGACGGATCCTTGTACGAAGCCCAAGAAAAGGCTATCATTCCCGAAGGAAGAGATCATTATACGAAGCCTAAGAGGAGGCTGTGAATACTTCTAAGAAGCCGTAGTGTCCTTGAATAATGCCCAAGAGGAGGCCGATGCTTTTAAGAAGCCCGTGGGTCTATCATCTCCTTTCCATTAGGAGAGATAACTCTTTTAAAGATAAAAACCACTGGTAAACGTGCGAGGTTTACTATCCAGCGACTTTTAGCTTTTAAAGAGGGTTCCTTAGTTAAGGTCCAAGATTATGACCGTAGTGGGTACCCAAACCCCGAGACATTCAAGGCAAGCTATCCACGAGGAATAGATCAAGTCAGGAAAGTTCGAGAATTTGGAAGAAACTCAAAGATTCCATTCACGGAGAATACATTCATCTTGGGGAGTAGAGCTTCTTGACGATTCCTAAGGAGGACAGTCGAAGAGAAGACTGTATCTGGTGCTCCTATTGGGGATCTAGGCGTCTATTTCTACGAATAAATGAAACGGCGTCACCTAGTTCTAGACGTAGTTGCCGGGGAAACTCGAAATATCTATACTATTATTACACAGTAGATATGAGTTTATGAAATGAGACTTACAGTGAGCAGCCCCACAATACAGTTATATGTATATGAAATCGGTAAATGAAAGCAATAACCACTTACTCGGTTGTAGAGCTTCCATGCTGTTTGGTTAGTTGTTCAACAAAGAAAGATTGAAAACAACAGTATATTCAAAATCAAAGGAGAAAGTGCTTTGAAAAAGAAAGATTTGGGGCTTACAGCTCAAGGAGAGGCCCAGGGTTTTATCAGTGAGCACACTGTTTGACTTTGTACAGCGGGACTTATACAAGTGACTAGGGCCCAAAAAGGTTTTCTGTACAAAGGGATGGGTCTTACACTCTCTCAAGAGGCCCAAAAAAGGTTTAAAGAAAATAGTGTGGCTTATAACATGAGGGTAGGCCCAAATTATTTTTCGTTTAAAAATGGCGATCGCGCCGAGGTTTTCTTTTAACGCAGAGGGACTTATGCAATAAGTGAGGCCCAAAATGTTTTGGTTAAAAGGGGGATTGGGTCTTACACTCTAATAGAGGCCCAAAGTGTTTTGAATAGGTCTTATAGCTCAAGGAGAGGCCCAGATGATTTTTTTTTTAAACGGGCGACGATCGCGCCGTTTACTTGTACAGAGCGACTTATACAATGAGTGAGGCCCAAAAGTTTTTGTACAAGGGGGGATGGGTCTTACACTCTCTCAAGAGGCCCAAAAAGTTTTGAAAGTGATTTATGAGGGTTGAATTAATCCAAAACCCTAATTTGTTTTCAAAATGTATTTAATTGAATAAAAATTCAATTAAAATGATCAAAAATTGTTTAACACATGGAAAACAAATTGTGATCTTAGATTAATGCTTCAAAAATTAAGTATTGACCTACAAAATAATTAGAAAGCATTAAAAGTTGCAAAATCAATGTAGAAAAAATATTTAAAATGTCAAAAACAATTAAAATATTAATTCTTTGCAAAAATATCAATTATATGAAATAAATAATATTTTTGGGATTTTTTGTGAAAATAAAATATTTTAACATTTTTGTGAATTATTAAAAAAAGAATCAACTCAAAATCATTAAAACTCAGAGAGAAATTAATTTTTGAATCAATTAAACAAAATCACAAAATTCAAATATTTAAATTTCTAAAAATGGCGCCAAGAACAAGCTGAAGAACACGCGCGTGTTCTTGGTTTCTCAGATTTGCATTTTCTATCCAATCTCCATGAATACGTAATCATATCATGCAATCCACATATCATTATGCTCGCCTCAACCTCACGATCATGTCTATGTACTTTAATTTCATTTAAATTAAACATACAACAAGAAATCACGAAGAGACCTCAAGAACCCTAATTTCTGCATGAAGGCTAGGACTTTTGATACACGATTCAAACAATGCAATTAATTGAGGGAAAACATTCCATGCATGATTATGAACATATGGCCAAATTATTGTGCGAGGAAATATGCATAGATTGAGAGATGACCAAGTATATGCTTACCTCCAAGTCGTGACAGCAAGTTCAAAGTGATTTTTGATTTGGAGGTGTTACAGATGAGTGGTGATGATCTGAACAGCTTCCCTACACCCTATGGATTGTGTTTGGATGGTTGGACTTGATTGAAATTGGCTGGATCATTTTGTGGTACCTCAGCTGTACTTTGGTTAAAACCTTGAGCAACCAGCTGGTGATTTCATGAAATTGATGTTTCAGAAGTAATCTAAGTGTTTGATCAGCTCATATGTGATGTATGTGAGGTGTGTGAGTGATTGTTTTGATTGGAATTACTCTCAAACTCAAAACCCGAAGTGACTTGCCTTAGAAGGCAAAATTGGAGTGAAAGAAGAGATTTTGAGGAAAGCATCTGTTAGATGGCTTTGGTGTACTCAAACTGACCACAATTGAGCTCTATTTATAGTAGAGCAAGTTTGTTTTGCAAGGAATAGTGCATGGCAGCTGGTAAGTAGGTTTGGCCAATGTTGGCAAATGAAAATCCAAGTCTCCTCTAGCCATTGACTAGAGGTTAGGGCACAGAGCTTTGGTTCCCTTGGTCTTGGATAAGTCTTGACTGATTTCAGATGAGAATGGCTCAGTCCATGCCACCTTGATGGTTTCATTGAATGCCTCATTCCAAATTTGAAGTCTTGTCCCTATTTTGGCCATTCTAGGTTCAACATGCTATTTCTTGTTCCATGGACTTTGGAGGCTTGGCTCAGTGATTGTCCCCTTTAGATTCAATCCTCTGAGGTGTCCAAGTGGATAGGAGTAATTGAATTTGGCTGATTTTGGTAAATCGACCAAAGTTGCAAATTCTACCTTGCCTTGAGAGATTTCAGCAAGGCAACTTGGCAATGTTGTATCTCATGGTGTAGGTTGAATTTGGCAATGTTCTTGGCCATTTTGGAAAGCTCTTACATGATACAACAACTATTTGAACAAGTTTGGTTTTGATCTCTTTTGATTCTAAGTGAAAAATCCCCCTACATTTGGCAAAAAGTGAGGCAGAATCTGACTTAGTGAAAATTTCACTAAGTGTTGGAAAAAGTGACATTTTCACTTTTCAGCCACTTTGATCACTCCATAACTCAAAATCCTTAATGAATTGGAATGACTTGTAGTTGAAGTTTTTGTAGGTGATAATGAGGGCTAAAAATCCATCTTTGGATGAGAAAAAATGGCCTTGTGGTTTAGGAGTTATGGTCCTCCAAAGTTGGTACCTTTGCCACTTTATTTTTAACTTAGAAAAATTTCTAAGTTTTATGGTTACCCCTTTTACAAGTTATCTCACTTTTCTTGATTTTTCTTGATGAATGATGATTCAAATCATACATTAACATCATTTTAGGGTTAAAAATCCATTTTGGTGAAAAATCTCAAAAAGTCAAAGTTGACTTTTGTGCACAGTTGACTTTTTATAAGATGAATTACAAACTGTGCAATTCTTCAGGAAATCATGTCCTTGACCTAAATCAAACTTGATGGACATGTTCCATGGGTGTCATAGGGTATATTCAATCATGTATTAGGGTTTGGGAGCATGTCTTGGTCAAAAGTCAAAGTTACAGTTGACTTTTCTCTTAAAACCCTAATTGTGGTGCAGATGAAATTGAGACTTGTTGCTCAAGCTTCTTGGATTAATCCATGGTTCCAAATGGATAAATATGGTATATTAGAGACCCTCAAATCATGTCTTGAGGTCTTGGCTCATGGTTTGTCCCAAAAGTCAACTTAGGGGTGAATTAGGTCAAGAAACCCTAAATTCCTGATTTTTGATGAATGCATCCCCTGAGGCAAAATTGAATTGATGCATGGGTTCATGAGGTTCCATGAAGTATATTAGGTCATGTTTTAGATCATTGCCTTGTGCCCAGATGAAAATTTCCATCTGGAGGCCCTCGTCGACCAAAACCCTAATTTGGTGACACTGTCGATCTTGAGACTTGATCCACCTAGAAGGGAGCAGCCTTGTGCTTAATCCTTGAAGTGGGAGTCCTTTTTGATCCATTGTGGATGTTTAAGAGATTAGACAAGTTGAAGATCATGTCATTTCTTGATTGATCCTTTGTCTAAGCACTCAGAGAGGGCTTGAAACCCTAATTTTGATTGTATTGGATGCTCACCCATCTTTGGGGAGACTGATGAAGCATGATGGTTTATCCACATTGTGATGATGATTTTCACAATGATGGAAAATCTAAGTGGTCAAAATTTGGGGTATTACAGATGCTCCTATTTAATCTTCTTGGACCCGAAGGTGTGAATGACGAAGGAATTCGGGCATTCAGGGTGCAAGAGGATTAAATATCGGAATACCCGAAATTTTGGTGGCGGTTATGAATGGTAGCTTACGCATTCATCTTCTTTAGCTAAGTAATGATGCTTAGAAAAGGTAAACTTCCCCTCGATCCTGGTTTCCTACCAAGGAACTGGTCTCAGTCTCTTTTGAAATAAACTTCCCCTCGATCCTGGTTTCCTACCAAGGAACTGGTCTCAGTTGTGGAAACAAACTTCCCCTCGATCCTGGTTTCCTACCAAGGAACTGGTCTTAGTTTCTTTTTTAAACTTCCCCTCGATCCTGGTTTCCTACCGAGGAACTGGTCTTAGTTTCTTTTGTCAATAAACTTTACTGACAAGGGACGCTATTCGTAGCGGGTTTCCTTCAAACTTCTCGCCGAATTTTCCTGGGGAGATGCCATTTGAGTGGAAAAAGTTTTGATGTCAGACTTGCTGGGGAACCCATTCGTCTGAGTTGTAGAGGTACACAAACTTCTCTGTTTTGGAGACACCATTTGTCGATTCTACTGGGGAAAGCGAGTCTCTTGAGAGACTGTTTTTGTTTGGGGTTACATCATACTTTTCTCGGGATCTTCCCGGAGAAATACCATATGATGGGATCTAATTTTGAGGTGCCAATGACCTTCTCATCAGTGGTTTTTCGGAGCAAAACTGGCGTGCTGCCGAATCTCTTATCACGAGGCTTTCTCTGTGGATTTTCCTTAATCCGGGAAAGCAAGGATATCATCTTCAATGGCGAAGAGTGATGCTTATTGAAAGTTTTCTCTGGCTTTTCAGAGGTTCAAGTTATCAAAGTGGTCAAGGACCAACTTCTTTCCAGAATTAAACTGGAAGCGAGGTTGTTTAGACACAGTATTTCCTGACGAGGCAAGAACTGACAACTCGATTGAGAGGACTTCTACCACTAGGGGACAGGACCGACTAGAGTGATAGTGATGCAATATGAAATGTGAATGCAAATAAAAAATGCATGATGTATGTATGTATGTGCTGACAAAACAGACGCAACATACAGACTAAGGGATGAGCACAATTGGATACTCGGCCATCGCGGGGCGAAGAAGTACCGTTGATTCAAAATAGCAATTCCACCTTGCTTAGGAGAGATAGTCCCGTTGGGAGCTATGTTGATCGGGCTTAGGAGATGAGAACTCGGCCGAGGTTGTCAGACGAAACAAGGTCTCTGACACAGTTGATCCCTTCATTCAGGCGAACTGGTTTAGAAGGAGTACTTTGATTCTGCATTTTGAAGTTCGCTTACTTCGGGAAAAGCGATCGATGTTCTTCTGATGTTCAACAGTCAAAAGAAATGCCATCTTTAATTTAAAAGCAGAAAAAGTTTAACAAGTAAATTTATTTTTGTTTTATTTCAAGAATCGCTGATTAAGTTTAAACAACGTCGTTCTGTAAAGCTAAAACAAGTAAAGAATTACAAACAAAAGCACAAGGGCTCAAATTTTATTGATAAGATGGAGATCAGCCAAACGGGTGATTCCAAAGAGTATATACAAAGTTAGAAAATGGTAATTTACAGGGAAAAGGGCTACGTTGAAACATAACGACCACTATCCTTCTACCAACTTTGAGTTCGGGACATCCTGAGCTTCCGTCGAAGATGACCTTTGACTGGAGATTTCCTCCGATAGATGATGCTGTAACTGCTGCTGAGGGACTTACCTCTGTTGAACATAGTTACTTGCCATTATCCCTAATTTTTTCCTGGATTGTACTATGAGATTTCGAATCCATCGGGACGATTTTTTTTCATGTCTCTAACTTTTGCCTGGACCGCCCTTTCGGGTTTTCAATCCACCAAGACATTTTTTTTTTAGGCGAAGTATTTCTTGACTACATCAACATTCGTGGGGTAGGAAAATTCCTCTTCGTCCATGGTTGCAAGTCTCAAGGCGCCGCCTGAGAAAGCTTTTGTGACCACATAGGGGCCATCATAATTTGGGGTCCATTTGCCTCGAGAGTCAGTGAGAAATGATTGTATCTTCTTGAGCACGAGGTCTCCTTTTCTGAAGATACGAGGTCGGACCTTTTTGTCGAACGCCCTCTTCATTCTCTGTTGATATAACTGACCGTGGCATAGTGCCGTGATTCTCTTTTCTTCAATCAGGTTCAGTTCTTTGTGTCGACTTTGACACCATTCAGCTTCGGTGAGCTGAGCTTCCATCAATACCCGGATTGATGGGATCTCTACTTCTATGGGGAGCACTGCTTCCATGCCATATACTAGAGAGAAAGGGGTTGCCCCTGTTGAAGTGCGGATAGATGTTCGATAACCGTGAAGAGCAAAGGGTAGCATTTCGTGCCAATCTTTATAGGTTACAACCATCTTTTGAACAATCTTCTTGATGTTCTTGTTAGCCGCTTCTACCGCTCCGTTCATCTTGGGTCGGTAGGGAGATGAGTTATGGTGTTCGATCTTAAACTCTGCGCACAACTCTTTCATCATCTTATTGTTCAAGTTAGATCCATTATCAGTAATGATCTCGCTTGGAACACCATAATGTCAGATGATATTGTTTTTGATAAATCGGACCACCACTTGTCGGGTTACATTGGCGAATGACGCTGCTTCGACCCACTTGGTGAAATAATCAATGGCTACCAGGATGAACCGATGTCCGTTTGAAGCCTTGGGCTCAATCATACCAATCATGTCGATTCCCCATATGGAAAAGGCCACGGGGAAGAAAGAACTTTGAGATGTGATGGCGGTACATGAATTTTGTCGGAGTATATCTGACACTTGTGACACCGCCTCATGTACTTGTAGCAGTCGGATTCCATGGTCAACCAATAATACCCGGCCCTGAGAATTTTTCTCACCATTGTGTGTCCGTTGGCATGAGTGCCAAAGGATCCTTCATGAATTTCTTTCATGAGCATGTCTGCTTCTGGTCTGTCGACACATCGGAGCAAGACCATGTCAAAATTTCTCTTATAAAGAGTGTCACCGCTCAGGAAGAAGTTTCCATCCAAACTTCTGAGGGTTTTCCTGTCTTTTCTGAGTGCCCCAGATGGGTACTCTTGTTTCTGAAGGAAGCATTTGATATCGTGATACCAAGGTCTATCGTCTATGACTGCTTCAATCGCGAAGATGTAAGCGGGCCGTTCAAGGCGCATGATGTCGATCTTAGGTATGTCATTCCATCGACCTACACTAATCATGGAAGAGAGAGTGGCTAATGCATCAACCATGTGATTCTCATCACGAGGGATGTGATGAAAGTCGACTCTATTGAAGAAGGGTAATAACCTTCTTGCATAGTCTTTGTAAGGAATCAATCCTGATTGGTATGTGTTCCAATCTCCTTTTATCTGGTTAATAACCAGGGCTGAATCGCCGTATACGTCTAAGTTTTTTACACTTAAATCAATCGCTTCTTCGAGACCCATGATACATGCTTCGTATTCGGCCTCGTTGTTCGTACATTTGAACGTAAGTCTAGCAGTGAAAGGAATGTGGGTGCCCTGAGGGGTAACAATGATTGCCCCAATTCCGTTTCCATAATGATTGACTGCTCCGTCAAAGATAAGTCCCCATTGGGAACCTGGTTCTGGCCCTTCACTGGGTAGCGGTTCATCGCAATCTTTCATTTTTAGATACATGACATCTTCGTCTGGGAAGTCAAACTCGATTGATTCCTGATCGTCAATCGGTTGATAAGCCAAATGATCGGCTAAAATACTTCCCTTAACGGCTTTCTGAGCATGGTACTCTATGTCATATTCTGATAACAGCATCTGCCAACGGGCAATTCTTCCCGTAAGAGCAGGTTTTTCGAAAACGTACTTGATTGGATCCATTTCTGAGATTAACCAAGTAGTATGACGAATCATGTATTGGCGTAGACGTTTGGCTGCCCAAGCCAAAGCGCAGCAAGTTTTCTCAAGCATCGTGTACCGAGTCTCGCAGTCGGTGAATTTCTTGCTCAAATAGTAAATGGCAGACTCTTTCCTTTTGGTTTCATCTTGTTGGCCAAGTACACATCCCATCGAGTCTTCCAAGATTGTGAGGTAGATGATCAGTGGTCTTCCTTCCACTGGAGGTGATAAAATCAGAGGATTCAATATATATTCCTTGATACTGTCGAAGGCGGTTTGACAATCTTCTATCTAAACGCAATCCTGGTTCTTTTTGAGTAATTTAAAAATCGGTGCACACGTCGCGGTCATGAGGAACATGAATCTGGAGATGTAGTTCAAACGTCCCAGGAATCCTCTGACTTGTTTTTCAGTTTTCGGAGAAGGTATTTCTTGAATGTCCTTGACCTTGTCAGGATCAACTTCAATTCCTTTCTGGCTGACGATGAACCCTAGTAATTTCCCCGAACGGACACCGAAGGTGCACTTGTTGGGATTCAAGTGGAGCTTGAATTTTCTTAGACGTTCGAACAATTTTTACAGATGTTCAACGTGCTCATCCTCTGTTCTTGATTTTGCAATCATATCATCGACGTACACTTCGATTTCTTTGTGTATCATGTCATGAAACAGAGTAGTCATGGCCCTTTGATAGGTTGCCCCGGCATTCTTCAAACCGAACGACATTACCTTGTAACAAAAGGTACCCCATGGGGTAATGAACGAAGTTTACTCCATGTCTTTCGGCGCCATTTTGATTTGGTTATAGCCTGAGAATCCATCCATGAAGGAGAAAACTTTGAACTTTACTGTACTGTCAACCAGCATGTCGATGTATGGTAAAGGAAAGTCGTCCTTTGGACTAGCCTTGTTTAGATCCCTGTAATCGACACACATTCTGACCTTTCCGTCCTTTTTGGGAACAGGTACAATGTTGGCTAGCCATTGAGAATATTCAGATGTAGCGAGGAAACCCGCGTCGATCTGTTTCTGTACCTCCTCTTTGATTTTGATGGCCATGTCCGGGTGAGTCCGTCTCAACCTTTGCTTTACTGGCGGACATTCTGATCTTAGCGGTAAGTGATGTTCCACGATGCTGGTATCCAACCCTGGCATATCCTGATAGGACCAAGCGAATACATCGGGGAATTCTTTGAGAAGCTTTATCAAACTTTCTTTGACAGTTGGACTGAGCAGTGCTCCAATCCTGATTTCTTTTCTCTCTTTTTCTGAACCCAAGTTTACCGTTTCCAACGGCTCTTTGTGAGGTTCAATGGACCTTTCCTCTTGTCTGAGTAATCGGGAGATCTCTTCTGGAATTTCGTTGTCAACTTCTTCTTCAACCCCGAATAATGGGAACTCAAAGTTGGGAGAAGGCATTGGATCGTATGTTTCAACGGGGTATAAAACAAGCAATCTGCATGACGTGATGATTCGTGTTTAGAAGAGATAGAGAAAATGCAAGTGTGTGCAGTGTTTTGATTTTACTGCTTGTTTTTATTATTGAATGTTTTTTAGGATTACCATTTTCTGAAAAAGCAAAAAGAGAAAACAACAATTAATGCGGAAATTACAGAACGACGTTATTTTATTAATGAACAAGTCGAATCTTGAAACTACAGCCCTATAAAACAAAACTCTGTCGCTTTGGGCAAAGCGAAGAGGGAAGTTTACAGAAAATGAGCCCTATCAAAATATCCGTTTCACCTGGGCAGGATGAAAGGTTAAAGATGGCAATTACTTCGACCGACGAACGACCTTCGGAACCTCGACAGCAACCCATTGGCGGCGAACTCCTCGGTGAATCACAAAGTCTGGCACCTTCCTTGATTTGTCTTCAGAAATGACGCTGATTTCTGGTGGAGTAGGATCATTGGAATCTGTCTCCCAAGCAGAGTTGTCGTAGGAGGATTCCTCTGTTGCATTTTGCATAGCATTTGTGCTCTCAGCTGTATCTCCCCATCCAGTTGACTGGATATCTTCGAGCCTGATACGAGAGCTTTCGGGAGCAGTGTACTTGACCATAAAGTCGTATTTTCCACTTGGTTGTCCCAAAGTGTCCCAAACTTCTTTGGAACTAGAGAAGTTATCCCTCTCAATGACGTTGACCTCAGGAAAAGCATAGTTGATGAATTCTAGTCCTGCAAACGTTGCGAATTCATCTTCATGTTGAGTAGTTTCCGAATGACCTGAGTGTTGATCCCATGACATGGTGGGGACACAGGTATTCTGTTCAATGATGCTCAGCTGAGTGTCATTGTTCAACTGACTTTCTGGCCCCAAGTTTCCTGGGTAAGGCTGCCACATTGGCAGACCATCCATCGGGCCATAGTAATTGTGATCAAAGTTTTCTTTCATCAGAGTGTCTTCCTCTAATGAATTTGGCGGAGCACGGCATCCTTCCGGATCACAATCTCCGTAGATAATTTCGACATCTGATCTTGGTATACATCTCGGACTTTCTGTAGGAAAGCAAAAAGGCATAGGCACCTCTTCCTGAGACATATATCCGTCCTTGTTAAGATAGGACTTCCATTCTTCATCTGTGTCAGAGGGATCTTCCTCATTGATAGCATGAACTGTATGAGACACTGGGTGAAAAAAACCTCCACTGTGGAAGAAGTTTTGAAGGGGATGAAGACTTTCATCGTTGGCGGCTGTTTGGGTACAGGTTGCAGAAAAACCAAGACCCTTCTTTGTTTTATTCTCAATAGGAATGACAAGCCATCCCCATCCTGTCGTATCGGTACTCTCGACCGCTTTGATAGCATCTTTGTATGAAGAAATTGAAGTTCCTTCTTCGGATTGATCGTTCTTGCTCATCGATAGTGCTTGGAACTGAGTTCCAATAACCTCCTCGGGTTCTACACAAGCAGATGATGATAGGTTACTCACAAGCAAGGCTCGTTCCCCACAAACCGTGACAAGTTGATCGTTCTTGACGAACCTTAGCTTTTGGTGGAGGGTTGAAGTAACCGCTCCAGCATGATGTATCCAAGGTCTTCCTAATAAACAACTGTATGTTTCCCGGATGTCCATGACCTGGAAAGTGATTTGGAAAGTGTGAGGACCAATAGTTATGGGAAGATCAACTTCGCCGATAACTGTTTTTTTGGATCCGTCGAATGCTTTGACGATGACCTCGATGACTCTCATCCGAGGGCCCTTAAATGATAATTGCGTCGAAGTGGACTTCGGCATAACATTCAGGGCTGACCCTGTGTCTACCAGTACATTGGCTAAAGCATCGCCCTGGCAGTTAACTGTAATGTTGAGCGCCATGTTATGACGACGACCCTCTTCAGGTAATTCCTCATCACTAAATCCCAAATTGTTGCAGGAAGTGATGTTAGAGACAATGCTATCGAATTGTCTGATTGTTGCATCCTGTTCCACAAAGGCTTGCTCCAAGACTTTCTGTAGAGCCTCTCTGTGTGCTTCTGAACTGAGTAACAGTGATAATACTGAGATCTTTGAAGGAGTCTATAACAGTTGATCAACAATGTTATATTCACTCCTTTAGATGAGCTTTAGCATCTCATCTTTGTCTTTTGAAAAGTAGGGATTACCAGATTGACTGACTGGTGGATTATGAATTTCTGCCTGAAGTTCCTTTTCTTTGTTGGATTCTCCAACCCCTCGGTTGAAGATTCGAACGCTCCGTGTTACACGACTGATGTCTGCAAAATTCACGACGGAGGGTGATGGAATTTCCTTTCCATTCTCGATTATTGTTGCGCCGTATTTGTAAGGGATTACCTTAGCTGATTCATATGGTAGTGGCCCCGGTAGATAGATGACTATGGGAACCTTCTAATTTTTCTGACCATCATAAGTAATCTCGATCCGTTCCTGGTTGGGAACTTTAGATTCGTCAAGTAGAGGAATGATGGCAAAAACATCCCTGGTCCTATGATGAATAGAGATTGTGAAAACATCCTCAACTTGATCGGCAAGGTAGTTCGGCGTCCAGTTGATGGGTCCAGAACCTGTATATGGACGAATTTCTCGATGATCGACCTGACCCTGAAGAGCTTCTCTCACAAGGTAACACCCTTGGTTACTTTCCGAACAGACGCTACAACTGTCATAGTTGTGTGGTGGCACCTGGCCACGCCCACTTTGAATACAATGTAACCTTACTAGGTTACCTTCTATTGATCGGACATCCTGACTTTGACGACGAGTAGGATTCCTGTTATTGATACTAATCTGCTGAGTATCTTCGTCCATATAGATTGGCATCCACCAGTGATTTAACAAGTGCTGATGTGCCTCCTGGACAAGGGTACAACCTCGATCGTTTTCGCAACCCGCTTTACAATTTTGATAGTCATGTGATATTAAGAATCCAAGTCGGACCTGCTCAGCATGTAACTCTACCAGGTTGGTATCCATTACGCGGATGTCGAAGATCTGAACCATGTTGATTTGATAGGAGTTCCTATCATGGTAGTCTTGGATCCATCCAAGATCCATCTGACGCTGGAGGGCCTCTTGTATGAAAGAGCATCCCTGTTTATTTACCGAGCAAATCAGACAGGAACTGTAATCGTGCCGCGGCAGATTATGCTACTAGCTTTGCCTTTAGTGTATCGCCACCAAGTTGACATTCATCGCACGGATGTCGTGGTTTTGAATGACGTTGGAATTCGTGTAAACCATGTTAACTCCACAAACCCGGTGCTCTTGGATCCATCCAAGATCCATTTGTTCCTGTAGAGCTGATTGCACTACCGAACATCCTTGGTTATCTTTAGAGCAGATATCACACTGGTGATAATTATGAGGTGGCACATGGCCATATCCACTCTGTCTACAATGCATCTTGACCAGATTGGTCTTTAACAAGAGTACATCGTGAATTTGATAGACATTGTTAGTCTTTTTCTCAATCAGATTGACTGCAGCTTTCTCGTGTTGAGGCAGCGGGTTCGTAAGAACATTAGGATTTGTATCTTTGAAAGATAAGAGCCCGCTCCTAACAAGCTTTTGCACGTCGGATTTGAAATTGAGACAAGTCTCAATGTTATGCCCTGAACCTCCTTGATGATAAGGGCATGTTTGATCCGCTTTAAACCAAAAAGGCAGATTTTCCGAAACTGAAAGGGGAGACTTAGTCTGAATGTGCCCCTTAGCCAGCAGTAACGGAAACAACTCTGCGTACGTTACGGGTATAGGATCAAATCCTGGTGGCCGTATTGTACGGTTGTTGTTATATGGAGGATGAGCCTACTGAAGAGGCTGTTGTGTCCTTTGTTGGTCAGGTTGGCTCTGCGCAACCTGAGGTTGATACATAGGAACAGGCGCGGGGCCGATAGCAGGAGTAACAGCTGCTACTGGCTGATAACGACGCCTTTGCTTTTCGAGAGAGATATTCCCAATATCTTGCTCTTTTTTCTTAGGGAGAGCACTACCGTATTTTTTAGTACCGCTCGTCGATCCAGTGTCTTTTACCAAACGTCCTTCTCGGACGGCTTCCTCAAGACGTACGCCCATGCCGACCATTTCAGTGAAATCACTGGGCGCACTGGCAACCATTCGGTCATAGTAAAATGAGCTTAAGGTCTTTAAGAAGATTTTTGTCATCTCTTTTTCCTCAAGAGGTGGACAAATTTGAGCTGCAATTTCACGCCACCTTTGAGCATACTCCTTAAAGGTTTCCTTTTCCTTTTGTGACATTGATCTGAGTTGATCTCTGTCGGGTGCCATGTCCAAATTGTATTTGTATTGTTGGACGAAGACAGTACCAAGATCTCTGAATGTACTGATCGTAGTACGGTTTAAACCCATGTACCATTTGAGTGCGGCACCGGTTAAACTATCCTGGAAGTAGTGAATCAGCAGGTCCTGATTCTCCGTCTGAGCTGACATCCGCCAAGCGTACATCACCAGATGGCTCTGAGGGCAAGAGTTACCCTTGTATTTTTCAAAGTCGGGCACTTGGAACTTGTGCGGGACTTTCACATTTGGGACCAAGCAGAGGTCTGCGGCGTCCTTCCCAAATAGATCCTGACCGCGAATGGCTTGCAGCTCTTTCTGCATTTCCAAGAACTGTTCTTGGAATTCATCCATTCTGTCAAACATAGTTTCCTTCTTACCAGAAGGTGTCTGTGGAATCTGTCCTTCCGGGACAGTGTGCACCACAGGGGGTGCTACCGTGACTACGGCAGTAAGTCTTGGTGCCTCCCAAAGTTTGTAACCTTCAGGAGTCTTCAGTATGCCCCTAGCATCTTCGCTTTCCCGAAGTTTGTAACCTTCAGGCCCAGCGGCTTCTGTTGCGATTCCCTGATCTTCAGTGATCGGCGGAACATATCCTTCCGGGATATAGTTAACAGGCATGCCCCAAGGACGATCTTTCGGCATCTGATACCTAGGATCATACTTTTCTATGATGGGCGTTGAGGTGATCTCTGAGATCATAGTTCTTTGTAGCTGAGCTTCTGCCATGGCTTGCATGTCGTTACGAAGCTTTCTTATATCCTCTCTCAGAGCGTCGATCTCTTCTTTCAACTCTCTGTTTTCTTCCTCAAGATCATCCATCTTTTTCTGACGATTGGCCAGAGTATTATACGAATGAGACAGTTTGACTCTAGAATCGAGACACAAACGTGAGATTCGTAGGTAAGGAGAATACGCGATGAGAGAATGATGAATGCAATGATTATATTAATTGTTGTTTTTTGGTTTAATCAAAATAAACTTCGACAATTAGATTGCAAATATCAAACAGTGGGGAAACCCCTTTTTATTGAATTCCAAAGGATTACAGAAATGGAAATACAGTAGATTACAAAGTGCAGAAACAGAAACCTAAACTAATGGGTCCCGAGTCCTCTCTGAGGAGAAACCGGGTGCTGATTCTGGAATCTTCCTTTTCTTTGACCGGGGCACTTGGGCCGTTGTCGAGTTGTCATTCCTTTGCCAGGTGAAAGGAGCTAGCAAATTCCTTTGGTCATCTTGATTCTCTACAGCATGCTGCTCCAAAATTTCAATCAGAGCATCTTTCTCTTTTAGTAGTTGCTGTATTTGGATACACTCTACGTCGAGGGTGCGATACTTGTTCTTCCAAGATCTTCTTTCCTTTTGAACATTGTTGAGAGTAACCTGAAGCTTTTCAGTTTCCGTCAAGAAGTACATGACAGTTTCCCTTGGTGGAAGAATTTCGTAACGAGGATAAGGCATTTTTAGCTTGAGAGCTCTGGTTTGTACCCAATGGAGATAAGGCTCCATCGAGACACAGTCCGGTTTTCCCAGAGACTCTCGTCCTTTCTTATGAACCTATTTCCAAGCTTGCACTATTTCCATCTTTAGTGCTCTGTCATTTTCTCCTTCTTTGAAGAAAAGACCTTCCAGATGAACACCCAGTGGGATGTGTCTCATCGGGTATCCAAATTGACGAAGAACTAATATCGGATGATAGTTGATTCCTCCTTTAGTTCCTATGAGGGGTACGCTGGGGAAGTCTCCACAACGGTCAATGATTCTGATTCCCTCATAAATCCTATTACACCAATCTATATCGGAATTGGTGAGAGACATGATCTTCTGCGACCAACGTAAGACACTCCTGCAATCCCAAAAAGCAGCAGACTTGGGCAAGTGAGAGATAAACCATTTGTAAAGCAAAGGTACACAGCATGTGATCTCCCCTCCGCTGTACAAATTTCCTAAGTGTACAGAATGATACGCATCTGCAAGCAAAGTCGGTACAGGGTTTCCAATGAGAAAAACCTTAATAGCGTTGATATCGACGAAGTTATTGATGTTAGGAAACAAAAATAACCCGTAGGTGAGCAAGACAAAGATGCTTTCAAAAGCAGTCACGTACCCTATACTAGCGAAGTATAGAGCCTTTTTTGTCAAGAACTGGGCTGGCAAACCTTGGATGCCACCCTTAGTGGTCATGTGAGTCCTGACCTCAGACTCGTCCAAATGAATTGCTCTTGCAATGATCTGATTCTTTGGAATTTCTTCCAGTCTAGAAAATGGAGCTCGATCTGTTATGTGTAGATCAATCAGATGAGAATACTCCTCCAGCGTTGGTGATAGCTGGTAATCTGGGAATGTGAAACAGTGATAAACCGGATCGTAGAATTGAATGAGCGTGTCCATGATCCCCTTAATCACATGGACTCGTAATAGTGGTAGCAAACCACCGTGCTTGGCTCTGAAAGCCTCTGGGTTAACGATCATCCTTGCTAACCTTCTCAAATCCCCTAGTTTTGGAACCTTGAAGGTATACTGGCGAGTTCTCCTTCTACTGAAATCCATTAGCGTAATCTTTTTCTTTGATATTTGCAATCACAGTCTTAGTTTAATTTGAAAAACAGAGAGACTAGAAGAGAAAGTTTTTTTTTTGTTTTTTAATGTTTTATTAAATGGATGCATGAATGCAGCACACAAAAACATAGAAAAAACATGGGGTCAGAGGGTTGTTGTCATGAAGTCAAGGCTCTACCCATCCCCAAAGGTTTATACTAGGGTGATTTTTGTACCTGTACTTATTATCATCAGCTCCTCCCAGGAAGGCAGACAACAAGCGGATCGCCAACGAGTTGTGTGCAATCTTAGAGTAAGTGCTATTCACCGAGAATAGATCACCAGCCTCAAATAAGGGTAGTATCGCGTAACAGCTATTTCCGATAGCTTCCGCACTATGAAAGGGTTTGGCTTTTCTAGGTGTATACTCAATCTTTCCACATACGGCATCACCCGCATTCCAATTAGCAGAAAAATAAACACGTATAGCAATTAGGAAAAGCAGTATATATATTTGTCCTAAACATCCTAGACTTATAAAGCTATGATTCCTAAGTTCCTGACAGAAATGGGTTCCCCGGCGGAAGCCCCAATCTGTGGTATCAACCAAAGAGGTGAAAAGGAGGAAAAAGGAAAAAAAAGTTTTAGAAAGACCCGGCCCCACGGTGGGCGCCACTTTTCTGTAGCGAGCGATTTTGGATGCGGTTCTTAAGCGCTGGTCGCTCTCTGCGGTTTGAGCTTTGACTACAGGTCGATTCATTTTTTATCCTATTGTGAGCTGAATAAGGAAGGGAAATAGATGTCTCCAATTAACCCTGCTTTGCATACTGAGTTTAAACAGCGGTCTGTTAGGTTACGGATGCTATCAATGTGGGGGGCCTTTGTACTGGTTATTTGTATTTTCGCCAATACGGTTCTCTTTCTTTTTTTACCTGGGCAGAAGGTTTCTGGCGGGGAACAAGGATTAGGATGTTAGGACTGATGCTTTTGAATTACTGCTTTTAATTGATGAAGATATGGGATTTGGTTTTTTTGTTGATTGCGCTCGCTAAGATCTTTTCTTTCGATCTTATGCCTACGTATTCCCGTTTACCGAAACAGGGAAATCAGAGCGTTCGTAGTTCCTCCTATTCTATGGGAGGAAATGGGTGTTTTTGGTGTCTTGTTTAAAGCCCAAGACGTGAAGCGAAAGGTGGTTTGTATCTTGTTCAAAGCCCAAGATGTGAAGCTGAAGGGTCTATTTGTGTCTTGTTCAAAGCCCAAGACGTGAAGCTGAAAGACCTCGACTTTAGAGAGAATTTGTCATCTCTAAAGAGGGGAGAAGGAGAATTACTTTAACTGGGATACGCGGATCCGAGCAATGCCATAATTTCTGAAGAAAGGGTTTTAACCTGAAGGAGAAGACTTTAACTCAGTGTAGAGCAATGCCACCTTTCCTTAGGAATTTCTCATGCTAAAAGAGGGACAGTGGCATGGATATAGATGATCCAAAGGCTTGCCGCTTACAGCGATTAGATGAAAGGAAAGGAGTTGTTGATGTTTGTGTACTGTGAACGAGGCACAACTTTGATGCTAAAAGGTTGATTGGATCAACCAGTGGTTTTCTTATACAAAGCCTAAGAGGAGGCTAATTTCCGCTAGGAAAATAATTATACAAAGCCTAAGAGGAGGCTATTTTGTGTCTCGTACAAAGCCCGAGAGAGAGGCTAAAAGATTTTGACCCGACGATGGAGTCTTTTGGTATCTCGTATAAAGCCCGAGATGGAGGCTATTTGACTCAACAAGGGAGTTTTTTTGTATCTCGTATGAAGCCCGAGATGGAGGCGATTGTTTGTTTGACTCTACGAGGGAGTCTTTGTGTCTCGTACGAAGCCCGAGATAGAGGCTAAAAGTTTGACTCAATAAGAGAGTCTTTGATACTCAACAAGAGAGTGTTTTTGTATCTCGTACGAAGCCCGAGATGGAGGCTAAAGGTTTGTTTCAGTTAAGTGACAGATCCAATATACTGATTTTAAAAGAGAAAATCAGTTCTTATATGAGCAACATTATACTCAGGGATTTGATTTGAGGATCAGGGATATTTCCTTCTCTTTGAGGAAACGGGAAATCCAAAGGGGTATTGAGACTGTCTGAGTCTGCGGGTTTCCTTCCTATTTAACGAAGGGGGTCACTTGAGAATGTCTTCGAGACTCAAGGAAGTTAGATTGTCCAAGTCTAGAGTTTGTTTTTCTTTTGACCTATGCTTTGAGAAACAGTAGTAGACTCTATGAAAGGACTGTTCTATGAGGATAACTAGGTTCTATTCCTATACCTCTAGGAGGTCGTCGGGACAATTTGTACGAAGCCCAAGAGGAGGCTGGAAACTTTTAAGAAGCCGACGGGTCCTTGTACGAAGCCCAAGAGAAGGCTATCATTCCCGAAGGAAGAGATCATTATACGAAGCCTAAGAGGAGGCTGTGAATACTTCTAAGAAGCCGTAGTGTCCTTGAATAATGCCCAAGAGGAGGCCGATGCTTTTAAGAAGCCCGTGGGTCTATCATCTCCTTTCCATTAGGAGAGATAACTCTTTTAAAGATAAAAACCACTGGTAAACGTGCGAGGTTTACTATCTAGTGACTTTTAGCTTTTAAAGAGGGTTCCTTAGTTAAGGTCCAAGATTATGACCGTAGTGGGTACCCAAACCCCGAGACATTCAAGGCAAGCTATCCACGAGGAATAGATCAAGTCAGGAAAGTTCAAGAATTTGGAAGAAACTCAAAGATGCCATTCACGGAGAATACATTCATCTTGGGGAGTAGATCTTCTTGACGATTCCTAAGGAGGACAGCCAAAGAGAAGACTGTATCTGGTGCTCCTATTGGGGATCTATGCGTCTATTTCTACGAATAAATGAAACGGCGTCACCTAGTTCTAGACGTAGTTGCCGGGGAAACTCGAAATATTTATACTATTATTACACAGTAGATATGAGTTTATGAAAGGAGACTTACAGTGAGCAGCCCCATAATACAGTTATATGTATATGAAAGCGGTAAATGAAAGCAATAACCACTTACTCGGTTGTAGAGCTTCCATGTTGTTTGGTTAGTTGTTCAACAAAGAAAGATTGAAAACAACAGTATATTCAAAATCAAAGGAGAAAGTGCTTTGAAAAAGAAAGATTTGGGGCTTACAGCTCAAGGAGAGGCCCAGGGTTTTATCAGTGAGCACACTGTTTGACTTTGTACAGCGGGACTTATACAAGTGACTGGGGCCCAAAAAGGTTTTCTGTACAAAGGGATGGGTCTTACACTCTCTCAAGAGGCCCAAAAAAGGTTTAAAGAAAAGAGTGGGGCTTATAACACGAGGGTAGGCCCAAATGATTTTTCGTTTAAAAATGGAGATCGCGCCGAGGTTTTCTTTTAACGCAGAGGGACTTATGCAATAAGTGAGGCCCCAAATGTTTTGGTTAAAAGGGGGATTGGGTCTTACACTATAATAGAGGCCCAAAGTGTTTGGAATGGGTCTTATAGCTCAAGGAGAGGCCCAGATGATTTTTTTATTTTAAACGGGCGTCGATCGCGCCGTTTACTTGTACAGAGGGACTTATACAATGAGTGAGGCCCAAAAAGTTTTTGTACAAGGGGGGATGGGTCTTACACCCTAATTTGTTTTCAAAATGTATTTAATTGAGTAAAAATTCAATTAAAATGATCAAAAATTGTTTAACACATGGAAAACAAATTGTGATCTTAGATTAATGCTTCAAAAATTAAGTATTGACCTACAAAATAATTAGAAAGCATTAAAAGTTGCAAAATCAATGTAGAAAAAATATTTAAAATGTCAAAAACAATTAAAATATTAATTCTTTGCAAATATATCAATTATATGAAATAAATAATATTTTTGGGATTTTTTGTGAAAATAAAATATTTTAACATTTTTGTGAATTATTAAAAAAAGAATCAACTGAAAATCATTAAAACTCAGAGAGAAATTAATTTTTGAATCAATTAAACAAAATCACAAAATTCAAATATTTAAATTTCTAAAAATGGCGCCAAGAACAAGCTGAAGAACACGCGCGTGTTCTTGGTTTCTCAGATTTGCATTTTCTATCCAATCTCCATGAATACGTAATCATATCATGCAATCCACATATCATTATGCTCGCCTCAACCTCATTTAAATTAAACATACAACAAGAAATCACGAAGAGACCTCAAGAACCCTAATTTCTGCATAAAGGCTAGGACTTTTGATACACGATTCAAACAATGCAATTAATTGAGGGAAAATATTCCATGCATGATTATGAACATATGGCCAAATTATTGTGCGAGGAAATATGCATAGATTGAGAGATGACCAAGTATGTGCTTACCTCCAAGTCGTGACAGCAAGTTCAAAGTGATTTTTGATTTGGAGGTGTTACAGATGAGTGGTGATGATCTGAACAGCTTCCCTACACCCTATGGATTGTGTTTGGATGGTTGGACTTGATTGAAATTGGCTGGATCATTTTGTGGTACCTCAGCTGCACTTTGGTTAAAACCTTGAGCAACCAGCTGGTGATTTCATGAAATTGATGTTTCAGAAGTAATCTAAGTGTTTGATCAGCTCATATGTGATGTATGTGAGGTGTGTGAGTGATTGGTTTGATTGGAATTGCTCTCAAACTCAAAACCCGATAGTGACTTGCCTTAGAAGGCAAAATTGGAGTGAAAGAAGAGATTTTGAGGAAAGCATCTGTTAGATGGCTTTGGTGTACTCAAACTGACCACAATTGAGCTCTATTTATAGTAGAGCAAGTTTGTTTTGCAAGGAATAGTGCATGGCAGCTGGTAAGTAGGTTTGGCCAATGTTGGCAAATGAAAATCCAAGTCTCCTCTAGCCATTGACTAGAGGTTAGGGCACAGAGCTTTGGTTCCCTTGGTCTTGGATAAGTCTTGACTGATTTCAGATGAGAATGACTCAGTCCATGCCACCTTGATGGTTTCATTGAATGCCTCATTCCAAATTTGAAGTCTTGTCCCTATTTTGGCCATTCTAGGTTCAACATGCTATTTCTTGTTCCATGGACTTTGGAGGCTTGGCTCAGTGATTGTCCCCTTTAGATTCAATCCTCTGAGGTGTCCAAGTGGATAGGAGCAATTGAATTTGGCTGATTTTGGCAAATCGAAAAAAGTTGCAAATTCTGCCTTGCCTTGAGAGATTTCAGCAAGGCAACTTGGCAATGTTGTATCTCATGGTGTAGGTTGAATTTGGCAATGTTCTTGGCCATTTTGGAAAGCTCTTACACGATGCAACAACTGTTTGAACAAGTTTGGTTTTGATCTCTTTTGATTCCAAGTGAAAAATCCCCCTACATTTGGCAAAAAGTGAGGCAGAATCTGACTTAGTGAAAATTTCACTAAGTGTTGGAAAAAGTGACATTTTCACTTTTCAGCCACTTTGATCACTCCATAACTCAAAATCATTAATGAATTGGAATGACTTGTAGTTGAAGTTTTTGTAGGTGATAATGAGGGCTACAAATCCATCTTTGGATGAGAAAAAATGGCCTTGTGGTTTAGGAGTTATGGTCCTCCAAAGTTGGTACCTTTGCCACTTTATTTTTAACTTAGAAAAATTTCTAAGTTTTATGGTTACCCCTTTTACAAGTTATCTCACTTTTCTTGATTTTTCTTGATGAATGATGATTCAAATCATACATTAACATCATTTTAGGGTTAAAAATCCATTTTGGTGAAAAATCTCAAAAAGTCAAAGTTGACTTTTGTGCACAGTTGACTTTTTATGGAAATCATGTCCTTGACCTAAATCAAACTTGATGGACATGTTCCATGGGTGTCATAGGGTATATTCAATCATGTATTAGGGTTTGGGAGCATGTCTTGGTCAAAAATCAAAGTTACAGTTGACTTTTCTCTTAAAACCCTAATTGTGGTGCAGATGAAATTGAGACTTGTTGCTAAAGCTTCTTGGATCAATCCATGGTTCCAAATGGATCAATATGGTATATTAGAGACCCTCAAATCATGTCTTGAGGTCTTGGCTCATGGTTTGTCCCAAAAGTCAACTTAGGGGTGAATTAGGTCAAGAAACCCTAATTCCTGATTTTTGATGAATGCATCCCCTGAGGCAAAATTGACTTGATGCATGGGTTCATGAGGTTCCATGAAGTATATTAGGTCATGTTTTGGATCATTGCCTTGTGCCCAGATGAAAATTTCCATCTGGAGGCCCTGGTCGACCAAAACCCTAATTTGGTGACACTGTCGATCTTGAGACTTGATCCACCTAGAAAGGAGCAGCCTTGTGCTTAATCCTTGAAGTGGGAGTCCTTTTTGATCCATTGTGGATGTTTAAGAGATTAGATAAGTTAAAGATCATGTCATTTCTTGATTGATCCTTTGTCTAAGCACTCAGAGAGGGCTTGAAACCCTAATTTTGATTGTATTGGATGCTCACCCATCTTTGGGGAGACTGATGAAGCATGATGGTTCATCCACATTGTGATGATGATTTTCACAATGATAGGAAATCTAAGTGGTCAAAATTTGGGGTATTACAGGCTGGATACTTGGCCACTGTGGGGGACAAGAAGTATCATTGGTTCAAGATAATGATCCTTTCCTATTTTAGGAGGGGTAGACCCTATTGGGAAGAAAAACCATCAATTGGTATTCAGAGGTAAGAACTCTGCCGGGGATATCAGATGGGACATTACATCTGAAACAATATATCCTTCATTCAGGTGTACTGGCTAAAAGGAATACTTTGATTCTGCATTTTTGAGGTTTAATCAGTTCCGGAGAAGCCATCGATGTTCCTTTTTGTGTTCAGTAGTCAAAAGGAATTGCCATCTTTATTTTAAAAGCAGAAGGAAATTTAAAAAGTAAATTCATTTTTGTTTTGTTTCAAGAATCATTGGTCATATTAAAATGTCATTCTATAAAGCAAAATAAATGAGAATTGCAAACAAAAGTAATAGGGCTCAAATTTTATTGATAGAATGCTAATCAGCCAAGCGCGTAATACGATAGATCATTACAAAGTTTTGAAAATGGTAATTTAAGGGAAAAGGGGCTACATCGAAACATAACGGCCGTTATCCTTCCACTAACATTGAATTCTGGACATTCTGAGCTTCTGTCGAAGGTGACCTTGACTGAAGTCTTTCCGATGGATGGCGTCACCGCTGGGGATCTAAACTTTGTCAGACGTAGTTACTTGCCATGAATCCCTAACTTTTTCCTGGATTACCTTTTAGGGTTGTCAATCCATTGAGATGACTTTTGCTTATGTCTCTAATTTTTTCCTGGACCGCCCTTTTGGGTTTTCAATCCACCGAGACGTTTTTTTACTTATTTAGGCGAAGTATTTCTTGACTACGTCAACATTTGCGGGGTAGGTGAACTCCTCTCCATCCATGGTCGCGAGTCTTAAGGCACCGCCCGAGAAAGCTTTCTTAACCACATAAGGGCCATCAAAATTCGGAGTCCACTTGCCCCAGTGGGGAATGATTGTATCTTCTTGAGCACGAGGTCTCCTTTTCTGAAGACACGGGGTCAGACCTTTTTGTCAAACGCTTTCTTCATTCTTTGCTGATATAGCTGACCGTGACATAAAGTCGTCATTCTCTTTTCTTCAATCAGGTCTAGTTCATCGTGTCGGCTTTGACACCATTCAGTTTCTATTAGCCCATGTAGTCTTCCAAGACTGTTAGGTAGATGATAAATGGTCATCCTTCCATTGGAAGAGACAAAATTGGTGGATTCAACAGATATTCTTTGATATTGTCGAAAGCTTTTTGGAAATCTTCCGTCCATACGCAGCTTTGATTCTTTCTGAGTAGTTTGAAGATCGTCGCGCATGTCGCGGTAATGAGGGATATGAATCTTGAGATGTAATTCAGACGTCCCAAAAATCCTCTGACCTGTTTTTTAGTCTTTGGAGAAGGCATTTCTTGAATGGCCTTGACCTTGTCAAGATCAACCTCAATTCCTTTATGGTTGATGATGAATCTAAAGAGTTTTCTAGAGCGGACACCGAATGTGCACTTATTGGGATTCAAGCGAAGTTTATATTTTCTCAGACGCTCGAATAACTTTGACAGGTGTGTCAAATGCTCTTTGTCTATTTTAGATTTGTCAATCATGTCATCGACATGCACTTCAATCTCTTTGTTCATCATGTCGTGAAACAGAGTTGTCATGGCCCTTTGATAGGTTTCCCATGCGTTCTTCAGACCGAACGACATTACTTTGTAACAAAAGGTGCCCCATGGGGTGATGAAAGAAGTTTTCTCCATATCTTCCGGCGCCATTTTGATTTGATTATAGCCCGAAAATCCATCCATGAAGGAGAAGACTTTGAATTTCGTTGTACTGTCTACCAGCATGTAAATGTGTGGTAGGGGGAAGTCATCCTTTGGACTTGCTCTATTAAGATCCCTGTAGTCTATAGACATTCTGACTATTCCGTCCTTTTTCAGAACTGGCACTATGTTGGCTAGCCATTGAGGAAATTCTAAGGTGGCGAGGAAACCTGCGTCGATCTGTTTTTACACTTCCTCCTTAATTTTGATGGCCATATCTGGATGAGTCCTTCTCATTCTTTGTTTTACTGGCGGACATTCTAATTTCAATGGTAAGTGATGTTCAACGATGCTGGTATCCAACCCTGGCATGTCCTGATAGGACCAAGCAAATACATCTGGAAACTCTTTGAGAAGTTTTATCAAGCCTTCTATGACAATTGGACAAAGCAATGCTCCAATCTTAACTTCTTTCTTTTCTTCTCCTGAACCTAAATTAACAGTTTCCAACGGCTCTTTGTTAGGCTCAATAGACCTTTCCTCTTATCTGAGTAATCGGAAGATCTCTTCAGGAATTTCTTCGTCCTCTTCTTCTTCAGCTTCAAATACCGGGAATTCAAAGTTGGGAGAAGGCATTGGACCGTATGTTTCAATGGGGTTTAAAACAAGCAATCTGCATGACGTGATGATTTGTTTTTTAGCAAAGACAGAGAGAATGCAAGAGTGTGTACAGTGTATTTTCTGAAAAATGTTTGTTTTTTTTTATTTTGGGTTGTTTTTAAGGATTATCAGTTTCTGAAAAACAAAAAATGAAAACAGAAATAAAATGCGGGAATTCAGAATGACATTATTTATTCACGATTTGTCGATTCTTGAAACACAACCCTATAAAACAAAACTCTGTCGCTTTGGGCGAAACAAAGAGGGACATTTACAGAAAAGTGAGCCCTTATAAAAACATCCATTTGACCCGGGCAAGGTGAAAGGTTTAAAACAAAGATGGTAATTACTTCGACTTATGGACGACTTTTGGGACATCGAATGCAACCCAGTGGCGACGAACTCCTCTGTGAATCATAAAGCCTGGTACCTTCCTTCTTGGTTTGTCTTCAGAAATAACGCTGATTTCTAGCAGAGTAGGATCATTGGAGTCTTCTTCCAATGCAGAGTTGTCATAGGAGAATTCTTCTGTCGCATCTTCCATAGTGTTTTCACTCTCAAGGGGATCTCCCCATCCAGTCGGCTAGATGTCCTCAAGCCTGGTACGAGAGCTTTTGGGAGCAGTGTATTTGACTTGGAAGTCGTACTTGCCGTTTGGCTGTCCTAAGGTGTCCCATGTTTCTGTGGGAACGGATAAGTCATCTTCCTCGATGATGTTGACCTTGGGAAATTCATAGTTAATGAATTCTTGTCCTGCAATCTTTGCGAATTCATTAGCATGGTGTTGGACACTCTCGGAGTGTTCTGGGTAAGGATTCCATAACTCTGGGGGAACTTGTGTATTCTTTTCAAGATCATTCAGTGGATAAACATTGTCTGGCTAACTCTTTTGCCCCAAGTCTTCCGTGTATGGCTTCTAGATAGTCAAGTCATCTAGGGGATCATAATAATCGTAGTCAAAGTTGTCTTTCATTAAATTGTTTTCCTCTAATGAATTGGGTGGAGCACGGTATCCTTCAGGATCACAATCTCCATAGATCATTTGAACGTCTGATCTTGGTATATATCTCGGGCTCTGCTTTGGAAAACAGAATGGCATGCGTGCTTCTTCTTGAGACATATAACCGTCATGGTTAAGGTAAGATTTCCACTCTTCATCCACATCGGAGGAGTTGTTTCCGTCGATGGTGTGTACTTCTTGAGATACTGGGTGGAGGAAGCCTCCACTGTGGAAGAAATCTCGAATGGGACGAAAACTTTCGTCCTTCTTTGTAGTCTGGGCACAGGATGGAGAGAAACCAATACCTTTTCTTGTTTTGTTATCCGTATGAGTTATAATCTGTCCCCATCCTTTTACGCCATTACTCCTGATTACTTTGAGAGCGTCTTTGTATGAGGAAATTGACGTCCCTCTTTTTGGTTAATTCTCATTGCTCACCGAGAGTGCTTGAAACTAAGTTCCAACAACCTCCTTTGGTTCTACATAGGAGAATGATGATAAGTTGCTCACGATTAAGGCTAGCTCTCTGCACAACGTGACTAATTTGTTATTCTTGACGAACTTCAGCTTCTGGTGAAGTGTCGAAGTGACTGCCCCAGCTTCGTGTATCCAAGGTCTTCATAATAAACAGTTGTATGCTGCCCGGATGTCCATGGCCTAGAAAGTGACTTTGAAAGTGTGAGGACCGATGGTTATGGGAAGATCGACTTCGTCGATAACTGTTTTTCTAGATCCGTCGAAGGCTTTGACGATGATCTCATTGCCTCTCATCGGAGCTCCTTGAAACGATAGTTGTACCAAAGTCAATTTTGGCATAACATTCAAAGATTATCCTGTGTCTACTAGTACGCTGGCTAAAGCATCATCTTGGCAATTAACTGTAATCTTGAGCGCCATATTATGATTCTTGCCGTCCTCCGGCAGTTCTTCATCACTGAATCCTAAGTTGTTGCAGGAAGTGATGTTGGAAATGATGCTATCAATTTTTCCTACTGTCACATCTTGTTCCACAAAGGCTTGTTCTAAGACCCTCTGTAGAGCTTCCCTGTGAGCTTCTGAACTAAGCAGGAGAGATAGTATAGAGATTCGAGAAGGAGTTTGCAACAATTGGTCCACAATGTTGTACTCGCTTTTCCAGATGAGCTTTAGCATCTCATCATTGTTCTTTACAAGTTCGGGATTACTGGATTGACCGATTTGTTGGTTAGGAACTTCCATTTGAGGTTCCTTTTCTTTGGTAGGCTCTCCAACTCCTCTGTTGAAGATCCGACCGCTCCGGGTGACTCGACTGATGTCGGTAATGTTCACAATGGAGGGTAATGTAGTTTCTTTTCCATTTTTGATGGTTGTTGCACCGTACTTGTATGGGATAGCATTTTTTGACTTGTACGGTACTGGAACTGGCAAGTAGATAACCACAGGGGATTTTTAGTTTTTCTTACCATCATAGGCAACCTCAATCAGGTCCTGGTTGGGAACTTTTCTACTATCAAGAGGGATCTTTGATTCATTGAGTAAAGGGATTATGGCGCAAACATCCTTGGTTATTCCGTGATCGGAGATTATGACGATGTTTTTGTTCTGACCAGAGAGGTACATTTGTATTACGTTGATCGACCCATAACTTGAACATGGTTGAATCTCCTTCTGGTCCAACTGATTCTGGAGGGCTGCTTGTATGAGATAACATCCTTGATTATTTTCCGAGCATACTTTACAACGCTCATAATTGTGCGGTGGTACCCGACCGTACCCACTTTGTATGCAGTGCATCTTTACTAGATCTGTTTCTATTGAGCGGATATCACAACTTTGATGTCTACTAGGATTCCCATCAATCATGTTAATCTGTTGTGTGTCTTCATCCAGGTAGATCGGAAGCCACCAGTGGTCCAACAGATGTTGAAGTGTTCTTTGTACAAGCACACACCCTTGGTCGTCTTTGCAACATTCTTTACAGTCTAGATAATCATGTGAAGCCAGAAAACCAAGTCTGACCTGTTTAGCATGTAATTCCACTAGACTGGTATTCATTAGGCATATGTCAAAGATTTGAATCATATTAACTTGATGCTCATTTCTTTCATGGTGGTCTTGGATCCATCCGATATCCATTTGGCATTGGAGGGCCTCTTGTACAAAAGAGCATCCCTGATTGTTGTTGAGCAGATTGGATAAGCGTTGTAATCGTATCGTGGAAGATTATAATGCTAACATTGTCTCGAATGCATCACCACTAAATTGACGTTCATTGCATGGATGTCGTGGTTCTGAACAATATTAGGATGTGCATGGGACATGTTTACTTCACGAATCCTGTGCTCCTGAATCCAGCACAAATCCATTTGTTCTTGAAGAGCTGCTTGTACTATGATACACCCTTGATTATCCTTGGAGCAGATATCACACTGATGATAGTTGTGAGATGGCACATGGTCGTACCCGCTCTGTTTGCAATGCATCTTTACTAGGTTGACTCCTAGTAAGCGTACATTATGAATCTGATAACTGCTGACAAACTCTTCTTCTATCAAATTCACTGTAGTCTTCTCATGTTGCGGTAATGGGTTCGTCTGAACATTTGAATTTATATCCTTGAAAGATAAAACCCCGTTCCTGACAAGCTTCTATACATCAGACTAAAGCTGAGATAATTCCCAATATTGCGTCCCGATCCTCCTTGATGGTAAGGGCAAGCTTGATCTGCTTTGAACCAAAAAGGTAGATTTTATGGTACTACGAGAGGAGTCCTGGTTTGAACATGCCCCTTGGCCAGTAGAAGTGGAAATAACTCTGCATACAACATTGGTATAGGATCAAACCTTGATGGTCGTGTAGTACGATTGTTGCTGTACTATGGACGAGCCTGCTGAAAAGGCTGCTGCGGCATTTGCTGATATTGTTGTTGATTTGGTTGGCTCTGGGCAACCTGACATTGATAAGTCAGAGCTGACGCTGGGTTAATAGCAGGAGTTACTGCCGCTACCGGTTGATACCTTCGCCTTTGCTTTCCCAGAGAGATATTACTGATATCTTGCTCTTTCTTCTTTTGGAAAGCACTAACGTATCTTTTGGTACTGCTAGATGGCTCTGTATCTTTGACCAATTGTCCTTCTCGGACTGCTTCTTCAAGGCATACTCCCATGTTCAGCATTTCAGTGAAGTCACTGGGCACACTGGCAACTATTAGGTCGTAATAAAACGAGCTCAATGTTTTCAGAAAGATCTTTGTCATTTCCTTTTCCTCAAGAGGGGGACATATCTGAGTGGCAATTTCACGCCATCTCTGAGTATATTCTTTGAAAGTTTCTTTGTCCTTTTGTGACATTTCCCTGAGCTGGTCCCTATCTGGTGCCATGTCCAAATTGTATTTATACTGCTGAACGAAGGCTGCCCCGAGATCTCTGAAAGTACTGATCTTGGTGAGGTTTAAACCCATGTACCATTTGAGTGCGGCACCGGTTATACTGTCTTGGAAGTAATGGATCAGTAGCTATTGATTGTCTGTCTGAGTAGACATTTTTCGAGCATACATCACCAGATGACTTTGAGGGCAAGAGTTGCCTTTGTATTTTTCAAAGTCGAGCACCTTGAATTTGTGTAGGATCTTTACATTAGGGACCAAACAGAGGTCAGTGGCGTCCTTTCAGAATAAGTCTTGACCGCAAATGGCATGCAGTTCCTTCTGTATTTCCAAGAATTGTTCCTAGAACTCATTCATCCTTTCGTATACGTCTTTGTTTCCGCCAGAAATTGTTTGCCGAATCTGTCTTTCTGAGACAGTGTGTACTACGGGCTGTGGTATAGACATTATAGCGGTGATTCTTGGCGCTTCAGTGCCCTGAAGTCTGTAACCTTCAGGAGTTGCTGTCGTAACCCTTGCATCTTCATTTTCCTGAAGTTTGTAACCTTCAGGTCCAGCGGTTCCCACTACGGTTTCTGGGTCTTCAGTGGCCAATGGGATATATCCTTCAGGTATAAAGTCGAAAGGCATGCCCCAGAGGCGACCCTTAGGCATGTTGTACTGAGGATGATTATCATGTGTCTCCAATATGGGTATAAATGTAATCTCTGAGATCACAGTCCTTTGATGATGTTGTTCCTGGGCTGCTGCCAGGGTTTGCAGCTGTGAAGTTTTTCCAAACTTTCCTTTAGATCATCGATTTCTTCTCTCAGCTCTCTGTTCTCTTCCTCGAGATCGTCCATTTTCGTTTGTCGATTGGCCCGAGTATTGTACGAATGAGACAGTTTGACTCTCTAGAATGTGACACATACGTGAGACTCAAAGATAACAAATGAGTTATGTGAGAATGATGAATGATATGCAAAGACATATTTTTTTTAGTTTTTATTTTTCAAAAACAAACTTCAACAATTAGATTACAAATATCACACAGTGGGGGAAGACCCCTTTTATTAAATTTGAAAGATTGCATTATTTTACAAAGAAAAGTACAGTATTTTACAAAGTGCTGTAAGGAAAATGCCTAAGCTCATGGATCCTGGGTTCTCTCTAAAGAGAGCTCAGATGCTGGTTCCTGTATTTTCCTTTTCTTTGATCGGGCCTTTTCAGCCGTTGTCGGGTCGACAATCCTTTGCCAAGTGAAAGGAGTGAGTAAATTTATTTGGTCTTATTGACTTTTATAGCCCGTTACTCTAATATCTCAATCAGAGCATCCTTTTCCTTTAGTAGTGTTATACCCCAAATTTTACCCCTTAGATGTCATGATATCTTGCATTTGCAATAGGGTTCAATCATTTATGCATTGTCAACTAACCATCATATTTTGCTAGTTTGTTCTTCTATTAAAAGCAAGGGTTTTGCACAAGGAAAGAGCAAGATCCACACGCCAAGCTCTCATACCTTTCAAAGCTTCCTAAGACACTTCTTGGCTCAATACATCCATCCCAAGTGCTCACTAGATGGTCAAGAATGGTGTTTGAATCCTTCTGGGTCAAGAAAGTCAACTGAGACTCCAAAAACTCAATCATTGGTCTTGATGGCTAATCATGAGGTTTTCAAATCATATTCCATGATCCCATGTGTTTGGATCAAGAGAAATCAAAGAAAAACCATAAGATCAGGAGTGGTGAAATTAGGGTTTTGACCTGAGGAATTACAAGGGAATCTTGATGTGATCAGTCAATCTCTTGATTGGTTCATTAACCAATTAAGTTTTCACACATCCAAGATACCTTATTCATCAAGAAATCAAGTGTGTTTGGCTCCCATCACAAGTGCAATGAGCCTCAAGTTCATCTGGTCCCAAATTAGGGTTTTATCAAGAAAGTCAACTATGCCTTTGACTTTTGACCAAGGCATGATCCCAAGTCTTGGGACATGATTCCATATGTTCACATACACCCTTGGAAGTCATCTATTGATGTTTGGGAAGTTTGAGAACGTAAGATCATCAAGGATCACACAGTTGAATTCATGAAGAAATTAGGGTTTCATCTGAAAAGTCAAACCTTTGACTTTTGGTATTTTGGGTCCAAGATGAAGTATTCAAGTCATATTCCATCAAGACATGTTTGATATTTGAATTGGAGCATGAGAAATCAAGATTTAAGAGGTTTCTTGCAAAAGGGGCAAAGTTGGATAAATGAAATTTTTCTAAGTGTGGAAAAAACCTAGTGCTTATGTGAACTTTGAAGAGTCATAACTTTCAATCCACACATCCATTTTTTGTGATCCAAAGCTCAATTTGAAGCCCTCATTATGAACTTTAAAGTGTATTAGAGGGTAATATCCCAAAAGAGGCTTAATTTTTAAGTTATGAGGCTTGGAAGTTTAAGTCAAGTTTAGAACTTAGTGAAATTTCACATTTTTGCCTTAATTTGCAGCCAACTGCAACCACATTTTACATCATGATCCCTTTGGATTCAAGACTTGGAGTGAACATGAACATTGTAGAGCATACTTGGGGATTTCTAGAAAGTACAAGAACTTCCAAATCCAATGTGTGAGTTGTGAGTTTCGAAGCCATGAAGTTAGGATGTTGAAACTTAATTTTTTCATGTTTTTACTTGATGCAGTTGAAGCAACACCATTCCAATGCAGCAAATATTTGCATTTCAGTTAGATTACTTGTAAATCTTCACTTAGTCAGAAGATTACACGAAAATTGGAAGCTTTGTCCATCAAATTGAAGCATTAACCATGAGACCATTCCATTTATGGCATAAAGGTTTGACTACCATTTTAGAAAAGCATGACTTTTGCATAAAGTGTGATCTTGAGCTACCAACTTGTCCCTTCTGCACTCCAACCTTTTGTACCTCAGAAGAAAAGCCTCAAAAGGTGCTCAACCACCCTAGAAAGTCTCTGCACCATTGCCTTGGAACTTTTGAAACTTCTTGCAAATCCACTTGCATTTCAACTAAGTGCACCCAAACTAAACCAACGAAGTTGAAATTCTGCAATCTGATCCCCCTTATTCTTGTACCTATAAATAGGACATCACTTCACACTTTTAAACACACAAGAAATCAGAGCAAAAACACTCAGCAAACCATCCAAAACCAGTTCTTGCACCAAGTCACCCCTTATGCCAAGAACTGTTAGTAGGAATATACCTAAGAGGGGGGGTGAATTAGGTTCCTTAGAATATTTTCTCGGTTTTTCGATGGAATTCATTTTTACTTTCCTAAAGTTTCTAAGTGATGAAATGCGGTAAATTACGGAAAGTAAATGACACGATGATATATCCTGGTTCCCCTCACAGTCCGAGAGTACTCTAGTCCCCTTTCAACATGAAAGAGATTTTTAATAATGTTAGATCCTAAGATAAGACTATCCTAGCCTTTCTAGACAGAGTCTAACAATCACACCAAGAACAACCCCTTGGATTTTACAACTTAGTTGAAATGAGAACAATCCTCTCAAGATCAACCTCTTATTTCCAACAAACCTGGACAACAAGGAATATATCAAACCCTATAAGAGAAACAATCATTCTCCTTATAGTCAACACCTGAATCTAAAGAATCCTTGGAACTTAGGATTTCTATAATAAATCTGAATTTTTGTATGAATATAAAAGATGGAAATTTTGAATCTTTATCAATCACAAGATTGATATTCTCCTTGAAACAATTAACTCTCACAATAATTATACAAGTGTTCTGTGAATAAGATGAAACTATGATGCTTTATTTGAAAGTTTATGCAAGGTTTATCTCAAAGAATATGAACACTTAGACTGATTTTGAAAGTTAGAAAGAATGAGTGATTGATTTTGAAATTTATAAGGAGGTGAGGTTGAAATCTGAAAAAAAATGATGTTTAAATAACCCCTAGACACCTCTACAAAAGGATGCAATTCACCAATGGATGCCATGGTTCATTAGAAGAAAATTTGAAACAAGTGGCATGCAGAAAATAAAGTATTTTTGCCGCTGGGTCAATGGTAATCGATTATCCCATTTGGGTAATCGATTACCCAGTCCCAACGTGCAAAAATATTTGAAAATTAACACAGAGTAATCGATTACTCCATAAGGATTATCGATTACTTCAATCCAGTTTTGAAAATTTTGTTAAAACTGAAGTGTTTGAAAAAAACTTTGATGCACAAATTTGTTTCCAAAGAATATAACATGAAAGAGATATGATTTTGAACACTTATATAATCATATAGAGGTTAAGTGTTTATACCTAAATCCTTTGCAATCCAATCTTCATTAAAACATCAAGACTTGATTAATTAGTTGAAGCTTCATTCTTTGAGCTTGATGCCTTTGATAAATCCTTTTTGCAATTCCATCTTTAGACTTGAGAAAGTGTGTCGTCATTAAAACATTTGAGAAGTTATGTCTTCACATTCTCCCCCTTTTTATGGTGACAACCCAATAAATTTGAAAGTTTGTTCCAAGCATGTTTCTCTAACAAAAACTCCCCCTTGATAGATACTCCCCCTAAATTTATGATTTTTAAGGAGCTTTAAAATCTGCACTTTGTTAGAAGAGAAACGAAATAACAATGTATTAATCTTCTCCCCCTTTGTCATTACCAAAAAGGATGGGAAAAGGATATTTTTTAAAATGAAAAACATGTTGTATGAAACAATGTGACAACATAGAATGCAAACAAAGTAAACATCACATATGAATAAACATAAAACACACAATACTTGCATAATTAAGTACAAACATCACATAGTACGGAACAGCACAACATAACATAGTATGGAACAAAATGAGACAACTTAGAGTGCCTAGACATCAAAAGTCTTAAACTTGAAATAGAAAATTACAATAACTTAAAAACATAAATTTATGCAAAACATAACACAATTCTAATCACTTTCGGACATATGGTCATGTCATTCCCCAAATTTTGACCACCAAGATTCCCATCATTGTGCAAATCATGATCACAATATGGGTGTATCATTATGCTTCATCAGTCTCCCCGAAGATGGGTGAGCATCCACTAAAATCAAAATTAGGGACAAATCAACCCTATGTTGACTTTTGGGACAAATCATGAGCCAAGACATCAAGAGAGGATTTGGGGGTCTCTAATACACCACATTAATCCATTTGCAACAATGGATTGATCCAGGAAGCTTGAGTAACAAGTCTCAATTTCATCTGAACCACAGTTAGGGTTTCGCGAGAAAAGTCAACTGTAACTTTGACTTTTGACCAGGACATGCTCCCAAACCCTAATACATGATTCAATATACCCTATAACACCCATGAAATATGTCCATCAATTTTGATTTAGGTCAAGGACATGATTTCCTAAAGGATTGCACAGTTTGGAGTGTAAGACCCAACCCCCTTTGAAAACCAAACCATTTTGGGCCTCAGACTTCGTATAAGACCCAATGCGTTTTCAAAATCCCGGCGCGATCGCCATTTCAAACGAAAAATCATCTGGGCCTACCCTCGTGTTATAAGCCCCACTCTTTTTCTTTAGACCTTTTGGGCCTCTTGAGAGAGTGTAAGACCCATCCCTTTGTACAGAAAATCTTTCTCGGGCCTCAGTCACTGGTATAAGTCCCTCTGTACAAAACGATAGTGCAATCAATGATAAAAACCTGGGCCTCTCCTTGAGCTGTAAGCCCCAATCTTTCATTTCAAATCACTTTCTCCTTTGATTTTGAATATACTGTTGTTTTCAATCTCTCTTTGTTGAACAACTAACCAAACAGCATGGAAGCTGTACAACCGAGTAAGTGGTTATATGCTTTCATTTACTGCTTTCATATACATATAACTGTATTGTGGGGCTGTTTCACTGTAAGTCTTCTTTCATAAACTCATATCGACTGTGTAATAATAGTATAGATATTTAAAGTTTCCCCGGCAACTACGTCTAGTACTAAGCCCTGTTGATTACTCTTAAAATAGACAAAACTAGATCCCCATAGGATTACCAGATACAGTCTTCCCTCCTCTTGGGGTTAAACAATATGGAGACCTGAAAGGCAGCATTCTCGGTGAACCCTTTCACAGACTGTCACCTTTAGAAATCGTCTAAGAAACTTTATTCCCCAGAGATGATCTTTTCTCCGTGAATGGCATCTCTTGAGTTTCTTCCAAATTCTCAAACTTTCCTGGCTTAATCTATTCTCTATGAATAGCCTGTCTTGAATTTCTCGGGGTTTAGGGACCCACAGGCTTCTTAAAAGCATCCCCGCCTCCTCTTGGGCGTTGTACAAGGACCCGTCGGCTTCTTAGAAGTATTCGCAGCCTTCTCTTAGGCTTCGTATAAATGATTTCTTCCTCTTGGAATGATAGCCTCCTCTTGGGCTTCGTACAAATTGTCCCTCGGCTTCTTAAAAGTTTCCATCCTCCTATTGGGCTTCGTACAAATTGTCCCGACGACCTCCTAGAGATATAGGAACAGAAATTAGTCATCTTAATAGAACAGTCTTTCAAAAAGTCTAGATCTTGCTACTGTTGTTTCTTAAATGTAGTACAAAAGATGAAACTCTACACTTGGATAGTCTAATTTCCTTGAGTCTGACATTCTCAAGTTCCTCTCAAAACTAAGAGATGAAACCCGTAGACTCGGACAGTCTCAATACCCTTTGGATTTCCCATTTCCTTAAAGAATAGGAAATAACCCTGATCCTCAAATCAAATCCCTGAGTGCAAACAGTACTCATATAAGAACTGATTTTCTCCTTATCCGACATACTGGACCTGTCACTCAACAGAAACAGTAACCCTAGCCTCCTCTTGGGATTTGTACAATGATTCTCCCCAGCGGAGCTAACCTTTTCACACTCTCTTGTTGAGTATAAAAGACTTTTTTGTTGAGTCACTTCACTTTTAGCCTCCATCTCGGGCTTCGTACAAGATACAAAAATACTCTCTTGTTGAGTATAAAAGACTCTCTTGTTGACTCACCCCTTTAACCTCTATCTCGGGCTTTGTACGAGATACAAAACACTCTCTTGTTGAGTATAAAAGACTCTCTTGTTGAGTCAATCACCCTTTACCCTCTATCTCGAGCTTTGTACGAGATACAAACCACTCTCTTGTTGAGTATAAAAAGATTCTCTTGTTGAGTCGATCACCTTTAAGCCTCCATCTCGGGCTTCGTACGAGATACAAATCACTCTCTTGTTGAGTATAAAAGACTCACTTATTGAGTCAAACCCTTTTAGCCTCCGTCTTGGGCTTCGTACAAGACACATATAAAAGATTCTCCTGTAGAGTCAACCCCTTAGGCCTCTATATCGGGCTTCGTACGAGACACAAAAGCACCCTCTTGTGGGGTCAATAGCCTCCTCTTAGGCTTTGTATAAAGAAATCCCCGTTTGATTCAATCAACCTTTTAGCATCAAAACTGTGCCTCCTTCATAGTATACAAACATCAACAACTCCTTTCCCTTCATCTAATTGCTGTAAGCGGCAAGCCTCTGGATCATCTACATCCATGCCACTGTCCCTCTTTTAGCATGAGAAATTCCTAAGGAAAGATGGCATTGCTCTACATTGAGTTAAAGTCTTCTCCTTCAGGTCAAAAACCCCTATAAAGGAAATCATGGCATTGCTAGGATTCACATATCCCAACAGTTGTGACAAACAGACCCCCTTTAGAGATGACAAATTCTCTCTAAAGACGAAACTTTTAGCTTCACATCTTGGGCTTCGAACAAGATACAAATAGACCCTTCAGCTTCACATCTTGGGCTTTGAACAAGATATAAACCACCTTTAGCTTCACGTCTTGGGCTTTGAACAAGACACCAAAACACCATTTCCTCCCATAGAATAGGAGGAACTACGATCGCTCTAATTTCCCTATTTCGGTAAACGGGAATACGTAGGCATAAGATTGAAAGAAAAATCTTAGCGAGCACACTAATCCAAAACCCAAATCCCGTACCCTCACATGTCAAAAGCATCAGTCTTAATCTCTCACCAATCGCCCTAGCACTATTTAAACAAAATAACCTAAGAGAGACCCACAATCTTTGTAGCATCTGTAAACCAACAGTCATCTGTTCAAACTCAGTTTGCAAGCAGGGTTAATTGGAGACATCTATTTCCCTTCCTTCACCAGCTTCAATAGGATAAAAAATGAATCGAACTATAGTACGAAAGCGATAGTGCTTCGCAACCACGTCCAAAATCGCTCGCTACAGGTCACCATCTTCCTCTTCACTTTCGCCATCTTCACCTTCTTCACTTCCTTCCTCTTCACTCTCTTCAACAACATTCTGGGAACGGTTCATTGACATAAAAAGCTTACGAAGAGAGTTAATTCCTGGAGTGGTTTCACGGTGTTGACGGAGCATGGTAGCATAGAGAAATTAATTTGTAATCCGCCTTCCGGAACCGGTGGAATAGCATGAGAAGCTTGAGGAGCAATAGTATCCTTGTAGCGGAAAATACCGTTATGACCGACAATAATACCGGTGTTCTTGAGAGAGGTACCTTTATTAATTCCACAATTCCTCGTCGTCATAAGAGTCTTCGGATCTCTTTGCAACAAAACATCATTAGCCTCCAAACTTTTTGACACAAATCTTGCATACGGATGTCCGCCACAGAGAGACAATTGATGCTTCATATGGTGATAGATTACATAAGCCCAATTGATTGGTTTTTCCATCTTCATCGCCCGAATGAGCTGAAGTTCTAACTCACTAACCTGAGCATGGTTTGAGCTTTTGGGGACCAAAACATAAGCCAAAACATAATGCAACATCTTGTCAGTAACAATTAAAAGATTAGCATATTTCATAACTCTTGATGATTCTGGCTTTTGACGATTCATTAGGTCAAAATGTGATCCTCTAGAAATTTGAACAAAATTGTCCATACTGTTAAAATTTTCCCAAATATCATTTTCCGGTTCAGTCCCGTTGTAGCGTACGATTTTTGTCGGTGACGCGGCCACTTTACCGCATTTGGTTGGAATTTGGTGCTACTTTCTAATTTCTTATTTATCCTATGAAGCTGGAAAGGAAAGGGAAGCTATCTAAAACTAAACTTGCACGCAAATGTTTTCTTTAACAAATGCTAAGAGATTGGGGGGTCCGGAGTCAGGTTATACAATGGGGAGTTGTCAATTACCCATCCTATATAAGGTTATCCATAGATCGTTTGGCATTTTCTTCTGTTATCTACTTACTGGTGTTTATTTGTCATGGGTTAGGAAAGTTTCTTCTTTGGGAATGTTTGAGAGAGTATTGTTGTTGATTTTGAGTTTTTCGATGTTTTTGGTAAGGTACTGGACCTAAGATTTTTTATTAGTGTGCTCGCTAAGATTTCTCAATCTTATGCCTACGTATTCCCTTTAAAGAAAACAGGGAACTCAGAGCAATCGTAGTTCCTCCTATTCTATGGGAGGAAAATATGTTTTGGTGTCTTGTTCAAAGCCCAATATTGAAGCAAAAGGGTATTTACGTCTTGTTCAAAGCTCAAGATTGAAGCTAAAAGGGTTGAGTATTTGTGTCTTGTTTAAGGCCCAAGTTTGAAGCTAAAGGTTTTGACTGAGAGAGAATTTGTCATCTCTAAAGGGAGATATCTCATCTGTTTATCACAGTTGTTGGGTGACTAGTTATAAAGGAGAATTACTTTAACTTGAATGTATGGAATCCAGCAATGCCATAATTTCCTTTATTTTTCCTTAGGAATCTTTCATGCTAAGAGAGGGACATTGGCTTGGATGTAAATAATACAGAGGCTTGCCACTTACAACAATTAGATGCAAGAAGGGGATTTACCAGGATAAGAGATAGACTACAACTTGGATTTTTGAATCAACAAGTGTGCCACTTACAACAGTTATCTGGAATCACTACACCAAAATTGGAAAAAGACAGCGCAAAAAAGACAACGCTTTTTGGACAAAGCGCTGCTATAAGTCTTTAAAAAATTTCGCTTAAAAAAAGCGCTTTAAAAGACAGCCTTTAGAAAGCGCTTTTTAAAAGCGCTGTTAAATGCCCAAAATGGAAGCCACCTTAGAAAGTGCTTTTTGTAAAGCGCTGCTATAAGCATTACTTTAGACATCACTTTTATAAAAGCGCTGTCTAAAGGTTAACCTTAGAAAGCGCTTTATAAAGCGCTGTTAAATGCCCAAAATGTAAGCCACCTTAGAAAGCACTTTTTGTAAAGCGCTGCTATAGGCATTACTTTAGACAGGGCTTTTATAAAAGCGCTGTCTAAAGGTTAACCTTAGACAGCGCTTTTATAAAAGCGCTGCTATAGGTTTTAAATTCTCCCCACCTTAGAAAGCGCTTTCTGAGGAAAGCGCTGTTATAGGTAGCACTTGAGAAAGGGCTTTTTAAAAGCGCCGTCTAAGGTCATTTATGAATTAAAATATAAAACAATTTCTAATCATTTTCAGACATTTCTTTTCAATTTCTTCTCTTGACCATTCTTCTCTACTGAAACCCTTGCTATCGTTCTTCTCTGCTGAAAACCATTGCCATTTCCGTCGTTCATTCGCCATTGCCGTCGTTCATTCGCCATTGTCGTCGTTCATTCGTCATTATCGTCGTTCACGTATTTCCGTCAGTTTGGTTGTTCATTCGCCATTGCTTTCGTGAAGAAGAAGACGAAAGGAAGAAGAGGTACGATTTTCATTCTTGTTTTCATTCTGTTTTCATTCTTGTTTTCATTCTTGTTTTCATCTCGGTCATCGTACGATTTTTGTTCTGTTTTCATTCTTGTCACTAGCTACCATTTTTCCGTCGTAGTACAGGTGTTATTTGAGGTGGTTCGGAGTTCCTGCGTCATACTTCCTTTTTGTGTATTATCCTGTTGCCACATATCATTTCTTCGGAAATGTCAGCTTATGTCTGTAACATATGAATCACGACATAAGTTTATTTGAGTTTGGTGTGAAACTATTAATAAAATGCATCATGGTTTGTATATTTTATAGAAATACAAATACTATGTATTGGGATATTGAGCAACAAAGCCAGTATATGCCCTTAAAAATTTGTGTGTAGTGTTGATATGGGTAATGACCATAGTTATAAAGTTTTGAACATGTTTACACACTTCTGACATATTTTTGAGAAGAATGATCCATACATAGAATGACTTATTTCTGACTTATTTTTGAACATGTTTAGAATGACTAATATTGAACATGTTGTTTCTATTTTCATTAGTTGTTGTTTCTATATTCTAGATTGAAGAAAGTATGATAGTTATTGTAATATTGATAGTTATTGTATTGATGGATTTATGATATATAGAGCCATGAAAGTGGAGTTATGATAGTTATTGTATTGCATGGTCAAAGAAAGTATGATATTTGTCTTTGCATGAGATGTTTATCTTGCTCAATAATTGCTTTGATGATTATCTTTGTGATATGATGATTGCTTGTTTAAGTATGATTTAAACTTGATTCTTGATAGATTTAGGTTATCGTATGAATGTTACTTGTTTAAGTTGATGCATGTTTACTTGTTTAGGTATTGCTTAGATTTGAATCTTGTTAGGTTTAGGATGAATTGCTCTAATGCTTGGTTACTTGTTTAAGTATGCTTGGTTACTTGTTTAAGTATGCTTGCTCTTAAGTATGTTGCTTGTTTGTGATTACATGTTGCCACTTATCAAGTTATGACTCATAATTGGTCAATTAATGATATTTCATTTTAAGATACGTGTACAGGGGTATCTTGGTAATTCTAACCTATCTGGACACTGTATGGGTCTAGAAGTTGTTTACATCCCTACAGGTAAATATTTTTTATTTTTGTTTTTGTTTAGTTTAATTAGTATAACTATGGATAAGAAATGGATGTCTTCAAGTCGATTGTCGAAAGAGTACGAGAATGGGGTATCAGAATTCGTTAAGTTTGCTGTTGCACACGCCAAAGACCCCAGTCGAATGAGATGTCCTTGCTTGGGTTGTTGTTTTGGGAGTCGGGTTGACGCGGTTCAGTTGGCATCACATTTAATGAGGAGTGGAATTGATAGAAGTTATACATGTTGGAATTTGCATGGTGAGAAAATTAACGGGAATGTTGAACCGGGGGATAATACGACCTATGCTTCAAATGACAATGGCACAGATACATACGATTCTGATCTGGTCGAAGAGATTGCAGAAGCACTTGATGAAGATCTTAAGGATTGTCCCAAAATGTTTGAGAGGTTGGTAAGCGATGCAGAGAAACCGTTATATAATGGTTGCACAAAATTCACAAGATTGTCTACGGTATTAAAGTTGTACAACTTAAAGGCGGGCAATGGATGGTCAGATAAAAGTTTCACAAAGTTATTGGCCCTTATGAAAGATATGCTTCCAGAGGATAATGTTCTTCCCAATCGAACATATGAGGCCAAAAAGATGTTGTGCTCTATTGGCATGAGCTATGATAAGATGCATGTTTGTCCAAACGATTGCGTTTTGTTTTGAAATGAGTATGCATCGTTAAATGAGTGTCCTAAATGCGGTGTCTATCGATATAAGGAAAAGTTGTCTCCAACAAAAGTCTTGTGGTATTTTCCTATAATTCCGAGATTTAGACGCATGTTTCGTAGTGAGACCGATTCAAGACACTTGACTTGGCATGCAAATGAAAGAATTATTGATGGAAAGTTTTGACATCTGGCAGATTCACCACAGTGGATGAAAATTGATGATGATTATCCTGAATTTGGAAAAGAAGCAAGAAACCTTCGCTTGGCATTATCTACTGATGGAATGAACCCACACGGTCTTCAAAGTATCTCACATAGCACTTGGCCTATGATCTTAATGATTTATAACCTACCTCTATGGCTATGTATGAAGCGTAAGTACATGATGTTATCTATGTTAATTTCTGGGCCTAGACAACCAGGGAATGACATAGACGTATACTTGGCACCCTTAATCGAAGATTTAAAGTTTTTGTGGGAGAACGGTGTGGAGGTTTATGATGGGTATAGGAAAGAAAGTTTCAACTTGAGGGCGATGTTGTTTGGCACAATTAATGATTTTCCAGCATACGGAAATCTATCAGGGTACAGCATAAAAGGTCAATGTGTGTGTCCTATTTGTGAAGATAAAACAAATTGGATGCGATTGGAGTTTGATCAGAAGAATGTATTTCTCGGTCATCATAAATTCTTAAATTCTAATCATCACTATCATGGGTGGAGAAAAGCATTCAATGGAGAGGAAAAACATGGCAGAGCTCCAACTATATTAACAGGTGATCAAATTTTTGAAAAGGTGAAAGATGTGAGTACTCAGTTTGGAAAGCCTTTTGCACATACACTTGTCAAGAGTGGGTGGAAGAAGAGGTCAATTTTTTTTGAACTACCATATTGGAAGTCGTTGTATGTAAGACACTTTCTCGATGTTATGCATATTGAAAAAAATGTATTTGACAGTGTTATTGGTACGTTACTCAATATACAAGGAAAGTCTAAGGATGACCTTAAAGCAAGAAAGGACCTGGTAGCGATGGGAATAAGAAATGAATTAGGACCCATGAAGAAAGGAACACGAACATATCTACCACCTGCTGCTTATACTCTATCTAGAAAAGAGAAAAAGGTATTGTGTAAGTTTCTAAGTGCAGTTAAAGTTCCAGAAGGATACTCTTCAGATATTAGAAGACTTGTGTCTATGAAAGACCTCAAGTTAAAAATTTTAAAGATGCATGACTGCCATGTTATAATGGAACATTTTCTACCAATAGGTATACGTTCTATTCTGCCAGAAAAAGTAAGAAGCGCAATAACTAAATTGTGTTTTTTCTTCAAGTCAATTTGCAGTAAGGTGATCGATCCTGCGATCTTACCAACATTGCAAAAAGAAATAGTTATTACTTTGTGTGATCTTGAAATGATTTTTCCTCACTCGTTTTTTGACATAATGGTTCATCTAGTTGTTCATCTGGTGAAAGAGACACAATTGTGTGGACCGGCTTATATGAGATAGATGTACCCTGCTGAATGTTATATGAAAATATTAAAAGGGTATGTTAAAAACCGAAGTCGACCAGAGGGTTGTATTGCCGAACGATACATTGTTAAAGAAGCGATTGAGTTTTGTACTGTATATCTGTCCAATGTACAATCAATTGGACTCCCCAAATCTCACATTGTCACAAAAAAAGAAGGAAAAAAGTTGATTGGAAATGAAGTTGTGACAGTATCAAGGGTCGAACGGGATCAAGTGCATTTGTATGTTCTGCACAATGAGAATGAGGTTGAGCCGTATGTTGAAATGCACAAGGATGTTCTCCGAGGTTTAAATCCGAATAGAAATGAGAATTGGATAGTACGAGAGCACAATCGAAGTTTCATACCTTGGTTTAAGGATCATATTTATTCAAAGTATTATTCAGATCCCGCTTCAATAACAGAAAGGTTGAGATGTTTAGCATATGGTCCAAGTTTGGTTATGTTTTCTTATAACGCATACGCAATTAATGGATACACATTTTATACCAAAGAACATGATAAAAGTACTATGCAAAATAGTTGTGTCACCGTGGTAGCTGAAGCAATGCACATTTCAAGTGTGAAAGATTTAAACCCCAAATTTGCAAATCTGTCATATTTTGGGGTTATCGAACAAATGTGGGTGTTTGATTATGAGAAGTTTCAGATTCCTATATTTTGTTGCAAGTGGGTTGAAAATAATAATGGCGTACGAATGGATAAGTCAGGATTTTTGCAAGTGGATCTTAATAGGGTGAGGTACAAAGATGAGCCTTTTATTCTAGCCTCTCAAGCTAAACAAGTGTTCTATGTCACTGATCCGACAAGTACAAAATGGTCTATAGTGCATTTATCTAACAAAGTAATTGATGAAAACATTGGAGATCAAGGTGATATTGATGTTGATATTGAATCATTTACTAGAAATGATCAAGATGAAAATATTATAGCGAATGAATAATATACAAGAAATGATCATAATGAGGGTATTTGGATCAATCCAACCATCCGTGTTGTTAAGAGACGGGTAGAACATATTCCAACCAAGAAAAGAAAGAGACTTTAGTGAAAAAGGTACTAGTTATAAAATTATAGCTTATATCATTCAATAATATTAATTAGTTGTCATGTTATATATAGCTTATATCATTCAATGGATTATGGATTTTTATATTTGTCTTTTAATTTTTATTTTTTTCTTTCTTACAGGTGAAATGGCTAGTGACCATGACGACACACACGAGACACATGATGAAAATGAAGCTCAGAAGGTATATTAATTTTCACAATGTTGCTTATTAGTGATGCTACTTGATAACACAAAACAACTATATATTAATTCTTATTTGTTTGTCTATGTGTAGTGCCCTCGTCAGCGTAATGGCATAGACTGCGGGTATTTCGTTTTGAGGTTTATGAGAGAAATCCTTCAAATGGATCGATTAGAGATTCCTATTACGGTATGCATGGATTTATAACTTAGGATTTATTTTAATATTTATCGGCTATGTCATATAATTTATTATTTTTAACTAAATCATGCATATTTTGTTTTGTTATGTAGTACTTTGATAAATAATCGTGTTCTCATTACACGAAGGATAAATTGCAAGAAATTAAGGAGGAATTGTGCGAATACCTTATTGGAAAAAAAGTCATATAAGGTATAGGATGAATTATGTGAATGTATAGTTTTGTGAATGGTTTATTTTATGGGATTGTATAGTTTTGTGAATGGTTTATGTTATTTATGTGATTTTGGAATGTAATTGTATAGTTTTGTGAATGGTTAATGTAAATTACTTGAATTATAATGGAAATGGTTTATGTGGTTTATGTGATTTATGGGCTTAGTGGAAATGGTTAATGAACCATACTAGAAATTGTTAATGGAAATGCGAAATATACAGGTTTATTGAAATGGCTTGAATTATACAAGTTTCAGCATAAAAAATGGTTAAAATGGGATTTTTTTAAAAAATCATTAAAATTATACGTAGAGAAAAGACAGCGCTTTCTAGAAAAAGCGCTGTCTATAGTTCACAACAGAAAGCGCTTTTCCGAAAAAGCGCCCTTTAAAGGTATAGAAAAATTCATAACTAAAATTATAGGCATACATTAGACAGCGCTTTTAAAAGCGCTGTCTAAAGGGGGACTTTAGAAATCGCTTTTCCTAAAAAGCACCCTCTAAAGGTATAGAAAAATTACATTAGACATCGCTTTTTAAAGCGCTGTCTAAAGGGGGCCTTTAGACAGGGCTTTTTCTTGAAAAAGCGCCCTCTAAAGGTATAGAAAAATTGATAATTAAAATTATAGGCATACTTTAGACAGCGCTTAAAAAAGCGCTGTCTAAAGGGGGCCTTTAGACATCGCTTTTTGTTGAAAAAGCGCCCTCTAATGTGTACTTTAGAGAGTGCTTTTTCGTAAATAAAAAGCGATGTCTTTACCTACGCCAGCGCTGGCTTAGGTAGCGCTTTTAAGCGCTGTCTAAGGCCTAAAAAAGCGCTGTCTAAAGTCTTGTTTGGCGTAGTGAATTAGGGTTTTTTGATTATCTGTTTTGATGTGTGATGTACTGAGAAATGTCTTCCTACAAAGAGATTTTGATTTCCTCCAAGGGGATTTTAGTTTTATGTGTGCCTGGATCAAAGCCCAAGGTTGAAGCTAAAAGGTTGACTCTACTAGGGAGTTTTATATCTGTCTTGTACAAAGCCGAAGATTGAGGCTAAAAAGAGATTGACTCTGCTTAGGAGATCATTATACAAAGCCTAAGAGGAGGCTAACAGGAATTGACTCTTCTGGGGAATATTTTGTCTGTCTTGTACAAAGCCCAAGATTGAGGCTAAAATGGATTGACTCTACTGGTGAGAGGTTTTATCTGTCTTGTACAAAGCCCAAGATTGAGGCTAAAAGAGGATTGACTCCATTGGGGAGGTTCCGTATGTGTCTTGTACAAAGTCCAAGATTGAGGCTAAAAGGGTTAACTGACTCAGCTGGAGAATATTTATATGTGTTTTGTACAAAGCCCAAGATTAAGGCTAAAAGGTGCTGAGGGATGATCATTATACAAAGCCTAAGAGGAGGCTGGTTAGGGGAATTTCTTATATAAAGCCTAAGAGGAGGCTAGCTTCTGCTGAGAATTATTGAGATCCAGTGACAAGTCCAAATTCGGGGAATCAACTCTTGCTGAGGGTTGCAGAAGAGTTGAAATATCAGATGCCTTGAGGTTCTGAGTTTTCTGAGGGTTGTACTGGGAGTAACTTGACCCTAGCTGGGGAAATTTGAAGCGAGAGTTTAAAGATTGAGTTTTGAAACCTATGGAGGTTTTAACTCTGTTGATGATTGATGAAATGATCAGGGTTTATCCTGAGTTTTTAGGAAACTTGAGGGTTTTTTGAGATCCAAAAGGAGATGAGACTGTCCGATCTACTGGTATGAGAAGGTTTATCTTTACATGAGGCCCAAGAGGAGGCTGATATTTTATGGGATGAAATTCAACCCTAAACTGGTCTGATGTTTTGACTTTGACTCTTTGAAGGATTGAACTATCAAAGGATGACTAAGTTCTTTCCTATACCTGTAGGAGTTCATTGGGTCCTTGTATTAAGCCCAAGAGGAGGTTGAGAACTTCTAAGAAGCCTGAGGGTCCTTGTACAAAGCCCAAGAGGAGACTGGGGATGCTTTTAGGAAGCCTGTGGGTCCAAACCTAAGAAAAGTTCAAGAAAGGTTTCACTGGGAATAATCCTTTATTTAGTGAACAGTTCTAGGGTTTGAAGAAATTCAAGAGAGGTTTCACTGGGAATTAATCCTCTCTGGGGAACTGAATTTCTTAGAGAAATTTCTATAGTGACATTCTTGAGAAAATTTTCACCGGGAATAATGCCTTTCTCTGTTCCATATTGTATAAGCCCAAGAGGAGGCAAGACTGTATCTGAAATTTCCTATGGGGAACTAGTTTTGACTGTGTTGAAAGAGTGACCACTAGTTTGATCTAATCCTAGATCTAATTGTCGGGGGAAATTCTAAGCAAGATATACAGGCATATATATATATATATATATATATATATATATATATATATATATATATATATACAGATGAAATATTTAACAAGTATGTAAAAGAAAGCTGGTAGAACTTACAGGTGAGCAAGCTTTCAGTGTTATAAACACAACTGTATGGTTAGTTATTCAAGATTTGAAGGAAGTTTTGATAACAACTGTGAATTTGAATCTAAATCAAAAGGGAAGTTGTTTAGAAAGGAAGTTTGGGGCTTATACTTAAGGAGAGGCCCAGATGAAAATTGTTTGAAAAGCGGCGATCGTGACGAGATCTTTGAAATCGTATTGGGACTTATACAATGACTGAGGCCCAAAAAAGGTTTATTTACAAAGGGACGAGACTTACACTCTATCAAGAGGACCAAAAGTGTTTGAAAAAAAAGAAGGATGGGGCTTACAACTCAGGGAGAGGCCCAGAAATAACATTGATCGCACCGTCGTTTTTTAAAATCGTGTTGGGATTTATACAATGGCTGAGGCCCAAAAAGTTTGTATTTACAAAGGGGGGTTGGGTCTTACACTCTATTAGAGGCCCAAGAGTTTATTTTATACAAAAGATGGGGCTTACATCTCAAGGAGAGACCCAGATGAAAAACAACGATCGCACCATTATTTTGAAAATCGTATCGGGACTTATACAATGAATGAGGCCCAAAAAGTTTGTATATGATAAGGGATGGGTCTTACAATTTATTAGAGACCCAAAGTGTTTATGTGAAGTTTGAAAAATCAAAATTTAGAAGAAACCTTAATATTGAATTTAAAAGATATAATTTTCAAAGGAAATTAAATTAAAAAATGATATAAAATATCAAATATATTTAAAATCAAGTGGTAAGCTTTGGAAAAATATTTTTAAAAATCATGTTTAATCACATGAAGACTTGAAATCCAATTAGTTTTGAAAAATCAAGGTGAGAATTTCATTTAAAAATGTTTGAAAACAAATAAAATGAAATTAATTACAAAAATTCAAACTATATTAAATAAATAATATAAATTCAATTTTTTTTGGAATAAAATATTTCAACATTTTTGTGGATTTTCAAAAAAAAGAACCAATAAAAAATAATTAAAATTGAGAGAAAAATTAATTTTGAGATTAACTAAGAAAAACCATAAAAAATATGAAAATAGCAAAGATATGAGAGAAAATGGCAAAATGGTCTGGGTCGGTCTTGACCCACGACCTCCCATCCAAACACACATGCGCGCTACCACTGGGGTGGTGATACATCCGTGTATCAAAACCACCCCATATGTATATAAGGGTGACAAGGTTGGCCTGACCCTTGCCCAAGGGTGGCCTGATTTTAGGCCTCTTGCATGAAGGCCATAACTCCCTTAATTCTCCATGGAAGTTGACAAAATTTAGGTGGATCCTGCCTAGAATTTCATGCGGAATCCAATGGTGATTTTGAAATTTTCTGAAGATGCTTCTATTTTAAAACCCGATAGGGATTTCAAAATAGGCCAAGATTTACAAGTTCTACGCTATCACATCATACACGAAATAATAGCATGGTAAATTGGTTCAAACACAACACATATGTGTCATACCCCAAATTTTGACCACTAAGATTTCCCATCATTGTGCAAATCATCATCACAATATGGATGTACCTTTATGCCTCATCAATCTCCTCAAGGAATTGTTGAGCATTCACCACAATCAAACTTAGGGTTTCAAGCCCTCTCAGGGTTTTTAGACAAAGGATCAATCAAGGAATGACATGATCTTCAACTTGTCTAACCTCTCAAACATCCACAATGGATCAATGGGACTCCCACTTCAAGGATTAAGCACAAGGTTGCTCCCTTCCAGGTGGATCAAGCTTCAAGATCGCCAGTGTCACAAAATTAGGGTTTTGGTCGACCAGGGCCTCCAGATGGAAATTATCCTCTAGGCATGAGCCAATGATTCAAAACATATCCTAATATACTCCATGGAACCTCATGGACCCAATCATCAAGTCAATTTGGCCTCAAGGGATGCATACATCAAAAAACAGGAATTAGGGTTTCTTGACCTAATTCACCCCTAAGTTGACTTATGGGACAAATCATGAACCAAGACCTCAAGACATGATTTTAGGGTCTCTAATATACCATATTGATCAGTTTGGAACAATGGATTGGTCCAAGAACCTTGAGCAACAAGTTTTAATTTCATCTGAACCACAATTAGGGTTTTGCGAGAAAAGTCAACTGTAGCTTTGACTTTTGACCAGGACATGATCCCAAACCCTAAGAAATGATTCAATACACCCTATAACACCCATGGAACATGTCCATCAAGTTTGATTTAAGTTAAGGACATGATTTCCCAAAGGATCGCACAGTTTGGAATTCATCTAACAAAAAGTCAACTGTGCACAAAAGTCAACTTTGACTTTTTGAGATTTTTCACAAAAATAGATTTTTAACCCTAAAATGATGTTAATGTATGATTTGAATCATCATTCATCTAGAAAAATCAAAGAAAGTGGGATAACTTGTAAAAGGGGTAACCATAAAAACTTAGAAAATTTTCTAAGTTATGAAATAAGGTGACAAAGGTACCAACTTTGGAGGATCATAACTCCTAAACCACAAAACCATTTTTCCCCATCCAAAGCTTGATTTGTAGATCTCATTGCCCTCTACAAAAGCTTCATACTGATATATGTCCAAATTCCTCATGGATTTTGAGTTATGGAGTGATCAAAATCAAGAAAAGTTACTTTGTTCCAACACTTGGTGAAAATTTCACTAAGTCAGAATCTGCCTTACTTTTTTCCAAATGTAGGGGGATTTTTCACTTGGATCCAAAATGTATCAAAACCAAATATGATCAGACAGTTGTTGTATCATATAAGGGCTTTCCAAAATGGCCAAGAACATCACCAAATTCAATTTGAGCTTTGAGATATGGTAGTGGCAAGATGCCTTGCTGAAATCTGCCAAGGCAAGGCAGATTTTTGCACTTTTGGTCGATTTGCCAAAATCAGCCAATTCCTAGTCTTGTCATCACTTTGGACACATCTGAGGATTGAATCTAAAGGGGACAATCACTGAGCCAAGCCTCCAAAGTCCTTGGAACAAGAAATAACATGTCAAACCTAGAATTGCCCAAAATAGGGACAAGACTCCAATTTTGGATTAGAGCATTCAATGGAAGCACCAAGGTGGCTTGCATTGAGCTATTAGCAACTGAATTCAGTCAAGACTTATCCAAGACCAAGGGGACCAGCAGCCTGGGCCCTAACCTCTAGTCAATGGCTAGAGGAGACTTGGATTTTCATTTGCCAACATTGGCCAACCCTACTCAGCAATTTCCATTCACTATTCCTTGCAAAAAAAACTTGCTCTACAATAAATAGAGCTCAATTGTGATCAGTTTAAGTACACCAAAGGCCTACAACACTTGCCTTTCTCAAAATCTACTTCTCACTCTCAAAAATGCCTTTCTTAGCAAGTCACTATCGGGTTTTTCAGTAGAGAGCAATTCCACTCAAACCAATCACACACACACCTCACATACATCATATGGGAGCTGATCAAACACTTAAACAGCATCTGGAACACTGATTTTTCAGAATCACCAATCAATTGCTCAAGGTTTTAACCAAGTTGCAGTTGAGATGCCATGAAGTGATCCAGCCAATTTCCATCAAGTCCAAGCATTCAAACACACTCCATAGGGTGTAGGGAAGCTGTTCAGATCATCACAACTCATCTGTAACACCTCCAACTCAGAAATAACTTTGAACTTGCTGCCACGACCTAGAGGTAAGCCTAAACTTGGTCATCTCTCAATCTATGCATATTTCCTCGCACAATACTTTTGCCAAATGTTCATAATCATGCATGGGATGTTTCCCCTCAATTAATTACTTTGTTTGAATCGTGTATCAAAATTTTCAGCCTTCATGCAGAAATTAGGGTTCTTGAGGTTTTGTCTTAATTTTTTATTCCATGTTTAATATAAATGAAATTAAATATCATAGACATGATCGTGAGGTTGAGACGAGCAGATTGGTATGTGGATTGCATGATATAATCAAGTATTTAGTGAGATTGGAGAGAAAATGCAAATCTGGGCAAAACCCAGAACACGCGCGTGTTCTTGGGGTGTTCTTGGCGCCCTTTTTGAAAATTCAAATATTTGTATTTCGTGATTTTATTTAATTGATTCAAAAATTAATTTCTCTCTGAGTTTTAATGATTTTGAGTTGATTCTTTTTTTAATAATTCACAAAAATGTAAAAATATTTTATTTTCCCAAAAAATCCTAAAACTATTATTTATTTCATATAATTAATATTTTTGCAAAGAATTAATGTTTTAATTATTTTTGACATTTAAAATATTTTTTCCTTATTGATTTTGCAAATTTTAATGATTTCTAATCATTTTGTAGGGCAAAACTTGATATATGAAGCATTAATCCAAGATCACAATTTATTTTCCACATGTTAAACAATTTTGATTATTTTAATTGAATGTTTTATTCAATTAAAACACATTTTGAAAACAAATTAGGATTTTTGATTAATTCAACCCTCATAAATCATTTTCAAAACTCTTTGGGCCTCTAATAGAGTGTAAGACCCAAGACTTTTTGTAAAATAACCTTTCATGGGCCTCAATTATTGTATAAGTCCCTCCGGGTATTTTCAAAAACCTCGGCGCGATCGTCGTTTTGTACACAAATAACTTTGGGCCTACCCTCGAGTAGTAAGACCCATTCTTCATTTTTAAACTCTTTGGGCCTCTTGAGAGAGTGTAAGACCCAAACCCCCTTGTACAAACAATTTTGGGCCTTAGTCACTTGTATAAGTCCCTCTGTACAAGTAAACGGCGCGATCGTCGCCTTTTTAAAAAATCAATTGGGCCTCTCCTCGAGCTATAAGACCCATTCAAAACTTTTGGGCCTCTAATAGAGTGTAAGACCCAATCCCCTTTTAACCAAAACAACTTTGGGCCTCAGATATTATATAAGCCCCTTTGCGTTAAAAGAAAACCTCGGCGTGATCGCCATTTCAAACAAAAAATCATCTGGGCCTACCCTCGTGTTATAAGCCCCACTCTTTTTCTTTAAACCTTTTGGGCCTTTTGAGAGAGTGTAAGACCCATCCCGTTGTACATCAAACAATTTTTGGGCCTCAGTCACTCGTATAAGTCCCCCTGTACAAATTCAACAGTGGAATCACTGGTAAAACCCCGGGCCTCTCCTTGAGCTTTAAGCCCCAAATCTTTCTTTTCAAAGCACTTTCTCCTTTGATTTTGAAATATACTGTTGTTTTCAATCTTTCTTTGTTGAACAACTAAACAAACAACATGGAAGCTCTACAACCGAGTAAGTGTTTATCCGCTTTCATTTACCGCTTTCATATACACATAACTGTATTGTGGAGCTGTTTCGCTGTAAGTCTTCTTTCATAAACTCATATCGACTGTGTAATACTAGTATAGATATTTAGAGTTTCCCCGACAACTACGTCTAGTATTCACCCCGTTGGTCACTCTTAAATAGTCAAAACTAGATCCCCATAGGATTACCAGACACAGTCTTCCCTCCTCTTGGGGTTAAACAATATGGAGATGTTAAAGGAAGATTCTTTTTGAACCCTTTCTCCGACTGTCACTCGTAGAAGTTGTCAAGAAACTCTACTCCCCAGAGATGATCTCTTCTCCGTGAATTGCATCTCTTGAGTTTCTTCCAAATTCTCGAACTTTCCTGGCTTGATCTATTCTTTGTGAATAGCCTGTCTTGAATTTCTTGGGGTTTGGGGACCCACAGGCTTCTTAAAAGCACCCTTAGAAATTGTCAAGAAACTCTACTCCCCAGAGATGATCTTTTCTCCGTGAATGGCATCTCTTGAGTTTCTTCCAAATTCTCGAACTTTTCTGGCTTGATCTATTCTTTGTGAATAGCCTGTCTTGAATTTCTTGGGGTTTGGGGATCCACATGCTTCCTAAAAGCATCCCCGCCTCCTTTTGGGCGTTGTACAAGGACCTTCTACTTCTTAGAAGTATTCACAGCCTCCTCTTAGGCTTCGTATAAATGATTTATCCCTTCGGGAATGATAGCCTCCTCTTGGGCTTAGTACAAATTGTCCCTCGGCCTCTTAAAAGTTTCCAGCCTCCTCTTGGGCTTCGTACAAATTGTCCCGACGACCTCCTAGAGGTATAGGAACAGAAATCAGTCATCTTAATAGAACAGTCTTTCCAAGAGTCTACTGTTGTTTCTCAAACCATAGTACAAAAGATGAAACTCTAGACTTGGACAGTCTAATTTCCTTGAGTCTCAAAGACATTATCAAGCACCCTTCACGAATAGGAAGGAACCCCATAGACTCGGACTGTCTCAATACCCTTTGGATTTCCCATTTCCTCAAAGAAAAGGAAATATCCCTGATCCTCAAATCAAAATCCCTGAGTACAGTGCTACTCATATAAGAATTGATTTTCTCTTTGAACCCATATACTGGTCGCTCAACTGAAACAGTACTCTCTTTCGCCTCCATCTCGGGCTTCGTACGAGATACAAAAAAAAAAGGGTTCTTATTGAATCAACACTTTAGCCTCCATCTTGGGCTTCGTACGAGATATAAAAAGACTCTCTTGTTGAGTCAAAACTTCCTTTTGCGTCTATCTCGGGCTTCGTACGAGATACTAAAACACTCTCTTGTTGAGTATAAAAGACTCTCTTGTAGAGTCAACCCTCTTCAGCCTCCATCTTGGGCTTTGTACAAGACACAAATCACTCCCTTATTGAGTATAAAACTATTAGCCTCCATCTCGGGCTTCGTACGAGATACCATAAAAGACTCTCTTGTTGAGTCAACTGCCTTTTAGCCTCCTCTTAGGCTTTGTATAAGGAAAACCTTTTAGCCTCCTCTTAGGCTTTGTATAAGAAAACCACTGGTTGATCCAATCAACCTTTTAGCATCAAAGTTGTGCCTCGTTCACAGTACATAAACATCAACAACTCCTTCCCCTTCATCTAATCGCTGTAAGCGGCAAGCCTCTGGATCATCTACGTCCATGCCACTGTCCCTCTTTTAGCATGAGAAATTCCTAAGGAAAGATGGCATTGCTCTACACTGAGTTAAAGTCATCTCCTTCAGGTTGGAAATCCCCTACAAAGGAAATTATGGCATTGCCGAATTCACACATCCCTGTTAAAGTAATTCTCCTTTATAAACAATTGGGACAAACAAACCCCTCTTTAGAGATGACAAATTCTCTCTAAAGACAACATCTTTTAGCTTCACATCTTGGGCTTCGAACAAGATACAAATAGACCCTTCAGCTTCACATCTTGAGCTTTGAACAAGATATAAACTACCTTTAGCTTCACATCTTGGGCTTTGAACAAAATATAGATCACCTTTAAGCTTCACCTCTTGGGTTTTGAACAAGACACCATAACACCATTTCCTCTCGTAGAATAGGAGGAACTACGATCGCTCTGATTTCCCTGTTTCGGAAAAACGGGAATACGTAGGCATAAGATTGAAAGAAAAATCTTAGCGAGCACACTCAACAAAAACCCAAAATCCCATATATCAGTCAAAACATCCAAGTTCGTATTCCCCGCTAAAAGTTTAAATCCCATGAAAATAACCTAAGAGAGGCCCCCCCACATTGATAGCATCCGTAACCTAACAGACCGCTGTTTAAACTCAGTATGTAAGCAGGGTTAATTGGAGACATCAATTTACCTTCCTTAGTCAGCTCACAATAGGATAAAAAATAAATCGACCTTTAGTAACCCCCAAGGAGCGACAGTGCTTAAGAAACACGTCCAGTTTCGCTCGCTACAGAAAATGGCGCCCACCGTGGGGCAGGTCTTTCTTTCTTTCTTTCTTTCTTTTCTGGGATATGACTTTTTGTTGACTTCACTAGGATCTTAGGTAAAAACCCTTTAAACTCTTCTAGTCTCTCTGTTTTTTCAAAATAAACTAAGACTGTGATTGCAAATATCAGAGAAAAGGATTGCGCTAATGGATTTCGGTAGAAGGAGAACTCATAAGTACACCTTCAGGATTCCGAAACTAGAGGATTTAAGAGGTTTGGCGAGGATGATCACAAACCAAGAGGCTTTCAGAGCCAAGTACAGAGGTTTGCTATCTCTGCTAAGAGTCTATGTGATTGAGGGAATCATGGATGCGCTCGTTCAGTTCTACGATCCGGTCTATCATTGTTTCACATTCCCGGATTACCAGCTAACACCAACGCTGGAAGAATATTCTCATCTGATTGATATACACATTACTGATCAAGCTCCATTTTCTGGACTAGAAGAAATTCCAAAGAATCAGATCATTGCAAGAACAATTCATTTGGACGAGCCTGAGGTCAGGACTCAAATGACCACTAAGGGTGGCATACAAGGTTTGCCAGCCCAGTTCTTGACAAAGAAAACCTTGTACTTCGCCAGTATCGAGAACGTGACTGCTTTTGAAAGCATCTTTGTTTTACTCACCTACGGGTTATTTCTGTTGCCCAACATTAATAACTTCGTCGATATCAACTCCATTAAGGTTTTTCTCATTGGAAACCCTCTGCCAACTTTGTTCGCAGATGCGTATCATTCTGTACACTTGGGAAATTTGTACAGCGGAGGGGAGATCACATGTTGCGTACCTCTGCTTTACAAATGGTTTATCTCCCATTTGCCTAAGTCTGCTGCTTTTTGGGATCACAAGAGTGCCTTACGTTGCTCGCAGAAAATCATGTCCCTCACCAACTCTGACATAGATTGGTGTAGTAGGATTTAGGACAGAATCAGGATCATTGACCGTTGTGGGAACTTCCCCAACGTACACCTTATAGGAACTAAGGGAGGAATCAATTACCATCCAGTTCTTGTTCGTCGTCAATTTGGATACCCGACGAGGCATGTCCCACGGAGTGCTCATCTGGAAGGTCTTTTCTTCAAGGAAGGAGAAAGTGACAGAGCACTAAAGAAAGAAATAGTGCACGCTTGGAAACATGTTCATAAGAAAGGACGAATGTGCCTCGGTGGAGCCTTATCTCCACTGGGTGCAAACTAGAGCTCTCAAGCTAAAGATGCCTTATCCTCGTCACGGAGTTCTTCCACCGAGGGAGTCTGTCATGTACTTCATGACTGAGACTGAAAAGCTTTAGGTTACTTCATTAGAGTTCAACGGGAGAAGAGGTCTTGGAAGAACAAGTACCACACCCTCAACGTGGAGTGCATCAAAATACAACAATTACTGAACGATAAGGACGCTATGAATGAAATTTTGGAGCAACATGCTGTAGAGAATCAAGATGACCAAAGGAATTTGCTCACTCCTTTCACCTGGCAAAGGAATGACAACCCGACAACAGCCCAAGAGCCCCGGTCAAAGAAAAGGAAAGTACCAGAGTCAGCACTCGATTTCTCTTCAGAGAGGACTTGGGACCCATTAGCTTAGGTTTCTGTTTCTGCACCTTGTAATCTACTATATTTCCATTTCTGTAATCCTTTGAATTCAATAAAAAGGGGTTTCCCCACTGTTTGATATTTGCAATCTAATAGTCAAAGTTTATTTTGATTAAACCAAAAAACAATTAATATAATCATTGCATTCATCATTCTCACATCGCGTATTCTTCTTACCTACGAATCTCATGTTTGTGTCTCGGTTCTAGAGTCAAACTGTCTCATTCGTACAATACTCGGGCCAATCGTCAGAAAAAGATGGATGATCTTGAGGAAGAGAACATAGAGTTGAAAGAAGAGATCGACGCTCTTAGAGAGGATATGAGAAAACTTCGTAATGACATGCAAGCTATGGCAGAAGCTCAACTACAAAGGACTGTGATCTTAGAAATCACCTCAACGCCCATAGTGGAGAAGTATGATCCTAGGTATCAAATGCCGAAAGATCGTCCTTGGGGCATGCCTGTTAACTATATCCCGGAAGGATATGTTCCGCCGATCACTGAAGACTCATGAAGGTTACAAACTTCGGGAAACGCCAAGATTCACTGCCGTAGTCACGGTACCACCCCCTGTGGTGCACACTGTCCCAGAAGGATAGGTTCCACCAATACCTTCTGGTAAGAAGGAAACTATGTTCGATAGAATGGATGAATTCCAGGAACAGTTCCTAGAAATGCAGAAGGAACTGCAAGCCATCCGCGGTCAGGATTTATTTGGAAAGGACGCCGCAGACCTTTGTCTGGTCCCCAATGTGAAAGTTCCGCACAAATTTCAAGTGCCCGACTTCGAAAAATACAAGGGTAACTCTTGCCCTCAAAGCCATCTGGTGATGTACGCTCGGCGAATGTCAGCTCAGACAGAGAATCAGGACCTACTGATTCACTACTTTCAGGATAGTGTTGAAATACAAATAGAGTTCGGGATTAAGTTATCGTTCCACAGAGATTGTTCGGTGATATCGCAGCCGTTCTACAGTCGTAACGTTTCAAGCTTTAAAGTAACAAGGGTTTTTAGGTTGTTTACGTAGCGGTTGCATTCAAATTTAATTAAAAACGGTAAAGGATTATTTTAACGGTTTATAAAAACATGTCAAGGTTAGGGTTCGACAAACCACTTTGCACATATATAATCGATAAAGCTAATGAACTCAGTTAAATGATAAATACAATCACATATCCTCCCAATATGTTTATCTCTAACACATATTGTGAATTTTGCCATTTTGATCCTTTGTTGATTTCTCACACAAACTATCAAAATGACAACATTAAAGTTCAATATTTGGTGAACATCACACACATTGCTATCTCTAGCCAATGTACATTGATGGATGACAAACCTAGGTAAAGAGTTGGAGCATATTTCTCAATCATGAACCAACACAAAGAATAAACATAAAATCAAGGTTTATCATCATACATTCATCATCCAAGAGTTCACAAGATAGGATCAATCCATATACATACAAAGAAAAGGTCTACTTACATCTAACCTTGACACAAAAGAGAAATTAGCTACACATATTCATGGTAGCTTGATCAACAAGAATCGGTAGAAGAGAAACGAGCATCAACAACGATTTTATCGACAAAATGATGCTTTTTATCTTCCACAAATGAGATGCTACAGTGTAATATATTTTGATCTCAGAATGTAATAGTGAATGAGTAAAAAATCTGATCAAAACCACTTTATAAGGGGGCTGAGTGTCGCGAAGCGCACTGAGCGCGCAGACGCCCGCTGAGTGCGCTTAACTTAAAAGTTAAACCGCCTGAACGTGCTGAGCGCGCTTATAAGCCCGCTGAGCGCGCAAGCTACTGTAAGTCATTCCATCCTCGCGCTGGGAGCGCGCTGAGCGCGCTCAAAGCATGCTCGAAAAATCCAAATTTCTTCAAACTATTTTTGTGGGATCCTCGAGGCTCCATTCCACACCCTTCCATGTAAAAATCTGCAATAAAAACACAAAAGATAGATAGATACGACAAATAATGAAATTAACTAGAAAACGGTTATAAACGGAACCAATGGGAAAAGGCATGGATTTACAAATAAAGCTCACAAAAAGGTGCTAAAAACTAATCTAAATATTAACACTTTCTAGCACCTAACAACTCTCCCCAACTTGTATCTTTGTTTGCCCTCAAACGAAGATAATTTAGAATAGAAGCAAGCGGAAAACAGGGAACAAACACCAACAAAAAATAATGGTTCAAACCAAATAGACACGCACGCAAGTACCGTTCGTCCTTACAAAGAATGAAAATATGTAAATGAACTAAATTCTAAACATAATTAACAAGCACAATTCATAAGCAACAAATGTTCAAATTAGAATCACCTACTTTATTCGAATGAGCCTAGCTCAATATATCCAAGGGACAAAACACACTCATAGCAAAAGTGTCAGCATCCAGAATAATTCATGCATTCATCAAATCAATTGAACAAGAAAACCAAGGAAACAAAGATCACTTAAGGGCTTCTAAAGGTTGTAACTAGGCAAAGTTAAACAAGAAAGGGATATTTGTAAAAAGGCCAATGAATCAAAGTGGTTAACAAAAATTATCAACAAATGAAGAACATGCCAATAACCCACTTAGACAAACCTCATAACAATTCAAATCAAACCTTTCTTTTCTTTTCTATTCATTTCTTATGGTGCACTCTTTCATTTTATTTTCAAACAACTCCCTTTGGAGTGCAAAGCATAGCACATAATAGTGCTTCAAGTTTCTTTCTTTCTTCACAAGAGGCACCAATTTACCACTCCATTTTCTTTCTTTACAAACTGGCATAACTCTCCCCAACTTTAAACCATACTATAATTAATGGGCAATGTTCTTCAAAAGTATGTTCAAACAAAGGGTTAAGTGTAAAAACAAAAGAACTAGAATGAATCACAATGATTTTCATTTAGCATCAACAACCCACTATAAAGCGCATTCTTTTGATCATATGACAGGTAGATACAAGATTCATTCCAATTCAAGGCTCAACATGGCTAGCAAGTGCTCACACCTCTCATAAGGTAAAATTGAAGGTTATATGGATTAGTGGTTTTTCTCATAATCAAAAATTGCCTAGATCATTTCAATGTTTCCACGGTTTGCACATGAATAAAAGATTAAACATGAATCATACGAGCTAAACAACAATTACAAAATCACTCAATATTTATGAACAATGGAGGGACTCACATTTGTGGTTGTGTCCTAATTGATTCCAAAATGAACAAAAATGAAAAATGAAGAAAAGCTTGAAAATCATGTGAAGCACAAAGTTCAAAAACATACTAACATTCTACCAAGCACAAAACAGAGTACCTTTGTGTGCACCAACTTAGACTTATATCATCACCATCAATGAAAGGTGAAGTGCAACACTTAATGTTCAAAGAAACACACTTGCTTCAACCATCCATTACCTTAAAAAAAAATAAAGTTGGGAAACAACAAAAATTTCTATCCAAACTAACCATTTAAACATAAAACAACATCCACCCGGATGTTAAATTCATTAAATCAACCAAGAAATTTTTTTAACACCAAATTCAAACTCACATCCGCCCGGATGGAGACTACAAAATTCCTAGTAGTCAATACAAAATCCAACCATAATAGTTATACCAAGTAAAATAATAAAAACAAAACAAAATAACATAAAAAACTAGTCAAACCCCAACGTCAGTCAGAACTAGAGCTATCCACTCCATCATCACCGCCATCGTCATCACGGTCGCCTGCCCCCTCCGGAAAACCAGGCCTGCCCTCAGGCCAATGAGCATAAGCAATGAGTTCCTCGCGAGTCCTCAGCCGGTGGTCCAAATGTGGCTCCCGAATCTACAGCTGGAATTGCATCATAGAGTCATGCATAAATAATAATGCTCGCTGATGAGCCTCGTGCATGGCCCAATTGACCTCAGCACTCGGATCAAAAGCGTGCCCGCGTCCGCGCCCACGGCCACGAGTAGGAGCAGCAGCAGCTACAGGGACAGCCTGCTCAAAATCAATCGCCCCCATACAATGACGAGTGACATAGTTATCATCAATAATCTGGAGCTTCACATTCGGGTGGGAAGGCAATGCAACTTGCGCCTCATGGCATAAAGCCATAATCAAACCTGGATAAATGAGAGCGCAAGTCACACGGTCTCCAAGTGGTGTACCACTGGTGGCAGTTCTCTTCAATTCATTTGAAATAATCCGCCCAAAGTCTACGGTATGTCCCGCAGTGCATAAATGAAAAATTAGAGCCGCGGTCTCCATGGGAATAGATGAGGTGTGGCTTCTCGGTCGAAGGTTATATAGAACAACCGACATGACAAGCTGAGTGACAGAATCCAACACCCTCCTAGCAAACTTTATCGGCACACCAGCAGCACTTAAAATGTAAGTTCCCCCCTCTCTGCACAAAGACTCCCTAAGTTGGTCGGCATTCCAGTTCCGCCGAGCCAACGTCCGTGAAAAATCACATAAATCATCTTCCCCCAGCTGAGGTGGTCCCCCAAGATAGGTATTGATGGATTCCCTCGAGAAATTTATTACCTTCCCCCGAACCCATGTTTGAAAAGTGAACGTCTCCCCATCAGCCGGCAATGCATTAGCATAGAGCTCCCTAACAATATCAATGTTGTACTCAGGGAAGGGAGAACCAAGCTTATCCCATGGCCCACCCTACACAAAATGACTCATGTTCCTATGTGGACCATCAGGATCAATCATGATTAACCTGTCCGACCATATTGATCTTTTTTCAAGCTCCACATATCTTTGTTGATGCTCGAGGCCAACAAAACGCGTTGAATCAAATTGGCCAGCGGGAGCTCTTCGGTTAGGATTCGACGTCGAACTAACACGTTGCTTCTTTCTTCCTGACATCCAAAAAACACAAAAGAAAAACAACGTACAAACAAAATAGTACCACAAGTTAGTGACAACAGCAAGCTAAAATTCCTAAATTATGTAAACAGTAATAAGAACAATGACAATATAGCAGAACAGAGTTGGGAAAAGGGGGAATTTTTCTGCAAATCTCATAGCACGCAGGAGCGCGCTGAGCGGGCTCTGCGAAATGCAGAAAAACTCCCCCTGCACAGATGGCTCAAACAGATAGACACAACCCCTAATTTCACTACACAGCCTGTTACAGAGAACTAAACATCAAAAATCAAAGCAAATTAACCTTTCTACAAACCCTAAGTCTAAAATTTCATACCCTAATTTCCACAATTCTAACTACTAACAATATGCAAGCATACTAAGTAAACACTTACACAGAATTTCGTCATTACAGAGGCAAAGGAAAGAAGAAGAACATGAACATGCAACAATTACTAACAATGTCCCAAAAATGGGTTTCTAATTGAAAAATGAAAATATTGCTAAAAAAAAGACTTACAATGCTTTATGATGATGATGGTCAGCAGAAAATGAAAGGGAGATGATGTAGAGGAGAGAAAATCCAAGGAAATTTTTGGGAACTATGGAGGAGAGAAAATGAAGGAGAAATGAGGGAAATGAGAAAAAGAGGCAAGGTTGTAAAACCCTAGCCACTTTAACATTAATCTGGGGCGGGTACATCATGGTGGGCCCAGAAATTCAAATATATTTTTTTTCAAAAATTCGCAACCCGCGCTGAGCGGGCAAAGAGTGCGCTGAGCGCGCTAGCCCCTGGAAGTATAGGTTCATTTTTTTTCAAGAGCGCGCTGAGCGCAGAGCAAAATAAAAAATTCTCCCAGTAGCAAAAAGACATCATCCACACGTTCAAAACATCACCCTAAACATCATACAACATCAATTTTTCACAAACCATGTCTAAACAGCAAATTCACTAGTAAAGACGATAAAAGCTTACAGTGTTGGGGTGCCTCCCAATGAGCGCTTGTTTAACGTCGGCTAAGCTCGACGGTCCAAGATGCTCAATTAATAACATCAAGGAGAACAATACTGGAAGCTCGATCGAAATTCCCTAGAAGGTAAATTTTTAGATGCTGACCGTTTACGGTCCAAGAGTCCTTCATTTCCAAGTCTTCGATAACAACCGCTCCAAAATCCTTCACTTCCTTCACACGAAAAGGTCCGGACCACTTGGACTTTAATTTTCCAGGAAAGAGTCTTAACCGAGAGTTAAACAGCAATACCAATTGTCCGGCCTTGAAGTCCTTTACCCGGAGCTTCTTGCCGTGGTACTTTTTCACTTTTTCTTTATACAACCAGCTTGAGTGGTATGCGGCATTACGCATTTCTTCCAGCTCAAGAAGTTGCACTTTTCTTTTGGTCCCGACCAAGTCCTTGTCAAAATTCAGCATTTTTAAGGCCCACAAGGCCTTGTGCTCCAATTCAACTGGTAAATGGCAAGTTTTACCATAAACCAATTGAAACGGAGTTAGACCAATTGGAGCTTTGTAAGCAGTGCGATATGCCCACAAAGCCTCATCCAATTTTTGTGACCAATCCTTTTTTGAACTAGACACGGTTTTTTCAAGGATTCTTTTTATCTCAAGGTTGGATACCTCAGCCTGACCATTCGACTGCGGGTGGTAAGGGGTTGCCACCTTATGTGATACACCATAGTGTTTTAAGACATTTTCGAGAGGTGTATTACAAAAGTGCGACCCACCATCGCTAATGAGCACCCGAGGGGTGCCAAAACGGGAAAAGATATATTTCTTTAAAAATTTTATCACCGTTTTGCCATCAGCCCTCGGTGAGGCAATCGCCTCAACCCACTTCGAAACGTAGTCAACGGCTACCAACATATATTCATTTCCAAAAGATGGTGGAAATGGACCAACAAAATCGATGCCCCAACAATAAAAAATTTCTACCTCTTGTATGTTTTGGAGAGGCATTTCATCTCGTTGTCCAATTCCACCAGTTCTTTGGCACATGTCACAACTTTTGGCATGGAGATGTGCGTCTTTAAAAAGAGAAGGCCAATAAAAGCCCGATTGAAGGATTTTATTGGCCGTTCTCGCACCATTAAAATGGCCTCCATACGGCGAGTTGTGGCAATGCCAAAGAATGCTTTGAGCCTCATCACTCGTGACACACCTTCTCAAACGGTTGTCACTTCCTAACTTAAATAAATACGGGTCGTCCCATACGTAATAACTAGCATCCGAAAGGAACTTCCTTTTTTGGTTCCAAGTTAGGTCCTCGGGCACCCAACCAGTAGCCTTATGGTTAGCAAAATCTGCAAACCAAGGCCTAACTTGGACTTTAAAAAGTTTTTCATCAGGAAATTCCTCTTGGATTTCCTTTTCATCAATGGTGACCTCAACATTCATAAGGCGAGACAAGTGATCCGCCACCAAATTTTCCGAACCCTTTTTATCTTTTATTTCTAAATCGAACTCTTGTAATAAAAGGATCCATCGGATGAGCCTTTGCTTCGAATCCGGTTTGGTTAGCAAATACTTGATCGCCGAATGGTCGGTGTAAACAACAACTTTAGACCCGATGAGGTAGGATCTAAATTTCTCAAGCGCATACACAATAGTAAGTAGTTCTTTTTCGGTTGTGGCATAATTAACTTGTGCCTCATTTAAAACCTTACTTGCATAGTGTATGGCGTGGAAATTTTTTTCCTTCCTCTAGCCAAGTACTGCTCCAACAGCATAATCGCTCGCATCGCACATAAGTTCAAAATTTTTGGTCCAATTTGGAGCAATTATTATTGGAGCGGTAACTAACTTTTCTTTTAAAATTTCAAAAGCGTGAAGACATTCATCGTTAAAAAGAAATACCTGGTCCTTGCTTAGCAAGTTGCTCAATGGTCTAGCCACCTTTGCAAAGTCTTTGATAAAACGCCGATAAAATCCGGCATGCCCAAGGAAACTTCGGATCCCTTTTACGTTGGTCGGAGGAGGCAACTTCTCTATCACTTCAACTTTCGCTCTATCAACCTTAAGGCCTTTGGACGAAACTTTGTGGCCGAGCACAATTCCCTCCGTCACCATAAAGTGACACTTCTCCCAATTCAACACTAGGTTTGTCTTCACACACCTCTCTAACACAGTTTCCAAATTTGTCAAGCATAAATCAAACGAACCTCCAAAAACCGAAAAGTCGTCCATGAACACTTCCATCGTCTTTTCAATTAAGTCGGAGAAGATGGCTTGAACGCACCGTTGGAAAGTTGCCGGCGCATTACATAAACCAAAAGGCATCTTACGATACACAAAAATACCAAAGGGACACGTAAAGGCCGTCTTCTCATGATCCGCCGGGTCAACCGCAATTTGGTTATACCCCGAATATCCGTCCAAAAAACAATAGAACTGCTGCCCGGATAACCTCTCTAACATTTGGTCCATAAATGGTAATGGAAAATGATCTTTTCTTGTCGCGGTGTTGAGCCGTCTATAATCAATGCACATCCTCCACCCCGTCACTGTTTTTGTCGGAACCAACTCATTTTTTTCATTACGAATCACGATCATCCCTCCTTTTTTTGGCACAACATGGACAGGACTAACCCAAGGGCTATCGGAAATCGGGTAAATCATATCCGCTTCCAATAGCTTTACCACTTCTTTTCTCACCACCTCTTTCATTGTTGGGTACAAGCGGCGTTGCAGTTGGGCTACCGCCTTGAAATCTTCTTCCATCAAGATACGATGCATGCAATAAGCCGGGCTAATTCCTTTTAAATCAGAAAGGACCCAACCTATCACATCTTGGTTTTTCTTCAAAACATGAATTAGACGGCCTTCCTCTTTTTTTGACAACACGTTACTAATGATAACCGGATTGTTACCACCGTCATCAAGATAAGCGTATTTTAAATTGGAAGGTAAGACCTTCAATTCAAGTGGTGAATTCTCAACTTTCACATCCTTTTTTAACTCTTCCGGTTCTACCTCCCATGGTTGCAACTCTTTGAGGGAGTCAAGCTCTTTTAAACACTCTTCAAGAGCTCTTTCTTCTTCTTCGGAAAATACTTCAAAAGAATCATTAAGAGCCATTTCCAAAGGAGAGATTTCATGTACATGCTTAGAAACCTCCACAGTTGCTTCTTCAATTGCATCGATCCGAAAGCTATCATGTTTATCTTTTGAATGTTTCATAGCTTCGAAAAGATCAAAACAAACCTCTTCATTTTGAACCCTCACCTTCATCAAACCGTCATCCACATCGATCATCATTCGGGCGGTTTTCATGAAAGGTCGGCCAAGAATTAAAGGTGCATCTTCATCTTCCTCCATATCGATAACAACAAAATCAACCGGGAAGAAAAATTTGTCAACTTTTACCAAGACATCTTGAGCTAACCCATGAGGGTGAGTTGTGGACTTGTCGGCCAATTGCAAAGTTATACGAATGGCTTTCATCTCAATGTTCCCAAGCTTTTTTACAATGGACAAAGGGATAAGATTAATGCTTGAGCCCAAATCAATTAAGCCCTTTCCAACATAGACGTCACCAATGGTAACCGGCAAAGTCACACGCCCCGGATCAACTTCTTTTTTAGGAAGAGTTCTTTGGATGATTGCCCTACAACTCGCGTCAAGAACAATAGTTTCCGGTTCCGAATACCTCTGCTTCTTCGTGAGAATGTCTTTCATGAACTTTGCATACTTTGGCATTTGTTCCAAAGCTTCGGCAAACGGAATGTTAACTTGTAATTGCTTGAAGATGTCCATGAACCGCGTATAGTGCCTCTCATTTTCCTTCTTTGAAGGAGCATGAGGATATGGTAAGTTTTGGATCGGAATAGCGCTCACTAATTCCTTTCCCTTCTTTACTCTCCTAAGTCTCTCTTTTTTCTTCAACTCCTCACCACTATTATTTTCAACTTCAACCATGTCATTACTTTTATTTTCAACTACACCTTCACTTTCACGTTTATTTTCAACTACTTCCTCATCACTACAATCCTCCACAAGACCATCAAGTTTTTCTTCCTCCATTTTTTTCTCCTTTTCTTTCTCCAACTCCTTCCTACTTCTAGTAACAATCGCCTTGCAATGCTCCTTAGGATTCACTTGAGTATTCGCGGAAAAGGAAGGACCCGATTGTTGTTCGGCAATTTGCTTGGCAAGTTGCCCCACTTGGTTTTCAAGATTCTTAATCGCCACATCACTACTCTTTTGATTGGCCATAGACATTTGCATGAATTGAGTCAAAGTGTCTTCCAATTTAGAGCTAGCAACCGGAGGTGGTGGAGGTTGATATGGATTTTGCCGGTTTGAAGGGCCGGCGCCATAACCTTGATTATTTTGATAATTTGCTCGCGGTTGAAATCCTTGATTTCCTTTATAATTTTGTTGAGAATTGTGTTGTTGTTGGTAAGGTTGTTGTTGTCTACCTTGATAATCCCTTTGATTTTCCATATAGTTCACTTCTTCAAAACCCGGAGGAGGACAAAATCCGGTGTCATGCTCCCCTTTACAAAGTTCGCAACAAGCTACTTGCTTACTTCTTCTCGGCTCCTTCATTTCTTTGATTTGTTGAGTCAAAAGCTCCACTTGTTGAGAGATAAGCTTGTTTTACGCGAGGATCGTATCGTTAGTTCCCAATTCAAGGACACCGGGCTTCTTTTGAGAGTTGCCACGACTTTGACTTTGAAGATCGTTTAGATCCATTCTATTGATAATATCAGTTGCTTCCTCGGCATTCTTTTCCATCAAACTTCCTCCCGCAGTGGCATCCAACAAAGTCTTACAATTCGGTTAGAGACCATTCTTGAAGATATGAATTTGTGTTAACTCATCAAACCCGTGACCTTTACATTTGCGAAGCATGGACTTGAATCGTTCCCATGCTTCATTGAGGGATTCATTGGTGCCTTGAGAGAACACTGAAATTGCGGTTTTTGACTCCGTGAAACGGTTATGAGAGAAGAACCGTTCAATAAATTTTTCCTCCAAGACATTCTAATCGGTCATCACGGCTGGAGTTTGATCGAGGTACCAATCCTTTGCCTTGCCAAGCAAAGCATGCATAAATAATCTTTTAAGGAGAGGTAACTCTTGTGCTGGATCTACACCGGCCGCTAATGCAATCTCATAGAATTTTGTGAGAAACGTAAAAGGGTCTTCATGGTCCATTCCGGTGAATGGACTTCCATACAACAAGTTCAAAGTTCCAGTTTTCATCTCGGCTTGCCTTCCTTGATTGTTGTTGGCAAACTGAGCGGTATGTCGTGGACTGTTCACACAAGGTGTGGATACGGGAGGTGGAGGTGGTTGCGCCATGATTCGTGTGAATGGTGGTGGTGGTGTTGTAGTAGAACTTCCTTCTTGCTCTTGTCTTTGTCTCGCAAGCTGCCTCCTCCGTCTAGTTCTATTGTTGAGTCTACGAGCGGTACTTTCAATCTCAGGATCGAATAGAAGTTGGTTCGCCGGTAGTTGCCCTCGCATAAACAAAGTCTGCACACTTAAACAAAACAAATCAACAAGCACAAGAAAATTTGTAACAAGTTTAAAACTTCACAACTATTGTAATGCTTGCAATATCAAATAACAATCCCCGGCAACGGCGCCAATTTGTTGAAATACAAATAGAGTTCGGGATTAAGTTATCGTTCCACAGAGATTGTTCGGTGATATCGCAGCCGTTCTACAGTCGTAACGTTTCAAGCTTTAAAGTAACAAGGGTTTTTAGGTTGTTTACATAGCGGTTGCATTCAAATTTAATTAAAAACGGTAAAGGATTGTTTTAACGGTTTATAAAAACATGTCAAGGTTAAGGTTCGACAAACCACTTTGCACGTATATAATCGATAAAGCTAATGAACTCGGTTAAATGATAAATACAATCACATATCCTCCCAATATGTTTATCTCTAACACATATTGTGAGTTTTGCCATTTTGATCCTTTGTTGATTTCTCACACAAACTATCAAAATGACAACATTAAAGTTCAATATTTGGGGAACATCACACACATTGCTATCTCTAGCCAATGTACATTGATGGATGACAAACCTAGGTAAAGAGTTGGAGCATATTTCTCAATCATGAACCAACACAAAGAATAAATATAAAATCAAGGTTTATCATCATACATTCATCATCCAAGAGTTCACAAGATAGGATCAATCCATATACATACAAAGAAAAGGTTTACTTACATCTAACCTTGACACAAAAGAGAAATTAGCTACACATATTCATGGTAGCTTGATCAACAAGAATCGGTAGAAGAGAAACGAGCATCAACGACGATTTTATCGACAAAATGATGCTTTTTATCTTCCACAAATGAGATGCTACAGTGTAATATATTTTGATCTTAGAATGTAATAGTGAATGAGTAAAAAATTTGATCAAAACCACTTTATAAGGGGGCTGAGTGTCGCGAAGCGCGCTGAGCGCGCTTAACTTAAAAGTTAAACCGCCTGAACGCGCTGAGCGCGCAAGCTACTGTAAGTCATTCCATCCTCGTGCTGGGAGCGCGCTGAGCGCGCTCAAAGCATGCTCGAAAAATCCAAATTTCTTCAAACTGTTTTTGTGGGATCCTCGAGGCTCCATTCCACACCCTTCCATGTAAAAATCTGCAATAAAAACACAAAAGATAGATAGATACGACAAATAATGAAATTAACAAGAAAACGGTTATAAATGGAAATAATGGGAAAAGGCATGGATTTACAAATAAAGCTCACAAAAAGGTGCTAAAAACTAATCTAAATATTAACACTTTCTAGCACCTAACAGATAGTTTAACCGGTGCCGCACTTAAATGGTACATGTGTTTAAACAGTGCTACGATCATCACTTTAAGAGATCTTGGCACTGCCTTTGTCCAATAATACAAATACAATTTGGACATGGCACCGGACAGAGATCAACTCAGAGCCATGTCGCAGAAGGATAAGGAAACCTTTAAGGAGTACGCTCAGAGATGGCGCAAAATTGCCGCTCAAATTTGTCCACCTCTTGAGGAAAAAGAAATGACAAAGATCTTCTTAAAGACCTTAAGCTCATTTTACTATGATAGAATGGTTGCTAGTGCGCCCAGTGATTTCACCGAGATGGTGGGCATGGGAGTTCGTCTTGAGGAAGCCGTCCGAGAAGGACGTTTGGTAAAAGACGCTGGATCATCAAGTAGTAAAAAATGATACGGTAGTGCTCTCCCTAAGAAAAAAGAGCAAGATATTGGGAATATCTCTCTCGGAAAGCAAAGGCGACGTTATTAACTGGTAGCAGCTGTAACTCCTGCTATCAGCCCTGCGCCTATTCCTACGTATCAACCTCAGGTTGCGCAGAGCCAACCTAATCAGCAAAGGACACAACAGCCTCTTCAGCAAGCTCGTCTTCAATACAACAACAACCGTACAACACGGCCACCAGGGTTTGATCCTATACCCATGTTGTACGCAGAACTATTTCCGTTACTACTGGCTAAGGGGCACATCCAGACTACGTCTCCTCTTACAGTACCAGAAAATCTGCCTTTTTGGTTTAAGGTGGATCAGACATGCCCTTATCATCAATTTCAAATCCGACGTGCAAAAGCTTGTTAGGAGCGGGCTCTTATCTTTCAAAGATACGAATCCCAATGTTCTCACGAACCCGCTGCCTCAACATGAGAAAGCTGCAGTCAACCTGATTGAGAAAGAATTTAACAATGTCTATCAAATTCACGATGTACTCTTGTTAAGGGCCAATTTGGTCAAGATGCATTGTAGACAGAGTGGGTACGGCCATGTGCCACCTCATAATTATCATCAGTGTGATATCTGCTCTAAAAGTAATCAAGGATGTTCTGTGGTGCAAGCAGCTCTACAGGAACAGTTGGATCTCGGATGGATCCAAGAGCACCGAGTTCGTAGGGTCAAAATGGTCTATACGAATTCCAATGTCATTCAAAACCACGACATCCGTGTGATGAATGCCAACTTTGTGGCAATGCACTCAAGGCAAAGCCAGTATCATAATCTTCCGCGGCACGATTATAGTTCTTGTCTGACTTGCTCGGTAAATAAACAGGGATGCTCTTTCATACAGGAGACCCTCCAGCGTCAGATGGATCTTGGATGGGTCCAAGACTACCATGATAGGAATCCCTATCAGATCAATATGGTTCAAATCTTCGACATTCGCTTGATGAATACCAACTTGGTAGAGCTGCATGCTGAGAAGGTCTGACTCAGATTCCTGATATCACATAATTATTACAGCTGTAAAGCGGGTGGCGAAAATAATCAGGGATGTGCCTTTGTCCAGGAAGCACTTCAGCACTTGTTAAATCATTGGTGGATGCCAATCTACATGGATGAAGATACTCAACAAATTAGTATCAATAACAGAAACCCAACTCGGCGTCAAAGTCAGGATGTCCGATCTGTGGAAGCTAACCTAGTGAGGTTACATTGTATTCAAAGTGGGCGTGGCCAGGTGCCACCACACAATTACGAACGTTGTGGAGTCTGTTCGGAAAGTAACCACGGGTGCTACCTTGTGCGAGCAGCCCTCCAGGGGCAGGTGGATCGTGGAGAGATCCGCCCATATCCAGGTTCCGGACCCATCAATTGGTCGCTGAACTACCTTGCCAGTCAAATTGAGGACGTTGTCGTCATCTCTGATCATCAGAGGACCAGGAATTTTTTTGCCATTATTCCTCTGCTTGACGAATCAATAATTCCCAACCGGGAATGGATCGAGATTACGTACGATAGTCAGAAAAACCAGAAGGTTCCCATAGTAATCTATCTACCGGGACCACTACCGTTTAAGTCAACTAAGGCAATCCATTACAAATACGGTGCAATGATAATTAAAAATGGAAAGGAAATTCCATTCCGTCGTGAATATTGCAGACATCAGTCGTGTAACACGGAGTGGTAGAATCTTCAACAGAGGAGTTGGAGAGTCCAACAAAGAAAAGGAACTTCAGACAGAAGCTCATGATCCACCAGTCGGTCAATCCAGTAATCCCGACCTTTCGAAAAACAACGATGAGATGCTGAAGCTCATCCAAAGGAGTGAATACAACATTGTTGATCAACTGTTACAAACTCCTTCAAAGATCTCGGTCTTATCACTGTTACACAGGGAGGTTCTACAGAAAGTCTTGGAGCAAGCCTTTGTGGAACAGAATGTAACAATCAGATAGTTTGATAGTATTGTCTCTAATATCACTTCTTGCAATAATTTGGGATTTAGTGATGAGGAATTACCTAAAGAGGGTCGCCGTTATAACATGGCGCTCAATATCACAGTCAACTGCCAGGACGATGCTTTATCCAGTGTACTGGAAGACACAGGGTCAGCCCTGAATGTTATGCCGAAGTCCACTTTGATGCAATTATCATTCAAAGTCCCTCCGATGAGAACCAGCGAGGTCGTCATCAAAGCATTCGACGAATCCAGAAAAACGGTTATCGGCGAAGTTGACCTTCCCATAACTATTTATGTGTATCTAAATATATTTATAATATATCAAATAAATTTACTGTATAGATGCAAGATATTTTATATCAAATAAATGAGCTTGAAGCACCTACCCTCTTTTTTTGTTTGATTAGTTAATTACCATTTAGTCATATACTAGAGTAATTATTTTGAATAAGAAAGGGCATACTTGGAAAAGCATGAGTATATATTTAATGCACCACCCTACTTTCTTATACACCACGTGAAATTTTTTTTTTGCCCCCCAGTTCCGGATGTGCACATCCGAACGCACCGTTTTTGTAAAAAACCCTGATGTGTTCCGGATGTGCACATCCGGAAACATAACATAGCTTTATTTTTTTAAATTCCGGAACTACAGATCTGGAAAATAACATAACTTTATATTTTTTTTTAAAAATCGATTTTGTCGATTGGTCGCATACGTTAATATATCATCGCAGTATATTTCGGAGATAAACCCTTTTCGTTATTGAAAATAAGTAATGTGGCTGGTGCACCAGTAGCAGTAATGTCATCAGAAGTTATAACAAACTCTAGGGTTGGAGTCTCTATGTCAATATAATGGTTGTCTTCGGCATTCTGATAAAGTTAGGACTCAATATATTTCGGAGATAAACTCTTTTTGTTAATAAGAGTAGTTACTAACTTACACGATACAAGAAAAATGTTTGAATGCATAAATAACTCATTATTATTTACCATTTTGGTTTTCAGGGAGTGGCGTGTGGCTTTCTATAAATCAACTGGGTTTAAGCCTAAAAGGATTATATTTTCCAGGTTCGAAGATTATAGGACAAATCAAGATCAACAGTAAAACATTACTTCTTTGACGTTATCCAAGATAAATGACATTGAAATAGTATAATATATACATATACATCAATATACATCAGTATGTATCATTTAGAAAAACCAATGCCAAAAGCCACACGCCACTCCCTGAATTATTCTATCATGAGGAATACATAAATCTAACAAAATTATCTTATCATTCCAGCGGGCCGATTTCCCTTCTAAGGATCCACTGTTATTTTAAAGAGATCTTGAATTATCTCCTCTTGAGCAGAAAAAATTCCTCTGTATCTTGTGACCCAAAGTCAGTCCATTGGTTCTACAAGTGGTAATAGGAGTACCACCAACTTTGTGTCGACTCTACTGCCATTTATCTTGGATAACGTGAAAGAAGTAATGTTTTACTATTGATCTTGATTTGTCCTACAATCTTCGAGGATAGATTTGGGAGTTCGGATAACGTCAAAGAAGTAATGTTTTACTGTTGATCTTGATTTGTCCTACAATCTTCGAGGATACATTTGGGAGTTCGAATAACGTCAAAGAAGTAATGTTTTACTGTTGATCGGTATTCTTTTAAAATACATATTATTATTATTTCTTAAAATAAATATACTTTTTTAAGTTTCAGCCATTTTTCCAGATGTGCACATTCGAAACAAGGCAACGTTTTTAAAAAAAATGGTGCGTCCGAATGTGTACATCTGAAATTGGGGGGCAAAAACGAAATTTCACGTAGTGTATAAGAAACTAGGATGGAGAATTAAAAAATGGTCTATATTTATTTGTATTTTTTAATATAAATAGGGTGCACAAATCAAGAGCATACGTATCCATATCTATCAGTTGCCCAGAAAGACACAAACTACTTCGAGTTGTTTCGTCTATCTTCTTCTATTTTCAATCCTTTACAAAGGTAACTCTATTCTTTTATTTTCTTTGCCAAATTATCAATCAACTCTATTAATCAAATTTCATAATTCTTGTAAGCTCTCTTTTGAATAACCCATTTTTCTCTGTCGGATCTATGATTTCTTGACTTTTCATCAATGGATTTTTTTTTATGAATGCTACTTATGATTTTAGTTTTTTAGGGTTACATGAATCCACTATTTCTAACATTCCTCTTAACTTGTTTGAGTAATTATAATTATTTTAATTAAACGAAACTTCTAAGTAAACTCAGGACGGTGAAGTATCGGTACCGGATATGTACCTAATACTCGTATACTTGTATGCATACGGTATGTGTATGGTACGTACCCGAACCAGTGCAACAGAGACTGAGGAGTAATCATGTTATTTTGTAGTAGTAAAAGTATGAGTTTCGACGGTGTCGGGGAAGATTGCCTTGCATGGGCAGCAAGAGATGCATTTGGAGTTTTGTCGCCTTACAAATTTAATCGCAGGTATATATGTTATGCATCTCGAGTTTTCTATTTTTTTTGACAATATGATCGGAGTCGTCTTGAGTTTTGAGGCCCTGTGTTGGTTAGCTATGTTTCAGGGACAAAATAAATAGAGGCCTTATTTAGTTACGATTTAGCCATGGCAGGCCTATTATGAGCTCTATTTGTCCATATCTTGCACGTTTTCAAAGACGGCTCTAAATATGATATTGATGATTGCTATTGACAATATGATATTGATGATTGCTAACGGCTCTTGGGAGTGAAGACGTTTATATTAAAATTACACACTGTGGTGTTTGTTATGCTGATGTAATTTGGACAAGGAATAAACATGGGGATTCAAAGTATCCTGTTGTGCTGGGGTGAGTATTTGACTTTTCCTGTTATTTGAAGGTATCGTTGATAATACTATAAGCATAAGCTAATTTATCTGTGTTTTTTTGTTTTCTATTTAATTATCAGACATGAAATTGCTGGAGTTGTGGCAAAGGTTGGTCCTAATGTCCAACATTTCAAGGTTGGTGATCATGTTGGAGTGGGGACTTACTGTAGCGAGTGATTTTTGGATGTGGTTGCGAAGCACGATCGCTCTAGTACTACAGTTCGATTTATTTTTTATCCTATTAAAGCTGATGAAGGAAGGGAAATAGATGTCTCCAACTAACCCTGCTTGCATACTGAGATTAAACAGTCAAAACTGTTGGTTTACAGATGCTACAAAGATTCGGGGTTTTTCGTAGGTTTATTTTGTTGACGAGGGTTGCTTTTAGGCTATCGGTTGAGATGTTAGGACGAATATATATGAAAGTATGGGATTTTGGGTTTTTGTTTAGTGTGCTCGCTAAGATTTTTCTTTCAATCTTATGCCTACGTATTCCCGTTTACCGAAACAGGGAAATCAGAGCGTTCGTAGTTCCTCCTATTCTAATGGAGGAAATGGTTGTTTTGGTGTCTTGTTCAAAGCCCAATACGTGAAGCTGAAAAGGTGGTTTATATCTTGTTCAAAGCCCAAGATGTGAAGCTGAAGGGTCTATTTGTATCTTGTTCGAAGCCCAAGAGGTGAAGCTAAAAGTGTTGACCTTAGAGAGAATTTGTCATCTCTAAAGAGGGGTTTGTCTGTTACGACTGTTTATAAAGGAGAATTACTTTAACCGGGATGTGTGAATTCGACAATGCCATAATTTCCTTTATAGGGGATTTCAACCTGAAGGAGAAGACTTTAACTTAGTGTAGAGTAATGCCATCTTTCCTTAGGAATTTCTCATACTAAAAGAGGGACAGTGGAATAGATATAGATGATCCAGAGGCTTACAGCGATTAGATGGAGGGGAAGGAGTTATTGATGTTTGTGTACTGTGAACGAGGCACAACTTTGATGCTAAAAGGTTAATTGAATCAACCAGTGGTTTTCTTATACAAAGCCTAAGAGGAGGCTAATATGTGTCTCGTACAAAGCCCGAGAGGGAGGCTAAAAGGTTTTGACTCAACGAGGGAATCTTTTGGTATCTCGTATAAAGCCCGAGATGGAGGCTATTTGACTCAACAAGAGAGTTTTTTTGTATCTCGTACGAAGCCCGAGATGGAGGCGAAAGGGTGATTGACTCAACGAGGGAGTCTCTTATGTGTCTCGTACAAAGCCCGAGAGAGAGGCTAAACGTTGTTTGACTCCGCTCGGGAGAATCATTGTACAAAGCCCAAGAGAGAGGCTAACTTCACTGGAGAAGGATCATTATACAAAGCCTAAGAGGAGGCTATGATGACTGTTCAGTTAAGTGACTGGTCCAGTATACTGATTTAAAGAGAAAATTAGTTCTTATATGAGCTATACTGTACTCAAGGATTTGGTTCGAGGATCCGGGTTATTCCTGTTCTTTAAGGAAGTGGGAAATCCGAAGGGTATTGAGATTGTCCGAGTCTGCGGGTTTCCTTCCTATTTAACGAAGGGGGCACTTGAGAATGTCTTTGAGACTCAAGGAGATTAGACTGTCCAAGTCTAGAGTGTCATCTTTTGTACTGTGCTTTGAGAAACAGTAGTAGACTCTACGAAAGGACTGTTCTATGCAGATGATTAAGTTCTGTTCCTATACCTCTAGGAGGTCGTCGGGATAATTTGTACGAAGCCCAAGAGGAGGCTGGAAACTTTTAAGAAGCCGACGGGTCCTTGTACGATGCCCAAGAGGAGGCTATCATTCCCGGAGGAAGAGATCATTATACGAAGCCTAAGAGGAGGCTATGAATACTTCTAAGAAGCCGGCGGGTCCTTGTACGATGCCCAAGAGGAGGCGGGGTTACTTTTAGGAAGCCTGTGGGTCCTTCTACGATGCCCAAGAGGAGGCCGATGCTTTTAAGATGCCCGTGGATCCCCAAACCCCAAGAAATTCAAGGCAAGCTATTCATAAGGAATAGATCAAGTCAGGAAAGTTCGAGAATTTGGAAGAAACTCAAAGATGCCATTCACGGAGAATACATTCATCTCTGGGAGTAGAATTTCTTGACAGTTCCTAATGAGGACAGCCGAAGAGAAGACTGTATCTGGTGATCCTATTGGGGATCTAGTTGACTATTTCTACGAATAAACGAAACGGCGTCACCTAGTTCTAGACGTAGTGGCCGGGGAAACTCTAAATATCTATACTATTATTACACAGTTGATATGAGTTTATGAAAGAAGACTTACAGCGAAACAACCCCACAATACAGTTATATGTATATGAAAGCGGTAAATGAAAGCGGATAAACACTTACTCGGTTGTAGAGCTTCCATGCTGTTTGGTTAGTTGTTCAACAAAGAAAGATTGAAAACAACAGTATATTCAAAATCAAAGGAGAAAGTGTTTTGAAAAAGAAAGATTTGGGGCTTACAACTCAAGGAAAAGCCCAAGGTTTTATCAGTGAGCGCACTGTTTGAATTTGTACAAAGGGACTTATACAAGTGACTGAGGCCCAAAAAGGTTTTCTGTACAAAGGGATGGGCCTTACACTCTCTCAAGAGGCCCAAAAAGTTTAAAGAAAAAGAGTGGGGCTTATAACACGAGGGTAGGCCCAGTTTGACTTTTCGTTTAAAAATGGCGATCGCGCTGAGGTTTTCTTTTAATGCAGAGGGACTTATACAATAAGTGAGGCCCAAAGTGATTTTGGTTAAAAGGGGATTGGATCTTACACTCTATTAGAGGCCCAAAAATTTTGAATGGGTCTTATAGCTCAAGGAGAGGCCCAAAAGGTTATTTTTCAAAAGGCGACGATCGCGCCTTTTGTTTTTGACGGTATCGGGACTTATACAATATCTGAGGCCCAAAAATGGTTTGGTCAAAAAAGGATTGGGTCTTACACTCTATTAGAGGCCCAAAAGTTTTGAAAATGATTTATGAGGGTTGAATTAATCCAAAAACCCTAATTTATTTTCAAAAATGTATTTAATTGAATAAAAATTCAATTAAAATGATTAAAATTGTTTAACATATGGAAAACAAATTGTGATCTTGGATTAATGCTTTAAAAATTAAGTATTGTCCTACAAAATAATTAGAAAGCATTAAAAGTTGTAAAATCAAGGTGGAAAAAATATTTCAAATGTTAAAAACAATTAAAACATTAATTCTTTGAAAAAATATCAATTATATACAATAAATAATATTTTTGGGATTTTTTGGGAAAATAAAATATTTTAACATTTTTGTGAATTATTAAAAAAAGAATCAACTCAAAATCATTAAAACTCAGAGAGAAATTAATTTTTGAATCAATTAAATAAAATCACAAAATTCAAATATTTGAATTTATGAAAAATGGCGCCAAGAACAGCTGAAGAACACGCGCGTGTTTTAGCTTGGCCCAGATTTGCATTTTCTCTCCAATCTCACTGAATACTTAATCATATCATGTAATCCACATACCAATCAACTCGTTTCAACCTCACGATCATGTCTATGGTATTTAATTTCATTTAAATTAAACATATAACAAGAAATCATGAAAAATCCTCAGGAACCCTAATTTCGGCATAAAGGCTAGGATTTTTGATACACGATTCAAACAAAGCAATTACTTGAGGGGAAACATTCCATGCATGATTATGAACATTTGGCAAAAGTATTGTGCGAGGAAATATGCATAGATTGAGAGATGACCAAGTTTAGGCTTACCTCTAGGTCGTGACAGCAAGAGCAAATTGATTTCTGAGTAGGAGGTGTTACAGATGAATTGTGATGATATGAACAGCTTCCCTACACCCTATGGAGTGTGTTTGAATGCTTGGACTTGACTGAGAATGGCTGGATCACTTCATGGCATCTCAACTGCACTTTGGTTAAAACCTTGAGCAATTGACTGGTGATTTTGTGAAATCTGTGTTCCAGATGTTATGTGAGTGTTTGGATCACTTCTATATGATGTATGTGAGGTGTGTGGGTGATTGGTTTGATTGGAAAAGCTCTCAAACTCAAAACCCGATAGTGACTTGCCTTAGAAGGCAAAATTGAAGTGAAAGAAGAGATTTTGAGGAAAGCATCTATTTGATGGCTTTGGTGTACTCAAACTGATCACAATTGAGCTCTATTTATAGTAGAGCAAGTTTGTTTTGGGATCCATAGTGAATGGCAACTGCAGCAGGTGTTTGTTCAATGTTGGCCAATGGAAATCCAAGTCTCCTCTAGCCCTTGACTAGAGGTTAGGGCACATGGTTGTGGTTCCCTTGCTCTTGGATAAGTCTTGACTGAATTCAGTTGCAAATGGCTCAGTCCATGCCACTTTGATGCTTCCATTGAATGCTCCAATCCAAAATTGGAGTCTTGTCCCTATTTTGGCCATTCTAGGTTCAACATACTATTTCTTGTTCCAAAGACTTTGGAGGCTTGGCTCAGTGATTGTCCCCTTTAGATTCAATCCTCAGAGGTGTCCAAGTGGATAGGAGCATTTGGATTTGGCTGATTTTGGCAAATCGAGTAAAAATGCAAATTCTGCCTTGCCTTGGCTGATTTCAGCAAGGCCACTTTCCAATGTCATATCTCATGACTCAAATTGAATTTGGTAATGTTCTTAGTCATTTTGGAAACCCCTTACATGATACAACAACTGTTTAAACATATTTGGTTTAGATCTCTTTTGAATCCAAGTGAAAAATCCCCATACATTTGGCAAAAAGTAGGGTAAAATCTGACTTAGTGAAATTTTCACTAAGTGTTGGAACAAAGTGACTTTTCTTGATTTTGATCACTCAATAACTCAAAATCCATGAGGAGTTGGAATTAGGTCTAGTTGAAGTTTTTATAGAGGGCAATGAGATATACAAATCAAGCCTTGGATGGGAGAAAATGGCTTTGTGGTTTAGGAGTTAGTACCCTAGCCACTTTATTTTTAACTTAGAAAATTTTCTAAGTTTTTTATGGTTACCCCTTTTACAAGTTACCCAAATTTTCTTGATTTTTCTTGATGAATGATGATTCAAATCATACATTAACATCATTTTAGGGTTAAAAATCCATTTTGGTGAAAATTTTCAAAAAGTTAAAGTTGACTTTTGTGCACAGTTGACTTTTTATCAGATGAATTCCAAACTGTGCAATTCTTCATGAAATCATGTCCTTGACCTAAATCAAAATTGATGGACATGTTCCATGGGTGTCATAGGGTATATTGATGCATGTCATAGGGCTTGGGAGCATGTCCAGGTCAAAAGTCAAAGTTACAGTTGACTTTTTCCTTAAAACCCTAACTGTGGTGCAGATGAAATTGAGACTTGTTCCTCAAGCTTCTTGGATTAATCCATTGTTCCAAATGGATCAATATAGTTCATTAGAGACCCTCAAACCCTCCTTTGAGGTCTTGGCTCATGATTTGCCCTAAAAGTCAACTTAGGGGTGAATTAGGTCAAGAAACCCTAATTCCTGATTTTTTATGAATGCATCCCCTGAGGCAAAATTGACTTGATGATTGGGTCCGTGAGGTTCCATGGAGTATATTAGGTTAGGTTTTGAATCATTGGCTTGTGCCCAGATGAAAATTTTCCATCTGGAGGCCCTGGTCGACCAAAACCCTAATTTGGTGACACTGTCGATCTTGAGACTTAATCCACCTAGAAGGGAGCAGCCTTGTGCTTAATCCTTGAAGTGGGAGTCCTTTTGATCCATTGTGGATGTTTTAGAGGTTAGACAAGTTGAAGATCATGTCATTCCTTGATTGATCCTTTGTCTAAGCACTCAGAGAGGGCTTGAAACCCTAATTTTGATTGTAGTGAATGCTCACCCATCTTTGGGGAGACTGATGAAGTATGATGGTTCCTCCATATTGTGATCATGATTTTCACAATGATGGGAAATATTTGTGGTCAAAATTTAGGGTATGACACTTACGTCAACTCATGCAGGGAGTGCGAGTATTGTAATGGTAGACTAGAAGTTCACTGTGTCAAGGGATCGATTTTCACATTTAATGGTGTTGATTTTGATGGTACTGTTACAAAAGGAGGATACTCCACTTCCATCGTAGTACATGAAAGGTAAACTTAACTGACGGGTTGTTTCAGGTTATGTCAACTGAGAATGTTGTAGCATCAGTTCATTATTTGATATCATATATCGTCTTGCATGTGCAGGTATTGCTTCTTGATACCTAAAAGCTACCCTTTAGCTTCAACAGGTCCTTTGCTCTGTGCCAGAATCACGGTTTATTCTCCCATGATGCGTCATAAGATGAATCAACCTGGTAAGTCTCTTGGAGTGATTGGTCTTGGAGGCCTCGGTCATATGGCGGAAAAATTCGGGAAGGTATTTGGTTTGCGTGTAACGGTTTTTAGCACTAGTGCGTCCAAGAAAGACGAGGAACTGAACCGACTTAGTGAGGACAATTTTGTTGTTTCATCTAATTAAGAAGAGATGAAGGTAAGCCTTGCATAAACCATCTATGCCAGTAGCATTTTCTTCAAACCATTAAAATAATTTTTTGTGCAGGCATTGGTTAAATCATTGGATTTTATCGTTGACACGGCATTAGGTGATCATTCGTTTGATACTTACCTGTCACTCTTGAAGGTATCTGGTGTTCTGGTCTTAGTTGGGTTCCCAAGTGAGGTCAAATTCAGCCCTGCAAGCCTTAATTTAGGTATGTAAGTTCTGTTGGAATGGTAAATTTTCTTTCATGTAACCCATTGATTATAGCGCTGGAGCCTTAAATAACTTTCATCTGTTTGACAGGATCAAAAACTGTTTCCAGAAGTATTACAAGTGGTACTAAAGAAATACAGGAGATGATTGACTTCTGTGCTGCAAACGGGGTTCACCCAGATATAGAACTGATTCCAATCGGGTACTCGAACGAAGCCCTTGAAAGAGTCATAAATAAGGACGTGCAATATCGGTTTGTGATAGTCATTGAAAACTCTCTCAAGTTGAATTAGAGAGATGTTCAGATGTTCCATAATGATGCATAGGCTTAGACTAACATCATAATGCATCATTGAGACTCAGCAACCGCCACGACGTAAGCCCGCATAGCTGCTGCAGAGCCTCAATGCTTGTTGTACGCCATTGTATGCAACAGAAACTTACTAAAGAGAGAAACTGCACTATAGTAGAAAGCTATATTTTACGCTAACATGCTTATTTTATTGAGTTCTCAATGTCTACTAGACTACTATAGCTTAAATATTTCTATAAAGGCTCTTTGAGCTGTTGCATCTAAAGCCTGTCTTAGTTTACTCTCGAAAGTCGAAGCCGAACTTATAATTTTTTTCTAACAATTAAAAGACTAAGTACTACTAGTTACGGATACTTTATTTGCTTATTTATGACCCTCTCAAGAGCTTTGTTTGCATTGCTAGATATATGAAATTTGAACCATCTGGCCATCATTATGGAACACTGAACATCTCTCTAATTCAACTTGAGAGAGTTTTCAATGTCTATCACTAACCAATATTGCACGTCCTTATTTATGACTCTTTCAAGGGCTTCGTTCGAGTACCTGATTGGAATCAGTTCTATATCTGGGTGAACCCCGTTTGCAGCACAGAAGTCAATCATCTCCTGTATTTCTTTAGTACCACCTGTAATACTTTCGAAAACAGTTTTTGATCCTGTCAAACAGATGAAAGTTATTTAAGGCTCCAGCGCTATAATCAATGGGTTACATGAAAGAAAATTTACCATTCCAACAGAACATACATACCTAAATTAAGGCTTGCAGGGCTGAATTTGACCTCACTTGGGAACCCAACTAAGACCAGAACACCAGATACCTTCAAGAGTGACAGGTAAGGATCAAACAGATGATCACCTGATGCCGTGTCAACGATAAAATCCAATGATTTAGCCAATGCCTGCACAAAAAATTATTTTAATGGTTTGAAGAAAATGCTACTGGCATAGATGGTTTATGCAAGGCTTACCTTTATCTCTTCTTGATTAGATGAAACAACAAAATTGTCCGCACCAAGTCGGTTCAGTGCCTCGTCTTTCTTGGACGCACTAGTGCTGAAAACCGTTACACGCAAACCAAATACCTTCCCAAATTTTACCGCCATATGACCGAGGCCTCCAAGACCAATCACTCCAAGAGACTTACCAGGTTGATTCATCTTATGACGCATCATGGGAGAATAAACCGTGATTCCGACACAGAGCAAAGGACCTGCTGAAGCTAAAGGGTAGCTTTTAGGTATCAAGAAGCAATACCTACACATGCAAGACCATATATGATATCAAATAATGAACTGATGCTACAACATCCTCAGTTGACCTAACCTGAAACAAGCTGTCAGTTAAGTTTACCTTTCATGTACTACGATGGAAGTGGAGTATCCTCCTTTTGTAACAGTACCATCAAAATCAACACCATTAAATGTGAAAACCGATCCCTTGACACGGTGAACTTCTAGTCTATCATTACAATACTCGCACTCCCTGCATGAGTTGACGTAAGTCCCCACTCCAACATGATCACCAACCTTGAAATGTTGGACATTAGGACCAACCTTTGCCACAACCCCAGCAATTTCATGTCTGATAAGTAAATAGAAAACAAAAACACACAGATAAATTAGCTTATGCTTATAGTATTCTCAACGATACCTACAAATAACAGGAAAAGTCCAATACTCACCCCGGCACAACGGGATACTTTGAATCCCCATGTTTATTCCTTGTCCAAATTACATCAGCATAACAAACACCAAAGTGTGTAATTTTAACATAAACGTCTTCACTCCCAAGAGCCCTTAGCAATCATCAATATCATATTGTCAATAGCAATCATCAATATCATATTCAGAGCCGTCTTTGAAAACGTGCAAGATATGGACAAATAGAGCTCATAATAGGCCTGCCATGGCTAAATCGTAACTAAATAAGGCCTCTATTTATTTTGTCCCTGAAACATAGCTAACCAACACAGGGCCTCAAAACTCAAGACGACTCCGATCATATTGTCAAAAAAAATAGAAAACTCGAGATGCATAACATATATACCTGCGATTAAATTTGTAAGGCGACAAAACTCCAAATGCATCTCTTGCTGCCCATGCAAGGCAATCTTCCCCGACACCGTCAGAACTCATACTTTTACTACTACAAAATAACATGATTAGTCCTCAGTCTCTGTTGCACTGGTTCGAGTACGTACCATACACATACCGTATGCATACAAGTATACGAGTATTAGGTACATATCCGGTACCGGTACTTCACCGTCCTGAGTTTACTTAGAAGTTTCGTTTAATTAAAATAATTATAATTACTCAAAAAAGTTAAGAGGAATGTTAGAAATAGTGGATTCATGTAACCCTAAAAAACTAAAATCATAAGTAGCATTCATAAAAAAAAATCCATTGATGAAAAGTCAAGAAATCATAGATCCGACAGAGAAAAATGGGTTATTCAAAAGAGAGCTTACAAGAATTATGAAATTTGATTAATAGAGTTGATTGATAATTTGGCAAAGAAAATAAAAGAATAGAGTTATCTTTGTAAAGGATTGAAAATAGAAGAAGATAGACGAAACAACTCGAAGTAGTTCGTGTCTTTCTGGGAAACCGATAGATATGGATACGTATGCTCTTGATTTGTGCACCCTATTTATATAAAAAAATACAAATAAATATAGACCATTTTTTAATGCTCCATCCTAGTTTCTTATACACTACGTGAAATTTCGTTTTTGCCCCCCAATTTCAGATGTGCACATTCGGACGCACCGTTTTTTTAAAAAACGTTGCCTTGTGTCGGATGTGCACATCTGGAAAAATGGCTGAAACTTAAAAAAGTATATTTATTTTAAGAAATAATAATAATATGTATTTTAAAAGAATATCGATCAACAGTAAAACATTACTTCTTTGACGTTATTCGAACTCCCAAATGTATCCTCGAAGATTGTAGGACAAATCAAGATCAACAGTAAAACATTAATTCTTTGACGTTATCCGAACTCCCAAATCTATCCTCGAAGATTGTAGGACAAATCAAGATCAACAGTAAAACATTACTTCTTTAACATTATCCAAGATAAATGGCAGTAGAGTCGACACAAAGTTGGTGGTACTCCTATTACCACTTGCAGAACCAATGGACTGACTTTGAGTCACAAGATACAGAGGAATTGTTTCTATTCAGGTTCATTGCGAGGAGATAATTCAAGATCTCTTTAAAATAACAGTGGATCCTTAGAAGAGAAATCGGCCCGCTGGAATGATAAGATAATTTTGTTAGATTTGTGTATTCCTCATGATAGAATAATTCAGGGAGTGGCGTGTGGCTTTTGGCATTGGTTTTTCTAAATGATACATACTAATGTATATTGATGTATATGTATAAATTATACTATTTCAATGTCATTTATCTTAGATAACGTCAAAGAAGTAATGTTTTACTGTTGATCTTGATTTGTCCTACAATCTTCGAACCTGGAAAATATAAGCCTTTTAGGCTTAAACCCAGTTGATTTATAGAAAGCCACATGCCACTCCCTGAAAGCCAAAATGGTAAATAATAATGAGTTATTTATGCATTCAAACATTTTTCTTGTATCGTGTAAGTTAGTAACTACTCTTAATAACGAAAAGAGTTTACCTCCGAAATATATTGAGTCCTAACTTTATCAGAATGCCGAAGATAACCATTATATTGACGGAGAGACTCCAACCCTAGAGTTTGTTATAACTTCTGATGACATTACTGCTACTGGTGCACCAGCCACATTACTTATTTTCAATAACGAAAAGGGTTTATCTCCGAAATATATTGTGATGATATATTAACGTATGCGACCAATCGACAAAATCGATTTAAAAAAAAAAAAAAAAGTTATACTATTTTCCAGATCTGCAGTTCCGGAATTTTAAAAAATAAAGCTATGCTATGTTTCCGGATGTGCACATCTGGAACACATCAGGGTTTTTTACAAAAACGGTGCGTTCGGATGTGCACATCCGGAACTGGGGGGCAAAAACGAAATTTCACGTGGTGTATAAGAAAGTAGGGTGGTGCATTAAATATATACTCATGATTTTCCAAGTATGCCCTTTCTTATTCAAAATAATTACTCTAGTATATGACTAAATGCGTAATTAACTAATCAAACAAAAAAAGAGGGTAGGTGCTTCAAGCTCATTTATTTGATATAAAATATCTTGCATCTATACAGTAAATTTATTTGATATATTATAAATATATTTAGATACACATATAAAATTAAAATTAAAATTATTTGATATAAAATTAGTCACCTTCCAGGTCATGGACATCCGGGCAATGTACAATTGTTTATTAGGAAGACCTTTGATACATCAGGCTGGGGCGGTCACTTCAACCCTCCACCAAAAGCTAAAGTTCGTCCAGAACGGCCAACTCATCACAGTCTGTGGGGAACAGGCCTTGTTCGTCAGCAATTTATTGTCATCCACTTATGTGGAATCAGAAGGGATAATTGGAACCCAGTTCCAAGCGCTTTCGTTACACAAGGACGATTAATCAGGAGGAGGAACTTCGATTTCCTCATACAAAAATGCTATTAAAGCAGTCGAGAGTACTGATACAACAGGATGGGGACAGCTTGTTATTCCTACTAGCAATACAACAAAGAGGGGTCTTGGTTTTTCTGCAACCTGTACCCAGACAGCTACTAACGATGAAAGTCTTCATCCCATTCAAAACTTCTTCCACAGTGGAGGTTTCCTTCACCCAGTGCCTCAAGAAGTGCATACCATCAATAAAGATGATTCCTCTGACATGGAAGAAGAATGGGAGTCCTATCTTAACGAGGACGGTTATATGTCTTAGGACGAAAAGCAGACTCCGTTTTGCTTTCCTGCATAGAGCCCGAGATTTATACCAAGGTCAGATGTCAAAATGATATACGGAGATTGTGATCCGGAAGGATGTCGTGCTCCGCCAAATTCATTAGAGGAGGACACTCTGATGAAAGACAACTTTGACCACAATTACTATGGCCCGATGGACGGTCTGCCAATGTGGCAGCCTTACCCAGGAAACTTGGGGAAAGAAAGTCAGCCGAATAATGAAACTCAGCTGAGAATCATTGAAGAGAATACCTGTGTCCCCACCATGTCATGGGATCAACACTCAGGTCATTCAGAAACTACTCAACATGACGATGAATTTGCAACGTTTGCATGACTAGAGTTCATGAACTATGCTTTTCCCGAGGTCAACGTCATCTAGAGGGATGACTCCTCCAGTTCCAAAGAAGTTTGGGGCACCTTGGGACAACCGAGTGGAAAATACGACTACATGGTCAAGTACACCGCTCCCGAAAGCTCTCGTATCAGGCTCGAAGATATCCAGCCAACTGGATGGGGAGATACAGCTGAGAGCACAAATGCTATGCAAAATACACCTGAGGAATCCTCCTACGACAATTCTTCCTGGGAGACAGATTCCAATGATCCTGCTCCACCAGAAATCAGCGTTATTTCTGAAGACAAATCAAGGAAGGTTCCTGACTTCGCGGCCAATGGGTTGCTGTCGTTGTTCCAAGGATTGTTCATAAGTCAAAGTAATTGCCATCTTTAACCTTTCACCCTGCCCAGGTGAAACAGATGTTTTGATAGGGCTCGCTTTCTGTAAAATTTCCCTCTTCGCTTTGCCCAAAGCGACAGAGTTTTGTTTTATAGGGTTGTAGTTTCAAGAGTCGACTTGTTCATTAATAAAATAATATCGTTCTGTAATTTCCACATTAATTGTTGTTTTCTCTTTTTACTTTTTCTCAGAAAATGGTAATCCTAAAAAACAATTCAATAATAAAAACAAGCAGTAATAAAAAAAAATACACTTTTGCATTCTCTCTATCTCTTCTAAACAAGAATCATCACGTCATGCAGATTGCTTGTATTAAACCCCGTTGAAACATACAATCCGATGCCTTCTCCCGACTACTCAGACAAGAGGAAAGGTCCATTGAACCTCACAAAGAACCGTTGGAAACGGTAAACTTGAGTTCAGAAAAAGAGAGAAAAGAAATCAGGATTAGGGCACTGCTCAGTCCAACTGCTAAAGAGAGTTTGACAAAACTTCTCAAAGAATTCCCCGATGTATTCGCTTGGTCCTATCAGGATATGCCAGGGTTGGATACCAGCATCGTGGAACATCACTTACCGTTAAGATCGGAATGTCCGCCTGTAAAACATAGGTTGAGACAGACTCACCCGGACATGGCCATCAAATTCAAAGAGGAGATACATAAACAAATTGACGCGGGTTTCCTCGCTACGTCAGAATATCCTCAATGGTTAGCCAATAGCGTACCCGTTCTGAAAAAGATGGAAAAGTCAGAATGTGTGTCGATTACAGAGATCTAAACAAGGCTAGTCCAAAGGACGACTTTCCTTTACCACACATTGACATGCTGGTTGACAGTACAGCAAAGTTCAAAATTTTCTCCTGCATGGATGGATTCTCGGGCTATAACCAGATCAAAATGGCGCCGAAAGACATGGAGAAAACTTCATTCATTACCCCATGGGGTGCCTTTTGTTACAAGGTAATGCCGTTCGGTTTGAAGAATGTCGGGGCAACCTATCAACGGGCCATGACTACTATGTTTCATGACATGATACACAAAGAAATCGAGGTATATGTCGATGATATGATTGCAAAATCTAAGACAGAAGAGGAGCATGTGACCCACCTGTCAAAACTATTCGAGCAGTTGAGAAAGTACAAACTCCGCTTGAATCCCAACAAGTGTACCTTCGGTGTCCGTTCAGGGAAACTCTTAAGGTTCATCGTCAGCCAGAAAGGAATTGAGGTTGATCCTGACAAGGTCAAGGCCATTCAAGAAATGCCTTCTCCGAAAACTGAAAAACAAGTCAGAGGATTCCTGGGACGTTTGAACTACATCTCCATATTCATATTCCTCATGACTGCCACATGTGCGCCGATTTTCAAATTACTCAAAAAGAACCAGGACTGCATTTGGACAGAAGATTGCCAAATCGCCTTCAACTGTATTAAGGAATATCTGTTGAATCCTCCGATTCTATCACCTCCAGTGAAAGGAAGACCACTGATCATCTACCTCACAGTCTTGGAAGACTCAATGGGATGTGTACTTGGCCAACAGGACGAAACAAAATGGAAAGAGTCTGCCATCTACTATCTAAGCAAGAAGTTCATCGACTTCGAAACTCGGTACACGATGCTCAAGAAAACTTACTGTGCTTTGGCTTGGGCAGCCAAACGTCTGCGCCAGTACATGATTCGTCACACTACTTAGCTGGTCTTCGAGATGGACCCAATCAAATATGTATTTGAAAAACCTGCTCTCACGGGAAGGATTCCCCGTTGTCAGATGTTGCTATCAGAATATGACATAGAGTACCACGCTCAAAAAGCCGTTAAAGGAAGTATTTTAGCCAATCATTTGGCTCATCAACTGATTGATGATCAAGAATGAATCGGGTTAGACTTACCAGACGAAGATGTCATGTATCTAAAGATGAAAGACTGCGACGAACCGCTACACAGTGAAGGGCTAGAACCAGGTTCCCAGTGGGGAATTATCTTTGACGGAGCAGTTAATCATTATGGAATGGAATTGGGGCAATAATTGTTACCCCTCAGGGTACCCACATTTCTTTCACCGCTCGACTTACGTTCAAATGTACGAACAATGAGGCCGAATACGAAGCTTGTATTATGGGTCTCGAAGAAGCCATTGATTTAAGGATAAAAAACTTGGACGTATACGGAGACTCAGCCCTGGTTATCAATCAGATAAAAGGAGTTTAGAACACATACTAATCAGGATTGATTCCTTACAAAGACTATGCAAGAAGGTTGTTACCTTTCTTCAACAGAATCGAGTTTCATCACATCCCTCGTGATGAAAATCACATGGCTACCGCCTTAGCCACTCTCTCTTCTATGATTAGTGTATGTCAATGGACTGACATACCTAAGATCGACGTAATGCGCCTAGAACGGCCCGCTTACATCTTCAAGATTGAAGCAGTCATAGACAACAAACCTTGGTATCACGATATCAAATGCTTCCTTCAGAAACAAGAGTACCCACCTGGGGCACTAAGGAAGGACAGAAAAACCCTCAGAAGACTAGCAGGTAGCTTCTTCCTCAGAGGTTTTTGAGCATGTGACCCACACGTTCGACTGCTACAAGTACATGGGGAGGTGTCATAAGTGTCAGATATACTCTGACAAAATTCATGTACCGCCAACGCATCTCAAAGTTCTCTCTTCCCCGTGGCCTTTTTCCATATGGGGAATCGACATGATTGGCTTCATTGAGCCCAAGGCTTCAAACGGACATCGGTTCATTCTAGTCGCCATTGATTACTTCACCAAGTGGGTCGAAGCAGCTTCGTACGTTAATGTAACCCGACATGTGGTGGTCCGATTTATCAAAAATAATATCATCTTCCGTTATGGTGTTCCAAGCCAGATCATTACTGATAATGGATCTAACTTGAACAATAAGATGATGAAAGAGTTGTGCGCAGAGTTCAAGATAGAACACCATAACTCATCTCCCTACCAACCCAAGATGAACGGAGCGGTAGAAGCGGCTAACAAGAACATCAAGAGGATTGTTCAGAAGATGGTCGTAACCTACAAAGATTGGCACGAGATGCTACCCTTTGCTCTTCACGGTTATCGTACATCTATCTATACTTCAATAGGGGCAACCCCTTTCTCTCTAGTATATGGCATGGAGGCAGTGCTCCCCATAGAAGTAGAGATCCCATCAATCCGGGTATTGATGGAAGCTAAGCTAACAGAAGCTGAATGGTGTCAAAGTCGACACGATGAACTCAATTTGATCGAAGAAAAGAAAATCACGGCAATATGCCATGGTCAGTTGTATCAACAGAGAATAAAGAAGGCGTTCGACAAAAAGGTCCGACCTCGCGTCTTCAGGAAAGGAGACCTTGTGCTCAAGAAGATACAATCATTTCTCACTGATTCTAGGGGCAAATGGACTCCGAACAATGACGGCCCCTATGTGGTCAAGAAAGCTTTCTCAGGCGGCGCCTTGAGACTTGCAACCATGGACGGAGACGAATTTTCCTACCCCACAAACGTTGATGTAGTCAAGAAATACTTCGCCTAAACTAAAAAAAGAAAAAAACGTCTCGGTGGATTGAAAACCCGAAAGTGCGGTCCGGGCAAAAGTTAGAGACAAAATAAAAAAATTCATCATCCCGGTGGATTGGAAACATCATAGTATAATCCAGGCAAAAGTTAGGGATAATGGCAAGTAACTATGTTCAACAGAGGCAAGTCCCTCAACAGCAGTTACACCATCCATCGGAGGAAAACTCTAGTCAAGGTCATCTTCGACAAGAAGCTCAGGATGTCCCGAATTCAAAGTTGGTAGAAGGATAGTGATCGTTATGTTTCAACGTAGCCCTTTTCCCGGTAAATTATCATTTTCTGACTTTGTAAATACTCTTTGGAATCACGCGTTTGGCTGATCTCCATCTTATCAATAAAATTTGAGCCCTTGTGCTTTTGTTTGTAATTCTCACTTGTTTTAGCTTTACAGAACGACATTTTAATATGATCAAGGATTCTTGAAATAAAACAAAAATGAATTTACTTGTAAAACTTTTTTTGCTTAAAAAAAAGATGGCAATTTCTTTTGACTGTTAAACATCAAAAGAACATCAATCGCTTCTCCAGAAGTAAGCGAACTTCAAAGTGCAGAATCAAAGTACTCCTTCTAACCCAGTACGCCTGAATGAAGGGATCAACTGTGTTAGAGACCTTGTTTCGTCTGACATGCCTCGGACGAGTTCTTATCTCCTAAGCCCGATCAACATAGTTCCGCGCGAGGACTACTTCCCCTAAGCAAGGTAGAATTGCTACTTTTGGACCAACAAAACTTCTTCGCCCCGCGATGTCCAAGTATCCAGTCATGTTCATCTTTTAGTTTGTATGTCGCGTCAGTTTTGTCAGCATATACATATGTACATCATGCATTATTGATTTGCATTCGTATTCATATTGCATCACTATAAATTTAGTCGGTCTTGTCCCCTGGTGATAAAAAGTCCTCTCAATCGAGTTGTCAAGTTTTTTCCTCGTCAGGAAGTGCTGCGTCTGAACAATCTCTCTCCTCCAGTTTATTTCTGGAATGAAGTTGGCTCCTCGACCACTTTGATAACTTGAACCTCTAAAAGACCAGAGAACCTTCAACCGATGTCACTCTTCGCCATTGAAGATGATATTTTCGCTTTCCCGGATTAAGGAAAATCCCTAGAGGAAGCCTCTTAAACAGAGATTCGGCAATAAAGCAGTTTTTCTCCAAAAAAAAAAAACCGCTGATGAAAAGGTCATCAGCACCTCAAAATTGGATCACATCATATGGCGTTTCTCCGGGAAGATCCCGAGAAAAGTATGATGCAATATCCCCAAGCGTGAAAGAAGTCTCTCAAGAGACTCGTTTTCCCCAGTAGAGTCGGCAAATGGCGTCTCCAACAGAGAAGTTTGTGCACCTCTACAACTCAGACGATTGGGCTCCCCAGCAAGTCTGACGTCAACTTTTTCCGTCAAATGGCATCTCCCCAGGAAAATTCGGCGAGAAGTTTGAGGAAAACCGCTACGAATAGTGTCCCTTGTCAATAAAATTTATTGACAAAAGAAACTAAGACCAGTTCCTTGGTAGGAAACCAGGATCGAGGGGGAGTTTAAATCAAGAAACTAAGACCAGTTCCTTGGTAGGAAACCAGGATCGAGGGGAAGTTTAAATCAAGAAACTAAGACCAGTTCCTTGGTAGGAAACCAGGATCGAGGGGAAGTTTAAATCAGAAACTGAGACCAGTTCCTTGGCTGAAGACCGGGATCGAGGAGAAGTTTACCTTTTCTAAGCATCATTGCTTAGCGAAAGAAGATGAATGCGTGAATTACCATTTATAGACGCCGTCAAAATTACGAATATTCCGATATTTAATCCTCTTGCACCCTGAATGCCCGAATACCTTCGCCATTCACACCTTCGTGTCCAAGAAGATTAAATAGGGGCATCTGTAAAACCCCAAATTTTGACCACTAAGATTTCCCATCATTGTGCAAATCATCATCACAATATGGATGTACCTTTATGCCTCATCAATCTCCTCAAGGAATTGTTGAGCATTCACCACAATTAAACTTAGGGTTTCAAGCCCTCTCAGAGTTTTTAGACAAAGGATCAATCAAGGAATGACATGATCTTCAACTTGTCTAACCTCTCAAACATCCACAATGGATCAAGAGGACTCCCACTTCAAGGATTAAGCACAAGGTTGCTCCCTTCCTGGTGGATCAAGCTTCAAGATCGCCAGTGTCACCAAATTAGGGTTTTGGTCGACCAGGGCCTCCAGATGGAAATTTTCCTCTGGGCATGAGCCAATGATTCAAAACATATCCTAATATACTCCATGAAACCTCATGGACCCAATCATCAAGTCAATTTGGCCTCAAGGGATGCATACATCAAAAAACAGGAATTAGGGTTTCTTGACCTAATTCACCCCTAAGTTGACTTTTGGGACAAATCATGAACCAAGACCTCAAGACATGATTTGAGTGTCTCTAATATACCATATTGATCCATTTGGAACAATGGATTGGTCCAAGAAGCTTGAGCAACAAGTTTCAATTTCATCTGAACCACATTTAGGGTTTTGCGAGAAAATTCAATTGTAGCTTTGACTTTTGACCAGGACATGCTCCCAAACCCTAAGACATGATTCAATACACCCTATAACACCCACGGAACATGTCCATCAAGTTTGATTTAGGTCAAGGACATGATTTCCCAAAGGATCGCACAGTTTGGAATTCATTTAACAAAAAGTCAACTGTGCACAAAAGTCAACTTTGACTTTTTGAGATTTTTCACAAAAATAGATTTTTAACCCTAAAATGATGTTAATGTATGATTTGATTCATCATTCATCAATAAAAATCAAATAAAGTGGGATAACTTGTAAAAGGGATAACCATAAAAACTTAGAAAATTTTCTAAGTTATGAAATAAAGTGACAAAGGTACCAACTTTGGAGGATCATAACTCCTAAACCACAAAGCCATTTTTCCCCATCCAAAGCTTTATTTGTAGATCTCATTGCCCTCTACAAAAGCTTCATACTGATCTATGTCCAAATTCCTCATGGATTTTGAGTTATGGAGTGATCAAAATCAAGAAAAGTCACTTTGTTCCAACACTTGGTGAAAATTTCACTAAGTCAGAATCTGCCTTACTTTTTTCCAAATGTAGGGGGATTTTTCACTTGGATCCAGAAGGTATCAAAACCAAATATGATCAGACAGTTGTTGTATCTTATAAGGGCTTTCCAAAATGGCCAAGAACATCACCAAATTCAATTTGAGCTTTGAGATTTTGTAGTGGCAAGATTCCTTGCTGAAATCTGCCAAGGCAAGGCAGATTTTTGCACTTTTGGTCGATTTGCCAAAATCAGCCAATTCCAAGCCTTGTCATCACTTTGCACACATCTGAGGATTGAATCTAAAGGGGACAATCACTGAGCCAAGCCTCCAAAGTCCTTGGAACAAAAAATAGCATGCCAAATCTAGAATTGCCCAAAATAGGGACAAGACTCAAATTTTGGATTGGAGCATTCAATGGAAGCCCCAAGGTGGCATGGACTGAGCTATTAGCAACTGAATTCAGTCAAGACTTATCCAAGACCAAGGGGACCAGCAGCCTGTGCCCTAACCTCTAGTAAATGGCTAGAGGAGACTTGGATTTTCATTTGCCAACATTGGCCAACCCTACTCAGCAGTTGCCATTCACTATTCCTTGCAAAACAAACTTGGTCTACTATAAATAGAGCTCAATTGTGATCAGTTTAAGTACCCCAAAGGCCTACAACACTTGCCTTTCTCAAAATCCACTTCTTACTCTAAAAAATGCCTTTCTTAGCAAGTCACTATCAGGTCTTTCAGTAGAGAGCAATTCCAATCAAACCAATCACACACACACACCTCACATACATTATATGGGAGCTGATCAAACACTTAAACAACATCTGGAACACTGATTTCTCAGAATCACCAGTCAATTGCTCAAGGTTTTAACCAAGTTGCAGTTGAGATGCCATGAAGTGATCCAGCCAATTTCCATCAAGTCCAAGCATTCAAACACACTCCATAGGGTGTAGGGAAGCTGTTCAGATCATCACAACTCATTTGTAACACCTCCAACTCAGAAATCACTTTGAACTTGCTGCCACGGCCTAGAGGTAAGCCTAAACTTGGTCATCTCTCAATCTATGCATATTTCCTCGCACAATACTTTTGCCAAATGTTCATAATCATGCATGGGATGTTTCCCCTCAATTAATTTCTTTGTTTGAATCGTGTATCAAAATTCTCAACCTTCATGCAGAAATTAGGGTTCTTGAGGTTTTGTCTTGATTTTTTATTCCATGTTTAATATAAATGAAATTAAATACCATAGACATGATCGTGAGGTTTAGACGAGCAGATTGGTATGTGGATTGCATGATATAATCAAGTATTTAGTGAGATTGGAGAGAAAATGCAAATCTGGGCAAAATCCAGAACACACGCGTGTTCTTGGGGTGTTCTTGGCGCCCTTTTTGAAAATTCAAATATTTGAATTTCGTGATTTTATTTAATTGATTCAAAAATTAATTTCTCTCTGAGTTTTAATGATTTTGAGTTGATTCTTTTTTTAATGATTCTTTTTTAAACTCCTTGGGTCTCTTGAGAGAGTGTAAGACCCAAACCCCCTTGTACAAACAATTTTGGGCCTCAGTCACTTGTATAAGTCCCTCTGTACAAGTAAACGGCGCGATCTTCGCCTTTTTAAAAAATCAATTGGGCCTCTCCTCGAGCTATAAGACCCATTCAAAACTTTTGGGCCTCTAATAGAGTGTAAGACCCAATCCCCTTTTAACCAAAACAACTTTGGGCCTCAAATATGGTATAAGCCCTTTTGCGTTAAAAGAAAATCTCGGCGCGATCGCCATTTCAAACAAAAAATTATCTGGGCCTACCCTCTTGTTATAAGCCCCACTCTTTTTCTTGAAACCTTTTAGGCATCTTGAGAGAGTGTAAGACCCATCCCTTTGTACAACAAACAATATTTGGACCTCAGTCACTCGTATGAGTCCCCCTGTACAAATTCAACAGTGCAATCACTGGTAAAACCCTGGGCCTCTCCTTGAGCTGTAAGCCCCAAATCTTTCTTTTCAAAGCACTTTCTCCTTTGATTTTGAAATATACTGTTGTTTTCAATCTTTCTTTGTTGAACAACTAACCAAACAACATGGAAGCTCTACAACCGAGTAAGTGTTTATCCTCTGTCATTTACCGCTTTCGTATACACATAAATGTATTGTGGGGTTGTTTCACTGTAAGTCTTCTTTCATAAACTCATATCGACTGTGTAATAATAGTATAGATATTTAGAGTTTCCCCGGCAACTACGTCTAGCATTCAGCCCGTTGGTCACTCTTAAATAGTCAAAACTAGATCCCCATAGGATTACCAGACACAGTCTTCCCTCCTCTTGGGGTTAAACAATATGGAGATGTGAAAGGCATATTCTTTTTGAACCCTTTCTCAGATGTCACTCGTAGAAGTTGTCAAGAAACTTTACTCCCCAGAGATGATCTCTTCTCCGTGAATTGCATCTCTTGAATTTTTTCCAAATTCTCGAACTTTCCTGGCTTGATCTATTCTTTGTGTATAGCCTGTCTTGAATTTCTCGGGGTTTGGGGACCCACAGGCTTCTTAAAAGCACCCTTAGGAATTGTCAAGAAACTCTACTCCCCAGAGATGATCTTTTCTCCGTGAATGGCATCTCTTGAGTTTCTTCCAAATTCTCGAACTTTCCTGGCTTGATCTATTCTTTGTGAATAGCCTGTCTTGAATTTCTCGGGGTTTGGGGACCCACAGGCTTCCTAAAAGCATCCCCGTCTCCTCTTGGGCGTTGTACAAGGACCCTTCGGCTTCTTAGAAGTATTCACAGCCTCCTCTTAGGCTTCGTATAAATGATTTCTTCCTCCGGGAATGATAGCCTCCTCTTGGGCTTAGTACAAATTGTCCCTCGGCTTATTAAAAGTTTCCAGCCTCCTCTTGGGCTTCGTACAAATTATCCCGGCGACCTCCTAGAGGTATAGGAACAGAAATCAGTCATCTTAATAGAACAATCTTTCCAAGAGTCTACTACTGTTTCTCAAAGCATAGTACGAAAGATGAAACTCTAGACTTGGACAGTCTAATTTCCTTGAGTCTCAAAGACATTCTCAAGCACCCTTCACGAATAGGAAGGAACCCCGTAGACTCAGACAGTCTCAATACCCTTTGGATTTCCCATTTCCTCAAAGAAAAGGAAATATCCCTGATCCTCGAATCAAAATCCCTGAGTACAGTGCTACTAATATAAGAACTGATTTTCTCTTTGAACCCATATAATGGTCGCTCAACTAAAACAGTACCCTCTTTCGCCTCCATCTCGGGCTTCGTACGAGATACAAAAAAAAGGGTTCTTATTGAATCAACACTTTAGCCTCCATCTCAGGCTACGTACGAGATATAAAAAGACTCTCTTGTTGAGTCAAAACTTCCTTTTGCCTTTATCTCGGGCTACGTACGTGATACAAAAACACTCTCTTGTTGAGTATAAAAGACTCTCTTGTAGAGTCAACCCTCTTCAGCCTCCGTCTTGGGCTTTTTACAAGACACAAATCACTCCCTTGTTGAGTATAAAACTTTTAGCCTCCATCTCGGGCTTCGTACGAGATACCATAGAAGACCCTCTTGTTGAGTCAACTACCTTTTAGCCTCCTCTTAGGCTTTGTATAAGGAAAACCTTTTAGCCTCCTCTTAGGCTTTGTATAAGAAAACCACTGGTTAATCCAATCAACCTTTTAGCATCAAAATTGTGCCTCGTTCACAGTACACAAACATCAACAACTCCTTCCCCTTCATCTAATCGATGTAAGCGGCAAGCCTCTGGATCATCTACATCCATGCCACTATCCCTCTTTTAGCATGAGAAATTCCTAAGGAAAGATGGCATTGCTCTACACTGAGTTAAAGTCTTCTCCTTCAGGTTGGAAATCCCCTATAAAGGAAATTATGGCATTGTCGGATTCACACATCCCGGTTAAAGTAATTCTCCTTTATAAACAGTTGTGACAAACAAACCCCTTTTTAGAGATGACAAATTCTCTCTAAAGACAACACCTTTTAGCTTCACATCTTGGGCTTCGAACAAGATACAAATAGACCCTTCAGCTTCACATCTTGAGCTTTGAACAAGATACAAACTACCTTTAGCTTCACATCTTGGGCTTTGAACAAGATATAGATCACCTTTAAGCTTCACGTCTTGGGCTTTGAACAAGACACCAAAACACAATTTCCTCCCATAGAATAGGAGGAACTACGATCGCTCTAATTTCCCTGTTTCGGAAAAACGGGAATACGTAGGCATAAGATTGAAAGAAAAATCTTAGCGAGCACACTAAACAAAAACCCAGAATCCCGTATATCAGTCAAAACATCCAAGTACGTATTTGATAACACGAAAATGTATCGTATTTTGGCCTTGATTTACATTCAATTATTATATCGTTTTCGTCTAATATAAGATTTTCTTGAGAATATTCGAGTGTTTTCGCAGGTATTTCATTTCTCAAACTAAAAATGAGCAAAGTGCAGAAAAGTAGCAAAACAAGGAGAAAACAGGGAGAAATAACAGAAAAATCAGAGAAAATGGAAAATGGTGTGTGTGACGACCGTCACAGACACGCCACGACCGTCATGCATTTCAACCACGCCACGATCGTCACAAGAACGCCACGACCGTCATGGACTCAAAATACACCACGATCGTCACATGATCACCACGGTCGTCACGCGCGCAGAGTAAGTTATAACGTTCAGAACAGAACGTAGCCACGAAGGAAGTCATGCACACGTTCAACTCAATTCCCTGGATTCTCTCAACCTAAATTCCAACTGCGCCTCAACTCAGTCTCCCGTAATACTCTCTCCATGAGGCAACTGCTCCTAAATTCTCTCCAACGGAGGTTACAAGGGACTCTATAAAAGGGAAGCAGTCGTCACAGAAAGGGGGCTCTCCCTTCTCTCGGCCATTTTTCCTTGTTTAGTATTTAGGTAGAAATTTTACCATGTAAAAGTGGTAGTTTCTCACATCGAGGAACTACCACACCATTAGTCTTAGGATTTGTTTCATTTGTTTTAATTTCAGTTTCAGTTATTGTACGCCAAGATTATTCTGCACTATTTCAGAAGTAATACCAGTTTTCCTTTTTGCATTATTATCAGGTTTCATTTTATTGCTTTATTATTATTTTTATTTATTGTTGTTAATTTAATTACCATGTTATCTTTAATTGCAACTGTTATGTTTAATTCGTTTTTACTTAATTCCATGATCGGCTAAATAGTTTAGAGTCCGGTGTATGAGGATCGCCGTTACTGACGGGACTCGGTAGAAAATAATAGGTGCGAACTTATGATTAAAAATCCTGTTTTGGTTTTAATTTCCAAGTCTAATTTAAATAACTTTGTCCCGAGAGTGAGAGGTTATTTAACACGATTTTGTCATGAGAGTGAGAAATTAATTAAGGTTAGAGTCGGCACTGCGAGAGCGTGGGGATCGAACCGGATAGTGGAAATTAGGCACCATAACTAAATACAGCGGGAGCGCTTTAGATGTTGGTTAGGATATTATTGGCTTTCAAAACGTATTTCTTAGTTACCGAGCGAGGGGGAGCAAAATCTTGGGATTAGGAAGTATGGCTTTAGTTAATACCGCGAGAGCGTGAGGCAGAGTCTTTAAGCTGGTATATTCTACGGAACTAAGTTATAGTCGAAATTAGTACCCGAATTCTACAAAGTCCCTTAGGAGCGCGGAATCGATATTCCGGTCTCTCTTTCTCTATTATATTTACTTAGTTTTATTTTCAGTTCTAGATTTAGTTTCCCTTAAATAAAAAATATCATTAGCCTTAGCTTTACAAAGTAACGATAGATTATGGTAGGTTGACATTGGTCTTTGTGGGTTCGACAATCTTTTATATTACTTCGATAAATCTGTGCGCTTGCGGAGCATTAAGTTTTTGGCGCCGTTGCCGGGGACCAACAGTCAATATTGTTTTTCCGTTGTTGCACCGTATAGACTAAGGCACTCTCATAAAAAATTTTTTTTAAAAACTATGTATCACCCAAATTTTCTCTATAATAACCACTTACAATATCTTGAGGAGCCGCACCCAAATTTTCTCTACAACTACCAACCGCAATACTCCCAATATTTTGAGGAACCGCAACTAAATTTTTCCTATGATTACCATTCCCAAAATTTCGAGGAACCGCAAGAATCGTACAATTCCAATCTTGAAATACTAATGGAAGATTTCCACGCGACGCTATCTCATTTCCGCCCAAATTACCACTCTCAATATTTTGAAGAACCGCAAGAATTCGTTCAGTCCAACCTCGAAACATTAATGGAGGATTTCATTGAAACATCAACCAATGCTAGACTAGAATCTATGATGGAACACTTTGTGGACGCACAAACTATCCAGAATGAAGAGCTTAAAAGACAACATCTCGATAATCATGAAACCCTTAGGCAGATGAACACTATGGTCGAGTCCCTCGTGACTCACACCGAGGCATTGGAGACCCAAATCTTACTACTTGCACTGACACCTATAGAACCCTCCCTTGAGGAGAATGCGTATGTTATAACAACTAGTAGTGAAAAACAACTCGAAAATCCTAAGGAGAGTGATAATGAGGTTGAGGAGAGTGATAATGAGAATGATGAGAGTTCTGGTGAGGAAAGTGTAGAGAAAAATCCACCGACACCATCCGAAAGGGAGGTTGTCATAGAGGTAGAGAATGAAGCAACTATTGTTGTTCTTCCTCCATATACCCCACCAATTCTTTTCCCGCAATGGTTTGTTAAGGCTAAAGTAGAATCCCAATCCAAAACGAATGTAGAGATATTGGAAAATATCCACACTAACACACCTTTGTCTGAGGTCCCGCATAAAAAGAGAAAATTAGAGGACCGCGAAACTAGGGAAAACATTACTGCTAAGAGGGTAAGGTTAAACTTTGAGGTGATGGATGAAATAACTAAACCCAAACTTGAAAAGCTAATACTTAGCATATATCCAGAACCACCACCACAAGTTCAAAAGAATGAACTACCCCACAGAAGGAAGAAAAGAAAAGGTGAGGGATATGTGAGATGGCTTGATAAATGGCCATGGTAACCAAAAATTAACACTTTCATCCGTCGAGCTATCGACGTTAAACAAAGCTCTGCGTGGGAGGAAACCCACAAGTTTTTAATTTAAATGTTTTCCTTTCATTATTTGTGTTTACAGAAAATAAACAATTGTATCGCTTGTCACGTCTCAGCTACATTTAGACAAAAGATCTTTAGATGACAATCCCTTGAGATGACCTGGTGCCCACGGACATTCCTACGAATGTCTCTGCTGGTGGTGACACCAATGATGAGTATGATAGGAGAGAACATGTCTCTCCCGTTCGTAACTTACACCTTCCTTGTTCTTTGCATGGTCAGGTTCCACCTGCACACACCGCACCGTATTTTTCTAACAATTTTTGCAGATACTTCCTTCGGAAATAGGCAATATAATGAGCGGCTTCAAGAAAGTGAAGTTTCAGCAAATTCAGATAACTCGTAGTACAAGACGCCAGAGTAGAAGTGGCCAGCGAAGACAGGGACAACAAGGGAAGGATCAGCACGAATTTGGCCGTGGTAGCACGCAATGGCATTCATACAGGTTCTATCTTTCCATTACCACCTTTTATCAAAACATTGAGGACAATGTTTGGTTTAAGTGTGGGGGAGGAACTCTACCGCTTTCATTTTAACGCATTTTAGTTAGATTTATTGCTTTCTAGCATGATTTTAAAATTTGTTTTTTTTTCTATTTTCGTTGCGTCTTTGCATGTGCTGTCAAGTCTTTATATGCGATTTTGTGTTTACCGATTTCCCACTCCCTTGAGCCACACCAAATATTTTGAAAATTTTTGCGTTAAAAATAGGGTTTCTTTTGAAAATCTTAGGTTATAGACGAAATTAAGGTTAGATTGTGAGTCGTGGGAAAAATTCCGCAAAATCGATATCGTCTTAACACCGTGAGCCTCCCTATTATGGAAATCGATTTGAGTACTTGTTATGTCGCAGCCTTAAGTTCTCACCCCTTTAGTAGTCCCTAATTAGTTTATTTAGCAGTCAGCACCATCCTAAGCACGCACTAAGTAGGAAGCCGATGCAAATAAGTGTATGATCTCATGTTTAAATGGTAAATTGAAAAGAAAAAAAAATGAATGAAAAGAAATGCTCCTTCTAAGTTAGGTGATCCTCACCCGATCATTTAGCCTAACGGTACAAACTTCTTTATTTTATTGATATTTAAGCCAATATGCAAAAGAAAAAAAAATTTGATAATAATAACGAGATCATAGTCACTAACAGGTTATCCTACCATGAGTGTGAAAGGATAACGGGCTTAATGTGATTGCACCAGAATGAAAAGGGATGAAAGAAGGATGAGTTAGTTAGGTTTAGGTATAATGACATGATTCAGATTGGTTTGTATAGGAGGGAGGTTGATGATCGGAAAAGCGGAATTGTGTTGTTACGATATCCTTAGTGTGTAAGCTAGTACCTATGACACAAACTCAACCGAAGTAGAGTTGGTAGCCTAGGATGAGTATCCGTATGCACTTTTTTTTCTTACGAGTCATGGTTTGCTTGAGGACAAGCAAAGGTTTAAGTGTAGGGGTGTTTGATAACACGAAAATGTATCATATTTTAGCCTTGATTTACATTCAATTATTATATCGTTTTCGTCTAATATCCGATTTTCTTGAGAATATTCGAGTGTTTTCGCAGGTATTTCATTTCTCAAACTAAAAATGAGCAAAGTGCAGAAAACTAGCAAAACAAGGAGAAAACAGGGAGAAATAACAGAAAAATCAGAGAAAATGGAAAATGGTGTGTGTGACGACCGTCACACACACGCCACGACCGTCATGCATTTCAACCACGCCACGATCGTCACAAGAACGCCACGACCGTCATGGACTCAAAATACACCACGATCGTCACATGATCACCACGGTCGTCACGCGCGCAGAGTAAGCTATATCGTTCAGAACAGAACGTAGCCACGAAGGAGCTCATGCACACGTTTAACTCAATTCCCTGGATTCTCTCAACCTAAATTCCAACTGCGCCTCAACTCAGTCTCCCGTAATACTCTCTCCATCAGGCCACTGCTCCTAAATTCTCTCCAACGGAGGTTACAAGGAACTCTATAAAAGGGAAGCAGTCGTCACAGAAAGGGGGCTCTCCCTTCTCTCGGTCATTTTTCCTTGTTTAGTATTTAGGTAGAAATTTTACCATGTAAAAGTGGTAGTTTCTCACATCGAGGAACTACCACACCATTAGTCTTAGGATTTGTTTCATTTGTTTTAATTTCAGTTCCAGTTATTGTACGCCAAGATTATTCTGCACTATTTCAGAAGTAATACCTGTTTTCCTTTTTGCATTATTATCAAGTTTCATTTTATTGCTTTATTATTATTTTTATTTATTGTTGTTAATTTAATTACCATGTTATCTTTAATTGCAACCGTTATGTTTAATTCGTTTTTACTTAATTCCATGATCGGCTAAATAGTTTAGAGTCCGGTGTATGAGGACCGTCGTTACCGACGGGACTCGGTAGAAAATAATAGGTGCGAACTTATGATTAAAAATCCTGTTTTGGTTTTAATTTCCAAGTCTAATTTAAATAACTTTGTCCCGAGAGTGAGAGGTTATTTAACACGATTTTGTCATGAGAGTGAGAAATTAATTAAGGTTAGAGTCGGCACTGCGAGAGCGTGGGGATCGAACCGGATAGTGGAAATTAGGCACCATATCTAAATACAGCGGGAGCGCTTTAGATGTTGGTTAGGATATTATTGGCTTTCAAAACGTATTTCTTAGTTACCGGGCGAGCGGGAGCAAAATCTTGGGATTAGGAAGTATGGCTTTAGTTAATACCGCGAGAGCGTGAGGCAGAGTCTTTAAGCTGGTATATTTTACGGAACTAAGTTATAATCGAAATTAGTACCCGAATTCTACAAAGTCCCTTAGGAGCGCGGAATCCATATTCCGGTCTCTCTTTCTCTATTATATTTACTTAGTTTTATTTTTAGTTCTAGTTTTAGTTTCCCTTAAATCAAAAATATCATTAGCATTAGCTTTACAAAGTAACGATAGATTACGGTAGGTTGACATTGGTCTCTGTGGGTTCGACAATCTTTTATATTACTTCGATAAATCCGTGCGCTTGCGGAGCATTAGTATTCCCCGCTAAAAGTCTAAATTCCCTGAAAATAACCTAAGAGAGGCCCCCCACATTGATAGCATCCATAACCTAACAGACCGCTGTTTAAACTCAGTATGCAAGCAGGGTTAATTGGAGACATCTATTTCCCTTCCTTAGTCAGCTCACAATAGGATAAAAAATGAATCGACCTGTAGTAACCCCAAAGGAGCGACAGTGCTTAAGAAACACGTCTAGTTTCGCTCGCTACAATATGATATGTATGAGGTGTCCAGGATTAATGGACATCAAAGCAATGCATAATTTAAAGAGTTCAAGTTGTCATGTACTTACCTCTTGAAGCTTCTTGTGTTATCTTTCAAGATGCTTGTGCCAGAAGTGATCCAATGCTTTAGACACCTTTGATTGATCCCTTAGAAACTTTCAGAATGATCAAAACCAGCTGGACTCCTTAGGAACAAGAATTGGCTCTTTCTTCCAAAAGTGGCAAAAGTGACCAAAATGGTATCTCACACAAATGATGTTACAGTTGAGGGAAACTTGTTGGAACAGTTTAAGGATGATATATGAATAGTGTTTGAGGTGTTATTTGGTTTTGAAAGTGACTGAATCAAGACATGGCTTGAAAAATGCAAAAAAGTCAAAATTTGAGGTTTTGGAGGTTGACTTTCTGATTTTGGTTTTTCAGATCAAGGATGAGTGTTTGAACAGCTTATATATGATACATTGGATGTGTTTGGTTCATGAGCTATGGTGGAATTGCTCTCTAACTCAAAATTCAGTGGTGACTTGCAAAAGAAGGCATTTCTGCATAATGAGAGAGATTTTGAGGAAAACAAGTGTTGTGGTGCTTTGGGGTACTCAAACTGATCACAATTGATGTCTATTTATAGTGAAACAAGTTTGTTTTGGCATCAATAGTGAATGAAGGCTTGGACAATCCCTTGGCCAATAGTGATCAAATGGAATCTCAAGTCTCCTCTAGCCATTGACTTGAGGTTAGGGCATATGCTACGAGTCCTCTATTTCAGAGATAAGGTTTGACTCAATTCAGTTAGCAATGTCTTGATGCTTGCCACCTTGTGAATCCATTGAATGCATTGAAACACAATTGGAGTCTTTGAGATTTCTAGCCTTTTTAGGTGACACATAGCTACATGTAGATCCTTGGACTTGGGAGGCTTGTGGATCAGATCTTTTCCCTTTGATGTTATCCTCTGAGGTGTCCAAATGGATGACAAGGCTTGAAATTGCCTAACTTAGCCAATTCGAGCAAAATTGCACAAATCTGTCTTGTATAAGACAGTTGGAAAGTGCCATCTTGGGAGGATCATATCTCCTTGCTCAAATGGAGTTATGGAATGCTCATGTACGTTTTAAAAAGCCCTTATATGTTACAATTCATATGTGGTCATACTTTGTCTTGAAACTATCTGGACTTAGTTGAAAAATCCCCATGAGCATTGAGGTTCAAGGCTGAAACTTAGACAGTTTTGTACTTAGTGTTAAATCTTTGATTTTTCACCACTTTGATCCATCCATAACCAAAAATCCATGAAGAAATAGAGTTTTATGTAGTTTAAACATTTTGTGTAATGTAGCAAGACCTACAAATCAGGATTTGGATCACTCAAAATGGCTGCTTGGATCAAAAGTTATGGCCCTTGGAAGTTGGCACCAAAACCATCCAAACTTAGTAACTTAGAAAAATTTTCAATTTTTCAAGATTATCCCTTTTATAAGTTATCATGATTTCTTGATCAATTCTTGTTCAAATGACATTATAAATCATATCCTATGAAAATATGAGTCATAAGGATCATTTTTGCCAAAAAAGTCATGTTTTGACTTTTGGCTCCAGAGAGGTTTGGCGCGGAGAAACCCTAATTCTCGACTTTTGAGGAATGCATTCTCTGAGGGTGATTTAACTTTGCAGAGGGACTCCTAGGGTTATTTTGAGCACATTGAGTCATATTTTGAAGCCTTGGCTCAATCTCCTATAAAAATTTCACTCTGGAGGCCTCAGTCGACAAAAACCCTAATTTAGTGATACTGGGCATTTCGAGGCTCCTTCCACTTGGAATGCTGCAACTCTGTGCTTGATTCTTGATGTGGGAGTCCTCTTGATCTATTATGGGTGTTTGAGAGTTTAGACAAGTTGAAGATCATGTCATTTCTTGATTGATCTTTTGTCCAGATGCTCAGAGAGGGATGGAAACCCAAACTCTTTATTATAGTGAATGCTCAACCATCTTTGAGGAGATTGGTGAGGCATGAAGGTACATCCATATTGTGGTGATGATTTTCCCAATGATGGGAAATCTTTTGGTTAAAATTTGGGGTATGACAGATGGCCCTATTTAATCTTCTTAGACCCGAAGGTGTGAATGATGAGGTATTCGGACATTCAGGGTGCAAGAGGATTAAATATCAGAATACCCAAAATTTTGACGGTGGTTATGAATGGCAGTTTTCTCATCCATCTTCTTTTTCTAAGCAATGTTACTTAGAAAAGGGTAAAACTTCCCCTCGATCCTGGTCTTCAGCCATGGAACTGGTCTTAGTTTCTTTTGTAATAAACCTCCCCTCGATCCTGGTTTTTAGCCACGAAACTGGTCTCAGTTTCTTTTGAAATAAACTTCCGCTCGATCTTGGTTTTTAGCCACGGAACTGGTTTCAGTTTATGAAATAAACTTCCCCTCGATCCTGGTTTTTAGCCACGGAACTGGTCTCAGTTTCTTTTGAAATAAACTTCTCCTCGATCCTAGTCTTCAGCCACGGAACTGGTCTCAGTTTCTTCTTGTCGAGTTTCTTCCTTGACAAGGGATGCTATTTGCAGCGGTTTTCATCAAACTTCTCGCCGAGTTTTACTGGGGAGACGCCATTTGATGGAAAAAATTTGAGGTCAGACTTGCTGGGGACACCTATTTGTCTGAGCTGTAGAGGTGTGCAAACTTCTCTGTTGGAGATGCCATTTGTTGACTCTACTGGGGAAAAATAAGTCTCTTGAAAGACTGCTTTTCACTCGGGGATATTACATCATACTTTTCTTCGAGATATTTTCGGAGAAATACCATATGATGTAATCCAATTTTGAGGTGCTGATGACTTCATTAACATCGACTTTCTTGGGAGAAAAACCGATGTATTGCTGAGAGTCTTCTGTTGAGAGGCTTTCTCTAGGGATTTTCCTTAATCCGGGAAAGCGAGAAATATCATCTTCAATGGTGAAGAGTGATGTTCCAAAGGTGTCTGTCGAATGTCTTTTTGCCTTTCAGAGGTTCAAGTTATCAAAGTGGTCGAGGACCGTCTCCAATCCAGAAATAAACTAGGGGAGAGATTGCTCAGACGATACATTTCCTGACAAGGAAAGAACTTAAACCAAGATTTTGTCTTATCCAATGCGGAAAGGGCAATTGATAACTTTATTGACAATATGATTTTATCACTTAGGAATAAGTATGACCAAAGTGATAGCAATGCAATATGAATATGAATGTGAATTAATTATGTATGATTTATGTATGTTTATGCTGACAAAACTGACGCAACATACAGACTAGTGGATGAACACGACTGGATACTCGGCCACTGTGGGGGATGAAAAGTACCATTGGTTCAAGATATTAATCCTGTCTTGCTTTGGAGAGGTTGACCCTGTGGGGAAGAGAGAATCGTCAATCGGTCTTAAGAGGTAAGAACTCTACCGTGAATGTCATATGGGATATACTATCTGAAACGGTTGATCCTTCATTAAGGTGTACTGGTTTAGAAGGAGTACTTTGATTCTGCACTTTGAGGTTCAATCACCTTCGGAGAAGTTATCGACTTTCTTTGTGCGTTCAACAGTTAAAAATAAACGTCGTCTCTTTTTTTAAAAGTAGAAAAATTTTGACAAGTAAATTCATTTTATTTTCTGTTTCAAGAATCATTGATCATGTTAAAAATGTCATTCTATAAAGCAAAAACAAATGAGAATTGCAAAAAAAAAGCACTAGGGCTCAAATTTTATTGATAGGATGGAAATCAGCCAAGCGCGTGATCCCATAGAGCATTTGCAAAGTTTAGAAAATGGTAATTTTAAGGGAAAGGGGCTACATTGAAACATAACGACCGTTATCCTTCTACCAACTTTGAATTTTGGACATCCTGAGCTTCTGTTGAAGATGACCTTGATTGAAGTCATTCGACGGACGGTATTACCGCTGAAGATTTAACCTTGTCGGGCATAGTTACTTGCCATGAATCCCTAACTTTTTCCTGGATTGTCTCTTTTGAGGTTTCCAATCCATCGAGATGATTTTTGCTTGTGTATCTAATTTTTGCCTGGACCGCCCTTTCAGGTTTTCAATCCACCGAGACGTTTTTTATATATTTATTTAGGCAAAGTATTTCTTGACTACATCAACATTCGTGGGGTAGGTAAACTCCTCTCCATTCATGGTTATGAGCCTCAAGGCGCCGCCTGAGAAGGCTTTCTTGACCACATAGGGGCCATCGTAGTTCGGAGTCCATTTGCCCCGGGAATCAGTGAGTAATGATTGTATCTTTTTTAGCACAAGGTCTCCTTTTCTGAAGACACGGGGTCGGACCTTTTTGTCAAACGTCTTCTTCATTCTCTGCTAATACAACTGACCATGACATAAAGCTGTCATTCTCTTTTCTTCGATTAGGTTCGGTTCATCATGCCTGCTTTGACACCATTCAGCTTCTGTTAGCTTAGCTTCCATCAATTCCCGGATTGATGGGATCTCTACTTCTATGGGGAGTAAGGCCTCCATGACATATACTAGAGAGAAAGGGGTTGCCTGTAACACGCTTCTTCCCAAAGAATATTCACGACAATGATACATAAGTAAATCAAAGTAAAATCACCAAAAAGGGTGCCACATGCTTCATAAAAACATCATAATAAACTTCCAACTCCGTAACACGGGTTTTCAAACGTTTATAATAATAATTTCTTCAATAACATCAATAAATAAAATTCAAACTTCGCTGCGGAATCATAATCTCAAAATAACTTCATTTATTTCATCAAACATAAAGACCTTTTAGTCATTGTCAAAAGTCGTCGTCAAATAAATTCAACATGTAGAAAACTCATAAAATATGTTTTATAAAACAACACAACTTCAACTCAAGCGTTCCCCACCCGATGTTACATATCAGAGCAAGACACCTCTATTATTAACGTAAATAGAGTAAAATAACTCCAAAGCTAAATCTTGACGCGTCTACAAGCTAATCTTGATCACCTGCAAGTTACCCACCATAGAGGCAACATTTCCAAGCAGGCAGGGTGAGTAATCACAATTCATTATATGAGATATAAAGAAAAGATATAAATAGGACAATAATCATTATTATCGTCACAACATCATTTTTTAAATTACAACATCATCGATCATCATTCACAAAATGTCATTTAGTTGACATCGTCACCAAAACATCACTTAAGTCATAATTATGCAATGCCACTTAATATGAATGCAAACACATAGACTCATGCGTGTGGTACCAAAACATCAATTTAAATCATTATAGCGTCATAGTATAGCATCACTAACACATGTCAAAAATCATTATTATAGAATCATCAACACATAATCATCATCACATAGCATGTATATATATGAACATGCACGTCATTAAAACATCATCACAGTGTCATCAACCACATTACAACAATATCATCAATAAGATCACAGTAGTATCGTAGCAATAACACTCAAGTTTCATCATTTATAGCAAAACATCATTAACTCAACATACAATTACACACCTTCAAACATTAATTCATGTCATCTAAATTATTTCCAGCAATATGAAACTATTATTAAATTAAATTACATTATCTCAGCTTCACGCAGCTTCAAACGGCGCGCGAATCCGACTCCCGGAACTAAAGTTATGCATTTTCAAAGTTTTTAAACAAACACCGACACTGACATCTTACACTGACACCATAAAATCTCATTAAACACTAGTTAATTTTAATTTTAGGACTTGAAACCATTTTTACAAGAAAATACACTGTATTTTCTTTCCACAGGTTCGAACAGTGCGTCAAACGGACGCCCGAAGCTCAAGTAATGAATTTTTGAAGTTTTACAATAATTTTGTCCTAGGGTAATCGGTTACTGCATATAGGGTAATCGGTTACCCTACTACAGAAGCACTTTTCTGCTGTATTTTTACACGAAATCACTTTTTATCCTCATTCAAAACCCCATTTTTCCCACAAGTTGTTTAGAACATGTTTTAACACAAAAAAACATTTTTTTTTCCTTCAAAACCCCAAATATTTTTCATCGAAAACACTTCTGACTTAGTTTCGACTCTAACACGTAACCGTACACAACAATGCAACAACCACCATCAACCATTCATTCAAATGCATAATTTCCACAACAATATTATACAATTCACCATTTAATCATACAAACTTCGTCATGTTCATCCCAATTGCATCGTATTCATCATAAAACCCAAAATCCCTTAAAACCCCAAATACACCCACGTACATCTAAACTCTATATCAACTACAATGAATAGTAAACTCCCCATACCTTAGATTGCGATTCAAATCCCTTCTTGAATTCTCACCGGGAATCTCTCTGAGCCCTAGCCTTTGTCACTCTTCTTCTTTCGTCAGAGCACATTCTCACCAAAATACGATCGATCAAAATAAGAAAAATAAGACTTCTCTCATTTATTCCTTATTTGACCCTTAGACCCCTATTATGTTTTTCCCAATAAGTCCTTACTTATCCTCATTAATATTACCACCTTGCCCTTTCCATCTCTACTTCATATTATTTTAAATAATAATAATCTAAATAATGAAATCTATATTATGATTATTATCATTATAACTCCACATATAATATGACTAAAATTATTAAAATCTAAATAACGCTAATTATATCTACTTCTCACTAATACCCCACAAATTATCGTCATATCACACGACACACATCAATAAAACCACACAATGCATCATATAATTCACAATAATTCACCATAATCATAAATAATTAATTAAATAATTAAATATGAATTTTGGGGTGTTACATTGCCCATGTTGAGGTGCGAACAGATGTGCGATAACCGTGTTACAACTCTCCCCCACTTAAATAATTTTCGTCCCCGAAAATTACCTGATGTAACCAACTCTAGATACGACTCTCGCATCCTTCTCTTTGACTCCCACATCGAGTTTGACAACAATTCAAATACCACTAATCCAAATTCCACATTGTTCCCTACAACAATCCAACAAGATACAATGGTACTGGGTTATGAACGCACTGATTCATTTCACTCTTCATCTCATCACTTTAGGATCTCATTCGATCTTGAACCAAAATACAATAAGGTCATTACCATCACCATCAATATCGTTATAAGAACATCAATATAACCATAATACCGACAACTCTGTCACACAACATTAGTACCGCAATGATGTGACTCCTCAATCAACATATAATTCAATACATCTATCGACATAGCATTAACACGAATAGTATATAAACATTTCCCATATCACTTTCATTCTGGGATATGTCTAATGGTTTGTATCATTCCCGTAGGCTTCTGATGCTTAACCCCTGACTCCAATAAGTCATACACACATAATGAACTGCGTCACATCACACTTCAGCTGCGCCACTCTGGTCATCTACCTTAAAGTCATTATCTTCATTTTGACTTCCATTAACTATTAGATCTACAAATCTCACATCTATCTCTTGACTCTCACTAATATTCACAAGAAAATAATGGTTCACTTTTGACATTCTCAACTTTCCACTATGCAGTGTTAGCTCGCATACAACTCATCGTATCTGAACTGTCTATTAAGTCCCAAATTTTTCATAGCCACTTTTGCATTAGGTTCACACCAAATGGTGAACAACTATCCTCTTGATAAAACATCAATTCACTTTACTCACTATCAAGCTAGCAAGACAAGTTTATCCCATTCAATACGATCCCATCTACTATCAACAAGAGATTAAGGGTGATCAGTTCCTCAATTTATCAATAGGTAGCCGGTAACCATAACGGTGGCATAAATCATTGTTACCCAACTACAATAGCGTCCTTTACCTTGTGCTCAAAGTTACCTAAGCATAGTGTTCAACAGCCTCTCTAAGGCTCACAAACGTTTTCCTAATTTCCTTCTTTTCAACCTTGTCAATGATACATAAATGCCCAAAATTCCATTACATATCTTCCTATACACACTCGTAGCATAACACAATTGTTAAATATTCTCCCAATACCGGAAATGCTACTACACCAAGTACAATCCAAATCGGTTCGCTCCAAATGAAGCATTTATCCAAGTAGAGAACTTTAACAACACTAATAAATCCTTCGTCTTTTCTTTAATTTCATAATCTCTATGATCCGTATAGTTTCACATTTGGATCTCATTCTAATCACAATCTCAACAGTACCATTCCATCATCTGGTTTATGATAGAAACTTTCCAAAATCTTCCCGACACATGTCGACACCATGTCATCAATGACACACAATCCACTTTACTATTTAACCTTCTCCCTTCCTACAAGATCTCTCCACTCTAATCATTCTCAATTGGCATACGCCGCACCTCCATGTGCTTCTCCGATATCTTCACCTCCTTCCTATTACCAAACATCTTATACCTGACCTCATCTTACCCATTTCCAGCAAGAATCGCTCAACTTCAAACACGATTATCTTCTTCAATACAGACCTTCCTGTGTAATGGAGGCTGGTCAAGAAATCCTGTATACATGCCTTCACTAAAATCAGCATCAGACCCAAATCTTCAAATGCGTTTCTCTCTCTCGTCAAAACATGCACAAGACAAAGTTTATATGTAAAATGCAGGGAATTTCGTAAGCTTTCCAGAATCGCTTCCATCGGAGTTACGAGCGAAAAGTTATTACCTGTTTAGTGAAGGTTGTTCATAAGTCCGAAAATGAAGATTGGAAATGATAAACATGAGTTCTACCTTTCTCTCTTGCTTCTAAGATCCTCCAACTATCCTCACTCTTCACCCAAATCTGAAAATAATCCGACCTCAATTCAATTATACTGAAGACATACTAGCCTACCAGTTGGTCCATCAAATCATCAATTCTTTGGAGTGGATCCTTAATCTCGATAATCTTTGTAATCCACTGTCAGTAATCTCATATAACCGTTATCACATACATGCATCCATCTGAGCTTCATTCCCTAAGAGTTATCCTACTTGCTTAGCAGATATCTCCGAGAACATCTGGAAGGCACACCTTACCGACATGTCATTAACCGCCACATTGCTCTCTACCCTCTGAGAACAACCATCAATATTACTTGATCGTTCTCCCTCAGAGACACCCAAATTCGCCCAACAGACCAAAACCTTGAATTCACAACGTTCTTCAGTCGGAAGAATCTGCATCGACTCAGCGACATAATTCCAAAGCACTTTATTTAACTCCAAATTGTTCATCCTCCAAAGTAACCTCAAGTTAATCCAACATCTCGCTCTAACGATAAGTCACAAGCATCCCCGAGAAGACATCAGGACTTACACACAACTGGCACATCATTAGCCATAACATCACCCTCCACTCCTAGAGATGCTAACAACCGAAGTACCTGACCATTCCCTCTCAAGGACACTGCGACCTGACCGCTAGACATAAATCTTGAATCTGTAATCCCTTCGAAATCAGGAACAACACGGTCTCACCAACAATTGTACTCTTGCAATCCATGGCATACTGTACTAATTGTTCACACCTTGCAACCAAACACCTCTGAGAAGTAGCGGCTTCTCCCCCACTTGTTTCAATCTCCCTCCTACAAACAAGTGATTTAGAAAAACAAGCAAGCACTAACAGTGTTTCACACACATGTGTCGCTCCCGGGATTTTCATCCAAGTACAAACGCAAAAGTGGCGTGGAAACAGAGTGGCCAGCAAAGTGTATTTATCCTAAGAGAGGGAAAAGAAACACTGCATAAACCTGAGGGAAGGAACAGCATGGTCTCACGACCAAGAGAAATGGGTAAGGGAGTCGGTTACGCGAAGGGAAGGTATTAGCACCCCCACGCGTCCATCGTACTCGATGGGATCCATGCTTGTTGTCTCGATCAAAGGGTGTCGTCATTTGGAGCTCCGCTGCTACTGGAAAGGAAAAGGAACATGAACGAAAAAGAACGAAGAAACGGGGAAGAATAGGAAAAGAAGTGACTCGATAGGACGTCGCGTCTTAGGCCTACGTATTCCCTCGTGCAATGGGAAAGTCAGAGTCAACGTAGTTCGGACTACGGTTTGGGGGAAAAGAGAAGGGATTATGCTCGGAGAGACCTCGCACGATCTCCTGCCTACGTATCCCGCTCGTATGCGAGAATCAGAGCGACGTAGTTCCCCTCACTAGGGATGGCTTCACTTTTTTTGTGTCTTTTAACACAAAACATCAAGGTTCGCGTTCCAGCAGTTAGCTTTCGCAGCTCGTTGTACGGAGTCTTAGGCATTTACCTTTTTGCGGTAGAACGAAAGTGACGCATCCTTAACGAATAGAGTGAAGAGGTGAGAAGATAATTGTTTGTTTTTGTCTTTTAAGAAGAAGTGTTTTGATTATTTTGTGTTTATAACAAGTATTGCACTAAAGCCTATGACATAGGAACGAATGCGTCGCATGGTCGTCCTAACAGGACGTATGCTAAACACTCTAGAAAGGCGAAGGGAAACCCTTCTCCTTCCATTTACCATGTACTTAAGCCTCATGGCACACAACACTTTTTATTTTTATTACATGTTTTGATTTTTGTTTTGAGATGAGAAAGAGAGACTCAAAGGGTTAGGAAAGGAAAAAGTCTAAGCGGGGCAGACTAACAACCCTAATGTTATCATGCATGGAGATCCTATGGTTGTGTGAGGTATAAGAACCATCTAAGTCTAAAGAAAGGAGAGAGGGATAGCACTATCCAATGCTTATCCTAGCTCATCTTAATCAAAAATTAAGGATGAGCTAGGATCCCTAAGGGGTGTGAAAAAGTTGTACACAAAGCACTATATCATGCAATCCATATAAGCAATGAGAGGTGAATAAACAAGAAAAAACAACGGCTATAACAGCGCTACAGCATCCATACAGCAGTAAAAAGTGGCACATAAGCAAGACAGCTTATGACAGCACATGATTCAACACAAAAGGAGCTATAAAAAGTCTAACAGCAGCACATATAACAGTATGTGTGCACATAGACAGCAGTGGTACATCAAGGCAGCATGCATTCACAAATGATTCACTCATGGAAATAACAATCATGTATCAAGCCTTACACATTCTTCAATCAAACATGATCACAATCATGTCACAACATGGTAAACAACCTTGAAATTATCATGAAAGAATGCACCACTTTTAAGCATGTGAACAAGTTAAAACAAGTGTGTACCTCTTGAAATAGAAAGCAAATGAACATGCACATAACAATTCCAGCAACACAAGCATTAATAAACAATTAACAAGCTCAATGTGTGTGCATTATGTGATCATCACCTCAATTAATCAACAACGCAAACATTAACAATCATCGATAAAAACCAAGAATAGCGTGTCGGAAAATCATGCTCATGCAATAGTGTGAAGTGAAACAGCTCAAGAATAGTCCACCAATCGTCAACACATTAATCCATGAAGTTTAGACATGCAAAGGATCTCAAACGAACAAGAAAATGCAAGAAAATCACATTCTGCAGCAGTGGTAACCGATTACAGCATAACTACTAACCGGTTACACAGTTCAAAATCAGACCAATTACGCAAAATTTCAACATGTTAACCGGTTAACATAATTGTACTGTAATTGTGTTAACCGGTTACTCTAGGACAGAAATAAAAAAAAAACAGTTCCAAAAGCACTTTTCCACAGCAAATCACTTCTCCAAACATCCAAATGAACATGCAATCAATTAATCACGAAATTACATGGAATTACAGTCACCAAACATCAATTGAATCCAATAATCATCAACATCAAGAATCATATTCAAGTAAAGGGATCCAAATCAAAAATCACCAAAGATCTACATCGAATAAGTTGCAAATAAGCTAAATCAAGTATAGATCTAAGAAAAACCAACCTACAAAGCGGAGATTTGCTTTGGTGATTGTTGCAGAGTGATCATGGTGTAGAAAATTAAAGAAAACCAAAGATTCCCCGATTAGTAGCCGAAACGCGTCGAAACCGAGGAAAATCGCGAAAAATCACCGAGATCGAACTTGCACCCAAATAAAGGGTGTGAAACCCTTGGATTGAAGTAGAATAATCTGAAACTCTAGAAATCCAACCAAAAAAACCAAATGATGGAGTTTAAGCTCAAGAATTAATCACTTTTCAATGTGAAAAGTGATTATCCTTCAAGAAATAAGAGCTTTTTGTGAGGGTTTGGAAGAGAGAATTGAGATGAAGATGTAGAAGTAGCAGAAAGTTTAGAGAGAAATGAGAGAATTGAGATTAAAATGTGAAAAATTTGGTGAAAAATGGTGGATCCCCTGAAAAATGAGTGAAGGGTTTCTTATATAGACTTTAGGTTTGGAGTGTGGGAGGTTTGGGATTAGCTTTGGACTTAGCTTTGGGTTTGGAGCTAGGGTCGGAGTTAGTTGGACTCAGGTCACCGAGTCAAGGTAGTTAACTCGGTTTGTTAGGATCAACTCGGTAACAATCCCAAGGTGAATTTCCACATCCAAAGGTGGAGATGCTTGGAAAACAAGGAATATGGTGCACTTGATTTGAAATGAAGCACTAGAATAAATGCCTTTGGAATTGAATTGAAATGTCTATAGATGTCTAGAATATTCCATTTATTGCTATAATACTTGTAGAATCAAAAACCCCAAGTGTGCAATGGTGCTGTCATGAAAAAGTAGCAGAATATGCAAAATTTGCCCGTGTTAACCGGTTACAGCATAACTACTAACTGGTTACACAATTCAAAATCAGCCCAGATACGCCAAATTACAACATGTTAACCGGTTAACATAATTGCACTGTAATTAGGTTAACCGGTTAACCAGGCCAAAATTTGCCCATTTTTCTTCAAAAATGATGTTGTGGCTCCGGTTTTGATTCCCCGCTCTGTGCTCTGATAGATATCCATGAAATCCCCTGTTTAAAGAACACCTTGACCCTATGCCTTAGGAAAACCAATGATATGTATGATGCTTTATGACCTACATAGAATGCAAATGAGTGGAGCATAAGCCAATTATTGGAGAGAGATAAGAGGGCAAATTTTGAGGTATTACAGCTGCCCCTATTCAATCAACTGTGGACCTGAAGGGATGAGAGTAACGGCTGTCAGGACATTCAAGGTACATAGGGATTGAATACAAAAAATAACCATAAAATTTGCACTCTGTGGGTAAAAGGAGTGGATATATGACAAACAAAGAAGTTGTGGTGGAGAGGTATTTATGGAAGAGAGTCTGGAACAAATGAAACCCAAAAGGCGTCTGTCGGGAACGGCTGAAATTTTGCTTACAGTATGCCTGTCGGGAACGGTTAAGGTGTACCTGTCGGGAACGACTAAAGTTTACAACCTATGGGTTACCTATCGGGAATGGTAAACGGGCCAGTCGGGAACGGTCAAGGTAAGCCTGTCGGGAACGAATAAAGTTGAAAACTTGGGCTTACCTATCGGGAATGGTAAATGGGTCTATCGGGAACGACTAGGTTTAAAACTCAAAGGTCGCCTGTCGGGAACGGCTAAGGTTGAAAACCTATTGTTAGTTTCTTGGATTGGCTGGAATTTTGGTAAAACAAAGGTTGTTCAATGTTTGATGTCAAGGTAGTGATGTCACAACATTTAGTCTTAACACTGGGTTGTGTTAAGTGTTTAAGTTACTGAAGTTGGATGTCTGATGTCACAACTACCTTAGATCTGCAGAATTAATAACATCAGGTTGTGATGTTGTTAGGGTTTGCGTGTTAGCTGGAATTGTGGAGAGCTGTTAGTCTCATTGGATGAGAATATCTTGGGATAGATATTTTCTGCTGCATAAGAGATCTGGTGCAGATTTGTAGGAGATTTAAAAGGTTAAAGATTTGAAAAGATTTTAGGAGAAAATCTGGTTTGAATATTCAGTTTTAAATAACAAATCAGGTCAGATATTGTAGCAGGTCCAAGTCCAATTCAAGGAGCTATATAAAGCGCACCAGTACTGAAGAAAGGTAACGAAGAAAGAGAGCTAAAAACTGAGTGTCGATTGTGTCTTCGTGTATGTTTTGTAAACCATTCAAGTGTGAATTGGTATTGATGTTTTGAGTTATTCTTGATCAAAGCTGTGAAGCAGAATCAAGGAGTGGTATTCAAAGTGTGTAATCTTTGAAGTGTTTTAGGGATTGAGTAGTGTTCTCATATCTAAGTGGTTTCTTAGGCAGAAAGTCACTAGTAGGAATTAAGATTAGGAGATTGTCAACTGGGTTGTTGATTCTGTAATTTAATTCTACAAGTAGTGAATTTCATCCCTGGCTTGGTAGCCCCCAGACGTAGGTAGTTAGACCGAACTGGGTGAACAATTCTGTGTGTTAATCTGCTGTTTATTATGTCCATTGTGCAAAGTGTGTTGTTGTGACATCGCACTTAACATCACACGTCTGATACCAGAATTTCAATTGGTATCAGAGCAGGCATCCTGTCTGTCTCTGGGTGAGATCTAGGGAAGTTACTTTCTGGTGTAAAGATAGACAAAGAAGTTGGAGGATTTGTCAACAGACCCCCTATTTTGGATGGATCCAATTATGATTATTGGAAGCCAAGGATGATCACGTTTTTGAAATCCTTGGACAGCCGGGCTTGGAAGGCTATAATTAAAGAATGGAAAGCACCTGTTGTGTTTGAAAAGGATGATGCTGGGAAAGATAAAGAGGGCACCTCAAAGCCGAAGCCTGAAGAAGAATGGACCAAGGAAGAAGATGAGCTTGCCCTTGGTAATTCCAAAGCTCTGAATGCAATTTTCAATGGAGTGGATAAAAACATATTCAGGCTGATCAATACATGTGAAGTTACTAAGGAAGCATGGGATATTTTGAAGGCTACACATGAAGGAACATCTAGAGTTAAGATGTCAAGACTTCAGCTTCTAACATCAAAGTTTGAAAGTCTGAAGATGAAGGAAGATGAGACTATCCATGACTTCCATCTGAGTGTTCTTGAGCTGGCTAATGCATCCCGTGCTCTTGGAGAAAAGATGTCAGAAGAAAAGCTTGTAAGGAAAATCCTTAGGTCCCTTCCTAAAAGGTATAAGATGAAGGTGACTGCAATTGAAGAAGCTCAAGACATCAGCAAGATGAGGGTTGATGAGCTCATTGGATCTCTTCAAACTTTTGAGCTTGGTTTGAATGAGGAAGAACCAGAAAAGAAGCCCAAGAGTATAGCCTTGGTCTCCACTCCTGCAGAAGCTAAGAAAGTCAAAGATGATGATTCTCAGGAAGACCTGTCTCAAGCCATTTCTATGTTGGGAAGACAGTTCAATAAAGTGTTCAAGAGGATGAACAATAACTCCAGGCCTAATGTCAAGAACATATCTTCTGACATCAGCAAGTCAAAAGAGAAGGATGAAGAGAAAACTGCCCAAGATAAAGGAGTTCAGTGCTTTGAGTGTGAAGGGTATGGACATGTTAAGAAAGAGTGTCCCACCTTCTTGAAGAAGCAGAAGAAGGGTATGACAGTTTCCTGGTTTGACTCTGATAGTGAAAGTGAAGGTGAGTCAGCAAAGCATGTTAGAGCTTTGACAGGAACTGTTGTTTCTAATGATGATTCTAGTGTTGGGGAAATAACCTTTGAGGAGCTAGCTTTTACTTATCAAGACCTTTGCCTGAAGAGTGCTGAAATCTGTCAAGAAAACAAGAGTTAAAAGGAACAGATTGCTCAGCTTGAGACGCCTAAAGCTGACTTGGAAAATGAAGTCTCACTGGTTAAAGCTCATCTTGATCATATGACCAAATCTGCTAGGATGCTGAGCTGTGGTACAGACACACTTGATAAGATTCTTCAGACTGAAAAGGTTGCTGGTGATAAGTCAGGTATAAGATTTGTGGTTGAGAAAAAGGTCTCTGCTGAAGCAAGCACTTCAGGAACAAAGAAGGAGGTGTCTCAGCCATTGTCTCAACATCAAACAAAGAGACAGGATCCTACATCTAGAAAGGGTGCTCATTCACAGCCTCAGAATGTTGAGAAGAAGAATGGCCCTCATCAGAGGAAGATACAGCCCCAAGGAGCTAGTCAGTATATGCCTCCCCAATATCACAAGAGCATGCAAGCTGCGAGGTTCAAACAGAACATGTCTCATCAGATGTCTCAACATCAGGGAGACTGATATGGATATGGATATGGATACAACAATGTTGTGCCTCATCACTATGGAAGAAGGAATCCTCATCACCATAGGAGACAGCCTAGGAGACAGTATCCTCAGTACAGAAGAAGACAATCCAACTATGGAAGAAGTAGACAACATTATGGGTGGCAGCCACAACATTACCATCAAAGTGGCAGAAGATTTAACCATTTCAGAGATGACAGAGTCAGATGCTTCTATTGTGGCAGGTTTGGACATATGCAGTCCTCGTGCTTCAAGCTTCATGGTTATCCAAATTCTGCTCCTTAACCCAGACAGAAGGAGGTCAGGCCCAAGGAGGTGAAGCAATGGGTTCCTAAAGCTCAGGTCACATGTTTATTGGCTCATACCTCAGATGGACATTTTTCCATGAATGCATGGTATTTTGACAGTGGTTGTTCAATGCACATGACTGGATCCAAGGAGCATTTGGTGGAGTTTAACCCTTTCCATGCAAATAAGCTTGTGTTTGGCAATGGAGAAAAGGGAGTAGTGGAAGGAGTTGGAAGAGTAAAGAATCATGATGGTCTTACTCTTGATAGGGTGATTCTTGTCCAAGGTCTGAGTGCAAATTTGATCAGCATAAGCCAATTGTGTGATGAAGGGTACAAAGTTAACTACACTAAAGATGAGTGTGTGGTTTCTGATGAGCATAATCAGGTTGTGATGAAGGGTATAAGATCCAAAGATAATTTCTATCAATGGATACCAAAAGAGGTCAGCTTATATGGTAATGTTATGATTAATGTTGTAACATCAGATGGTAACATCAAGCATGTAAGAATACTGAAAGGGCAATCAGAATTAATGAATTCTGACATAAATCCTTTTAAAAATTTAAAAGAAAAGTGTGTATGGAGGGAGAAAGTCATTGATACTCAAAATCAAGCCCCTTGCCTCAGACCCTCAGTTTCTAGTGTTGCAACATCACGGTTCTTCAAAGCCCTGTTCTTACAGCTGTTCATCTTCTTCGCCTTCAAGAATCAACCCTCACTAAATCTCGTCTATCTCGAAGGATTCATGGTCTCTCCATCCAAGAAATCTGCAAAAGGAATAGCTAGGGTTTCCACTGACGAAGGTTCAGCATACGATCCTATAAACATTGAGCCCATCTCAACAATTCTTCCTGAATCAGGTACTTCAAGACCCACTAAACTAACTCCTAAGAGACCTGCTACTATCTTTAAGAATCCTGAAACAAAGAAAGTTGTTACTAGTGTGTTATTTGGGGACAAAACTGTGCCAAAATCATCTACTTCTCAGACTATTGAAGAGAAGTTTGATGTAGACAAAAGGATGGGTAATCTTGCCTCAAAAATTCTGGACAAAGGCATCCCTGTTAAAGATAACATGCAGGGAGGTAAGTCAAGTCTTCAAAAACTTGCAATAACAGTTATTGAAGATGTTGATTAGAGTGAAGGCATGCGTGAAGAAAAAAATGCTGAGGAGAATGTTAGGACATCTGCTGAACTTCCTTCTGTTGGTGAAGATAACGCTGATGCGATCAATGTAGATGATCTGTCAGATGATGAAGTGATAGCAAGAGTTGTCCCAAGTATTGCAAAGAGATTAAAATCCAGGAAGGGAAAGAAGGTTGAACCCTCTTCTAAGAGGTCATCTGGTGATAAGAAGAAGAACATTGCTGTTGGACCAGCAAAAGCCTGGAGTAAAGTGGAAGTAAATCCTAGAAAGAGGAAGGTTGTGGAGCATTCAGAGTCTGACTATGATGTCGAAGATGATGTTCAGGACATCACACCTATCATTTCTTTCCATTATGCCAGTAGTGCATCTATGTGGAAGTTTGTTTGTCAGAGAAGATTAGCTTTGGAGAGGGAACTTGGAAAAGAAGCTTTGGGAATGGAGGAAATTATGGAACTGATAAATGCTGCTGGTCTGGCTAAGACTGTGACTGCTCTTCTTAAATGTTATGATGGGCTTGTCAAAGAGTTTATTGTTAACATACCTACCAACATTACTGACAAGAGAAGCACAGACTTCATGAAAGTCTTTGTTAGAGGGAAGTGTATCAATTTTTCTCCTAGCATCATCAAAAAATATCCAGGTAGATATGATGGAGAGTGCAGTGATCTTGAGTCTTCTGATAACGATATCTGCAAGGAGATTACTGCTGGACATGTGAAGGTTTGGCCATTGAAAGGGAAGCTGAAGACTAGCAAGCTCAGCATCAAGTATGTCGTTCTTCACAGGATTGGTGCAGCTAACTGGGTGCCAACCAACCATAAAACAACAATTGTTGTTGGCCTTGGAAAGTTTATCTATGCTGTTGGAAAGAAAATGAAATTTGACTTCGGAAGCTACATATTTAACCAAGTGGTAAAACATGCTGAAACCAATGCTGTCAAATTACCTATAGCATTCCCCTCTTTGGTGTGTTGAATCATCTTAGATCAGCAACCGGAGACTTTAACAAGCTCAGATATAGCTTGCCAGAGGATGACAGCCTTGTCCCTACACCCTAAACTGTTTACTGGACATTATGTTCCAGACATTGTTCTAACATCAACTGCTGAAGACAAGAAGAAGACTACAAAGGTTGAACTGATTAAAGAATTGAAGACCATGTGCAAAGATCTTGATGCAGTCATCAATACCAGTCTGGTTAGAAAAGAGAGACTCGAAAAGCTGATCCAGCAGTTAGAACAAGACAATGATGATGATGTACCTGAAGAAAATAATGAGAACAATATCGATAGCTCAGAGGAGGAGGAAGAGGATACTGGAGTTGGATCAAGTTCAAATGAAGACTAGCTTATTTGCTGTTGCTTCTAGTAGTTTTAGTTTTCTGCACTGTTGTGCTCGGTTTGTAACTTGAATATTGTGCTGTTATATGCACCCTTTATGTTTTTGTTCTATGATTTGTTATGTCTTTTTGCTGACTGTAAGACTGACAATGAGAGCTAGGGTAGTACTAACTGTAGTTTACTGACTTGTTGAGGTTGTCAAATTGTGGCTAAAAAGGGGGAGAAGTAGCCAAGAAAGCCAAGAGTACAAATGCCAAATGCTGTCAAAGGAATATGTTGTTGTTTGCTGATTACTGATGTTAGAAGTGCAGAAATTAAGGGGGAGTAACTGCTGAACAGCTGCTATGCTGGTTGTTGCAATGAGGGGGAGTGCTCATTGCTGCTAATGTTGAAATATGTGCAGCTGTTTGAAGATTGTTGCTGTTGAAAGTGGTGTTGCAGCAGACTTTTGTGAAGTGTAGTCTTTTTGTATTGAACATGCTGCTGCTTAAAGTCTCAAATTTATTCAAGTTTTTTTTCCGCTGCTGAAATCTCTGAAGGTGCAGAGATTGTTTTAGCCAAAATTAGCCAAAGGGGGAGATTGTTAGTTTCTTGGATTGGCTGGAATTTTGGTAAAACAAAGGTTGTTCAATGTTTGATTTCAAGGTAGTGATGTCACAACATTGAGTCTTAACACTGGGCTGGGTTAAGTGTTTAAGTTACTGAAGTTGGATGTCTGATGTCACAAGCGATGTTGTGACATTAGATCTGCAGAATTAATAACATCAGGTTGTGATGTTGTTAGGGTTTGCGTGTTAGCTGAAATTGTGGAGAGCTGTTAGTCTCATTGGATGAGAATATCTTGGGATAGATATTTTTCGATGCATAGGAGATCTGGTGCAGATTTGTAGGAGATTTAAAAGGTTGAAGATTTGAAAAGATTTTAGGAGAAAATCTATTTTGAATATTCAGTTTTAAATAACAAATCAGGTCAGATATTGTAGCAGGTCCAAGTCCAATTCAAGGAGCTATATAAAACGCACCAGTACTGAAGAAAGGTAACGAAGAAAGAGAGCTAAAGACTGAGTGTCGATTGTGTCTTCGTGTATGTTTTGTAAACCATTCGAGTGTGAATTGGTATTGATGTTTTGAGTTATTCTTGATCAAAGCTGTGAAGCAGAATCAAGGAGTGGTATTCAAAGTGTGTAATCTTTGAAGTGTTTTAGGGATTGAGTAGTGTTCTCATATCTAAGTGGTTTCTTAGGTAGAAAGTCACTAGTAGGAATTAAGATTAGGATATTGTCAACTGGGTTGTTGAGTCTGTAATTTAATTCTACAAGTAGTGAATTTCATCCCTGGCTTGGTAGCCCCCAGACGTAGGTAGTTAGACCGAACTGGGTGAACAGTTTTGTGTGTTATTCTGCTGTTTATTTTGTCCATTGTGCAGAGTGTGTTGTTGTGACATCGCACTTAACATCACATGTCTGATACTAGAATTTCACCTCTGGCTTACCTATCAGGAATGGTCAATGGGTCTGTCGGGAACGACTCGGTTTAAAACTAAAAGGGTGCCTGTCGGGAAAGGCTAAGGTTGAAAACCTATGGCTTACCTATCGGGAATGGTAAATGGGTCTGTCGGGAACGACTAGGTTTAAAACTCAAAGGGTGCCTGTCGGGAACGGCTAAGGTTGAAAACCTATGGCTTACCTATCGGGAATGGTAAATAGGTCTGTCGGGAACGACTAGGTTTAAAACTCAAAGGGTGCCTGTCGGGAACGGCTAAGGTTGAAAACCTATGGCTTACCTATCGGGAATGGTAAATGTGTCTGTCGGGAACAACTAGGTTTAAAACTCAAAGGTCGCCTGTCGGGAACGGCTAAGGTTGAAAACCTATGGCTTACCTATCGGGAATGGTAAATGGGTCTGTCGGGAACGAGTAGGTTTAAAACTCAAAGGGTGCCTGTCGGGAACAGCTAAGGTTGAAAACCTATGGCTTACCAATCGGGAATGGTACATGGGTCTGTCGGGAATGACTAGGTTTGAAACTCAAAGGTCGCCTGTCGGGAAAGGCTAAGGTTGAAAACCTATGGCTTACCTATCGGGAATGGTAAATGGTTTACCTGTCGGGAACGACTAAAGGAATCCTATCGGGAATGGCTCCAGAAAAACGCGGTTAAGAGGTAAGATCAAAAGATTTAAAAAACGAGGAATAGGACTCTGTGGGGAGAAAAGTGGTGAAACCCTCATACTGCCTTGAAATGTCTGGTGGGGAATGAAAGAGGCATTCTTCTTGGCTTTGTCAATATGATTGAAGGATTATAGTTTTGGGCCCTCGCACGAGGTATCAAAACTGGCTTATGGTTCACATGCATATGTTTGAATTTTTCCATGGCGTAATGCTCCATCTCGATGGAAATACTACGAGTTTTTGAGGATGCAATGATTACTACATGCAAGATGCAAAGGGGCTCCTCAGCAAAATAAATGCTGAGGAAAATGCAGTCAACTCTGCTGGGGATAACAACATCAATTGCTAAGGAAATAACCACCAATCTGATCTTCTGATAGTCCGCAAGAAAATATTAACTTAGCTGGGGATAACTGTAAGGAATGATGACCCTGCTAGGGAGGTATCATCTGAACCAATCTACTTGTGGGAGAACTATAACCATAGAACTCCGCTGGGGAAATGACAACTTTCTGACCTGGCTGCTGGGGAGTTGAGATCAAACGAACTCTTGCTGAGGAAGGAAATACCTGCTGAGGGACTGAGATCAACCATATTTCTTGCTAAGGGAAGAAACACTTGCGAGGGGACTGAAATCAACCCAACTTCTGCTAAGGAAAGAAGCACTTGCGAGGGGACTGAAATCAACCATATTTCTTGCTAAGGGAAGAAACACTTGCTAGGGGATTGAAATCAACCCAACTTCTACTGGGGGAAACCTCTGAACTCCATACTGATCATGAGATACGAAGATAAATCTGGATTGCCAATAACCACTGGACTTTAATTGTAGGAAATATCATCGATCTAACATGCTGGAGGAGGAGAATACTCTGAGTTTCCACCATTTTCAACACCACTTGGGAATATTCCATCACTTTGCGCTACGAGGAATGAGGAATCCTTCTATACTACTGGGGATGACAACCTCAAGGAAGAATTTTCCTGTTGAGGGACCCGCTTCTGCTTGGGGAGAGCCATGACCATGGGCTCCACTTGGGAAATTAAATTTCCTGATGTCTTGCTAGAAAGAAGGATATTCAGATACTCTGTTGGATAGAGGAACTCCATTGAATTCTGCTGGAGAAAAGAGATCAAAGACATCTCATGCTGGAGATGACCTTTGTTTCAAGCTTCTGAGTTGATTGACTGCCCCTAGATCATCATGAGTGAACAATGATTCATTTAATTCTCCATTTGCCCCAGACTGCAAGGTCTATGAAAGAATTTTTCCTCGAGAGGATTTTACAGAAGACGTAGTATTCAAAATGCCCCAGTGTCTTTAAACTCTTTGAGAGGTGCTTCTGACTAGTCATCTTTTGAAAAGGATAACTTCTCGTACTCTTGAGGTAGCATGCCTCGAGTCTTGAAGAAACTTTGCCCCTGACTAATCTTAGAGAGATTTTTCAAATCAACCTGATTGCCCCATATTACCCGTTTATGGAGAGATTTATCAGATCTCGACATAATTACCCCAGTTTGAACGCTTTTAGAGAGATTCAACGGATCTCAACATGGTTGCCCCCAGTTTGGCTGAACTTTAAAGAGATTTCTCGACGTGACTGCCCCTGATTACACTGCTTTTGGGGAGATTTATCGAATCTCTACGTGATTGCCCCAGATTGGCTGAGCCTCGAAGAGATTTCTCGATACGATTGCCCCAGATTGGTTACAACTCAACACAACTGGCTGGGAACGCTTTTGCCCTACATAGTCTTTCAGCAACATGTCCTTTGGAGTCCTCAAGCATTTCGACTTGGCAGGATCAAGCTTCTCGACTGATGTTCATCATGTAAGCTTCTTTGATGTTAAACAAATGTATGCACGCAGAAAATATTTTTATTCTGAAAATGATTACTCTAATGCAACCCACATGTTAATCTTGAAGTCTTTATTGAAAAGATGCGCAAAGCCATGTGAACGAATCACTGCTTAGGATACGACGTTGATTTTTGAATGAAAGAAAACATGCACATGCAATACCAACAAGATCTTTTAGCATCACTCATGGGAGTCAGAAACGCTATCTCATTGGAGTACGCTCTCTAAATAAACCCTGTTTCAATTAGGACTTTTGAGGGTTGTATCGTGGCCTAGTTCACGGTTTTGAGAAAAAAGGATTTAAGGTCCAAAATTTATCGGCGCCCACCCACTCTTCGTGATGTTCTCCAGTCCTACATTCAGCCAATTTGCACAAGCGCTCGCCTCTCAAAAAGATTTTGTGATCTTTAAGGAACCCATGAAACTGATGGTTTGAGACCCAATGAGGTTTTGGAGTAACAGTCACCCCTTTTGTCTTTTGTTCGTAGTCACACGACTTTTTTCTTGCTCGAGGATTTTCTTTTGTAATCCCTTTGTTTTTCACTTTCTCATTCTTTTGCTTTTTTTTTGTATCCTTAATTTTTGCCTGGACTGATTCTTTTGAATCTTTAGATTTTGAAGTCCAGCGGGATGCCCTGACTTTTGCCTAAGTCGCTTGTTTTCAAGTTTCGACTTAGCGGGCTTTTATCTTTTTTTTATTCTTTTTTTTTCAGAACAAATCGTGTGACACTGGCTTGTCTTGACTTTGTTGAAAGGATTGTGACTGCTCTACTCCTTGATTAGTGATAGATAACCATTGTGGTTTCACATCTCTTGACCTCTTGACGATGGAATAGAAGGTAATGGATCCTTAGATGCACACTCCTTTTGAAATTTGAACACTCGGTCAAATTAACTGATGCCTACCCTGCCCCTGGGTTAAATGTGAGGGTTTTTTCATACGAAAAGAAACTCCTACTTCAAGGCTCAAAGGGGTTAACGAGGGTCTATCTCCCTTATATCTCCAGTGTTTGGGGGTTCGAAATAATGCCTGTACATCCTCAACAGGGTTCTTATTCAAAAGCACACCTCTAGAGATTTTTACGTTTTCAAATCATCATCCTCCCTCAAAGAGTTTAAGCAAGAAAGTCAGTATTGCAATGCACATGAACATTTAAGGATGATCAGGAATGGATTACTTCAAGAAAAACATGCTTATTGTATTATGATTGTCATTCAAAAAACAAACAAGTTCTTACATGCAAACAATGTTTAAACAAACAAATGAATGCTACATATGAAGATGCAGTAAAGAAACTGATGATTGCCATTGTTGAGGAGACTTGACTCCATCTGGACTTATTACTCTTGACGACAGACTCGCAATCTGAGTGCTCACTCGGGAGGCTTCAGTTGATGTACAAACCATCGACAGTGAATGTAATGACCCTAGCCTTGATTAAATCTTGCACATTATGATGAAAGGCTCGACACCTCTCAATAGTATGTCCAGGGCCACCTGAACGAAATTCACACCGAGCACTAACATCATATCCAGCTGGGAGCTTTACTGGAGGGGAACCCATTGCACGAGGTTCTACCAGATTCAATTTGAGCAACTGTTAAAAAACATGGCATAAGACGTAGGTAGTGAATCAAAATTCCGATCAGGCTTCTTCAACTTCTGTTCGTACTGCTTAGCCTTGGGATTGTCTTGGGAGGCAGAAAGTAGCTGCTGACGAGGAAACTCCAGAACCCCAGATTGTGCATAAAAGTCGTGAGGTAGATCACACTTTAGGATAGATTCCACAAGCAAGGGCGGAATGACAATTTCTGCTGCAGCCTCAGGCACGGGATTGCCATCCTTTCTGAGCACATTCCTCACGACCTCCATAACCTAGCTCATCCGAGTCTTCAATTGATTGACCTCTTCCTTCAGCATTTCCTGGTCTTGAATCAAATCTTGCATGTCCCCCATAAACTGCCCCATTTGGCTTCGCATTCCCCTCAGCTCCGCTTGAACTTTATCCATGGTCAACTTCCAACTTCTTTGAAAAGTTAAGTCTGAAATTCTGAAGAGAACCAGATCAGGATGAGAATAACCAGCTTCAAACACATGTTATGCAAATGAGTATGAAAATGCTATGCAAATTCCATGTTCAAATATTTCCAAGGAATCATTCTGCTTTGAATCAAGTTTTTCACATAAGAACAACAAGAAATAGATGGAAATGATCAGCAATGAGTCTCAAAGTTAAGATCCTTGGAAATAATAGAACATGTATGCATACATGTTATGATGATACGGATGCAGATACATGGGATCAAGGCTTCCACAAATTCTGGATAAGTGCTGGGCTACTGTCTGAATAGGTTCACAGGTCTGCTCTGAAGAGAATACCGGAATACCAAAATATCCGAATAATCAGAATACCGGAAGGTCAGCATATCGGCATAATCAGAATACCCGAATAACCAGAACACTGAAATAATCAGGATGCCGGAATAATCGGAATACCAGAATACCAGAATATCGGCATAATCATAATCCCAGAATACCAGGTTGATAAGTCCACACTTATAAGAAAAATAAAATACCGGGTAGAATGAAGGTTACGGTTACCTGCAAACCTGTAAACAACCCGCCCCTCTCACATGTGGGTACTAGAAAGGCGAGGATCCTCAATATCATGGACTCTCAGGTCGAGAAATGATGATACGTTCACCATTTCTGGTTTGGCATCATCATCAATCGAGGAGGCCTCAACTGATTCCCCTCAAAAGGATATCCTATAGCAAGTTCCCAGCATTGGGTCCTCGGATCGAGAAGTGTAATGGCCTTGCCATTTCTGGTCTACCATTATCACCTCTCGGGAGGAGTGCCATTGCTGAGTCATCAGGAATGGTCACCAGAGTCGACAGTCCCTCAAGAGAATATCCTCTGGCCTGTATCAATATACAGTAGCAGATAGCTCCTGATAGAACCTCGTCTGGCTGTGGGTCTCGTGAACAACAATACGTGGTCACCACCACGCAAGCGTCACGACTATCCAGTCTAATACCTATGGGTATGCTCAAGCCTGGGTAGTGGGCTTATCTCTCAGAAATTCCCACCTGCCAAACAGAAAATCCAGTACAGCACAGCACAGTCCAGCATAATAATGAAATGCAATGCCATAAATGCGGTAAATACAGTAAAACAGTAAAACAGTAATACAACAAAATAAAGCACCACAATAAACACCCAATGAAAACAAACAACCAAGCGCTAGGATTGACTCGCATAGGGCATGGACCGGCAAGAGGTCAATCTGTCCCTAGCAGAGTCGCCAGCAGTCGCTCCCGGGATTTTCATCCAAGTACAAACGCGAAAGTGGCGCGGAAACAGAATCTCCAGCAATGTGTATTTATCCCAAGAGAGGGAAAGGAAAAACTCCGTAAACCTGAGTGAAGGAAAAGCTTGGTCTCACGACCAAGAGAAACGGGTAAGGGAGTCGGTTACGCGAAGGGAAGGTATTAGCACTCCCACGCGTCTATCGTACTCGATGGGATCCACGCTTGTTGTCTCGATCAAAGGGTGTCGTCATCTAGAGCTCCGCTGCTACTGGAAAGGAAAAGGAACAGGAACGAAAAAGAACGAAGAAACGGGGAAGAAGAGGAAAAGAAGTGACTCGATAGGACGTCGCGTCCTAGGCCTACGTATTCCCTCGTGCAATGGGAAAGTCAGAGTCAACGTAGTTCGGATTACGATTTGGGGGAAAAGAGAAGGGATTGTGCTCGGAGAGATCTCGCGTGATCTCCTGCCTACGTATCCCGCTCGCACACGAGAATCAGAGCGACGTAGTTCCCCTCACTAGGGATGGCTTCGCTTTGTTTGTGTCTTTTAATGAAAAACGTCAAGGTTCGCGTTCCAGCAGTTAGGTGTCGCAGCTCGCTGTACGGAGTCTTAGGCATTTACCTGTTTGCGGTAGAACGTAAGTGACGTATCCTTAACGAATGGAGTGAAGAGATGAGAAGAGAATTGTTTGTTTTTGTCTTTTAAGAAGAATTTTTTTTTATTATTTTGTGTTTATAACAAGTATTGCACTAAAGTCTATGACATAGGAACGAATGCGTCGCATGGTCGTCCTAACAGGACGTATGCTAAACACTCTAGAAAGGCGAAGGGAAACCCTTCTCCTTCCATTTCCCATGTACTTAAGGCTCATGGCACACAACACTTGTTGTTTTTATTACATGTTTTGATTTTTGTTTTGAGATGAGAAAGAGAGACTTAAAGGGTTAGGAAAGGAAAAAGTCTAAGCGGGGCAGACTAACAACCCTAATGTTATCATGCATGGAGATCCTATGGTTGTGTGAGGCATAAGAACCATCTAAGTCTAAAGAAAGGAGAGAGGGATAGCACTATCCAATGCTTATCCTACCTCACCTTAATCAAAAATTAAGGATGAGCTAGGATCCCTAAGGGGTGTGAAAAAGTTGTACACAAAGCATTATATCATGTAATCCATATAAGCAATGAAAGGTGAATAAACAAGAAAAACAGCGGCTATAACAGCGCTACAGCATCCATACAGCAGTAAAAAGTGGCACATAAGCAAGACAGCTTATGACAGCACATGATTCAGCACAAAAGGAGCTATAAAAAGTCAAACAACAGCACATATAACAGCATGTGTGCACATAGACAGCAGTGGTACATCAAGACAGCATGCATTCACAAATGATTCACTCATGGAAATAACAATCATGCATCAAGCCTTACATATTTTTCAATCAAACATGATCACAATCATGTCACAACATGGTAAACAACCTTGAAATTATCATGAAAGAATGCACCACTTTTAAGCATGTGAACAAGTTAAAACAAGTGTGCACCTCTTGAAATAGAAAGAAAATGAACATGCACATAACAATTCCAGCAACACAAGCATCAATTAACAATTAACAAGCTCAATGTGTGTGCATTATGTGCTCATCACCTCAATTAATCAACAACACAAACATTAACAATCATCGATAAAAATCAAGAATCGCGTGTCAGAAAATCATGCTCATGCAATAGTGTGAAGTGAAACAGCTCAAGAATACTCCACCAATCATCAACACATTAATCCATGAAGTTTAGACATGCAAAGGATGTCAAACGAACAAGAAAATGCAAGAAAATTACATTCTGCAGCAGTGGTAACCGATTACAGCATAACTGCTAACCGGTTACACAGTTCAAATTCAGACCAATTACGCAAAATTTCAACATGTTAACCGGTTAACATAATTGTACTGTAATTGGGTTAACCGGTTACTCTGGGACAGAAATAAATAAAAAAACAGTTCCAAAAGCACTTTTCAACAACAAATCACTTCTCCAAACATCCAAATGAACATGCAATCAATTAATCATGAAATTACATGGAATTACAGTCACCAAACATCAATTGAATCCAATAATCATCAACATCAAGAATCACATTCAAGTAAAGGGATCCAAATCAAAAATCACCAAAGATCTACATCGAATAAGTTGAAAAAAAGCTAAATCAAGTATAGATCTAAGAAAAACCAACCTACAAAGCGGAGATTTTCTTTGGTGATTGTTGCAAAGTGATCTTGGTGCAGAAAATTAAAGAAAACCAGAGATTCCCGATTAGTAGCCGAAACGCGTCGAAATTGAGCAAAATCGCGAAAAATCACCGAGATCGAACTTGCACCAAAATAAATGGTGTGAAACCCTTGGATTGAAGTAGAATAATCTGAAACTCTAGAAATCCAACCAAAAAAAACCAAATGATGGAGTTTAAGCTCAAGAATTAATCACTTTTCAATGTAAAAAGTGATTATCCTTCAAGAAATAAGAGCTTTTTGTGAGGGTTTGGAAGAGAGAATTGAGATGAAGATGTAGAAGTAGCAAAAAGTTTAGAGAGAAATGAGAGAATTGAGAGTGAAATGTGATAAATTTGGTGAAAAATGGTGGATCCCCTGAAAAATGAGTGAAGGGTTTCTTATATAGACTTTAGGTTTGGAGTGTGGGAGGTTTGGGATTAGCTTTAGACTTAGCTTTGGGTTTGGAGCTAGGGTCGGAGTTAGTTGGACTCAACTCGGTAACAATCCCAAGGTGAATTTCAACATCCAAAGGTGGAGATGCTTGGAAAACAAGGAATATGGTGCACCTGATTTAAAATGAAGCACTAGAATAAATGCCTTTGGAATTAAATTGAAATGTCTAGAGATGTCTAGAATATTCCATTTGCTGCTATAATACTTGTAGAATAAGAAACCCCAAGTGTGCAATGGTGCTGTCATGAAAAAGTAGCAGAATATGCAAAATTTGCCTGTGTTATCCGGTTACAGCATAACTGCTAAGCGGTTACACAGTTCAAAATCAGCCCAGATACGCCAAATTACAACATGTTAACTTGTTAACATAATTGCATTGTAATTGTGTTAACCGGTTAACCAGGCCAAAATTTGCCCATTTTGCTTGAAAAATGATGTTGTGGCTCCGGTTTTGATTCCCCGCTATGTGCTTTGATAGATATCCATGAAATCCCCTGTTTAAAGATCACCTTGATCCCATCCCTTAGGAAAACCAATGATATGTATGATGCTTTATGACCTATATAAAATGCAAATGAGTGGAGCATAAGCCAATTATTGGAGAGAGATAAGAGGGCAAATTTTGAGGTATTACAACATGTCACATACTAAAGGAACAAACAACATTGGACAACCTGGCCGGATGGACCGACCTGCTTTGATACCACTAATATAACACGCTTTTACCCAAAGAATATTCACGACAATGATACATAAGTAAATGAAAGTAAAATCACCAAAAAGGGTGCCACATGCTTCATAAAAACATCAAAATAATCTTCCTACTCCGTAACACGGGTTTTCAAACGTTTATAATAATAATTTCTTCGATAACATCAATAAATAAAATTCAAACTTCGCAGCGGAATCATAATCTCAAAATAACTTCATTTATTTCATCAAACATAAAGACCTTTTAGTCATTGTCAAATGTCGTCGTCAAATAAATTTAACATGTAGAAAACTCATAAAATATGTTTTATAAAACAACACAACTTCAACTCAAGCGTTCCCCACCCGATGTTACATATCAGAGCAAGACACCTCTATTATTAACGGAAATAAAGTAAAATAACTCCAAAGCTAAATCTTCATGCGTCTACAAGCTAATCTTGATCACCTGCAAGTTACCCACCATAGAGGCAACATTTCCAAGCAGGCAGGGTGAGTAATCACAATTTATTATACGAGATATAAAGAAAAGATATAAATAGGACAACAATCATTATTATCGTCACAACATCATTTTTAAATCACAACATCATCGATCATCATTCACAAAATGTCATTTAGTTCACATCGTCACCAAAACATCACTTAAGTCATAATTATGCAATGCCACTTAATATGAATGCAAACACATAGACTCATGCATGTGGTACCAAAACATCATATTTGATGGACACTAGGCCATCACCCTCCAAAGATCCCCACCAATAGGATCGATTCCCGTATAGGAACCAGAGCACGTCATAAACACTTCAATCCACACAATGGGATTGAAGCCACCACTGGACCGAAGTCCTAACATCATCACTGGACCGAAATCCTAACATCGTCAATGGACCGAAGTCATAAAATATGTTATGAATGCATGAAGCAAAACGTCATAATAATCACCATGATGGCTCGTCAAAGTTGCATCATCATTCATAAAAATTCATCATAAGACTTCACGTAGCATGTATAACATCAACATGTATATCATCAATTTAAATCATCATAGCATCACTAACACACGTCAAAAATCATCATTATAGAATCATCAACACATAATCGTCATCACATAGCATGTATATATATGAACATGCACATCATTAAAACATCATCAAAGTGTCATCAACAACATTACATCAATAACATCACAGTAGTATCGTAGCAATAACACTCAAGTTTCATCTTTTATAGCAAAACATCATTAGCTCAACATACAATTACACACCTTCCAACATTAATGCTTGTCATCTAAATTATTTCCAGCAACATGAAACTATTATTAAATGAAATTACATTATCTCAGCTTCACGCAACTTCAAACGGCCCGCGAATCAGACTCCCAGAACTAAAGTTATGCATTTTCAAAGTTTTTCAACAAACACCGACACTGACATCTTACACTGACACCATAAAATCTCATTAAACACTAGTTAATTTTAATTTCAGGACTTGAAACAATTTTTACAAGAAAGTACACTATATTAGCCACAGGTTCGAACGGCGCGTCAAACGGACGCCCAAAGCTCAAGTTATGAACTTTTGAAGTTTTACAACAATTTTGTCCCAGTGTAATCGGTTATTGCATATAGGGTAATCGGTTACCCTGCTACAGAAGCACTTTTCTGCTGTATTTTTACACGAAAATTACTTTTTTTCCCATTCAAAACCCCATTTTTCCCAAAAGTTGTTTAGAACAAGTTTTAACACAAAAAATCATTTTTTTCCTTCAAAACCCAAAATATTTTTCATCGAAAACACTCCTGACTCAGTTTCGACTCTGACACGTAACCGTACACAACAATGCAACAACCAACATCAACCATTCATTCAAATGCATAAGTTCCACAACAATATTATACAATTCACCATTTAATCATACAAATTTCGTCATGTTCATCCCAATTGCATCATATTCATCATAAAACCCAAAATCCCTTAAAACCCCAAATCCACCCACATACATCTAAACTCTATATCAACTACAATGAAAAGTCATACTCCCCATACCTTAGATTGCAATTCAAATCTCTTCTTGAGTTCTCACCGGGAATATCTCTGAGCCCTAGCCTTCTTCACTCTTCTTCTTTCTTCAGAGCACATTCTCACCAAAATACGATCGATCAAAATAAGAAAAATAAGACTTCTCTCATTTATTCCTTATTTGACCCTTATACCCCTATTATGTTTTCCCCAATAAGTCCACACTTATCCTCATTAATATTACCACCTTGCCCTTGCCATATCTACTTCATATTATTTTAAATAATAATAATCTAAATAATGCAATCTATATTACGATTATTATTATTATAACTCCACATATAATATGAATAAAATTATTAAAATCTTAATAACTCTAATTATATCTACTTCTCACTAATACCCCACAACTTACCGTCATATCCCATGACACACATCAATAAAACCACACAATGTGTCATATAATTCACAATAATTCACCATAATCATAAATAATTAATGAAATAACTAAATATGAATTTTGGGGTGTTACATTGCCCATGTTGAGGTGCGAATAGATGTGCGATAACCGTGAAGAGCAAAGGGTAGCATCTCGTGCCAAACTTTGTAGGTTACAACCATGTTTTGAACAATCTTCTTGATGTTCTTGTTAGCCGCTTCTACCGCTCTATTCATCTAAGGCCGGTAGAGAGATGAGTTATGGTGTACTATCTTGAACTCAGCGCACAACTCTTTCATCATCTTATTATTCAGGTTTGATCCATTTTCAGTAATGATCTGGCTTAGGACACCATAACGGCAGATGAGATTGTTCTTGATAAATCAGACCACGACTTGTCGGGTTACATTGGTGTATGATGCTGCTTTGACCCATTTGGTGAAGTAGTCAATGGCTACCAGGATGAACCGATGTCCGTTCGAAGCCTTGGGTTCAATCATGCCAATCATGCCGATTCCCCATATAGAAAAAGGCCATGGAGAAGAAATAACTTTGAGACGCGTAGGCGGTACATGGATTTTGTCAATGTATATCTAACACTTATGACACTTCCTCATGTAATTGTAGCAATCGGATTCCATGGTCAACCAATAGTATCTTGCTCTCAGAATTTTTCTCGCCATTGTATGTCCGTTGGCATGAGTACCAAAGGATCCTTCGTGAATTTCCTTCATTAACATGTTTGTTTCTTGTCTGTCTACGCATATGAGCAAAACCATGTCGAAGTTTCTCTTATAGATTGTATCACCATTCAGGAAGAAGTTTCCTGCCAATCTTCTGAGAGTCTTCCAGTCTTTTCTGGATGCCCCAGGTGGGTACTCTTGTTTTTTAAGGAAGCACTTGATATCATGATACCAGGGCTTGTCATCTATGACTGCTTCAATTATGAAAATGTAAGCGGGCCTTTCAAGGCGCATTATGTCAATCTTAGGTACGTCGTTCCATTGACCTACACTAATCATGGAAGAGAGAGTGGCTAATGTATCAGCCACGTGGTTTTCTTCACGAGCGATATGATGAAACTCAATTCTGTTAAAGAATGGTAACAACCTTCTCGCGTAATCTTTATAAGGAATCAATCCTGATTGGTATGTATTTCACTCTCCTTTGATCTTATTGATAACCAGGGTTAAGTCTCCATACACATCTAGGTTCTTTATCCTTAAGTCAATTGCTTCTTCGAGATCCATCATACAAGCTTCGTATTCGGCCTCGTTGTTTGTGCATTTGAATGTTAGTCTGGCAGTGAAAGGAATGTGAGTACCCTGAGGTGTTATGATGATTGCCCCTGTAACGCCCCGATTTGTTTAATTGAATTTATTTATTTCATTTGTGTGAATTTTGTGAAATGTGTGAATTTATTGTATTTTACCTGCTAATTGATTTAATTGGTTAATTTCTCTGATAGGTAAAATATTTGCATTATATTATATTTTTCTTTTTAACTTTTATTGCACGATATGTTATTCATCGGTATGTTTATGTTTTGTCGTATTTTGAGAGCGTTTGCGACATATTTGAGTTGAGGGGTAAAATGGTCATTTTGGGTAGTTAGATATTTTGATATAAATAGATATTAGAGAGGAATAGAAAGAAAGAAAAAGAAGAGAAAGAAAAGGAGAAGAAAGAAAGAGAGAAGAGGAGAAAGAGGAAAAATCGAGGAAACTCCGTTTCAAGCGCGAATAATCGGGTAAGGGTGAGAAGTTTCGATTATATCTTGCTTGTATATGTATATGTATGTGTATGTTTGAATGTTTACTTGTTTCTCTTAGTTTTTCAAATATAGGTCGAAATGAGACAAACGAGTAGAAATCGATGTTTTCACGGTCGGAAATCGATATAAATGGCGTTGTATGATCACACTGTGTTTATGAATAATCGTTGATATTTGTTTCGATGTTTGAAACTGTTTTGGTGGAGAAAAGTGGAATTTTGGCCCTAGGAGCCATGGGAAAACGAAGCATAATTTTTCCATTTCTGGTGTAGGGCGCCGGGCGACGCGGGGTTGCGTCGGGCGATGCCCAAGAAGCGCAGCGTAGCACGATTCTGACTCTTTTGAGTCATGGATGGGAAATTGTTACGCCCCTGCTTCGCCGGGCGAAGTAGAGGCGAAGGGCCAGCGTCGGGCAGTCGTTGGGTAGCGCCGGGCGGTCCTGGGGAATTTCAATAATTATGTTTCCTTTTAAATCCCATAACTTGTGACCCGTTTGTCTGTTTTGAGAGTTCCAAGTATCGTTAGAAAGCTTTTGAAATGTTCTTTCTTATGTAAATGGTTTTGAGATTGTTGGCCGATTTAATTATGTCGAGAATTTGAAAATGTGTCGTTTTGTCGGCTTTTACCGTCGTAATTGTGTGTGATTGACGTGTTATCATGTGATATGCTTTTAATATGTATCGTATAGCTTGTGTGTTGTTATATGATGTGAATATATATGACGAGTGTTGGTGATGATGGTTTGTGGTCTTATGGGGAAATAAATGTGTTATTTTGGGTTTGATTTCAATGTATGATAATTATGTTGTGGTGTGGTAAAATACATTGTTTGATTGAATATCAATGTATGTATGAGGTTTTGTGGTAATTGTTGTGGTTTATATGATGTTGAAGCATGTGATAAGTTGTTATGATTATTGTGGTTGATAGTGAGTAATTCTTGATGTGAATTGATATGAGTGTATATGCTAAAATGCTAATTGTTGTGGTTTGTGGATTATGATGAAATGCATTGTTTATGTGAAATTCAATGTGTGTTATTTGGTGGCCTTATGGAAAGTAAATGCATTATTTGAATTGATTTCCGATGCATGAATAATGATGATGAGAGAATTCATATTGTTGAATTGTGGTGATGCATTTGATTGTCATGAGTTCTTGTATGCCAAGCATCATGATATACATTCTTGTGATGTCGTGTGCCCTAGTGGGAGTGAGCGACGAAACGATTCCAGAGGGAATCCGCTATAACATCGTGCACCTTATACAAAGAGGACCTAAAGAGATGATTATAGACGATCGTGCGCCTTATACAAAGAGGACCTAAAGCGATCGGATCGTGCGCCTTATACAAAGAGGACCTAAAGCGATCCATAAATGTCGTGCGCCTTATACCAAGAGGACCTAAAGCGACGGGGAACATCGTTTGCCCGACGGGGAGTTACACTAAGTAACAAGCGATGGCTCCAATAGTTCTTGAGCGAACTAGTGATGAGATGATGGATGGATGGTACCGCATATGCATTGCATAGAGTCGTTGTGTCGGTCTCTGTGCATTTGCATAAATCATGAATGGATTAATTATGTGTGCAAAATCATGAATTGATTGAGTATGTGTTGAGATTTATGATTGGATTGGTGAATTGATGTGCATATGTGATAAATGCATTGGTTATGGATGATATGTTTTATGTATAAACATATGCTATGTGATGTGGTGATGTGTTTCCATATGTTATGACTTTGGTATGCCTTATGTGTGAATATGTGATTATGTTGGTATAATTGATATATGTTATGTTGTTGGATTGTTAGAAATATGTTATGTATCTGTGGCTTGCTATATGTAATGGTATGTGATGCGTGTGGTGAGATTAATTATGCATGTGAATTTTTATTTGTTTTCATATTATTATGCAATCTTGATTTAGTTGTTATTTCTCACCCTTCTGCTGTGGTTTGTTGCTCTATGAGGCAATTGCAGATTAGTAGTCTTGGAGGCTCTTGTGAAGATTAGTTCTCCACCCTTTTGTCGGTCGGTCTGCTCTGATACGTAACACGGGAGTCGGGGAACGCTTTTGGTATATATATGTATACATTTGTGGGATCTATTTTGTATTAACTTTGTAGGAATATTTATATGTTATAAAATAATTATTTTGTAAAACAAGCCAGTTATGAATCTTTCCGCATTATTCCATAATTGAACTTTCCTTTGTTGGAAAAAGTTTCCCTGGTATATGTATTCCATTTTGTGTTATGTATCAAATAATTGAGCAGGGATTGCGTTTTATTTCCTTAATTGTGGCATCCTTGTTTCTGTCAGAAAAATAAATTTTTATTTACTCTGATTTAATTATGTATTATTTATTCGCGATGGGAATTAGGGTGTTACAATAGTGGAATCAGAGCAGGTCGGTCCGTCCGGCCAAGTTGTTGAGTCAGTTGGTGTGACAGTTGAATACTGTCGATGTTGTTTGTCCCTTAGTGCGTGATATGTGTGTGAAACACTGTCAGTAATTTCTGGTTTTTCTATTTCGTTGTCTGCAGGAGTTAGAATGAGATAAGTGGGGGAGAAGCTGGTGCTTCTCCAAGTTGCTTCAGTTGTGGAGCGTTGGCTTGGTGTGTTGCTGTTTGCCAAATTATAAGTGTTGTTTAGACAGTGTTGTTCCCAGTTCCGGAGGGAATGCGGAGGTAAGGGTTATGTCAACCAAGGATTTGTGCCTTAGGTAGTTTTGTGCACAAGATGCAAGAAATGCTATTATAGTTTGGTAAAGACGGTTTATGCCCCATCATGATTGTCAGCTGTCTATTGACAAATTGAGGAACTGATCACCCTTAATATCTTGTTGATAGTAGACAAAATTATGTTGGATGGAATAGACGTGTCTTTTCGGCTTTGATAGTGTGTGCAATGAGTTGTTTGGAATTTAAGAAAATGGTTATAGATTGTTTTGATGAGTCGATGAAGATTCTTATATCGGAAGATGAGACGGATTCGAGGTTTTTGTATGTTGTTCAAGTTAGGAAGTCATTGAGAGAGAATGATTGGGTATTATTAAGGGCTGTTTCTCAGAGAGTAGAGATTGAACTTAATTGGACGAAGGTGAATAGTTGAGGTTTATATCTGCTAAGTAAGTAGAAAAACTCTTAGGCGATGAAACCAAGGTGTCTGTTATATTTGTGATAATAGTGTTCTAGAATTGACAGGAAAGTCACAGTGAAGGGCTGCTAGCTGTGCGTGATTTCCATATGTGTTTTGGATGGAACATTAGGGTGTTGTCTTAGAGAGCTCCAGTATTGTTGGTAACAAAAAGGATGGATGATTGAACGGAATAACAAGCATGATGTGTATAATGGTATTGAGACTATGGAAAGTAAAACTTAGAGTTCTGGTGAGGTTTGGAGTCTTTGGAGTTTTAGGGCATTAATGGAAATCTTGGGAAAACCCTTAGGTGTGGATGTAATATTTGAGAATTCTTTTGGGTTGGTTGTTGCTACATGTTGGAATTTGTGGAATTGGACGGTCAGGAGAAGAAATTGTGTATAGATTACTAACAGTCGAATTAGGTGACGATTGAGAATAAGTGTCCACTTTCATGAATAGATAACAGGAATTGGTTTGGTTAAGTTTGAGTGAAATCACAATTGTTTGAAATATTTGATAAGAGTGGTGAATTTGTGTGAGTGAGGCTTTGATCATTTTCATGTGACTGGTTAGGTTTGTTATCATCGGAATAGGTTGTTATTTACTCGGTTAAGCTTGCGTGTGAGTAACCAGTTACCCAGTGAAAACTTTTACAGAAGCTTTAAGAATTTATATCTTTTGGAATTTGGTTGGGCATTACAATGTACAGTGATGTTATTTGGTGTTAGTAATGCGTCTGTAATGTTTGTGGAGTAGAGGAATCGTATCTTCCATATTTATTTGGATAAGTTCGTAATGGCTTTGATTGAGGATATTCGAATCTATTGTAAACTCAGAGGAAGAACAAGTAGAGTGTTTGAGAATTGAATCACAAGTGTTGAAAAGAGACGAAGTTTTATGCTAAGTTATTCGAGTGAGAATTTTTGGTTGAAAAAGGTTAGTTTTCTTGGATATGTGATTTTTGATGATGGTATTGTTATGGATCCATCGGCATTAGATGCAGTTCGACAATGAGAGGCTCCGAAGTCGATTAAGGTGATTAGAAACTTTTGGGCTCAGTTGGTTGTTACTGCAGGCTATGGAAGACTTTGCTAAGTTCGTACTTCTGGTATCTTAGTGACTTGCAAAGGGTGAGTCGTTTGTTTTGGATGTTCCTTGTAAGGGAAGTTTCAGAGATCTAAAGTAGAAGTTGTCTACGTCTTCCGTTTTGATTCTGTGTGATCCTAATAAACCGTTTGTGAGGTATTGGGATGCGTCTTTGATGAGTTTAGGCAGTGTGTTAATGCAAGATGGTAAAGTCGTGGCTTATGCTTTACGACAATTGAGGATTCATAAGAGGATCTATACTATTTAAGATTTGGAGTTGGTTGCGGTTGTATTGTGTTGGAAAATTTGGAGGTATTATTTTTATAGTTCTAGGTTCGAAGTGTTTAGTAATCACAAGAGTTTAGAGTACTTGTTTGGTCTGAAGGAATAGAGTATGAGACAACAAGGAGGGTTGGAATTCGTGACGAGTTATGAATTTGGCGTGGATTATCCTTCGGGAAAAGCTAAGGTTGTGCCTGAAGAGTTAAGTCGAAAGTTGTTATGCATGTGGTTGTTCTGTTGGTTAGGGAGGTAGAATTATTTAAGCAGTTTAGAGACTTGTGTCTGATGTGTGAGATAACACAGTAGAGTGTGAGGTTGGGTATATTAAAAATGAACAGTGATTTTTGGTGAATATGAGAAAGAGTTATACTTTGGACGTGAGATTAGTAGTTTTGATGGTTATGAGTAATCAGAGTGCGCAGCGGAAGCGTGATGTGGCACATTTCGTATATGCGTGTGTGACTTGTAAGAGTTCATAGGTTGGACATTGGAAACATGTGGGAATGATGAGACCATTGGACGTTTCAAAATGGAAGTGTTAGGCGATAGGTTTAAATATTAATCTTATACTAATAAGTAAATGGATGTATTAGTTACATGTTTGGTGGGTAAATCGCAACGTTGTGTTTGGTATTCTGGTTTTGTTGATGTTGTTGAGACGACGTGGTGTCGTGGGACTTTAGGTTCTTGTCCTTGTTGTTGCCTCATTTCCATGGTGTTGGTTTGAGTGCGAGTAGCTAATTCCTGTGTGGGGGATTAGGGGAGTGTTACCTAGGGTGAGGGTAACGATCTTGTTGTGTTTCGGTTCAATAGTGAACCTGTGTGTTTGTATTTTGGGTATTCTTTGATTCGTGAGTTAGTCGTCAAGTGCAATGTATGGGCTTTTCACCTTGTCGTTGTAGTTGTCGTCGTTGTCGTGTCGTTGTTGTAGTTGCTGTTAGCAAGGTGGTTTATCAGTTGTGTTATTCGTGGTTTCCCTTTGGTTGGCATGATAGTTTGTTAGTCGGATGTGAGAGTCGTATCCAGAGTTGTTCGTATCGGTTATATTTTCGAGGTCGAAAATGTCTAAGTGGGGGAGAGTTGTAACGCCCCGATTTGTTTAATTGGATTTATTTATTTCATTTGTGTGAATTTTGTGAAATGTGTGAATTTATTGTATTTTACCTGCTAATTGAGTTAATTGGTTAATTTCTCTGATAGGTAAAATATTTGCATTAAATTATATTTTTCTTTTTAACTTTTATTGCACGATATGTTTTTCATTGGTATGTTTATGTTTTGTCGCGTTTTGAGAGTGTTTGCGAGATATTTGAGTTGAGGGGTAAAATGGTCATTTTGGGTAGTTAGATATTTTGATATAAATAGAGATTAGAGAGGAATAGAAAGAAAGAAAAAGGAGAGAAAGAAAAGGAGAAGAAAGAAAGAGAGAAGAGGAGAAAGAGGAAAAATCGAGGAAATTCAAGCGTGAATAATCGGGTAAGGGTGAGAAGTTTCGATTATATCTTGCTTGTATATGTATATGTATGTGTATGTTTGAATGTTTACTTGTTTCTCTTAGTTTTTCAAATATAGGCCGAAATGAGACAAACGAGTAGAAATCGATGTTTTCACGGTCGGAAGCCCCTCATTTCTCATTCCCCATGCTTAAGGCTCGTGCGCAATACACTTTATCTTTATTAAGTGTTTTCAAGAAGTTTTGAGATGAGAAGAGAGAAGACCCAAAGGAAACTCTAAAGGGAAACTAAGAGTCCTAATGTTATCATGCATGGGTGATCTATGGTTAGTGAGGCTTGGGAGGGACAACTACCTAAAACCTAATGCTAATCCTACTCCAAGCTTAATCAAAAATTAAGTTGGACTAGGTAGCTCTAAAGGGAGAGAATCCAAGACTTAAACAAGTCTTGAGATTCATGGGAGAAAGAGAGTGAAAGAGAAGAATGAGAAAAGGATGAGATAAGAAACAAGATAGGGCAGAAAGCACATCATATCAAGTATATCCACCTTACATCAATAAACAAGTCTCAAAGATCATGCAAAACATCTCAAGTAAGCATGCAAAGGTAATCATGAAAGAATGCAAGCATACTTATATGAAATGCACAATTAAGCACCAATAAACTTCATATCAAGATGAAATGAGAAAAACAAGATGAAGATGAAAGAAAGTCAGAATCAAGATCATATCATCATCAACAATTCTCATGTGCAAGAGAAGATCAAAACATGAAACATTATGCACCAAAGAAAGTCCACAAAAGGAAGTCAAAGTACAAGCACTTAAAGCATACCCAAACATGATCCACAAATTGCAAAATTTTGTCATAAGGGACCTCAACCAGGGGTAAACATCATATCAAATACTCATGCAAAGAATCCAGAAGAAATTCAAACAATTAGGCATGGCAAAACAATTAGGGTTAAGAGATGTCAAGAGATGATCGTGCACAATTCACTTAAGCACAAATAATCAAACATATATCAAATGACATTCAAAAATCTTGGAATTAAAACCCAATTTACCTAAGTCATAACCTTGCAACATGCCAAAAGATCACACAAAAATTCACCAGTTAAGTACCTCAAACAATGTTTCAAAGTTGCATAAGAACAAAGAAGAACAATGCACAAATAGAGGGACTAAAATACAATATGAAATGAGTTTAAAAATATTAGAAAAATGTTTTTATCAACCTAAAAGTGTCCTCTGAATTATGCAAAAAGAATGGGATGCAAACTATGTACCAATGATGAGAAATAAAATCAACAAGATCAAGTGTGCACTAGTGAAGAAATTCACAAAGAAATTCAGCAAACAATTAATTCAGGTGCGAAACTTAGAAGAAAAATGGAAAATAAAATTTGAAAAAATTTTATAAAAACATAAAGATGACCCATGAATTTTTTCATAATTTTCTCATGCACTAAACTAATTTTAAAAATTAAAATGCAAAATGCACAAAGAAAATAAAAATGCAAAGAGATGATGTCGGGTGTGCAAACAGCAAGATAATCATGTTGGAAAATCAAATGGGCTCAAGGAGGGGGTGCAGATATCAACCCAGTCCATAACAAAAAATAAGTGCAGTCCAACAAAAATAAGGATCCAGTCAAACAACTTGACTCAACATCAACCATTGGATTAGATCTACGCATGATATCAAGTCAACAAGTCCACTCACTGTACAAGATGAAAGGCCAGGATCAAGAGTTCATGATAACAAAGGTACACGCGCGCACATCCACATCATTCAAAAATTAAAAGCAGAGCACGTGAATTGCACATGTTATTTTAATGTGTTGGCAGAATCACCATCATCAGATTAATCAAACATGCCAGATCAAGTCAACAGATCACAAAATCATGCAAGATCAAGGGTCCAGATCCGTGTGTGCACAATAAGAAGCATGGATAATAAACACACAATTAATAAAATATGTGAAGATTTTAAATGATCTGGCAACAGAAGAGCCATCAGATCTGGACCACCAACGGTCCAGATTTCATCTTCTTCCTCTAAACCCTCACCGGTCTGAAAATCAAACCAGACGCCAGAGCTAGGGCTCCGGTCGTCTTCTCCGGTGGACATCAACTTAAATTTTCCCAGAAATTGTAAACACGTGCATTATTCAAACCATAATTTCACCAGGATTCCAAATATGCAAACCATCTCTTCAAACAATCAACACACAAAGCAAAACGAAGAGAGAAAGTTTGAGATTCAAAACTTCAGATCCACATTACAACCATAATACACGTGCAAATCAAGATCTAAACACACCAGGATGATCAGCAAAGCATAAGGATCATTAAGCACACAAGAAAATTGAGTTCTATGATCAAGAAAATTACACTAACTTGAAACTTGTAGAGCCCAAAATACACCAAGAAATCCTTCAGAAAGCTGCAGATCTACTCCTTAGGAACTCTGATTGCAAAATAAATGCAATTAGAGGCTTAAATCAAGCTGGATCTTGGATTTTGAAAGTGAGCAACTCAAATTCGTATATGGTGAGATCCTTGCTTAAAGCTTCAAACGATGGTTGATTCTTGTTCTATGGAGTATGTGGATCAAGAATATGGAAAAAGTTCTTCAGAAACCCTTGTGAGGAGTGAGTTTCGAAGAAGGAAAGTTTTGAGTGAAAAATGAAATTCAGAGAAAATGAGAGTGCATGAGATGTGAATGATGGTGTGAGTCTCCTTATATACACTTGGTTAGAGCTCTGAGCATGATTAGGGTTTGATTAATCCCTTGATTAAGTCTATTCAAAGTGATTTGCAAAAATGCAAGTTGTGATGAAACCACTAATCCACACGTGCATTGTCATGCTTTTCATCATGAGTCATTTACATTTCTCTTGCTGATCACATCTGAATGGACTTGGGCTTTGTAATGACTTAATTTATGAGATATGATCCATCTTGCCATTTTGCACATTGTGAAAAAAGTGAGGTATATGGCATGAAATGAATTGATTCAAAGGCCAAATCTGGTCCTCATGGAGTGTACTTGAATATGGCAATGTGACTTGAGTCATTAGAAACAATTACAAGTCATTTTGAACCAAAATGCAAAAGGTGGAAAAATGGATACATGTGAAAACCCTAAAAAGCACCTTGCCTTCTTTTGGTCATAACTTGAGTTTCACAAATGGTATGAAGATAATCTAGTACTTTTTGGAAAGGGGAGAGAGAGATCTTCAACTTTTATGTTTGAGGAAAATTCCTTTAAAGTTTCTCTAATGATGAAAAATCAAGTTGAAGATGGTTTGAAAAGTTGCCAAAAATGGAAGTTTCACATTATAGGTCATTTTCCAAAAATAGTAACTTTTGCACAAACTCTTGACTCTTGATGAATGGTATGAATCCTAGCCTTTGAGGACCATATGAGGGCATAAGACCTTAAAAATCATGAAGAGGACCTCAAAATTCCATGGTTGACTTTCCTCCTAACAGTTGACTTTTCTTGGTTCACAAGCAACTGGTCCATTGAACATCTTCCACAATGAACCACTAGCCAAGCCTTCCTCTATGAGTGTTTGGGAGCATATGGAACCCATGAGAGCATGCTTGAATCCACAAAGTTTTCTTAAGAAGCTCTTTGAACCTAAGAACCCTAATTTGGTCCCTCTGGTTAAGAGGGAAAGATTCACTTGAAATCCTTTGCCATTCTTGATCTTATGAAGATATGATGACCTCCACAAAACACCTTGAGGCTTGAGACTCCTTTGAGATGAACCAAGTACCTTGATCCCATGCTAAGAACCAATGCTATGCATAAATGCTAATGCAAGAAATGCAAGGAAACATAAGCCAGTTTGCTTCAAAACAAAAGAGCAAATTTTGGGGTGTTACAGCTACCCCTATTCGATCAACTTGGTGCTGAAGGTATGATAGCAACGGTTGTCATGCGTTCAAAGGATTCACGGAGATTGAATACCAAAAGAAACCTAAAATTTGCAATCCTCAAAGGAGGGACGACTCCACTGGGGAACAAGCAATAAATGTTGCACTATCACAACACGGACGAGTGTTAGCTATGCTAGGGATAAACACGGACGGGTGTCAAGGAATCAAAGATATCAGATACAGAAGGGTATCGAAAAGATACACGAACGGGTGTAAAAGGGTTCAATGTGGACGGGTATCGAAAATAGACACGGACGGGTGTACAGAGATTCAATACGGACGGGTATCGAAAAGATACACGGACGGGTGTAAAAAGGGTTCAATACGGACGGGTATCAAAAAAATACACGGACGGGTGTAAAGAGATTCAATACGGACGGGTATCGAAAAAATACACGGACGGGTGTAAAAAGATTCAATACGGACGGGTATCGAAAAGATACACGGACGGGTGTAAAAAGGGTTCAATACGGACGGGTATCGAAAAGATACACGGACGGGTGTAAAAAGGTTCAATACGGACGGGTGTAAAAAGGTTCAATACAGAAGGGTATCGAAAAAATACACGGACGGGTGTAAAAAGGTTCAATACGGACGGGTATCGAAAAGATACACTGACAGGTGTCAAGAGATTCAATACGGACGGGTATCCAAAAAAATACACGGACGGGTGTAAAGAGGTTCAATACGGACGGGTATCGAAAAGATACACGGACGGGTGTAAAAAGGTTCAATACGGACGGGTATCAAAAAAATACACGGACGGGTGTAAAAAGGTTCAATACGGACGGGTATCGAAAAAATACACGGACGGGTGTAAAAAGGTTCAATACGGGCGGGTATCGAAAAAATACACAGACGGGTGTCAAGGTAAAAACCTTGAAGGGATGAATCAAAAGACCGCCTGGACGAAAGGGGTGAAAAGAGATCATGGGTTCACAATCCTGGCAAAACACTCTGTCGCGGGACTGTCAAATATTGCTTTGAATGACTAAACCCAACACTTGTGGTGTAAAGTCGAATGATATTTTCCTGAAATCCGGTTTTCCTGACGAAGGAAAACTCAAACCTGGCTTATGCTTCGGATGCATATGTTTGAATTTTGCCGTAATGCTCCACGCGAAGTCGAAATGCTACGTATTTAGGAGGATGCCATGTAAAAAATGCTTATTCAATGCAAAAAGACCGTCCCAGCGAAATAAATGCTGAGAACAGAAGCAGCTCCACTGAGGACAACAAACTACATTGTCATCAAACCAAAGAACATGTTGAGGAATACTTCACCCTGCTAGGGAAGATCACAATCACCAATTCTGCTGGAGATGGATGAATCTCTGAGAGAAAACCCACTCAATCGGGGAGGAACTGAAAACTGAAGATGGAAACTCCTCCGCCGGGGATGACCAAATGTTTCAGAACCTGGATTCAAAACCTGCTGGGGATACTAATCGCCAACAAACTCTGCTTGGGAATGGAAACCAAATACTAAAAATGGAAACTCCTCCGCTGGGGATCACCAAATACTTCAGAACTTGGATTTGACGCCTACCAAAAATGATTGGACTTAAGACCTGCTGGGGATACCAATCACCACCAGACTCTGCTTGGGGATATGAGCACCTTTATACTGCTGAAGAGTACTGATCATCATCGGCACATCTGCTTGGAAAATAGTAGTTGTCAACATCCACTCTGCTAGGGGATAAACAAATGTTTCCTGACTAGCTGGGGAAAAAATGATTGCCCCATATTCTGTGAGGAAACACCATCTTTGATCAAAGAAGATGCTCCATCAATCTCTTACTGGAGAGGCTGGAGAAATGACAATTTCTGGCTACTTGCCGACGAATGATAAACCAATCACTACTCTGGCTGGGGGTAAATCTCCTATACCCTGCTGAGGGAGACGATCCTCGATACTCTGATTGGGAAGAGTAATAAACTGCTGAGGATGATCAGACTGCAAAGTTGAAGAGAGTAGCTCTACTGGGGAGGTACCAATGAAGATTGGACTTTGAATTACTTGAGATGACTAGATCTGACAGTTGAGGAAGAGAACACTATGACTCCTCATCGTCTTCTTGACGATATTCTATCGTATTACCTTGCTGAGAGTGAGGATTCCATCTATACTGCTAGAGATAAGAAACCTTCATAAAAGCCCTTTTCGAACATAGGACAATTCCCTGCTTGAGGAATAACAATTCCCACACCTTGCTGGAAAAAGATACCCTCTGGCTCTTTGTTGGAGGGAAAAGACTCCAAAAGTCCCACACTGGGAACAACTCAGTGCTTCAAGTTTCTGCATATTGATTGTCAAGAGCGAAACACAGTTCCTTTAACTCTCCACCTTGCCCCAGACCACAGGGTCTACTTGAAGCAATCATCTTAAGAGGATTTTACAGAAAACCTGGCGTTCAACAATGCCCCAGGGTCATTAAACTCTTAGAGATGTATCCGGTCTGGACATAACTGTCCCATACTTCATGATTCATAAAGTAAACCACCTCGAGAGGGTTCGTAATGACCTGAAATGTTCTGCCATAGTATTCTGAACCTTGCAGAGGTGCTATTGATTGACTGTGTTCTGAAGGGAAAAACTTCTCGCGCCCTTGAAGTGACCTGCCCCAGTACAAGCCTTGCAGTACATTTGTCTCTGACCAACTAGTCTTCGAGAGATTTACCGAATCTCGACGTGATTTCCCCAGTTTACACGCTTGTGGAGAGATTTATCGGATCTCGACATAATTGCCCCAGTTCGAAGAAATTTTCTCAACATGAATGCCCCATGGTTGATTGTACTCTGAAAAGACCTTCTCAACTTGAATGCCCCAGCTTGGCTACATTTTGAAGAGATTTCCCGGTGTGATTGTTCCAGATTGGTTACATCTCAACACAAATGGTTGGGAACGCCTTTTTCCCACATAATCTTTCAGCAACATGTCCTCTGGAGTCTCAGGCACCTCAACTTGGCCAGTTTAAGCTTCTCGACTGATGTTCATCGTGTAAGCTTCTTTGATGTCAAACAAATGTATGCAAGCAGAAAATATTTATTCTGAGAATGATTATTCAAATGCAACACATATGTTAATCTTGAAATCCTTATTGACAATATGTCACACAACCGAGTTACGACACTTATTTTTGAAAGGAAAGCAATACGCACATGCAACACCAACAAAAATCTTATTAGCACAACTCATGGGAGTCGGGAATGCTATCTCGTTGAAGTACGCCTTCAGACTAAACCCTGTTTCAATTAGGACTTTTAAGGGTTGTAGCGTGGCCTGGTTCGCGGTTTGAGAAAAAAGGATTTATGGCTCAAAGTGTATTGGTACCCACCTACTCTTCATGATATTCTTCAGTCTTATGTTCAGCTAATTTGACACAAGCGCTCGTCTCTCAAAAGGTTTCCCGATTTCTAGGGAATCCATGCAACTGGTGATTCGACACCTGATGAGGTTTTGGACTAACAGTCGCCCCTTTTTGTCTTTTGTGTCTATAGTCACGCGACTTTGTTCTTATCGAGGATTTTCTTTGTAATCCTTTTGGCTTTTCGCTTTCTCATTCTTTTGCTTTTTGTTCCCTAATTTTTGCCTAGACTGACTCTTTTGAGTTTTCAATTTTGGGGTCCAGCGGGATGCCTTAACTTTTGCCTAAGTCACTTGCTTTCAAGTTTTTCGACTTAGCAGGCTTTTTCTTTTTCTCTTTTTTCTCTTTTTTTTTAAAAAGTCGTGTGACACCATTTTTCCTGACTTGTTTGAAAGGGCTGTGACTATTTCACTCTTCGGTTGGTGAGGAGTAACCATTGTGGTTCTACACCTCTTAACCTCTTGATAGTGGAATGGAAGGTAATGGATCCTCAGATGTACACTCCTTCTAAAAGTTGAACACTTGGTCAAACTAACTGACGCCTACCCTGCCCCAGGGTTAAAATTGAGGGTTTTTCATTTTCAGAAAGAACTCCTGCTACTAGGCTCAAAGGGGTTGACAAAGGTCTATCTCCTTATCTCTCCAGTGTTTGTGAATTGGAAACAATGCCTGTACATCCTTAACAGGGTTTTATCCAAAAGCGTACCATTAGAAATCTGCGTTCTTATTTCGTCATCCTCCCTCCAAGAGTCTAGGCAAGAAAGATAGTATTGCAGTGCATACAAGCATTTAAAATGAGTGAACACGAATGGAATTCTTCAAGAAAAACATACTCATTGCATTATGATTGTCATTCAGAAACAAATGAGTTCTTACATGCAAGCAATGTTTAAACAAACAAATGAAAGCTACATATGAAAATGCAATAAAGAAACTAATGATTGCCACGTAGAGGAAGGCTTGACTCCGTCTGGACTTATTACTTCTGATGACGCTCTTACAATCTGGTGCTTACTCTGACAAAGAAGCTTCAATCCAAAGGGGTACCATCTGGCGTGATGACCTTTGAGTCGATCAAGTCTTGCACCTTGTGCTGGAATACATTACATTTATCAATTGTATACCCAAACGTTCCCGAGTGGAACTCGCACCTAGCATTCATGTCATAATCCGGAGGAATAGGGTACGGTACCGGCGTGGTACTCCTTGTTTGAACCAGAGAGTTCTTGAGCAGACAAGCAAACAACTGACTGTAAGGGATAGGAATAGGATCAAATATCCTCTTGGGCCTTCTTGGTCTCGGTTGCCCCTGCTGCTGATAATTCTGTTGTCGATGCTGATTTGGGCGCCTCACCTGCGCTTGCACTTTCCTTTCCACATTTGGCTGAGGCACAAACAAAGGTTGCTGACGTAGAGCTTCTGCAGCAAAAGGTTGTGGAGAAAGTCCATGACATGAGGTGGATCATGCAAAGAGAGGAGGAGTCTCCACTTCTGATGAGAACTTGATTGCCCCTGAATCAATGAGTTCTTGGACCTTATGCTTGAACCGTGTACAATTCTCAACATTGTGACCAGGTGCACCAGAATGGAAGTCACACCTAGAGTTCATATTGGAACCCAAAGAAAACCCTGTCGGAGTTGGTCCTAGAGTGACACGCTCGACTAGTTTGAGCTCGAGCAGATAAGGAAGCAATTGCCCATACGGCATCGGAGAGGGATCAAACTTCTTCCTAGGTCTCTCTAGCCTAGGATCCTCTTGGGGAGCAGGGAGTGATTGCCGAGGAGAAAGCTCAGAAACTTCAGATTGTGGAGGGCATTCACGAGATACTCCATGATCTAGAAAAGGCCCCAAAGAGATGAGAGGAGTAAGGATTTCTGTTGCGGATGCGAGCACAGGATTGTTTTCCTTCTTTAGCGCCGCATTCAAGATTTCCATGACCAAGCCCATCTGAGTCCTCATCCAGTTGACCTCCTCCCTCAGCATCTTCTGGTCTTGCATGAGAGTTTGCATATTCCCCATAAATTGCACCATCTGGCCTCGCATTTCCCTTAACTCAGCTTGAATTTGCTCCATGATCAACTCTTGAATGGCCTGAGGAGTTAAGTCTACAATTCTGAAGAAAACCAGATCAGAACAAGAATAACCAGCCTTGAACACCTATTATGCACATGAGTATGGAACTGCAATGCAAATGCCATGTTCAAATATTTCCCAGGAATCATTCTATTTTAATTCAAGACTTTTCAGAAGAACCACAAGGAATTAATGGAAATGCTCAACATTGAGCCTCAACAATGATATCCTTTGAAATACAAGAACATGTATGCAAGAATGATGATGCATATGCAACGGACATGGGATCAAGGTATCCATAAGTTCTGAACAACTGCTGTGCTGATGACTGGATAAGAACCACAACCCAGAAAACCAGAATTCCGGAACATCAAACCACTAAGATAACCAAAAAACTCAGATAATCAAACACTGATGAGAAATCCAGAAAACCGGGTAGGTTGAAGGTTTCGGTTTCCTGCAGACCTGCAAACGCCCATCGCCTCTCACATGTGGGTTCTAGAAAACCGAGGATCCTCAATATCACGGGCTCTCAGGTCGAGAAATGATGATACGTTCACCATTTCTGGTTTGGCATCATCATCAATCAAGGAGGCCTCAACTGATTCCCATAAAAAATAAGGCCATCCTATGCGATTTCCCAGCATTGGGTCCTCGGATCGAAAAGTGTAATGGGTTTTCCATTTCTGGTCTGCCATTATCACAGGTCGGGAGGAGAGGCGCAACTGAGGTATCGGAGAAACGGTCACCAGAGTCGACAGCTCTCTAGATCAACACCCGGAAATGCGCAAGACACACACGTCAGAATGTGTCCCAAGATAGCCTCGTCTGGTTGTGAATTTCGTGAACACACAAACGCACCAAGATGGCACGTAGGTCCCACTACTCTCCACTCTAGTCCTAGGGTGTACTCAAGCCTGGGTATTGGGCTTATCTCTCAGAATAACCCAACCTGCCAAACAGAAACCAGCCAGCACAACACAACAATATCCAGTATGACAGTAATAAAATGAAATGCAATGCAATAAAAGCTGTAAAATAGTAATATACAACATAATAAAGCACAACAAATAAACACCCAACGAAAAAAACAACCAAGCGCTAGGATCGACTCGCTAAAGGGGACGGACCAGCAAGAGGTCAACCAGAGATCCCCAGTAGAGTCGCCAGTTGTCGCTCCCGAAAGATTCGCATCCAACGGTACAAACGCGAGAGTGGCGCAGAAAACACAGAGTCGCCAGCAATGTGTATTTATCCCGAGAGAGGGAAAGGAAACACTGCATAAACCTGAAGAGAAAGGGGGAAAGACATGGTCATCTCAACCATAGTCTAGGTTCGTGAGTCGGTTATGCGAGGGGAAGGTGTTAGCACCCCACGCATCCATCGTACTCGATAGGATCCACGCTTGTTGTCTAAACGGAGGGTGAGCTGTCCTACTATCTATGGTTGTGCAAAAGAAAACGTGGATGGGGGTGACTAAGACGGACTCGGTAAGACATATTTGATGCCCTAGGCCTACATACTCCCTCAGTGCAATGGGAAAGTCAGAGTCAACGTAGTTCAGACAGGAACTGTGGGAGAAGGTTGCTCGCCAAGATAATCGTTGTCTTGTGCCAACATATCCTCAATCGGACGAGAGAGAGGAATCAGAGCTAATGTAGTTCATGGGTACGATCACGGATGGGTAAGTGTTTTTTACGTGAGCGACGAGCTCTTTTCTGAAAATGAAATTTGAAACCCAACAATCCCGAAGGATAAAAAGATTTGAATTTGTTTTTGTGTTTTTTAGACAGAAGTGTTTTCTTTTTAAGTTAGTTCATAACTTGCATTGCACCAAAGTCTAGGGCACAGGGACGAATACTTAACGAATCATCCCAAGACAGGACGCCCGCTAAGCACTCTAGAAAGATGAGAAGAAGCCCCTCATTTCTCATTCCCCACATTTAAGGGTCGTGCGCAATACACTTTATCTTTATTAAGTGTTTTCAAGAAGTTTTGAGATGAGAAGAGAGAAGACCCAAAGGAAACTCGAAAAGGAAACTAAGAGTCCTAATGTTATCATGCATGGGTGACCTATGGTTAGTGAGGCTTAGAAGGGACAACTACCTAAAACCTAATGCTAATCCTACTCCAAGCTTAATCAAAAATTAAGGTGGACTAGGTAGCTTTAAAAGGAGAGAATCCAAGACTTAAACAAGTCTTGAGAGTCATGGGAGAAATAGAGTGAAAGAGAAGAATGAGAAAGAGAAGGATGAGATAAGAAACAAGATAGGGCAACAAGCACATCATATCAAGTATATCCAACTTACATCAATAAACAAGTCTCAAAGATCATGTAAAACATCTCAAGTAAGCATTCAAAGGTAATCATGAAAGAATGCAAGCATACTTATATGAAATGCACAATTAAGCACCAATAAACTTCATATCAAGATGAAATGAGAAAAATAATATGAAGATGAAAGCAAGTCAGAATCAAGATCATACCATCATCAACAATTCTCAAGTGCAAGAGAAGATCAAAACATGAAACATTATGCACCAAAGAAAGTCCACAAAAGGAAGTCAAAGTACAAGCACTTAAAGCATACCCAAACATGATCCACAAATTGCAAAATTTGGTCATAAGGGACCTCAACCAGGGGTAAACATCATATCAAATACTCATGCAAAGAATCCAGAATAAATTCAAACAATTAGGCATGGCAAAACAATTAGGGTTAAGAGATGTCAAGAGATGATCATGCACAATTCACTTAAGCACAAATAATCAAACATATATAAAATTAAATTCAAAAATTGTGGAATTAAAACCCAAGTGACCTAAGTCAGAATCTAGCAACATGCCAAAATATCACACAAAAATTCACAGGTTAAGTACCTCAAACAATGCTTCAAAGTTGCATAAGAACAAAGAAGAATAATGCACAAATAAAGGGACTAAAATGCAATATGAAGTGAGTTTAAAAATATGAGAAAAATGTTTTTAGGAACCTCAAAGTGTCCTCTGAAGTATACAAAAATAATGGGATGCAAACTATGTACCAATGATGAGAAATAAAATCAACAAGATCAAGTGTGCACAAGTGAAGAAATTCACAAAGAAATTCATCAAACAATTAATTCAGGTGCGGAAAATAGAAGAAAAATGGAAAATAAAATTTGAAAAAATTTTATAAAAACCTAAAGATGATCCATGAATTTTTTCATAATTTTATGACGCATTAAACTAATTTTAAAAATTAAAATATAAAATGCACAAAGAAAATAAAAATGCAAAGAGATGATGCCAGGGGGTGCAAACAGCAAGATAATCATGTTGGAAAATCAAATGGGCTCAAGGAGGGGGTGCAGATATCAACCTAGTCCATAACAAAAAACAAGAGCAGTCCAACAAAAATAAGGATCCAGTTAAACAACTTGACTCAACATCAACCATTGGATCAGATTTACGCATGATATCAAGTCAACAAGTCCACTCAGTGTACAAGATGAAAGGCCAGGATCAAGAGTTCATGATAACAAAGGTACACGCGCGCACATCCACATCATTCAGAAATTAAAAGCAGAGCACGTGAATAACACATGTTATTTTAATGTGCTGGGAGAATCACCATCATCAGATTAATCAAACGTGCCAGATCAAGTCAACAGATCACAAAATCATGCAAGATCAAGGGTCCAGATCCATGTGTGCACAATAAGAAGCATGGATTATAAACACACAATTAATAAAATATGTGAAGATTTTAAATGATCTGGTAACACAAGAGCCATCAGATCTGGACCACCAACGGTCCAGATTTCATCTTCTTTCTCTAAACCCTCACCAGATTAAAAATCAAACCAAACGCCGGAGCTAGGGCTCCGGTTGTCTTCTCCGGTGGACATCAACTTAAATTTTCCCATAAATTGTAAACACGTGCATTATTCAAACCATAATTTCACCAGGATTCCAAATATGCAAACCATCTCTTCAAACAATCAACACACAAAGCGAAACGAAGAGAGAAAGTTTGAGATTCAAAACTTCAGATCCACATTACAACCATAATACACGTGCAAATCAAGATCTAAACACACCAGGATGATCAGCAAAGCATAAGGATCATTAAGCACACAAGAAAACTGAGTTCTATGATCAAGAAAATCACACTAACTTAAAACTTGTAGAGCTCAAAATACACCAAGAAATCCTTCAGAAAGCTGTAAATCTACTTCTTAGGACCTCTGATTGCAAAATAAATGCAATTAGAGGCTTGAATCAAGCTGGATCTTGGATTTTGAAAGTGAGCAACTCAAATTCGTATATGGTGAGATCCTTGTTTAAAGCTTCAAACGATGGTTGATTCTTGTTCTATGGAGTATGTGGATCAAGAATATGGAAAAAGTTCTTCAGAAACCCTTGTGAGGAGTGAGTTTAGAAGAAGGAAAGTTTTGAGTGAAAAATGAAATTCAGAGCAAATGAGAGTGCATGAGATGTGAATGAAGGTGTGAGTCTCCTTATATACACTTGGTTAGAGCTCTGAGCATGATTAGGGTTTGATTAATCCCATGATTAAGGCGATCCAAAGTGATTTGCAAAAATGCAAGTTGTGATGAAACCACTAATCCACACGTGCATTGTCATGCTTTTCATCATGAGTCATTCACATTTCTCTTGCTGATCACATCTGAATGGACTTGGGCTTTGTAATGACTTGATTTATGAGATATGATCCATCTTGCCATTTTGCACATTGTGAAAAAAGTGAGGTATATGGCATGAAATGAATTGATTCAAAGGCCAAAGTTGGTCCTCATGGAGTGTACTTGAATATGGCAATGTGACTTGAGTCATTAGAAACAATTACAAGTCATTTTGAACCAAAATGCAAAAGGTGGAAAAATGGATACATGTGAAAACCCTAAAAAGCACCTTGCCTTATTTTGGTCATAACTTGAGTTTCACAAATGGTATGAAGATAATCTAGTACTTTTTGGAAAGGGGGGAGAGGGATCTTCAACTTTCATGTTTGAGGAAAATTCCTTTGAAGTTTCTCTGATGATGAAAAATGAAGTTGAAGATGGTTTGAAAAGTTTCCAAAAATGGAAGTTTCACATTATAGGTCATTTTCCAAAAATAGTAACTTTTGCACAAACTCTTGACTCTTGAATAATGGTATGAATCCTAGCCTTTAAGGACCATATGAGGGCATAAGACCTTAAAAATCATGAAGAGGACCTCAAAATTCCATGGTTGACTTTCCTCCTTACAGTTGACTTTTCTTGGTTCACAAGCAACTGGTCCACTGAACATCGTCCACAATGAACCACTAGCCAAGCTCTCCTCTATGAGTGTTTGGGAGCATATGGAACCCATGAGAGCATACTTGAATCCACAAAGTTTTCTCAAGAAGCTCTTTGAACCCAAGAACCCAAATTTGGTCCCTCTGGTTAGGAGGGAAAGATTCACTTGAAATCCTTTGCCATTCTTGATCTTATGAAGATATGATGACCTCCACAAAACACCTTGAGGCTTGAGACTCCTTTGAGATGAACCAAGTACCTTGATCCCATGCTAAGAACCAATGCTATGCACAAATGCTAATGCAAGAAATGCAAAGAAACATAAGCCAGTTAGCTTCAAAACAAAAGAGCAAATTTTGGGGTGTTACAGTGTTTTGAGAGCGTTTGCGAGATATTTGAGTTGAGGGGTAAAATGGTCATTTTGGGTAGTTAGATATTTTGATATAAATAGAGATTAGAGAGGAATAGAAAGAAAGAAAAAGGAGAGAAAGAAACGGAGAAGAAAGAAAGAAAGAAGAGGAGAAAGAGGAAAAATCGAGGAAATTCAAGCGCGAATAATCGGGTAAGGGTGAGAAGTTTCGATTATATCTTGCTTGTATATGTATATGTATGTGTATGTTTGAATGTTTACTTGTTTCTCTTAGTTTTTCAAATATAGGTCGAAATGAGACAAACGAGTAGAAATCGATGTTTTCACGGTCGGAAATCGATATAAATGGCGTTGTATGATCACACTGTGTTTATGAATAATCGTTGATATTTGTTTCGATGTTTGAAACTGTTTTGGTGGGGAAAAGTGGAATTTTGGCCCTATGAGCCATGGGAAAACGAAGCCGAATTTTTCCATTTCTGGTGTAGGGCGTCGGGCGGTGCTCAGAGCGCCGGGCGACGCGGGGTTGCACCAGGCGATGCCTGAGAAGCGCAGCTTAGCATGATTCTGACTTTTTAGAGTCATGGATGGGAAATTGTTACGCCCCTGCTTCGCCGGGCGAAGTAGAGGCGAAGGGCCAGCGCCGGGCGGTCGGTGGGTAGCGCGGGGCGGTCCTGGGAAAGTTGGGAGAAGGCATTGGATCGTATATTTCAATGGGGTTTAAAACAAGTAATCTGTATGACGTGATGATTTGTTTTTTAGAAGAGTAGAGAGAATGCAAGAGTGTGTGCAGTGTATTTTTCTAAAAAATGCTTGTTTTTATTTATTTGGGTTGTTTTTAGGATTACCATTTTTTGAAAAAACGAAAAGTGAAAACATCAATAAATGCAAGAATGACAGAATGGCATTATTTATTTATAATTTTATCGATTCTTGAAACATAGCCTTATAAAACAAAACTCTGTCGCTTTTAGGTGAAGCGAAGAGGGACATTTACAGAAAAGTGAGCCCTATAAAAACATTTGTTTCACCTGGGCAAGGTGAAAGGTTAAAACAAAGATGGTAATTACTTACACTTATGGACGACATTCGGGACATCGACACCAACCCAGTGACGACGAACGCCTCGGTGAATCACAAAGTCTGGTACCTTCTTTCTTGGTTTGTCCTCAGAAATGACGCTGATTTCTGGCGAAGTAGGATCATTGGAGTCTTCCTCCCATGCAGAGTTGCCATAAACGAACTCTTCTGTTGTATCTTCCTTAGTGTTTTCATTCTCAAGCGGATCTGCCCATCAAGTTGGCTAAATATCCTCGTATCTGATGCGAGAACTTTCAGGAGCAGTGTACTTGACTAAGAAGTCGTACTTGCCACTCGGCTGTCCTAAAGTGTTCCATACTTCTGTGGGGATAGAGGAGTCATCCTTCTCAATGATGTTGATCTCAAGGAAAGCATAATTGATGAATTCTTGTCCTGCAATCTTTGCAGATTCATCATTGTGCTAGATATCTTTGGAATGTCCTGAGTAATGATCCCATGACTCGGTGGGGACGTGGGTATTTTCTTCAATCTTACTCAGTTGGTAGGCACCGTTTGGCTGACTCTTTTGGCTCAAGTCTCCTGGGTACGGCTTCCAGATAGGCAAGTCATCCAGGGGATCATAATAATCTTGGTCAAAGTTGTCTTTCATTAAATCATCTTCTAATGAGTTAGGTGGAGCACGATATCCTTCAGGATTTCACTCTCCATAGATCATCCAAACGTCTGATCTTAATATATATCTCGGGCCCTGCTTGGGAAAATAGAATGGCATGTGTGTTTCTTCTTGAGGCATATAACCTTTGTCGATGAGATAAGATTTCTACTCCTCATCCAAATCGGAGGAGTCACTTTTATTGATGGTGTGCACTTCTTGAGACACTGGGTTGAGGAAGCCTCCACTGTGGAAGAAGTCCTGAATGGGATGAAAACTTTCATCTTTAGTAGTCTGGGTACAAGTTAAGGAGAAACCAAGACCTCTCTTGTTATCCGTAGGAATTACGAGTTGTCCCCATCCCTTTACGTTATTACTCTCGATCACTTTGAGAGCGTCTTTGTATGAGGAGATTGATGTCCCTCTTTCTGATCAATTCTCATTGCTCACGGATAGTGCTTGAAACTGGGTTCCAACAAACTCCTCGGGTTCTACACTGGAGGATGATGATAAGTTGCTCACTATTTAAGCTTGTTCTCTGCATACTGTGACTAACTTGTCATTCTTGACGAACTTCAGCTTCTAGTGAAATGTCGAAGTGACTGCCCTAACCTCGTGTATCCAAGTTCTTCCTAATAAATAACTGTATGCTGCCCGAATGTCCATGACCTAGAAAGTGACTTGGAAAGTGTGAGGACCGATGGTTATGGGAATATCAACTTCGCCGATAACTGTTTTTCTAGATCCGTCAAAGGCTTTGACGATGACCTCATTGCCTCTCATCGGAGATCCTTGAAATGATAGTCGTATCAAAGTTGATTTTGGCAAAACATTCAAAGATGATCCTATGTCTACAAGTACGCTGGCTAAAGCATCATTCTGGCAGTTGACTGTAATGTTAAGCGCCATATTGTGATTTTTGCCTTCTTCCGGCAGTTCTTTATCACTGAATCCTAAGTTGTTGCAGGAAGTGATGTTGGAAATGATGCGGTCAAACTGTCTTACCGTCACATCTTGTTCTACGAAATCTTGCTCCAAGACTTTCTGTAGAGCTTCCCTGTGAACTTCGGAACTAAGCAGGAGAGATAGCACAGAGATTCTAGATGGAGTTTGCAATAGTTGGTCCACAATGTTGTACTCGCTTTTCTGGATGAGCTTCAGCATCTCATCGTTGTTCTTTATAAGTTCTAGATTACCGGATTGGCCGACTTGTTGATTTGGACCTTCTGTTTGAGGTTCTTTCTCTTTAGTAGGTTCTCCAACTCCTTTGTTGAAGATCCGGTCGCTCCGTGTGATTCGACTGATATCGGCAATGTTCACGACGGAGGGTAATGGAGTTTCCTTTCCATTTTTGATGGTCGTTGCACCGTACTTGTAAGGGATAGCCTTCTCTGATTTGTACGGTATCGGACCTGGCAGGTAGATAACCACAGGAGCTTTCTGATTTCTATGACCATTATAAGCAACCTCAATCAGTTCCTGGTTGGGAACTTTTCTGCTATAAAGAGGGATTCTTGATTCATCGAGTAGAGGGATTATGGTACAAACGTTCTTGGTTATTCCATGGTCGGAGGTTATGACAACGTCTTTGCTTTGATCACGGAGATAGTCTTGTATCACGTTGATCGACCCAAAACTTGAACATGGTCGAACCTCTTTTCGGTCCAACTGATTTTGAAGAGCCGCATATACGAGGTAGCATCCTTGGTTATTCTCTGAGCAAAATCTACAATGCTCATTGTTGTGGGGAGGCATCCGGCCACGCTCGCTTTGTATGCAGTGCATTTTTTCCAGATCTGTTTCCATCGAGCGGACATCCTGTCTTTGATGCCTACCAGGATTCTCGTCAGTCATACTAATTTGTTGTTTAGCTTCATCCAAGTTGATTGGAAGCCACCAGTGGTCCAACAAGTGTCGAAGTTTTCTTTGGACAAGTGCACACCCTTGGTCGTCTTCACGGCATTCTTCACAGTCTTGATAATCATGTGAAGCCAGAAAGTCGAGCCTGACTTGCTTAGCATGTAATTCTACCAGACTGGTATTCATCAAGCGTATGTCAAAGATCTGAATCATATTGAATTGATGGTTATTTCTTTCATGGCAGTCTTGGATCCATCTGAGATCCATCTGACGTTGAAGGACCTTTTGTACAAAAGATCATCCCTGATTGCTTGTTGAGCAGATCAGACAAGTGTTGTAATCGTACCGTGGCAGATTATGATATTGACTTTGCCTTGAGTGCATCACCACCAAATTGACGTTCATCGCTAGAATGTTGCGGTTCTGAACAATATTGGGATGCGCGTGGGCCATGTTTACTTCACGGATCCATCTGTTCTTGTAGAGCTGATTGCACTACAGAACACCCCTGATTATTCTTTGAGCAGCTATCATACTAGTGATAATTGTGAGGTGGCACATGACCGTACCCGCTCTGTCTGCAATGCATCCTGACCAGATTGGTTCCTAATAGGAGCACATCGTGAATTTGATAACTGCGGCTAAATTTTTCCTCTATTAAATTTACTACAGTGTTCTCCTGTTGTGGCAACGGGTTCATCTGAACATTCAGATTAGTATTTTTGAAAGATAAGATCCCGTTCCAGCCAAGCTTCTGTACATCAGACTTGAAGCTGAGGCAGTTCTCAATGTTGTGCCCCGATCCTCCTTGATGGTAAGGGCAAGTTTGATCTGCTTTGAACCAAAAAGGCAGATTTTCCGGTACTGCGATAGGAGTCCAGGTTTGGACGTGCCCCTTGCCCAGTAGAAGTGGAAATAGTTATGCGTACGACATCGGTATAGGGTCAAACCCTGATGGTCGTGTCGTATGATTATTGTTATTATACTGTGGGAGAGCCTGTTAAAGAGGCTGTTGCGGCATTTGCTGATACTGTTGTTAATTTGGCAGGCTCTGAGCAATCTGAGGTTGATAAGTCGGAGCCGGCGTTGGGTTGACAGCGGGAGTTATCGCTGCTACTGGTTGATACATTTGCCTTTGTTTTTCGAGAGAGATATTACTGATCTCCTGCTCTTTCTTCTTTTGGAAAGCACTACCGTATCTTTTGGTACTGCTTGATGGCTCTGCATCTTTGACCAATCATCCTTCTCGGACTACTTCTTCAAGGCATACTCCTATGTTCACCATTTCAGTGAAGTCACTGGGTGCACAGGCGACCATTCGGTCATAATAGAACGAGCTTAATGTTTTCAAAAAGATCTTGGTCATCTCCTTTTCCTCAAGAGGATGACAGATCTGAGCGAAAATTTCACGACATCTCTAAGCATACACTTTGGAAGTTTCTTTGTCTTTTTGCGACATTTCTCTGAGCTGATCCATATCCGATGCCATGTCCAAATTGTACTTATACTGCTGAACCAAAGCTGTGCCGAGATCTCTGAAAGTATTGATCTTGGTGCAGTTTAAACCCATGTATCATTTGAGTGCGACACTGGTTAAACTGTCTTGGAAGTAATGGATCAGTAGCTGTTGATTTTCTGTTTGGGTAGACATTTTTTGAGCGTATATCACCAAATGACTTTGAGGGCAAGAGTTGCCTTTGTATTTTTCAAAGTCAGGCACCTTGAATTTGTGCGGAATCTTTACATTAGGGACAAAACAGAGGTCAGCGGCGTCTTTTACTAACAAGTCTTGACCGCAAATGGCATGCAATTCGTTCTGCATTTCCAAGAATTATTCTTGGAACTCATTCATCCTTTCGTACATGTCTTTGTTTCCACCAGAGATTACTTGTGGAATTTGTCCTTCTGGGACAGTGTGTACCACTGGTTGTGGTATATACATTATAGCGGTAACTCTTGGGGCTTCCATGCCCTGGAGTTTGTAACCTTAAGGAGTTGCTGTCGTAACCCTTGCATCTTCACGTTCCCGAAGTTTGTAACCTTCAGGTCCAGTGGCTCATGCCATGGTTTCTAGATCTTCAGTGATCGGCGGGGTATATCCTTCGGGTATAAAGTTGAGAGGCATGCCCCAGGGGCGACCCTTGGGCATGTTGTACCAAGGATGAGTCTCATGTGTCTCCATAATGGGCGTAGATGTGATCTCTGAGATCACAGTCCTTTGTTGTTGCTTCTGAGCTACTGCCAGGGATTGTATGTCACTGTGAAGCTTTTCCAAACTTTCCTTTAGAGCGTCGATTTCTTCTCTCAGCTCTCTGTTCTCTTCCTCGAGATCTTCCATTTTCTTTTGTCGATTTGCCCGAGTATTGTATGAGTGAGACAATTTGACTCTAGAATTGTGACACGTACGTGAGACTCAAAGATAAGAAAAATGCGTTATGTGAAAATGATGAATGATATGCAAAGACATATTTTTTAGCTTTTGTTTTAATAAAAAAGAAACTTCAACAAATAGATTGCAAATATTATACAGTGGGGTGAGACCCCTTTTATTGAATTCGAAAGATTGCTGTATTTTACAAGGAAAAGTACAGTATTTTACAAAGTTTTGTAAGGAAAATGGCTAAGCTCATGGATCCTGAGTCCTCTCTGAAGAGAGCTCAGATGCTGGTTCCGGTAGTTTCTTTTTTTTTTTTTGATCGGGGTTCTTTAACCGTTGCTGGGTTGTCAGTCCTTTGCCAAGTGAAAAGAACGAGCAAATTTCTTCGGTCTTCTTGACTCTCTATAGGATGTTGTTCTAATATTTCAATCAGAGCATCATTCTCCTTTAACAGTTCCTGAATCTTGGTACATTCCACATTGAGGATTCAATAATTTTTCTTCCAAGAGCTCTTCTCACGTTGAACTTTGTTGAGAGCTACCTGGAGTTTTTCCGCATCAGACATGAAATAAAAGACAGATTCCTTTCATGGAAAAACTTATTGGCGAGGGTAAGGCATCCTTAGCTTGAGGGCTCTAGTTTGCACCCAATGGAGATAAGGCTCCATGGAGATATAGTTTGGTCTTCCTAGAGACTCTCTGCCTTTCTTATGAATGTGTTTCCAGGCATGCACTATTTCTTTCTTTAGTTCCCTATCATTTTCCCCTTCCTTGAAGAAAAGACCTTTCAGATGAACATTATGTGGGATATTCTTCATCGGGTATCCGAGATGACGGCGAGCTAAAATTGGATGATAGTTGATTCCTCCTTTAGTTCCAATGAGGGGTACGTTAGGGAAATTTCTGCATCTGTCGATGATCTTTATCCCTTCGTAAATCCTATTATACCAATCTATGTCAGAGTTGGTAAGGGACATGATTCTTTGTGACCAACGTAGAGTATTCTTGTGATCCCAAAAAACATCAGACTTGGGTAAATGGGAAATGAACCATTTGTAAAGTAATGGTACACAACATGTGATCATTCCTTCGCTGTACAAGTTCCTTAAGTGTACGGAATGGTAAGCATCTGCGAGCAAGATTAGTACGGGGTTTCCTATCAAAAATATCTTAACAACGTTGGTATCAACGAAGTTGTTAATGTTGGGAAAAAGGAATAACCCATATGTGAGCAAAACAAAGACGTCTTTGAAAGAAGCTACGTTTCCTATACTAGCAAAGTATAGAGCTTTCTCTATCAGGAACTTAGCTGGTAAACCCTGGATTCCTCCTTTGGTGGTCATGTGAGTCCTAACTTCTGACTCGTCAAAAGAGATTGCTCTTGCAATGGTTTGTTCCTTTGGAATTTCTTCCAGTCTAGAAAATGGAGCTTGATCAGTGATCGGTAAATCAATCAGATGAGAGTACTCTTCCACCGTTGGTGCCAGTTTGTAATCTGAAAATGTGAAGCAATGATAAACCGAATCGTAGAACTGAATCAACGTAGATAGGATTCCTTCAACTACGTGGACCCTTAACATAGACAACCCTCCTCCGTGTTTGGCTCTGAAAGCCTCAGGGTTGGTAACCATCCTTGCCAACCTCCTTAAATACTCTAGTTTCGGAGCCTTGAATATGTACTTGTGCGTCTTTCTTCTACCAAAATCCATAATGCAATCTCTGATATTTTCAGTTATTGTTTTAGTTTATTTTGAAAAAAGATTTTTTTCTTGTTTAAAAAAAAAGAGTTTTTTTAGATGAATGCATAAATGCAGCACAGAAAAACATTGAAAAAACATGGGTTCAAGGGTTCAACGTCACGAGAATGGAGCCATGGCTCTACCCATCCCCAAAGGTTGTACTATTTTGGTCAATTTTTGTACCTGTAGAACAGGTTCTAAGGTTCCCAAAATCATTGACCCCCCTAGGGATATCAACAGCAAGATGATTCACTCGAGCGAGTTGTAGTATCCTAGGATGAATCTCATTTGAGTGCAGTATCGCGTATCAACTATTCCCGATAGTCACCGCACTACTAAATGGTCATATGGTTAATGTCTACTAAATCCTCAGGATCATGGGTACCGTACTGGGATAAACGATGCTTTCACGACAATCGGTCGTTTAAAATCAATATTTCCACACGGGTACCTCGACTGATTCGGTGGGCTACCAGGATAGCTTGTTCAGGATTCACTCCCTATAAGTGTCTTCTGTCTATGCCACCCTTATCTTAATGTTCTCTCAAACTTTCCACATGCGTATCAATCGCATTCCCATTTGACTAAAAAATAAACATGGATATCAAGTAGGAATAACAGTAAATAATATATATATATATATATATATATATATATATATATAGTATAGAAAATGCTAAATAACCTAGACCACTTAGGAATTCTACTCCTAGTTTGACATCCCCAGCAGAGTCGCCATTTTTCTGTAACGTGCGATTTTTGTCAGTGACGCGACCACTTTAGCGCATTTGGTTGGAATTGGGTGCTACTTTCTGATTTTTTATTTATCCTATGAAGCTGGAAAGGAAAGGGAAGCTATCTAAAACTAACCTTGCACGCAAATGTTTTCTTTAACAAATGCTAAGAGATTGGGGGGTCCAGGGTCAGGTTATACAATGGGGAGTTGTCAATTACCCGTCCTATATATGGTTCTCCATAGATCGTTTGGCATGTTCTTCTGTTATCTACTTACTGGTGTTTATCTGTCATGGGTAGGGAAAGTTTCTTCTTTGGGAATGTTTGAGAGAGTATTTTTGTTGATTTCGAGTTTTTCGATGTTTTTGGTAAGGACTGGACCTAAGGATTTTGATTAGTGTGCTCGCTAAGATTTTGCAATCTTATGCCTACGTATTCCCGTTAACGAAAATAGGGAAATCAGAGCAATCGTAGTTCCTCCTATTCTATGGGAGGAAAAGATGTTTTGGTGTCTTGTTCAAAGCCCAAGATTAAAGCTAAAGGGTATTTGCGTCTTGTTCAAAGCCCAAGATTGAAGCTAAAAGGGTTGAGTATTTGTGTCATGTTTAAAGCCCAAAATTGAAGCTAAAGGTTTTGACTAAGAGAGAATTTGTCATCTCTAAAGGGAGATTCTCATCTGTTTATAACAGTTGTTGGGTGACTTATTATAAAGGAGAATTACTTTAATTGGAATGTATGGAATCCAGCAATGCCATAATTTCCTTTATAAAGGATTTGTCCTGAAGGAGAAAACTTTAACTCAATGTTGAGCAATGTCATTTATCCTTAGGAATCTTTCATGCTAAGAGAGGGACATTGGCTTGGATGTAAATAATCTAGAGACTTGCCACTTACAGCAATTAGATGCAAGAAGGGTATTTACCATGATAAGAGATGGACTACAGCTTGGATTTTTGAATCAACAAGTGTGCCACTTACAGCAGTTATCTGGAATTAGGGTTTTTTGATTATCTGTTTTGATGTGTGATGTACAGAGAAATGTCTTCCTACAGAGAGATTTTGATTTCCTCTAAGGGGATTTTGGTTTTATGTGTGCCTTGATCAAAGCCCAAGGTTGAAACTAAAAGGTTGACTATACTAGGGAGTTTTATATCTGTATTGTACAAACCCCAAGATTGAGGCTAAAAAGAGATTGACTCTGCTTAGGGAGATCATTATACAAAGCCTAAGGGGAGGCTAACGGGAATTGACTCGTCTATGGAATATTTTGTCTGTCTTGTACAAAGCCCAAGATTGAGGCTAAAAGGGATTGACTATACTGGTGAGAGGTTTATCTGTCTTGTAGAAAGCCCAAGATTGAGGCTAAAAGAGGATTGGCTCCACTGAGGAGGTTCCATATGTGTCTTGTACAAAGCCCAAGATTGAGGCTAAAAGGGTTAACTGACTCAGCTGGAGAATACTTATATGTGTCTTGTACAAAGCTCAAGATTGAGGCTAAAAGGTGCTGAGAGATGATCATTATACAAAGCCTAAGAGGAGGCTGGTTGGGGGAATTTCTTATATAAAGCCTAAGAGGAGGCTATCTTCTGCTGAGGATTATTGAGATCCAGAGACAGGTCCAAACTTGGGGAATCAACTCTTGCTGAGGGCTGCAGAAGAGTTGAAATATCAAATGCCTTGAGGTTCTAAATTTTTTGAGGGTTGTACTGGGAGTAACATGACCCTAACTAGGGAAATTTGAATTGAGAGTTTAAAGATTGAGTTTTGAAACCTATGGAGGTTTTAACTCTATTGGTGATTGATGAAATAATCAGGGTTTATCCTGTGTTTTTAGGAAACTTGAGGGTTTCTTGAGATTCAAAAGGAGATGAGACTGTCTGAGTCTACTGGTATGAGAAGGTTTATCTTTGCATGATGCCCAAGAGGAGGATGATGTTTTAAGGGATGAGAATCAACCCTAAACTGGTCTGATGTTTTGACTCTGACTCTCTGAAGGATTGAACTATCAAAGGATGACTAAGTTTAGTCCTATACCTGTAGGAGGTCTTTGGGTCCTTGTATTAAGCCCAAGAGGACGCTTAGAACTTCTAATAAGCCTGAGGGTCCTTGTACAAAGCCCAAGAGGAGGCTGGGGATGCTTTTAGGAAGCCTGCGGGTCCAAACCTAAGAAAAGTTCAAGAAAGGTTTCACTGGGAATAATCCTTTCTTTAGTGAACAGTTCTAGGGTTTGAAGATATTCAAGAGAGGTTTCACTGGGAATTAATCCTCTTTGAGGAAATGAATTTCTTAGACAAATTTCTAAGCAAGATATACATGCAAGACTGTATCTGGAATAAGCAAGATACCCAAATTTCTTAGTGAACAGTTCTAAAGTTTCACCGGGAATAATGCTTTTCTCTATTCCATATTGTATAAGCCCAAGAGGAGGCAAGACTGTATCTAGAATTTCCTATGGGGAACTTTTTTTGACTGTGTTGAAAGAGTGACCACTGTTTTGATCTAAGTTTAGACCTAATTGCTGGGGAAAACTCTAAGCAAGATATAAATATATATATATATATATATATATATATATATATATATATATATATATATATATATATATATATATATATATATATATAAAACAAGTATGTAAAAGAAAGCTAGTAGAACTTACAGGTGAGTAAGCTTCCAGTGTTATAAACACAGCTGTATGGTTAGTTATTCAAGAATTGAAGGAAGTTTTGATAACAACTATGAATTTGAATCTAAATTAAAAGGGAAGTTGTTTTTAAAGGAAGTTTGGGGCTTATACTTAAGGAGAGGCCCATATGAAAATTGTTTGAAAAGCAGCGATCGCGCAGAGATCTTTGAAATTGTATCGGGACTTATACAGTGACTTAGGCCCAAAAAAGGTTTATTTACAAAGGCATGGGACTTACACTCTATCAAGAGGCCCAAAAGTGTTTGAGAAAAAAGAAGGATGGGGCTTACAACTAAGGGAGAGGCCCAGAAATAACAGTGATCGCACCATCATTTTTGAAAATCGTGTCGGGACTTATAGAATGACTGAGTCCCAAAAAGTTTGTATTTACAAAGGGGGTTAGGTCTTACACTCTATTAGAGACCGAAGAGTTTATTTTATACTAAAGATGGGGCTTACAACTCAAGGAGAGGCCCAAATTAAAAACAACGATCGCACCGTTATTTTGTATATCGTATCGAGACTTATACAATGAATGAGCCCCAAAACGTTTGTATATGATAAGGGATTGGTCTTACACTCTATTAGAGGCCCAAAGTGTTTATGTGAAGTTTGAAAAATCAAAATTTAGAGGAAACCCTAATTTTGAATTTAAAAGATATAATTTTCAAAGGAAATTAAATAAAAAATGATATAAAATATCAAATATATTTAAAATCAAGTGGTAAGCTTTGAAGAAATATTTTTAAAAATCATGTTTAATCACATGAAGACTTGAAATCCAATTAGTTTTGAAAAATCAAGGTGAGAATTTCATTTAAAAATGTTTGAAAACAAATAAAATGAAATTAATTATTATAAAAATTTAAACTATATTAAATAAATAATATAAATTCAAATTTTTTGTGGAATAAAATATTTCAATATTTTTGTGGATTTTCAAAAAAAGAACCAATAAAAAATAATTAAAATTGAGAGAGAAATTAATTTTGAGATTAATTAAGAAAAACCATAAAAAATATGAAAATAGCAAAAATATGAGAGAAAATGGCAAAATGGTCTTGGTGGGTCTTAAACCCACGACCTCCCATCCAAACAAACATGCGCGCTACCACTGGGGTGGTTATACATCCGTGTATCAAAACGACCCCATATGTATATAAGGGTGACAAGGTTTTAGGTCTGGCCAAGGCGCCTTGGCCTGGCCCTTGCCCAAGGCTGGCCTGAGTTTAGGCCTCTTGCATGAAGGCCATAACTCCCACAATTCTCCATAGATTTGGCCAAAATTTAGATGGATCCTGCCTAGAATTTCATGTAGAATCCAATGGTGCTTTTGGAATTTTCTAAAGATGCTTCTATTTTAAAACCCGATAGTGATTTCAAAATAGGTCAAGATTTGCAAGTTTTATGCTATCACATCATACAAGCAATAATAGCATGGTAAATTGGTTCAAACACAACACATATGATATGTATGAGATGTCCATGATCAATGGACATCAAAGCAATGCATAATTTAAAGAGTTTAAGTTGTCATGTACTTACCTCTTGAAGCTCCTTGTGCTATCTTTCAAGATGCTTGTGCCAGAAGTGATCCAAAGCTTTAGACACCTTTGATTGATCCCTTAGAAGCTTTAAGAATGATCAAAACCAGCTGGACTTCTCAAGAACAAAAATTGGCTCTTTCTTGCAAAAGTGGCAAAAGTGATCAAAATGGTATCTCACTCAAATGATGTTACAGTTGAGGGAAACTTGTTGGAACAGTTTAAGGATGATATTTGAAGAGTGTTTGAGGTGTTATTTGGTTTTGAATGTGACTGAATCAAGACATGTCTTGAAAAATGCAAAAAAGTCAAAATTTGAGGTTTTGGAGGTTGACTTTCTGATTTTGGTGTTTCAGATCAAGGATGAGTGTTTGAACAGCTTACATATATGATACATTGGATGTGTTTGGATCATGAGTTGTGGTGAAATTTCTCTCTAACTCAAAATTCAGTGTTGACTTGCAAAAGAAGGCATTTCTGCATAATGAGAGTGATTTTGAGGAAAGCAAGTGTTGTGGTGCTTTGGGGTACTCAAACTGATCACAATTGATGTCTATTTATAGTGCAACAAGTTTGTTTTGGCATCAATAGTGAATTGAGGCTTGGACAGTCCCTTGGCCAATAGTGATCAAATGGAATCTCAAGTCTCCTCTAGCCATTGACTTGAGGTTAGGGCATAGGCTACGAGTCCTCTGGTTCAGAGATAAGGCTTAACTCAATTAAGTTAGCAATGTCTTGATGCTTGCGACCTTGTGAATCCATTGAATGCATTGAAACAAAATTGGAGTCTTTGAGATTTCTAGTCTTTTTAGGTGACACATAGCTACTTGTAGATCCTTGGACTTGGGAGGCTTGTGGATCAGATCTTTTCTTTTTGATGTTATCCTCTGAGGTGTCCAAATGGATGACAAGGCTTACAATTGCCTAACTTAGCCAATTCGAGCAAAATTGCACAAATCTGTCTTGTACAAGACAGTTGGAAAGTGCCATCTTGGGAGGATCATATCTCCTTTCTCAAATGGAGTTATGGAATGCTCATGTACTTTTTAAAAAATCCCTTATACGGTACAATTTATATGTGGTAATAATTTTTCTTGAAACTATCTGGACTTAGTTGAAAAATCCCCATGAACATTGAGGTTCAAGGCTGAAACTTAGATAGTTTTGTACTAAGTGTTAAATCTTTGATTTTTCACCACTTTGATCCATCCATAACCAAAAATGCATGAAGAATTAAAGTTTTATGTAGTTGAAGCTTTTGTAGAATGTAGGAAGACCTACAAATCAGGCTTTGGATCACTCAAAATGGCTGCTTGGATAAAAAGTTATGGCCCTTGGAAGTTGGCACCAAAACCATCCATACTTAGTAACTTTTTCAAGATTACCAAAACCATCCATACTTTGATTTTCAATTTTTCAAAACCATCCATAACTTTTTCAAGATTACCAAAACCATCCATACTTTGATTACCAAAACCATCCATACTTTGATTTTCAATTTTTCAAGATTACCCCTTTTACAAGTTATCATGATTTCTTGATCAATTATTGTTCAAATGACATTATAAATCATATCTTATGAAAATATGAGTCATAAGGATCATTTTTTCCAAAAAAGTCATGTTTTGACTTTTGGCTCCGGAGCGGTTTGGTGCTGAGAAACACTGATTCCCGACTTTTGAGGAATGCATTCTCTGAGGGTGATTTAACTTTGCAAAGGGACTCCTAGGGTTATTTTGAGCACATTGAGTCATATTTTGAAGCCTTGGCTCAATATCCTATGAAAATTTCACTCTGGAGGCCTCAGTCGACAAAACCCCTAATTTGGTGATACTGGGCATTGTCATACCCCAAATTTTGACCACTAAGATTTCCCATCATTGTGCAAATCACCATCACAATATGGGGGAACCATTATATTTCATCAGTCTCCCCAAAGATGGGTGAGCATTCCCTACAATCAAAATTAGGGTTTTAAGCCCTCTCTGAGTGCTTAGACAAGGGATCAATCAAGGAATGACATGATCTTCAACTTGTATAACCTCTCAAGCATCCACAAAGGATCAAAAGGACTCCCACTTCAAGGAATAAGCACAAGGCTGCTCCCTTTTAGGTGGATTAAGTCTCAAGATCGACAGTGTCACCAAATTAGGGTTTTGGTCGACCAGGGCCTCCAGATGGAAATTTTTCATCTGGGCATAAGCCAATAATCCAAAACATAACCTAATATACTCCATGGAACCTCATGGACCCAAACATCAAGTCAATTTGACCTCAGGGGATGCATACATCAAAAATTAGGAATTAGGGTTTCTTGACCTAATTCACCCCTAAGTTGACTTTTAGGTCAAATCATGAGCCAAGACCTCAAGAGAGGGTTTGAGGGTCTCAAATGAACTATATTGATCCATTTGGAACAATGGATTAATCCAGGAAGCTTGAGCAACAAGTCTCAATTTCATCTGCACCACAATTAGGGTTTCGCGAGGAAAGTCAACTGTAACTTTGACTTTTGACCAGGACATGCTCCCAAACCCTAGGACATGCCTCAATACACCCTATGACACCCATGGAACATGTCCATCAAGTTTGATTTAGGTCAAGGACATGATTTCCTGAAGAATTGCACAGTTTGGAATTCATCTGATAAAAAGTCAACTGTGCACAAAAGTCAACTTTGACTTTTTGAGATTTTTCACCAAAATGGATTTTTAACCCTAAAATGATGTTAATGTATGATTTGAATCATCATTCATCAAGAAAAACCAAAGAAAGTGGGATAACTTGTAAAAGGGGTAACCATAAAACTTAGAAATTTTTCTAAGTTATGGAAAAAGTACCACTAATACACTAACTTTGGAGGGTCATAACTCCTAAACCACATGGCCATTTTTTCTCATCCAAAGATGGATTTGTAGCCCTCATTACCCTCTACAAAAACTTCAACTAGACCTAAGTCCAATTCATTAAGGATTTTGAGTTATGGAGTGATCAAAATCAAGAAATCACACTTTGTTAAAACACTTAGTGAAATTTTCACTAAGTCAGATTTGACCTCACTTTTTGCCAAATGTAGAGGGATTTTTCACTTGGAATCAAAAGAGATCAAAACCAAACTTGTTCAAACAGTTGTTGTATCATGTAAGGGCTTTCCAAAATGGCCAAGAACATTGCCAAATTCAAGTTACACCATGAGATATGACATTGGCAAGTTGCCTTGCTGAAATCTGTCAAAGGCAAGGCAGAATTTGCAACTTTGCTCGATTTGCCAAAATCAGCCAAATTCAAATGCTCCTATCCACTTGCACACCTTAGAGGATTGAATCTAAAGGGGATAATCACTGAGCCAAGCCTCCAAAGTCCATGGAACAAGAAATAGCATGTTGAACCTAGAATGGCCAAAATAGGGACAAGACTCCAAATTTGGATTGAAGCATTCAATGGAACCATCAAGGTGGCATGGACTGAGCCATTCTCATATGAAATCAGTCAAGACTTATCCAAGACCAAGGGAACCAAAGCTCTGTGCCCTAACCTCTAGTCAATGGCTAGAGGAGACTTGGATTTTCATTTGCCAACATTGGCCAAACCTACTTACCAGCTGCCATTCACTATTCCTTGCAAAACAAAATTGCTCTACTATAAATAGAGCTCAATTGTGATCAGTTTGAGTACACCAAAGGCCTAGAACACTTGCCTTTCTCAAAATCTCTTTCTCTTGGCAAAAATGCCTTTCTTAGCAAGGGAGCTATCGGGTTTTGAGCTAGAGGGCAATTCCACTCAAACCAATCACTCGCGCACCTCACATACATCACATATGAGCTGATCAAACAGTTAAACAACAACTTGGTCATGAAATGATCCAGCCAATTTCAATCAAGTCCAAGCATTCAAACACGATCCATAGGGTGTAGGGAAGCTGTTTAGATCATCACCAATCATCTGTAACACCTCCAAATCAAAAATCACTTTGCACTTGCTGTCACGGCTTGGAGGTAAGCACATACTTGGTCATCTCTCAATCTATGCATATTTCCTCGCACAATAATTTGGCCATATGTTCATAATCATGTATGGAATGTTTTCCCTCAATTAATTGCTTTGTTTGAATCGTGTATAAAAAATCCTAGCCTTCATGCAAAAATTAGGGTTCTTGAGGATTTTTCATGATTACTTGTTGTATGTTTAATTTAAATGAAATTAATGGACATAGACATGATCGTGAGGTTGAGACGAGCATAATGATATGTGGATTGCATGATATGATTAAGTATTCAGTGAGATTGGAGAGAAAATGCAAATCTGAGAATCCAAGAACACGCGCGTGTTCTTCAGCTTGTTCTTGGCGCCTTTTTTCCAAATTCAAATATTTGAATTTTGTGATTTTGTTTAATTGATTCAAAAATTAATTTCTCTCTGAGTTTTAATGATTTTGAGTTGATTCTTTTTTTGATAATTCATAAAAATGTTAAAATATTTTATTTTATCAAAAAATCCCAAAAATATTATTTATTTCATATAATTGATATTTTTGCAAAGAATTAATATTTCAATTGTTTTTGACATTTTAAATATTTTTTCTACATTGATTTTGCAACTTTTGATGCTTTCTAATTATTTTGTAGGTCAATACTTAATTTTTGAAGCATTAATCCAAAATCACAATTTGTTTTTCACATGTTAAACAATTTTGATCATTTTAATTGAATTTTTATTCAATTAAATACATTTTTGAAAACAAATTAGGGTTTTTGGATTAATTCAACCCTCATAAATCATTTTCAAAACACTTTGGGCCTCTAATAGAGTGTAAGACCCAATCCTTTCTTGACCAAAACATTTTGGGCCTCAGTGTATTGTATAAGTCCCGATACCGTTAAAAAACGAACGGCGCGATCGTCGCCCTTTTGAAAAATAACCTTGGGCCTCTCCTTGAGCTATAAGACCCATTCAAAACTTTTGGGCCTCTAATAGAGTGTAAGACCCAACCCCCTTTTAACCAAAATCATTTTGGGCCTCACTTATTGTATAAGTCCCTCTGCGTTAAAAGAAAACCTCGGCGCGATAGCCATTTTTAAGCGAAAAGACAATTGGGCCTACCCTCGTGTTATAAGCCCCACTCTTCTTCTTTAAAACTTTTTGGGCCTCTTGAGAGAGTGTAAGACCCATCCCTTTGTACAGAAAACATTTTGGGCCTCAGTCACTTGTATAAGTCCCTCTGTACAAATTCAAACAGTGCACTCACTGATAAAACCCTGGGCCTCTCCTTGAGCTGTAAGCCCCAAATCTTCCTTTTTCAAAGCACTTTCTCCTTTGATTTTGTATATACTGTTGTTTTCAATCTTTCTTTGTTGAACAACTAACCAAACAGCATGGAAGCTCTACAACCGAGTAAGTGGTTATTGCTTTCATTTATCGCTTTCATATATATATAACTGTATTGTTGGGCTGTTTTGCTGTAAGTCTCCTTTCATAAACTCATATCAAATGTATAATAATAGTATAGATATTTCGAGTTTCCCCGGCAACTACGTCTAGCACTAGGTAAAGCCCTGTTGATCACTCTGAACTTACAGTCAAAACTAGATCTACATAGGATTACCAGACACAGTTTTCCCTCCTCTTGGGGTTAAACAATATGGAGATGTGAAAGGCAGATTCTTTTTTAACCCTTTCTCAGACTGTCACTCTTAGAAATAGATTGAACTAGATCCCCAATAGGATTACCAGATACAGTCTTCTCTTCGGCTGTCCTCATTAGGAATTGTCAAAAAATTCTATTCCCCAGAGATGAATTATTCTCGGTGAAACTTCTCTCGAATTTCTTCAAACCTCTGAACTGTTCACTAAATGAATTATTCTCGGTGAAACTTTTCTTGAACGTTTCTTTGGTTTGGGACCCACGGGCTTCTTAAAAGCATCGGCCTCCTCTTGGGCATCGTACAAGGACCCACAGGCTTCCTAAAAGCAACCCCGCCTCCTCTTGGGCTTAGTACAAGAACCCTACGGCTTCTTAGAAGTAATCACAGCCTCCTCTTAGGCTTCATATAATGATATCTTCCTCCGGGAATGATAGCCTTCTCTTGGGCTTCGTACAAGGACCGATCGGCTTCTTAAAAGATTCCAGCCTCCTATTGGGCTTCGTACAAATTGTCCCGACGACCTTCTAGAGGTATAGGAACAGAACTTAATCATCTTCATAGAACAGTCCTTTCATAGAGTCTACTACTGTTTCTCAAAGCATGGTACAAAAGGTGAACTCTAGACTTGGACAATCTAATCTCCTTGAGTCTCAAAGACATTCTCAAGTGAACCCTTCGTTAAATAGGAAGGAAACCCGTAGACTCGGACAGTCTCAATACCCTTCGGATTTCCCGCTTCCTTAAAGAACAGGAATAACCCGGATCCTTGAATCAAATCCATGAGTACAGTATTGCTTATATAAGAACTGATTTTCTCTTTTAAAAATCAGTATACTGGACCTGTCACTCAAATGAAACAGTAACCATAGCCTCCCTCTTGGGCTTTGTACAATGATCCTCCCCAGGGGAGTCAAACAAAAGTTTAACCTCTCTCTCGGGCTTTGTACGAGACACATAAGAGACTCCCTCGTTGAGTCAATCACCCCTTTCGCTTCCATCTCGGGCTTTATACGAGATACAAAAAAGGTTCTTATTGAGCCAAACAAACCTTTCGTCTCCATCTCGGGCTTCGTACGAGATACTAAAAAAACTCTCTTGTTGAGTCAAACAGCCTCCATCTCGAGCTTTATACGAGATACCAAACGACTCCATCGTCGGGTCAAAAACTTTTTAGCCTCTCTCTCGGGCTTTGTACGAGACACATATTAGCCTCCTCTTAGGCTTTGTATAAGAAAACCACTGGTTGATCCAATAAACCTTTTAGCATCAAAGTTGTGCCTCGTTCACAGTACCCAAACGCAGTACACTCCTTCCCCTTCATCTAATTGCTGTAAGCGGCAAGCATCTGGATCATCTACATCCATGCCACTGTCCCTCTTTTAGTATGAGAAATTCTTAAGGAAAGATAGCATTGCTCTACACTGAGTTAAAGTCTTCTCCTTCAGGATAGAACCCCTTCTTAGGAAATTATGGCATTGCTAGGATCCGTGTATCCCGGTTAAAGTAATTCTCCTTTAATCCTTCTTTAGAGATGACAAATTCTCCCTAAAGTCGAGGTCCTTTCGCTTCACGTCTTGGGCTTTGAACAAGACACAAATAGACCTTTCAGCTTCACATCTTGGGCTTTGAACAAGATACAAATCACCTTTCGCTTCACGTCTTGGGCTTTGAACAAGACACAAAAACACCCATTTCCTCCCATAGAATAGGAGGAACTACGAACGCTCTGATTTCCCTGTTTCGGTAAACGGGAATACGTAGGCATAAGATCGAAAGAAAAGATCTTAGCGAGCACACTAAACAAAAAAACACCAAATCCCATATCTCCATCAATCAAAAGCAGTAATTCAAAAGCATAAGTCCTAACATCCTAACCCTTGTTCCCCGCTAGAAAATCCTAGAAAGAAAGAAAACCGTATTGGTGAAAATACAAATAACCAGTACAAAGGCCCCCCCACATTGATAGCATCCGTAACCTAACAAACCGCTGTTTAAACTCAGTATGCAAGCAGGGTTAATTGGAGACATCTATTTCCCTTCCTTATTCAGCTCATAATAGGATAAAAAATGAATCGACCTGTAGTTCAAGCTCAAACCGCAGAGAGCGACCAGCGCTTAAGAACCGCGTCCAAAATCGCTCGCTACAGTAAAAATGGCGCCCACCGTGGGGCGTATCTCTTCATCTTCTTTCCTTTTTCCTCCTTTTCACCTCTTTGGTTGATACCACAGATTAGGGCTTCCGCCGGGGAACCCATTTTCTGTCAGGAACTTAGGATTCATAGCTTTAAAGGTCTAGGATGTTTAGGACAAATATATATACTGCTTTTCCTAATTGTTATACATGTTTATTTTTCTGTTAATGGGAATGCGGGTGATGCCGTATGTGGAAAGAATGAGTATACACTTAAGATAAGTGATGGCGACGGGGTCGACCATCAACCTCAGTGGAGGCTGAGCAACGCAACCCATTCACTCTTCTAGCCAATGGGCCGGTTGTTAAGTCTGAGAAGCTGAGGAGCCAAACCCTTTCGTAGTGCGGAAACTATCGGAAATAGTTGTTACGCGATACTACCCTCATTTGAGGCTGGTGATCTATTCTCGGTGAATGGCACTTACTCTAAGATTGCTCTACAACTCGCTGGCGATCCGCTTGTTGTTTTGCTTTCCTGGGAGGAGCTGATGATAATGAGTACAGGTACAAAAATCACCCTAGTATAAACCTTTGGGGATGGGTAGAGCCTTGACTTCATGACAACGACCCTTTGACCCCATGTTTTTTCTATGTTTTTGTGTGCTGCATTCATGCATTCATTTAATAAAACATTAAAACATTCAAAAAACTTCTCTTCTAGTCTCTCTGTTTTTCAAATTAAACTAAGACTGTGATTGTAAATATCAGAGAAGAGGATTACGCTAATGGATTTCGGTAGAAGGAGAACTCACCAGTATACCTTCAAGGTTCCAAAGTTAGGAGATTTGAGAAGGTTAGCAAGGATGATCACAAGCCCTGAGGCTTTTAGAGACAAGCATGGAGGTCTGCTACCACTATTAAGAGTCCATGTGATTGGGGGAATCATGGATGTGCTCATTCAATTCTACGATCCGGTTTATCACTGTTTCACATTCCCGGATTACCAGCTAGCACCAACGCTGGAGGAGTATTCTCATCTGATCGATCTACACATCACAGATCGAGCTCCATTTTCTGGACTGGAAGAAATTCCCAAGAATCAGACTATCGCAAGAGCAATTCATTTGGATGAGTCTGAGGTCAGGACTCACATGACTACTAAGGGTGGCATCCAAGGTTTGCCAGCCCAGTTCTTAACAAAGAAAGCTCTGTGCTTTGCTAGTATAGGGAACGGGACTTCTTTTGAAAGCATCTTTGTTTTACTCACCTACGGATTATTTTTGTTTCCCAACATCAATAACTTCGTCGATATAAACTCCATTAAGGTTTTTCTCATTGGAAACCCTGTGCCGGCTTTGCTCACAGATGCGTATCATTCTGTATACTTGGGAAATTTGTACAGTGGAGGGGAGATCACATGTTGTGTACCTCTGCTTTATAAATGGTTTATATCTCACTTGCCCAAGTCTGCCCATTTTTGGGATTGCAAGAGTGTCTTACGTTGGTCGCAGAAGATCATGTCTCTTACCAACTCTGATATAGATTGGTGTAATAGGATTTATGATGGAATCAGAATCATCGATCGTTGTGGAAACTTCCCCAACGTGCCCCTCATAGGAACTAAAGGAGGAATCAACTATCATCCGATATTGGTTCGTCGTCAATTTGGATACCTGATGAGACACATCCCGCTGGGTGTTCATCTGGAAGGTCGTTTCTTCAAAGAAGGAGAAAACAACAGAGCATTAAAGATGGAAATAGTGCACGCTTGGAAACGCGTTCATAAGAAAGGACGAGAGTCTCTAGGAAAACCAGACTGTGTCTCGGTGGAGCCTTATCTCCACTGGGTACAAACTAGAGCTCTCAAGTTAAATATGCCTTATCCTCGTTACGGAATTCTTCCGCCAAAGGAATCTGTCATGTATTTCATGACGGAAACTGAAAAGCTTCAGGTTACTCTCAACAAAGTCCAGAAGGAGAGAAGGTCTTGGAAGAACAAGTACCGCACCCTCGTCATAGAGTGCATCAAAATACAGCAATTACTAAAAGAGAAAGATGCTCTGATTGAAATTTTGGAGCAGCACGCTGTAGAGAATCAAGATGACCAAAGGAATTTGCTCGCTCCTTTCACCTGGTAAAGGAATGACAACCCGACAACGGCCCAAGAGCCCCGGTCAAAGAAAAGGAAAGTACCAGAGTCAGCACCCGATTTCTCTTCAGAGAAGACTCGGGACCCATTAGCTTAGGCTTCTGTTTCTGCACTTTGTAATCTACTGTATTTCCATTTCTGTAATCCTTTGAACTTCAATAAAAAGGGGGTTTCCCCACCGTTTGATATTTGCAATCTAATTGTCGAAGTTTATTTTGATTAAACCAAAAAACAATTAATATAATCATTGCATTCATCATTCTCACATCGCGTATTCTTCTTACCTACGAATATCACGTTTGTGTCTCGATTCTAGAGTCAAACTGTCTCATTCGTATAACACTCGGGCCAATCATCAGAAAAAGATGGATGATCTTGAGGAAGAAAATAGAGAGTTGAAAGAAGAGATCGACGCTCTGAGAGAGGATATGAGAAAGCTTCGTAACGACATGCAAGCCATGGCAGAAGCTCAGCTACAAAGGACTGTGATCTCAGAGATCACCTCAACGCCCATAGTGGAGAAGTATGATCCTAGGTATCAGATACCGAAAGATCGCCCTTGGGGTATGCCTGTTAACTATATCCCGGAAGGATATGTTCCGCCGATCACTGAGGATCAGGAAATCACAACAGAAGCCGCTGGGCCTGAAGGTTACAAACTTCGGGAAAGCGAAGATGCCAAGGGCATACTGAAGACTCCTGAAGGTTACAAACTTTGGGAAACGCCAAGATTCACCGCCGTAGTCACGGTACCACCCCCTGTGGTGCACACTGTCCCGGGAGAACAGATTTCGCCAATACTTTCTGGTAAAAAGGAAACTATGTTTGACCGAATGGATGAATTCCAGGAACAGTTCCTGGAAATGCAGAAGGAGCTGCATGCCATTCGCGGTCAGGATCTATTTGGGAAGGACGCCGCAGATCTCTGCTTGGTCCCCAATGTGAAAGTCCCGCACAAGTTCCAAGTGCCCGACTTTGAAAAATACAAGGGTAACTCTTGCCCTTAAAGTCACTTGACAATGTACGCTCGACGAATGTCAGCTCAGACGGAGAATCAGGACCTGCTGATTCACTACTTCTAGGATAGTTTAACTGGTGCCGCACTCAAATTGTACATGGGTTTAAACCGTGCTACGATCAGCACTTTCAGAGATCTTGGCAAAGCCTTTGTCCAACAATACAAATACAATTTGGACATGGCACCCGACAGAGATCAACTCATATCAATGTCACAAAAGGACAAGGAAACCTTTAAGGAGTACGCTCAAAGGTGGCGTGAAATTGCCGCTCAAATTTGTCCACCTCTTGAGGAAAAAGAGATGACAAAGATCTTCTTAAAAACCTTAAGCTCATTTTACTATGACCGAATGGTTGCCAGTGCGCCCAGTGATTTCACCGAAATGGTCGGCATGGGCGTACGTCTTGAGGAAGCCGTCCGAGAAGGACGTTTGATAAAAGACGTTGGATCGACGAGCGGTACCAAGAAATATGGTACTGCTCTCCCTAAGAAAAAGGAGCAAGATATTGGGAATATCTCTCTCGGAAAGCAAAGGCGACGTTATCAACCAATAGCAGCTGTAATTCCTGCTATCAGCCCTGCGCCTGTTCCTACGTATCAAACTCAAGTTGCGCAGAGCCAACCTGATCAACAAAGGACACAACAGCCTCTTCAGCAGGCTCGTCCTCCATATAACAGCAACCGTACAACATGACCATCAAGGTTTGATCCTATACCCATGTCGTACACATAGATGTTTCCATTATTGCTAGCCAAGGGGCACATTCAGACTAAATCCCCTCTTGCAGTACCGGAAAATCTGCCTTTTTGGTTGAAGGTGGATCAAACTTGCCCTTATCATCAACGAGGTCCAGGGCATAACATAGAGACTTGTCTCAATTTCAAGTCCGACGTGCAAAAGCTTGTTAGGAGCGGGCTCTTATCTTTTAAGGATACGAACCCCAATGTTCTTACGAACCCGCTGCCTCAACATGAGAAAGCTGCAGTCAATCTCATTGAGAAGGAGACTAATAATGTCTATCAAATTCACGATGTAGTCTTATTGAGGACCAATCTGGTCAAGATGCATTGTAGACAGAGTGGATATGGCCATGTGCCACCTCATAACTATCATCAGTGTGACATCTGCTCTAAAGACAACCAAGGATGTTCGGTAGTGCAATCGGCTCTACAGGAACAGATGGATCTCGGATGGATCCAAGAGCACCGAGTTCGTGGAGTTAACATGGTCTATACGAATTCTAACGTCATTCAGAACCACGATATCCGTGCAATGAATGTCAACTTGGTGGCGATGCACTCAAGGCAAAGCCAGTATCATAATCTGCCGCGACACAATTATAATTCCTGTCGGACTTGCCCGATAAACAAATAGGGATGCTCTTTCATACAAGAGGCCCTCCAGCGTCAGATGGATCTTGGATGGATCCAAGACTACCATGATAGGAACCCTTATCAAATCAACATGGTTCAGATCTTTGATATTCGCGTGATGAATACCAACCTGGTAGAGTTACATGCTGAGCAGGTCCGACTTGGATTCTTAATATCACATGACTATCAAAGCTGTAAAGCGGGTTGCGAAAACGATCGAGGTTGTACCCTTGTCCAGGAGGCACTTCAGGACTTGTTAAATCACTGGTGGATGCCAATCTATATGGATGAAGATACGCAGCAAACTAGTATCAATAACAGAAACCCCACTCGGCGTCAGAGTCAGGATGTCCGATCTGTGGAAGCTAACCTAGTGAGGTTACATTGTATTCAAAGTGGGCGTGGCCAGGTGCCACCACACAACTATGAATGTTGCGGCGTCTGTTCGGAAAGTAACCAAGGGTGTTACCTTGTGAGAGCAGCTCTTCAGGGTCAGGTCGATCGTGGAGAAATTCGTCCCTATTCAGGTTCTGGACCCATCAACTGGACGCCAAACTACCTTGCCGAGCAAATTGAGGATGTTGTCACAATCTCCGGTCATCATAGGACCAGGGGTGTTTTTGCCATTATCCCCCTACTTGACGAATCTAAGGTTCCCAACCGGGAACGGATCGAGATTACTTATGATGGTCAGAAAAATCAGAAGGTTCCCGTAGTCATCTATTTATCGGGACCATTACCGTATGAATCAACTAAGGCAATCCCTTACAGATACGGTGCAACAACAATTGAAAATGGAAAGGAAATTCCATTACCCTCCGTCGTGAACATTGCAGACATCAGTCGTGTAACACGGAGTGGTAGAATCTTCAACCGAGGAGTTGGGGAACCTAACAAAGAAAAGGAACTTCAGTCTGAAACTCCTGATCCACCAGTCGGTCAATCCAGTAATCCTGACCTCTCAAAAAATAATGATGAGATGCTGAAGCTAATCCAAAGGAGTGAATACAATATTGTCGATCAACTGTTATAAACTCCTTCAAAGATCTCGGTATTATCACTGTTACTCAGTTCAGAAGCTCACAGGGAGGCTCTACAGAAAGTCTTGGAGCAAGCCTTTGTGGAGCAGGATGTAACCATCAGACAGTTCGATAGCATTGTCTCTAACATCACTTCTTGCAACAATTTGGGATTTAGTGATGAGGAATTACCTGAAGAGGGTCGTCGTCATAACATGGCGCTCAACATTACAGTTAACTTCCAGGACGATGCTTTATCCAGCGTACTGGTAAACACAGGGTCAGCCCTGAATGTTATGCCAAAGTCTACTTTGATGCAATTGTCATTCAAAGGCCCTCCGATGAGAATCAGCGAGGTTGTCGTCAAAGCATTCGACAGATCCAGAAAGATGGTTATCGGCGAAGTTGATCTTCCCATAACTATCGGTCCTCATACTTTCCAAGTCACTTTCCAGGTCATGGACATCCGGGCAACATACAGTTGTTTATTAGGAAGACCTTGGATACATCAGGATGGGGCAGTTACTTCCACCCTCCACCAAAAGCTAAAGTTCGTACAGAACGGCCAACTCATCACAGTCTGTGGAGAACAGGCATTGCTGGTGAGTAACTTGTCATCATCTGCTGGTATAGAACCTGAGGAGGTTATTGGAACGCAGTTCCAAGCACTGTCGGTGAGCAAGGACAATTATTTCAAAGGAGGAACCTCGATTTCCTCATACAAGGATGCTATCAAAGCGGTCGAGAGTACCGATACAAAAGGATGGGGACAGCTTGTCATTCCCATTGACAATAAAACAAAGAAGGGTCTTGGTTTTTCTGCAACCTGTACCCATACAACTGCCGGCGATGAAAGTCTTCATCCCCTTCAAAATCTCTTACACAGTGGAGGTTTCCTTCACCCAGTGTCTCAGATAGTTCATGCTATCAATGAGGAAGATCCCTCTGACACGGATGAAGAGTGGAAGTCCTACCTTAACAAGGACGGTTATATGTCTCAGGAAGAGCTGCCTATGCCTTTTTGCTTTCCTACAAAAAGTCTGAGATTTATACCAAGATCAGACGTCGAAAGGATATACGGGGATTGTGATCCGGAAGGATGTCGTGCTCCGCCAAATTCATTAGAGGAAGACACTCCGATGAAAGACAATTTTGACTACAATTACTATGGCCCAATGGATGGCCTGCCAATGTGGCAACCTTACCCAGGAAACTTGGGGCAAGAAAGTCAGCCGAGTAATGAAACTCAGCTGAGCATCATTGAACAGAATACCTGTGTCCCGACCATGTCATGGGATCAACACTCAAGTCATTCGAAAACTACTCAACATGAAGATGAATTCGCAACGTTTGCAGGACTTGAATTCATCAACTATGCTTTTCCCGAGGTCAACGTCATCGAGAGGGATGACTCCTCTAGTTCTAAAGAAGTGTGGGACACCTTGGGACAACCAAGTGGAAAATTTGATTATATGGTCAAGTACACCGCTCCCGAAAGCTCTCGTATCAGGCTCGAAGATATCCAGCCAACTGGATGGGGAGATACAGCTGAGAGCACAAATGCTATGCAAAATGTAACAGAGGAATCCTCCTACGACAATTCTGCCTGGGAGACAGATTCCAATAATCCTGCTCTGCCAGAAATCAGCGTTATTTCTGAAGACAAATCAAGGAAGGTGCCAGACTTTGTGATTCACCGAGGAGTTTGCCGCCAATGGGTTGCCGTCGAGGTTCCGAAGATCGTTCATCAGTCAAAGTAATTGCCATCTTTTAACCTTTCACCCTACCCAGGTGAAACGGATGTTTTGATAGGGCTCGTTTTCTGTAAATTTCCCTCTTCGCTTTACCCGAAGCGACAGAGTTTTGTTTTATAGGGCTGTAGTTTCAAGGATCGACTTGTTCATTAATAAAATAACGTCGTTCTATAATTTCTGCATTAGTTGCTGTTTTCTCTTTTTGCTTTTTCAGAAAATGGTAATCCTAAAAAACAATTCAAATAAAAACAAGCAGTAAAATAAAACACTGCACACACTTGCATTTTCTTTATCTCTTCTAAACACGAATCATCACGTCATGCAGATTGCTTGTTTTACATCCCGTTGAAACATACGATCCGATGCCTTCTCCCGACTTTGAGTTCCCGGTATTTGGGGCTGAAGAAGAAGATGACGACGAAATTCCAAAAGAGATCTCCCGATTACTCAGACAAGAGGAAAGGTCCATTGAACCTCACAAAGAACCGTTGGAAACGGTAAACTTGGGTTCAGAGCAAAAGAGAAAAGAAATCAGGATTGGTGCACTGCTCAGTCCAACTGCCAAAGAGAATTTGATAAAGCTTCTCAAAAAATTTCCCGATGTATTCGCTTGGTCCTATCAGGATATGCCAGGGTTGAATACCAGCATCGTGGAACATCACTTACCATTGAGATCGGAATGTCCGCCAGTAAAGCAGAGGTTGAGACGGACTCACCCGGACATGGCCATCAAAATCAAAAAGGAGGTACAGAAACAGATTGACGCGGGTTTCCTCGCCACATCTGAATATCCTCAATGGTTAGACAACATCGTACCCGTTCCCAAAAAGGACGGAAAGGTCAGAATGTGTGTAGATTACAGGGATTTGAACAAGGCAAGTCCAAAGGACGACTTTCCTTTACCACACATTGACATGCTGGTAGACAGTACAGCAAAGTTCAAAGTTTTCTCCTTCATGGATGGATTCTCGGGCTATAACCAGATCAAAATGGCGCCGAAAGACATGGAGAAAACTTCGTTCATCACCCCATGGGGCACCTTTTGTTACAAGGTAATGTCGTTCGGTTTGAAGAATGCCGGGGCAACCTATCAAAGGGCCATGACTACTCTGTTTCATGACATGATACACAAAGAAATCGAAGTGTATGTCGATGATATGATTGCAAAATCAAAAACAGAGAAAGAGCACGTCAAACATCTGTCAAAATTGTTCGAACGTCTAAGAAAATTCAAGCTCCGCTTGAATCCCAACAAGTGCACCTTCGGTGTCCGCTCAGGGAAACTATTAGGGTTCATCGTCAGCCAGAAAGGGATTGAGGTTGATCCTGACAAGGTCAAGGCCATTCAAGAAATGCCTTCTCCGAAAACTGAAAAACAAGTCAGAGGATTTCTGGGACGTTTTAACTACATCTCCAGATTCATATTCCTTATGACCGCCACTTGTGCGCCGATTTTCAAATTACTGAAAAAGAACCAGGATTGCGTTTGGTCAGAAGATTGCCAAACTGCCTTCGACAGTATTAAGGAATACCTGTTGAATCCGCCGATTCTATCACCTCCAGTGGAAGGAAGACCACTGATCATTTACCTCACAGTCCTAGAGGACTCAATGGGGTGTGTACTTGGCCAACAAGACGAAACCAAAAGGAAAGAGTCTGCCATTTACTATCTGAGCAAGAAGTTCACCGATTGTGAAACTCGGTACACGATGCTTGAAAAAACTTGTTGTGCTTTGGCTTGGGCAGCCAAACGTCTTTGCCAGTACATGATTTGTCATACTACTTGGTTGGTCTCCGAAATGGATCCGATCAAGTACGTTTTCGAAAAACCTGCTCTCACGGGAAGAATCGCCCGTTGGCTGATGCTGTTATCAGAATATGACATAGAGTACCACGCTCAAAAAGCCGTTAAGGGAAGTATTTTAGCCGACCATTTGGCCCATCAACTGATTGACGATCAAGAATCAATCGGGTTTGACTTCCCAGACGAAGATGTCATGTATTTGAAAATGAAAGATTGCGATGAACTGTTACCCAGTGAAGGGCCAGAACCAGGTTCCCAATGGGGACTTATCTTCGACGGAGCAGTTAATCATTATGGAAACGGAATTGGGGCAATCATTGTTACCCCTCAGGGTACCCACATTCCTTTCACTGCCAGACTTACGTTCAAATGTACAAACAACGAGGCCGAATATGAAGCTTGTATCATGGGTCTCGAAGAAGCAATTGATTTAAGGATCAAAAACTTGGACGTATACGGCGACTCAGCCTTGGTTATCAATCAGATAAAAGGAGATTGGAACACATACCAATCAGGATTGATTCCTTACAAAGACTATGCAAGAAGGTTGTTACCCTTCTTCAACAGAGTTGAGTTTCATCACATCCCTCGTGATGAGAATCACTTGGCTGATGCATTAGCCACTATCTCTTCCATGATTAGCGTAGGTCGATGGAATGACTTACCTAAGATAGACATCATGTGCCTTGAAAGGCCCGCTTACGTCTTCACGATTGAAGCAGTCATAGATAACAAACCTTGGTATCACGATATCAAATGCTTCCTTCAGAAACAAGAGTACCCATCTGGGGCACTCAGAAAAGACAGAAAAACCCTCAGAAGATTGGCTGGAAACTTCTTCCTGAGCGGGGACACTCTTTATAAGAGGAATTTTGACATGGTTTTGCTCCGATGCGTCGACAGACCAGAAGCAGACATGCTTATGAAAGAAATTCATGAAGGATCCTTTGGCACTCATGTCAACGGACACACAATGGCGAAAAAAATTCTAAGAGCAGGGTACTATTGGTTGATAATGGAATCCGACTGCTACAAGTACATGAGGAGGTTTCACAAGTGTCAGATATACTCCGACAAAATTCATGTACCGCCATCACATCTCAGAGTTCTTTCTTCCCCATGGCCTTTTTCCATATGGGGAATCGACATGATTGGCATGATTGAACCTAAGGCTTCAAACGGACATCGGTTCATTCTAGTAGCCATTGACTACTTCACCAAGTGGGTCGAAGCAGCGTCATACGCCAATGTAACCCGACAAGTGGTGGTCCGATTTATCAAAAACAATATCATCTGCCGTTATGGTGTTCCAAGCGAGATCATTACTGACAATTGATCTAACTTGAACAACAAGATGATGAAAGGGTTATGCACAGAGTTCAAGATCGAACACCATAACTCATCTCCCTACCGACCCAAGATGAACGGAGCGGTAGAAGCGGCTAACAAGAACATCAAGAGGATCGTTCAAAAGATGGTTGTAACCTATAAAGACTGGCACGAAATGCTACCCTTTGCTCTTCACGGTTATCGCACATCTGTCCGCACTTCAACAGGGGCTACCCCTTTCTCTCTAGTGTATGGCATGGAAGCAGTGCTCCCTAGAAGTAGAGATCCCATCAATCCGGGTATTGATGGAAGCGAAGGGATTGGAAATCATCCCGATGGATTGGAAATCTCATAGTACAATCCAGGAAAAAATTAGGGATAATGGCAAGTAATTATGTTCAACAGAGGCAAATCCCTCAGCAGCAGCAGTTACATCATCTGTCAGAAAACTCCAATCAAGGTCATCTTCGACGGAAGCTCTGGACGCCCCGAATTCAAGTTGGTAGAAGGATAGTGGTCATCGTGTTTCAACGTAGCCCTTTTCCCTGTAAATTACCATTTTCTAACTTTGTAAATACTCTTTGGAATCACGCGTTTGGCTGATCTCCATCCTATCAATAAAATTTGAGCCTTTGTGCTTTTGTTTGTAATTCTTATTTGTTTTAGCTTTACAGAACGACGTTGTTAACATGATTAACGATTCTTGAAATAAAACAAAATGAATTTACTTGTTAAAACTTTTTCTGCTTTTAAACAAAGATGGCAATTTCTTTTGACTGTTGAACATCAAAAGAGCGTCAACCACTTCTTCAGAAGTAAGCGAACTTCAAAGTGCAGAATCAAAGTACTCCTTCTATGCCAGTACGCCTAAATGAAGGATCAACTATGTCAGAGACCTCGTTTCGTCTGACACGCCTCGGCCGAGTTCTTATCTCCTAAGCCCGACCAACGGTAGCTCCCCAATAGGGATTATCTCTCCTAAGCAAGGTGGAATTGCTATTTTGAACCAGCGATATTTTTACACGCCCCGCGATGGCCGAGTATCCAGTCATGTTCATCTTTTAGTTTGTATGTCGCGTCAGTTTTGTCAGCATATACATACATACATCATGCATTATTGATTTGCATTTACATTTCATATTGCGTCACTATCACTCTAGTCGGTCTCGTCCCCTAGTGATAACAGTCCTCTCAATCGAGTTGTCAGTTATTGCCTCGTCAGGAAACGCTGCGTTTGAACAACCTCGCCTCCAGTTTATTTCTGAGAGGAAGTTGGCCTTCGGCCACTTTGATAACTTGAACCTCTGAAAGACCAGAGAACCTTCAACAAATGTCACTCTTCGCCATTGAAGATGATATTTTCGCTTTCCCGGATTAAGGAAAATCCCCAGAGGAAGCCTCTTAAACAGAGAGTCAGCAATACAGCAGTTTTTCTCCGAAAAGACTGTTGATGAAAAGGTCATCGGCACCTCAAAATTGGACCCCATCATATGGCATTTCTCCGGGAAGATCCCGAGAAAAGTATGATGTAAGATCCCAAACGAAATCAGTCTCTCAAGAGACTCGTCTTCCCTAGTAGAATCGACAAATGGCATCTCCAAAACAGAGAAGTTTGTGTACCTCTACAATTCAGACGAATGGGTTCCCCAGCAAGTCTGACGTCAAAGCTTTTTCCGTCGAATGGCGTCTCTTCAGGAAAATTCGGCGAGAAGTTTGAGGAAAATCCGCTACAAATAGCGTTCCTTGTCAATAAAGTTTATTGACAAAAGAAACCGAGACCAGGTCCTTGGTAGGAAACTAGGATCGAGGGGAAGTTTACATCAGAAACTATGACCAGGTCCTTGGTAGGAAACCAGGATCGAGGGGAAGTTTATATCAGAAACTGAGATCAGATCCTTGGTAGGAAACCAGGATCGAGGGGAAGTTTAAATCAGCAACTGAGACCAGTTCCTTGGTAGGAAACCAGGATCGAGGGGAAGTTCGTTTCCACAACTAAGACCAGGTCCTCGATAGGAAACCAGGATCGAGGGGAAGTTTACCTTTTCTAAGCATCATTTCTTAGCAAAAGAAGATGAATGCGCAAGCTACCATTCATAACCGCTATCAAAATTTCGGGTATTCTGATATTTAATCCTCTTGCACCCCGAATGCCCGAATACCTTCGCCATTCACACCTTCGTGTCCAAGAAGATTAAATAGGGGCATCTGTCATACCCCAAATTTTGACCACTAAGATTTCCCATCATTGTGCAAATCACCATCACAATATGGGGGAACCGTTCTATTTCATCAGTCTCCCCAAAGATGGGTGAGCATTCCCTACAATCAAAATTAGGGTTTTGAGCCCTCTCTGAGTGCTTAGACAAGGGATCAATCAAGGAATGACACGATCTTTAACTTGTATAACCTCTCAAGCATCCACAAAGGATCAAAAGGACTCCCACTTCAAGGAATAAGCACAAGGCTGCTCCCTTTTAGGTGGATTAAGTCTCAAGATCGACAGTGTCACCAAATTAGGGTTTTGGTCGACCAGGGCCTCCAGATGGAAATTTTTCATCTGGGCACAAGCCAATGATCCAAAACATAACCTAATATACTCCATGGAATCTCATGGACCCAAACATCAAGTCAATTTGACCTTAGGGGATGCATACATCAAAAATCAGGAATTAGGGTTTCTTGACCTAATTCACCCCTAAGTTGACTTTTAGGGCAAATCATGAGCCAAGACCTCAAGAGAGGGTTTGAGGGTCTCAAATGAAATATATTGATCCATTTGGAACAATGGATTAATCCAAGAAGCTTGAGCAACAAGTCTCAATTTCATCTGCACCACAATTAGGGTTTCGCGAGGAAAGTCAACTGTAACTTTGACTTTTGACCAGGACATGCTCCCAAACCCTAGGACATGCCTCAATACACCCTATGACACCCATGGAACATGTCCATCAAGTTTGATTTAGGTCAAGGACATGATTTCCTGAAGAATTGCACAGTTTGGAATTCATCTGATAAAAAGTCAACTGTGCACAAAAATCAACTTTGACTTTTTGAGATTTTTCACCAAAATGGATTTTTAACCCTAAAATGATGTTAATGTATGATTTGAATCATCATTCATCAATAAAAACCAAAGAAAGTGGGATAACTTGTAAAAGGGGTAACCATAAAACTTAGAAATTTTTCTAAGTTATGGAAAAAGTACCACTAATACACTAACTTTGGTGGGTCATAACTCCTAAACCACATGGCGATTTTTTCTCATCCAAAGATGGATTTGTAGCCCTCATTACCCTCTACAAAAACTTCAACTAGACCTAAGTCCAATTCATTAAGGATTTTGAGTTATGGAGTGATCAAAATCAAGAAATCACACTTTGTTAAAACACTTAGTGAAAATTTCACTAAGTCAGATTTGACCTCACTTTTTGCCAAATGTAGAGGGATTTTTCACTTGGAATCAAAAGAGATCAAAACCAAACTTGTTCAAATAGTTGTTGTATCATGTAAGGGCTTTCCAAAATGGCCAAGAACATTGCCAAATTCAACTTACACCATGAGATATGACATTGGCAAGTTGCCTTGCTGAAATTTGTCAAAGGCAAGGCAGAATTTGCAACTTTGCTCGATTTGCCAAAATCAGCCAAATTCAAATGCTCCTATCCACTTAGACACCTCAGAGGATTGAATCTAAAGGGGACAATCACTGAGCCAAGCCTCCAAAGTCCATGGAACAAGAAATAGCATGTTGAACCTAGAATGGCCAAAATAGGGACAAGACTCCAAATTTGGATTGAAGCATTCAATGGAACCATCAAGGTGGCATGGACTGAGCCATTCTCATCTGAAATCAGTCAAGACTTATCCAAGACCAAGGGAACCAAAGCTCTGTGCCCTAACCTCTAGTCAATGGCTAGAGGAGACTTGGATTTTCATTTCCCAACATTGGCCAAACCTACTTACCAGCTGCCATTCACTATTCCTTGCAAAAAAAACTTGCTCTACTATAAATAGAGCTTAATTGTGATCAGTTTGAGTACACCAAAGGCCTACAACACTTGCCTTTCTCAAAATCTCTTTCTCTTGGCAAAAATGCCTTTCTTAGCAAGGTAGCTATCGGGTTTTGAGCTAGAGGGCAATTCCACTCAAACCAATCACTCACGCACCTCACATACATCACATATGAGCTGATCAGACACTTAAACAACAATTGGAACACTGATTTCTCAGAATCACCAGTCAATTGCTCAAGGTTTTAACCAAAGTGCAGTTGAGATGCCATGAAATGATCAAGCCAATTTCAATCAAGTCCAAGCATTCAAACACGATACATAGGGTGTAGGGAAGCTGTTCAGATCATCACCACTCATCTGTAATACCTCCAAATCAAAAATCACTTTGCACTTGCTGTCACGGCTTGGAGGTAAGCACATACTTGGTCATCTCTCAATCTATGCATATTTCCTCGCACAATAATTTGGTCATATGTTCATAATCATGTATGGAATGTTTTCCTTCAATTAATTGCTTTGTTTGAATCGTGTATCAAAAATCCTAGCCTTCATGCAAAAATTAGGGTTCTTGAGGATTTTTCGTGATTACTTGTTGTATGTTTAATTTAAATGAAATTAATGGACATAGACATGATCGTGAGGTTGAGACGAGCATAATGATATGTGGATTGCATGATATGATTAAGTATTCAGTGAGATTGGAGAGAAAATGCAAATCTGAGAATCCAAGAACACGCGCGTGTTCTTCAGCTTGTTCTTGGCGCCTTTTTTCCAAATTCAAATATTTGAATTTTGTGATTTTGTTTAATTGATTCAAAAATTAATTTCTCTCTGAGTTTTAATGATTTTGAGTTGATTCTTTTTTTGATAATTCATAAAAATGTTAAAATATTTTATTTTATCAAAAAATCCCAAAAATAATATTTATTTCATATAATTGATATTTTTTCAAAGAATTAATATTTCAATTGTTTTTGACATTTTAAATATTTTTTCTACATTGATTTTGCAACTTTTGATGCTTTCTAATTATTTTGTAGGTCAATACTTAATTTTTGAAGCATTAATCCAAAATCACAATTTGTTTTTCACATGTTAAACAATTTTGATCATTTTAATTGAATTTTTATTCAATTAAATACATTTTTGAAAACAAATTAGGGTTTTTGGATTAATTCAACCCTCATAAATCATTTTCAAAACACTTTGGGTCTCTAATAGAGTGTAAGACCCAATCCTTTCTTGACCAAAACATTTTGGGCCTCAGTGTATTGTATAAGTCCCGATACCGTCAAAAAACGAACGGCGCGATCGTCGCCCTTTTGAAAAATAACCCTGGGCCTCTCCTTGAGCTATAAGACCCATTCAAAACTTTTGGGCCTCTAATAGAGTGTAAGACCCAACCCCCTTTTAACCAAAATCATTTTGGGCCTCACTTATTGTATAAGTCCCTCTGCGTTAAAAGAAAACCTCGGCGTGATCGCCATTTTTAAGAGAAAAGACAACTGGGCCTACCCTCGTGTTATAAGCCCCACTCTTCTTCTTTAAAACTTTTTGGGCCTCTTGAGAGAGTGTAAGACCCATCCCTTTGTACAGAAAACATTTTGGGCCTCAGTCACTTGTATAAGTCCCTCTGTACAAATTCAAACAGTGCGCTCACTGATAAAACCCTGGGCCTCTCCTTGAGCTGTAAGCCCCAAATCTTCCTTTTTCAAAGCACTTTCTCCTTTGATTTTGTATATACTGTTGTTTTCAATCTTTCTTTGTTGAATAACTAACCAAACAGCATGGAAGCTCTACAACCGAGTAAGTGGTTATTGCTTTCATTTACCGCTTTCATATATATATAATTGTATTGTGGGGCTGTTTCGCTGTAAGTCTCCTTTCATAAACTCATATCAACTGTATAATAATAGTATAGATATTTCGAGTTTCCCCGGCAACTAAGTCTAGCACTAGGTAAAGCCCTGTTGATCACTCTGAACTTACAGTCAAAACTAGATCCAAATAGGATTACCAGACACAGTCTTCCCTCCTCTTGGGGTTAAACAATATGGAGATGTGAAAGGCAGATTCTTTTTTAACCCTTTCTCAGACTGTCACTCTTAGAAATAGACTGAACTAGATCCCCAATAGGATTACCAGATACAGTCTTCTCTTCGGCTGTCCTCATTAGGAATTGTCAAGAAATTCTATTCCCCAGAGATGAATTATTCTCGGTGAAACTTCTCTTGAATTTCTTCAAACCTCTGAACTGTTCACTAAATGAATTATTCTCGGTGAAACTTTTCTTGAACGTTTCTTTGGTTTGGGACCCACGGGCTTCTTAAAAGCAACGGCCTCCTCTTGGGCATCGTACAAGGACCCACAGGCTTCCTAAAAGCAACCCCGCCTCCTCTTGGGCTTAGTACAAGGACCCTGCGGCTTCTTAGAAGTAATCACAGCCTCCTCTTAGGCTTCGTATAATGATCCCTTCCTCCGGGAATGATAGCCTTCTCTTGGGCTTCGTACAAGGACCGATCGGCTTCTTAAAAGATTCCAGCCTCCTATTGGGCTTCATACAAATTGTCCCGACGACCTTCTAGAGGTATAGGAACAGAACTTAATCATCTTCATAGAACAGTCCTTTCATAGAGTCTACTACTGTTTCTCAAAGCATGGTACAAAAGGTGAACTCTAGACTTGGACAGTCTAATCTCCTTGAGTCTCAAAGACATTCTCAAGTGACCCCTTCGTTAAATAGGAAGGAAACCCGTAGACTCGGACAGTCTCAATACCCTTCGGATTTCCCGCTTCCTTAAAGAACAGGAATAACCCGGATCCTTGAATCAAATCCATGAGTACAGTATTGCTCATATAAGAACTGTTTTTCTCTTTTAAAAATCAGTATACTGGACCTGTCACTCAAATGAAACAGTAACCATAGCCTCCCTCTTGGGCTTTGTACAATGATCATCCCCAGTGGAGTCAAACAAAGTTTAGCCTCTCTCTCGGGCTATGTACGAGACACATAAGAGACTCCCTCGTTGAGTCAATCACCCCTTTCGCCTCCATCTCGGGCTTTATACGAGATACAAAAAAGGTTCTTATTGAGCCAAACAAACCTTTCGTCTCCATCTCGGGCTTCGTACGAGATACTAAAAAAACTCTCTTGTTGAGTCAAACAGCCTCCATCTCGGGCTTTATACGAGATACCAAACGACTCCATCGTCGGGTAAAAAACTTTTTAGCCTCTCTCTCGGGCTTTGTACGAGACACATATTAGCCTCCTCTTAGGCTTTGTATAAGAAAACTACTGGTTGATCCAATCAACCTTTTAGCATCAAAGTTGTGCCTCGTTCACAGTACCCAAACGCAGTACACTCCTTCCCCTTCATCTAATTGCTGTAAGCGGCAAGCCTCTGGATCATCTACATCCATGCCACTGTCCCTCTTTTAGTATGATAAATTCTTAAGGAAAGATAGCATTGCTCTACACTGAGTTAAAGTCTTCTCCTTCAGGATAGAACCCCTTCTTAGGAAATTATGGCATTGCTAGGATCCGCGTATCCCGGTTAAAGTAATTCTCCTTTAATCCTTCTTTAGAGATGACAAATTCTCCCTAAAGTCGAGGTCCTTTCGCTTCACGTCTTGGGCTTTGAACAAGACACAAATAGACCTTTCAGCTTCACATCTTGGGCTTTGAACAAGATACAAATCACCTTTCGCTTCACGTCTTGGGCTTTGAACAAGACACAAAAACACCCATTTCCTCCCATAGAATAGGAGGAACTACGAATGCTCTGATTTCCCTGTTTCGGTAAACGGGAATACGTAGGCATAAGATCGAAAGAAAAGATCTTAGCGAGCACACTAAACAAAAAAAAAACAAATCCCATATCTCCATCAATCAAAAGCAGTAATTCAAAAGCATAAGTCCTAACATCCTAACCTTTGTTCCCCGCTAGAAAGTCCTAGAAAGAAATAAAACCGTATTGGTGAAAATACAAATAACCAGTACAAAGGCCCCCCCACATTGATAGCATCCGTAACCTAACAGACCGCTGTTTAAACTCAGTATGCAAGCAGGGTTAATTGGAGACATCTATTTCCCTTCCTTATTCAGCTCACAATAGGATAAAAAATGAATCGACCTGTAGTTCAAGCTCAAACCGTAGAGAGCGACCAGCGCTTAAGAACCGCGTCCAAAATCGCTCGCTACAGGCATTTCGAAGCTCCTTCCACTTGGAATGCTGCAACTTTGTGCTTGATTGTTGATGTGGGAGTCTTCTTGATCCCTTATGGGTGTTTGAGAGTTTGGACAAGTTAAAGATCACGTCATTTCTTTATTGATCTTTTGTCCAGATGCTCAGAGAGGGATGGAAACCCTAACTCTTGATTATAGTGAATGCTCAACCATCTTTGAGGAGATTGGTGAGGCATGAAGGTACATCCATATTGTGGTGATGATTCGCACAATGATGGGACATTTTGTGGTCAAAATTTGGGGTATGACACCCGTGTCGTAGCTTTTCACCATCAGAGGGAACCCCTAAACAAGTTCCTAATTTCTCTAAATCCAAATAAATATCAACATTCTTAACTCTAGCAGATAGTATTAAATCATCAAACTCATCAGTTTCGAAAGTCACAGTAGTAAAGAACTCTCTTACGAGGTCCGGATAATAGAATCCAACATCAGAAATCAGATTTTCTACACCAGTATTTTTCAACAAGGTAGGAAAAGTAAAATTGTGATTAGGAAAATCTCTAAGATTGACATACTTTACCGGCATTAAGGTTCGAGTCCGGACATAATAGCTCAATCTTCTGGATTTCACAGTTGGAGCATGTTCTTCTTCATGTTGAGAAACTCCTTCATCCATCTTTTTCTTTCCTTTATCTTTCCTTGAAGGTCTCATGGAAGCTTGAAAGTTAGGGTTTGAGAGAAGGCAGATTCAGATTCTGGGAGATGGGTGAGTTTTGGAGAAGAGAGATTGAGAGATATGGGGTTTATAAAGAGTTTTGTGAAATTGGGGTTTAAATTCCTTTTGACTAGAGTTAATGGAGAAGATGGAAGAGTGTAGTGAATGTGAAAGAGTTGTAGAAAAATGAGAATAGTGATTTCCAATATGTGAAACAAAGACTTAATAAAAAAACACTTTTGACCAAAGAAATAACATTTAAAACATACTGTACGAAATTTTTTAAAAATTAAAAAAAATTCTGAAAGTGTCAGTAGTATTCGATTACTCCATGAGGATAATCGATTACTTAGATAGAAAATGAGTAAACTCGCCAGCGAACGAGCAGAGTAATTGATTACCCACTAATGTTAATCGATTACTCTAAAGTGGTATTACATAAACCAACTACATATTAAAGAGCAGACACTATATCTTTTAAACATAAAAATGAAAAAATTATGTCAATGTCCACACAAAAAATACAGACTTGACACATTAGAGAGCGCGAGTCAAAACTTTTGATCCACGTCACACTAAGTTGCGGGTAAAATGACCAGTCCTAATTACAATCGACAATTTTTAATAAACATTTATAAAATTGATATATTTTATAAAAAAATTTAATTCAACCATCGGATTAGTAAATTTTAATTTTTATAAAAATTATTAAATACGTAGTTCTAAGATAAATTGATCTCTTATCTATTATTATTATTATTATTATTATTATTATTATTATTATTATTATTATTAAATAATACCAACATATTTGAATCTATTATTATAAGGGATGAATGAAAGAGAAATTTTAACTTAGAGTACTCTAATGGTCAGCCAAACATTGGTATTTTATGGAAAGTTTGTGGTGTCACGCTATCTTAAAATAATTCACTTTTTTTTCCAATGATGTGACTTTTAAAATTTTATATATTAGTTTCCACAATTTTAACTCACATATTAATATATTACTCCCTCTGCTTATAAAAGAAATAATCCCTCTAATTTTTATTTTACAAGAAAAAACTTAAATTTTAAATTTAATAAATAATCAATGTGTATATAAATCAAATACATAAATTATATAATAAATTTAAAAATATTTTTTTTCTTGTAATAGCTATTATAAAAAGAATTTATTATAACTTAAATATTGTATTGGTTTGTAGTCTACTTATTGCTTGGATCTTAATGATCGGCTTGTATTGAACTGTTTTTTAAATAATAATATATTTTACTTATTTCAAAAAAAATTAATTTAATCATTTTAATTAATATTAATATATAAAAAATTATAACAATAATTGAAAATTAAGGTTGTATTCATATATAATTAAAAATGATCCGAATAATAAAACTATATAAATAGTAAAATCTAAATTTAATCATACTCATGCCCAAAATATTTCCAAATATATTCCATCAAATATATTTGAATGCATGTGTAAGAGATTAAACTAATCACAGAAAATGACTAAACCACACATACCAATCCTCACAATCACATTATTCACAAAACTTTTGTCTATAAAAGGGCACAACGCACATAAACCATTACCTCAGACACACCAAAACTAATATTCATTTCTCTACCTCAAAGAAATGGCTTCCATCAATGTTTTGTCATTCATGATACTACTTCTTCTACTCATAACATTTTCACCAGTGACAAATGTTGAAGGAGCACGTAGCCTTCTAAACATACATCAAGTTTCCAAAGTTGATTTGCCAATAGCACTCCCTGCATTGCCAGCACTCCCTGCTGTAGTTGCACTCCCTGCTCTACCAGCACTCCCTGCTGTAGTTGCACTACCTGCTCTACCTGCGTTGCCAGCACAACCACCTTAAGAAGTTCTGATCCATAGTTGCCTACTGTTCTAAGTGTGCCTAAGCCATAACTACCTAAAAAGTTTATGAAATCTATGTATTACATTCTAAAGGTTGAATGTGTTTGTTAAGTGTTGTTTAAGTTATTTGATGGTGTTTCTGTTGAAGTTTATTTGTACTTTATGATTATAAGTATTGTATTAAAGCACATGTTGTGCTCATAAATAATTTCATGTGTATCTTTTCCCATCATGTGAAAACCATGGAGGAATTATGTGGTATCAAATTGTCATAATGACTTGTATTTGTCTAATAAGAGTGAATGTTTAATTATTTTGGATTTTCAAATTGGTCTTCTTTTTATAATAAGCAAAATTTATTGACTAGTAAAGGATACTCCCACCTACTACAACAATAAATTATCTGAACTCACTTTCATTGAGGAAATTTTACTCACTTTCTATGAAGGACGGTAGAGAATCCACCAAATCACATCAATTAGATAATTAATGCCATAAAATATTACATAAATTGAATAATTTTGTCTTGACTTTCATATGGACTAATAATTTGAATTTTTGGAGCATGGTCTTAGATTCATGACACTTGAATATAAAAAATATTGTTGAGAGAAAAGAATGTACTGTACACGGTCTTAATGTTTGGTTTTAATTATTCGATGTTGGAGTTCAACAACAAACTTTCATTGATGCATAAAAATTAAAGAAAATGAAAAAGAATTGCATAGAAAGAAGTTATGATTAATTCTCAAATCTCAAATTCAATTGTTAATTCTATTACAAATGAAACTATCTTTGAGTTTATATACTAACTCTGTTGGAGTTTAATGCATTAACAATGTACAAAAATATATGAGAGAGAGAGAGAGAGAGAGAGATGAAACTGACTTTCTAATTTCTCTAATGCAAAATTCAATTCTGATACAAATGTAATTACATTTGGGTTTATATAAGCACCAAACTCACCTCAAATTCAAATCCAAATAAAACTCAAATACAAATATAAATGAAATGTAAACTAAACAATTAATCGTGAATGTTAAATTACACTCAACCCATCCCTTAATTCACATTCAAGTTAAAATCAACAACACCAATTACATCCCTCAAATTGATGAAGTGTTCATTTTTTATTGTTTTGCTCAACACATCTGTAAGTTACTTTTGAGTGCTGACATGAGCAATGTAACGCCCGGTTTATTTATTTATTTTTATTATATAATATTGTGTGAAATGTATGTGTTACTTGATGTTTATGATGCTAGATGGACCCTTAGGTGAAGATTAATGACTAGAAATGTTGAATTTAAGGTATCTGAGGTGTTTGAGTAAAATTGTAGAGATTTGGGGGTGGTGGAAAAGTGCTAATATTATTATTATTTAAATTAGAATTATTTAAATAAATAATAGTGATAGTGATAATTAAATAATTATTTAATTATTATGGTGATGGTGAAATAATAAAATAAGTAATTACTTTATTTAGTAAGAATAGGAAGATTATTTAGAAACATAATAAGAAAAGAGGGAATTGAGATCAGAGTCAAAACACGTGAAAAGTTGGAGAGAAAGAGAGAAAGAGTTAGGGCTTGAAGAAGAAGAAGAGAACACCATTGTTGAAGTGAAATTGCTAGGAATAACCGGGTAAGGGTGGAATCTCCTCTTGTATAATGGGATTGTATGTAGTATGTGGGTGGATAATTGTTCATTATATATTGGTTTTTACTTTTTCGGTGTTCGGAGTAATTTGATGCATGATGATGTTGATTTGTGTGTGTTTGATGAATTGGGTGGTTTGTGAATGCTTAGATTTCTGTATGTTGTTAGGAATTATAGTGCAAAACTAAAATAAATGAATTGGTATGAAAATTGAGGTTTTTGGGAGGTGTTGGAACAGATTTTCGTACTAAAGGATTTTAGAAAAATTATTTTTTTCAGGGTGTGACCGGTAATCAGTTTTGGTGTAACCTATTTCATTGTCACAAAAAATAGCGTAAATACTGGATTTTTGTGGGGTGTAACCGGTTACCGGTTTTGGTGTAACTGGTTACACTGGGAAGGCAAAATCAGAATGTTATAAAATTCATAACTTGAGCTTCGGGTGTCCGATTGAGGTGTCGTTCGAGGCGTTGGAAAGCTGACGCTGTGTACTTTATTTTAAAAATAGTTCCAGTACCTGGAATTAATTTAAATGTTTCATGATGGTGTTGTGTGGATTGGAATTGTATGTTGTAGTGTGGTGACGTGTATGAATGTTGTTGTTGCATGCTATGTTAATATAATGTTGTCATATAATGCTTGTAGTATGCTTTTTGATGCTGTTGTCCAGTATTGGCGTAGTACATTGATTAATGGTGAATATAATTGTACATGTTGTTTTTGTTGCATGTCTTGTATGAATCATGCATCATGGTGTTGGGACGCGATCCGTTTTAGTGAGCCTCAATCCTATGATGGGGATTGGGTGCGAGTAGTTGATTCCTATGGTGACAGAATTAGTGAAGCGTTACCGATGGTGATGGTAACGAAATTTTGGTGGGCCTCAATCCCATTGTACTGGATTGAGTGCGAGTAGCTAGTTCCAGGTGGAAATCGGTGAAGCGTTTCCTACGGTGATGATGAGGATTTTTTGTGGGCTCTGATCCTATGGTGGGGATCAGAGCGAGTGAAACTGAGAGTTCACTATTGGTATCAGATGCATTGATTCGTGTTGTTGATTCTCATTGCATTGCATACTTGTTGTATTTTGATAATTGGATTGTTTGGAGTGTGAGTTGTGGAATGCGTGATTATGCATATGATGTTGGTGTGCTTACATATTATTATGCATTTCTTTATATGATTGTGATTTCTCACCCATTCTATTTGAATGTTACCTTTACATGGGCATCGTGCAGATAATCTGCAGTAGAGGCTTGGATGTGAGTTGAAGAGATTGCTCTTCGTTATGTTTCTGTTGAGTCGGCGTCTTCTATGATATGTAACACTAGGGGTTAAACGCTTTTGTGTTTATTTTATGTTTGGTGGAGAGTGTCATGTTTGTCTCCTATGTTTGTTACCCTTATAATTATTATATGTTATGAGCATGTTCAAATATGATAAATTATTCGGTAGTTGATGCTTTTCTGCTACAAATAAAAATTTGAAGTTCAGTTTATTATTATTACTATTAATATGTTGTGAAATTTTATATGTGTTACATATTCAATTGTATGAGCCGGTTGGTGTTAAATTAGTATCCTAATTGTTAATTGATTTAAAGTTACTCTGATTTTATTTATAATTACGTGGGGATAATTAGGATGTTACAAACAAACTCAAGTGCTCCATTCTGAACCTGATTGCGCAGAAAATGGTACTTGGTATAAATGTGCTTGCTTCTTCCATGCAGTATTGATTCTTAGCGAGACTTATGGAAGATTTGTTATCAATCATTAACTTGACTTATTTGCCTACCTTGAACTTAAAATCCTGCAGCAAATTCATCAGCCAAACAGCCTGACAAGTTGACAAAGTACCAACTATGTATTCAACTTCATAGATTGACAATGCAACCACCAATTGCTTCTTAGAACACCAAGAAATAGGAGCCCCCAGATACATAAACAAGTATCTTGTAGTGCTTTTTCATTCATCTCTATCTCCACACCAGTCTGAGTTAGCGTAGCATACTAACTCAACATCGCCTAATACTAAAGATGCAAACAAAATTCCATGCCTCAGAGTTCCTTTTACATATCTCAGAATCCTGACTACAACTTTGTAATTTGACCATTTTAACTTACTCATAAACCTACTCACCGTTCCAACTACATAACAGATGTGAGGTCTGATGTTACACAAATATCTCAGACAACCAACCAACTGTTTGAAGGTTGTAGCATCTACATCTTCACCATCAGAATTAGGGTCTAGCTTATGATTTGTCTCAGTAGGTGTGACTGCTGACTTATAATTTATCAGCTCAAATCTCTTCAGTATCTCATGTTCATACTTCTGTTGGTGCAAAATAATTCTCTTCTCAAAATGCAAAACCTCCATCCCTAGAAAATATACCATATTCCCAAGGTCAGCCATATCAAAAGCATTCATCAACACCTTATTTATCTCAAAAGTACAACTCCATGTCAGAAGTATGTCATCCACATAAAGACACGCCAAAATGACATTCCCTTCAGAATATGAAAAAGATGATTTTCGTACTTGGAAATGATTTTTAGTGGTGCATACTGGTGTAGGATTATATGCGGTGTGTATGTTGTGGTGTGTTATTCTGTACAAATGGTGTGATATTACTTGCTATGTTACTATAATGCTATTGTTGAATACTTGTAGTATATGTTTGGTGTTTGGTGACCAATTTTGTGTAGTACAATGATTAAGGTGAATATCATTGTATATGTTGTTATTGTTTCATGTCATTTATGAATCATGCATCATGGTGTTTGGACAGTGGTGCGCTTTTGGTGAGGCTCAATCTTTTGGTGGAGATTGGATGCGAGTAGCTGGTTCCAGGTGGAAATCAGTGAAGCGTTACCTATGGTGATGGTAACGAATTTCGGTGTGCTCTGATCCTATGGTGGAGATTGGAGCGAGTGAACATGAGAGATCACGTTTGGTACCACGTGCATTGAGTCATGAGTTGAGTCTCTTTGCATTTGCATACATGTTAAATTATGATGTGTGGATTGTATGAAGTGTGAATTTCGGATTGGGTAATTATGCATATGTTAATTATGTATTCTCATATTATTATTATGCAATTTCATTATATAATTGTGATTTCTCACCCCTTCTGTTTGAATGTTGCCTTTACATGGGCATCGTGCAGATAATTCGCAGTAGAGGCATGGATATGAGTGGAAGGGTTAATCTTCCTTATTGCTTTTGTTGAGTCGACGTCTGCTCTAATGTGTAACACTGGAGGATGGAACGCTTGTGTCTTTGTTTTGTGTTTGGTGGAGATTTTATGTAAATCTCTTATGATTAATAATTTCTTATAACAACGTTATGTCATAGTTATATTTTGAAGAATTAAATTAATCAGTTGTTGATGTTTTTTGCTGCAAATAAAATGATGATTCTTTTTTTTTTTAATTCAATATATGTTACATATCCTATTGCATGATCTGGTTGATGTTGATAGTAGCATCCTAATTGTTAGATTGTTTTAATTTACTCTTATTTTTATTTATAAATTACGCAGGGATAATTAGGGTGTTATAGAAAGTATGATCAAAGATCATTTTATGAGATATGCAAATTGATATAGAAGCTCTTTATTTATAGGCCAAATCATGGTATAAATTTGGAAACAATCCATGGGAGAAATAACTCTCGTAATCAATTATGCCAATCGATTATTACATGTGAATAATCAATTGTTCAAACCACAAATGGAAGGTTTTCATATTTATCCATTTCCAAACATTAAGAGATTGTCCCAATCGATTGTAGACATTACAAAGTGAAAATAATTGATTATAGCTTTAGGGCTAATTTATTATCCTTTGTAAAAAGGCTTGCATTTGATTAGACATTTCCCTTAATCAATTGACTAGGCCTTAAAAATATTTTAGACAATATTAACAAAATAAGATAGGCTTTTCAAAGGTTTTAAGGGTGTGCATGTGTGTGTGATTTTTCCTTGGTAATTCCAAAATTACCCTTGTGTCTTTACAAGACATTGGCCACTCAGACAAACACGACTAGATAAGTTTTCGCACATTCTCACTTTCACAACTATGAAGCTTCAACCCTTGGTTTCAAAACTTTTGAGTATTCTAGCTTGATAAGTCTTGAGATATATTGAGGTTGATTACCATCATCAGAGAGTTGAAAGGCCAAAACATCGGAGAACCTAGCTGAAACCACAAATCATCACTTGAACATCATTGATGACATATTTTCCTTTAACGAGATAACTTGATGAAACATCTGAACAAAGACATCTTGAAAATGATAGCATCTTCGACCGCTTGAGCTATCTTCAAGCGATAAGGACTTCATTAGATATCATTGAATATCAAGTGTTGTAATCATCAAAATCAAACAGTTGATTGTAGGATTACTATTAACAAACTTCACCACTTTGGATCACCTTGACAGTACATACAAGCACATAGATTCACATTATCTCCCTTCTTGATGATGACAACGTATCTCTCATAGAGGCAGTAAAAGAAAAAACAAAAGGGTGAACTTTAGAGTGGTTGATTAAACTCGTACTCACATGAGTAGAGAGTATACTCTATTTCCCCTGAGAGTACACTTCTCCCCCATTTGGCATAATCAAAAGGCGGGAAAAACAAAAAAAACATAAACAAGCAAGCATATAGTTCACATTGATCACACCATATTTACTAGAAAATGGGAAATACTACTTCATAATTGGAAGAAAATACAAAGAGAAAAGTTGCAGCATAGATCAGGTGACAACAAAGAAACAAAGAAAGCAAATAGGAAAACAAGGATACAAGCAAAAAAAACTAATCACTCTCATCATCATTATCTTTGATCATGCCTGAAGAAGCCATAAATCAAATTTTAGTTTTGAAGAGCTTGAGAGCTAAGTGACTGTCTCTTGAATTTTTCCTTCTTTGCATCCTTATTTGATCTTGTTGATTTTGGAGATGAACTTATTAGTTTTGGAGAATGGTGTTAAGAAGAGCATCATTATAAGTGGTCTGAGGGATTTAATAATCAAAATCCCTCAGAAGGTAATGAAATCGACACTCCATTATTAATTTTCAACCTCATTAGGCTCATGGTGTTGTTTCTCACTCATGTGTATCCATTATCTAATTCTTCTTCCTCTATGTTGAAGCCAACATGCTCCAAAGTCTTTGTGATTAATCATTTGTATGGTACGCTCATATTTTTCTTCTTGATCCCCATCATGTGATGAATCACTACACTAGCCCAATTCTTTTTAACTTTATTAGTTAGAAAGCATATCGCAACATCATCGGCTTTGGTAAAATGGGTAAAGTTGCTTTTCTTTGATTACATAGTGAATAAGACGAATATTTGAGCACACCACACCAATAATGAAAAGAGTATGAATGATAAAGTTTGAATATGATAGGAATGAGGAAGCAGTAGTTGAAAAACAAAAATCATTAGCTTCTGCATTGCCATTATAGTAAGAGTTAGTGCAAGGAAGATTGTTGGAGCCGACAAATTCTTCAAGAGACAAGCGGATTCGATGTTTATTATCTTCGAAAGTGAGGGCCCCATCCACATAGTTGAAGTTTGAAATAATTGAAAATGTAAAATAATTAAATAAATGTAAATAAATTTTTAAAAATTTAATTACACATAAATAATTAATTTTAATTTAAAATAAATCCTGAGTAAATAAGTAATTCATCATATATGTTACGTTTCATATAAAAAATATGATTTATATTATTTGTAAATAATAAAACTACGACTAAAGAAAATTGTATTTATTTTTGTAAAATAAATAAAAACTTTTTTTTTGAAAATTTTGATAATAAATTTATTTTAAATATTCTAATTTATATAAACTAATTATTAATTTAACGTCAAATTTATCTTTTTTATTTTTCTAAACTATTTTAAATTTCATTTTTTCTATTCTTTAAATTATAATTTATAGGAATAAATTAATGATTTTTTTAATTATGTCCTCTAGATTTCTAACACAACTCAAAATATTTTATCAATTTATTTGTTGTTTCATAAAAATAATAAATTTAAGACAATATATATGATATACTTATTGTATCGTCTTGAGACTTAAGAGTATATTTCTTTTAAATGTATCTAGTTCAAATGTAATTGATCTATTGAATTTATCGATTTTCGAGTCTTATGCCAAGTTTCTGAAAAAAGAATTATATCCTACAATTTAAGAGTTTGTCTTTTTATCACCATTTATTTTCTTTTAAAGCTACAATTTAATCTTGACCATCAACATGCTTTAAGCAAAATTTTCCAACAATATTAACCCTGGACAAAAAGAATAATTTTTTTTTACTATTATACCACTTTTTTACTGTTTAATATCTAAACTATTGTGCATTTCAAATATATATGCCAAAATATCATCTTTCCAAACAAAAACATTTTCCATTATACTGGATCCTTCCTAAAAAACACAACTAAGCAACCACCCAATGAACGGACGACATTTTAGAAACGTTTTATTTATTTATTAAATTTTAAATATTATTTTGTTATTTAACTAATATTTTATTATTTAAATTTATTTACATTAATATATTAGAGTTATATTAATATATTGAATAAATTATTTAAATTTATTTATACTAATTTATTAATAATTAATAATTTATTATTTAAATATAAATTTTATTTTTTATTATTTAAGTATAGAGTTGGAATAGTAATTGGTAGTTGTTTTATATTTTTTATTATTTAAATATAAAGTCTGAATTATAATTGGCAGTTGCTTTATATTTTTTATTATTTTAGTACATAGTCAGAAGTGCAATTGGCGATTGCTTTGATTTATCTATAATGGGTCTGCCAATAGTTTTGGCGGATCCATGTTATGAATCTGGTATAAATAGAGATGTGATGTGATCTATTTTTCACATCCCTTCTTAGTTTCTTTTAATTTTTTTGTTGTTCATTCGTTCTAATATGAATAACCGCAACGAAAATGTTATTTATTTGAGAGTCAAGTCTTGGATGAAGATGTTTTTCGTGAACATCCAAAGTTTGGAACAACTAAAGAGGAACTTGATTTGTTTGATTAGACGGAGAGATTAGTAATGAAAAAGAATTAGAAGTGTTCCGGACTGGGCCAGCACCTGCCATACGGTCGGGCAGGCCCAGGTCCAATGACCAACGAAGGCCCAACGAGGCCGAGAACCACCTCCGTGTCAGGCACATGCTAGTCCCCTCAGATGTCGGACACGCGGGGTAGAATACCGTCGAGCAGAGGCACGTAGCACCTTTCCTCGACGCCCACGTCCTCCTCCCCGCGAGGACACGTTCTCTTGTAACTTCCCTCTCCCGAAGGAATCGGTCTGCCCTACTTCCGGAGATTTATGGACCGTTACACCAGGGCGAAGACCACGTGCTGGTCTTCACTACGCCATGTAAGCCCTGACAGTTACTTGGATTGGGCCTGGCAATCCAGTCCAGTGCAAGTAACTGTTGGCCCCGCGCTGGGGGCTCTCTATAAATACCCTCTCGCTTGAGAGAGTCAGGTGACACATTACTTTCTAACCTTTACACCTGCTTTTCTGTACTTGCTTACTCCTTTTTCCTGACTTGAGCGTCGGAGTACCTTGCAGGTACACCCCCCGGTCGTCTTTCAACATCACCGGAGCTGAAGTCCACACGATGTTGCTGGCCACTGAATAACGGTCTGATCCAGGTACGATCAGTGGCTCCGTCTGTGGGAACCCTTGCTTCCCCGTTTTTCCCTCAACGATGAACCAAAGCAATCCTCTCGTTCATCACCAGCATGGCCAATAACCCGTCTGCGAACAAAGCTCTGGACACCGTCCTCGTGCAACTCGAGAACGGAAACCACCGCGAGGACGTTGCTGCCCCCAACGCCGAGCAAGGCGGCGTGAGAGACGGGCAGACTGCCTCCCCTGACTCCCGAGACACGGATTACGACGCCGCCCGGCAGGACGACCAACAAGTCGTCTTTCAGCCAGTTGCTCCTCCGCCAAATGCAGATTCGAGCACTGTGGCCCTATTTGCCCTGGTCAATCAGACCAACCAGCTGATCGCGCACCAGAATCTCAGAATTGAAGCACTCGAGCGAGGGCGGGCACGACGATCTTCCCCGCGAAGACATCCTCATCCACCTTCGCCTCGCCGTTTTCCTTCCCCGCGAAGGACTCCTTCAGAAGAATCTCGGACCCCCTCGTCGGTGCGCGAGGGCCGTCGGCCGTGCCTCGAACGCCCCCAGCCGGCTTCCCAGAAGCGCCAGCGTTCCCCGCCTCGGAAGGAACCCAGGCCCTCCTCAACTACCAAGAAGGGCAAGACCACCGAGGAAAGGCCGAGGAACCGTTCGAGGAATTCCCCTCCGCGACAAGGACCTGGTCGACATCACCGATCCACTTCAAGGTCCCAAGCCGAAAGCGACGACGAAGATCAGAGGACCCCCCTATCATGGGAGATCATGGACGCCCCAATTCCTGTGGGCATGGGGAAACCCCCACCACTGGGGACCTACGACGGCCTGGCCGACCCAGACGATCACGTTGAAAGTTTCGAAGCCATACTCGACTTCAGAAACATCAGGGGGCCATTAAGTGCAGGCTTTTCCCCACAACCTTACGGAAGGGCGCCATGACTTGGTACAAGGGTCTGGCACCCGGGTCGATCACGTCCTGGAAGCAACTAAGGCAACGCTTTACCAAGAACTTCACAGCATCTCGTCGACACCCGAAGACGGAGGCCGCCCTTGAGAGCATCTTCCAGGGGAAGAGCGAATCTCTTAGGAACTACATTGAGAGATTCAACAGGGAAGCTGTCGAGGTTCATACGACCGACGACATGAAGAAGTATTTAATCATCCACGGACTACGTTTTGGATCTGATTTTGCCAAGTCCGTGGGCCTCTGCAGACCTCGCCGTCTGGAGGACCTCCTCCAACGAGCTCAGTCGTACATCGAGCTCAAGGAGTCAGAGGCAGCACAGATCGCCCTCGAGTCAAGGCGCAAGGAAGGCCCCCATGGCCACAAAGAAGACTCTCCTCCTCGATGCGGGGGAGAAAGGAAGAAGGAAGGCCGCCCCAGGGACTCCCGCGAACAGAAAGGACCAGCTGGCCTGTTCACGGAGTACACGCCGGTTAACGCTCCCCGCGCGCGAATCTTCTCCGAGTGCTCAAACTCAGAATTTCTGAAAGAAGGCATCCGCTTTCCAAAGCCGACTCCCCCCAAATCAAACACGGACAAGTCCAAGTACTGCAGGTTCCACCGGAGCCACGGACATGTCACGGAAGACTGCATCCATCTCAAAGATGCAATTGAGATCCTAATCAAGGAAGGGCACTTAAAGAAGTACGCCCAGAAGAATGATGCTCCTCGTCCCAGTTCCCGGGAAGCCCAAAACGTCGAGTAGACGATGCCTCCTCCCGATGAGAGTCGGCTTCAGGTCGCCCTCAGCGTCACTCGACCCGAAGACTTTTTCATCCCCGGAGACATTGAGAGCCAGGAAGCAGTTTGCAACATGTGGGCGAACTTCCCCCACGAGGACCCCATTGCTGCCCGTAGCACCTCGGAAGGCTTCCCCAAGACAATGGTCATCTCTGGGGGTGGTTACGAGAAGTTGTCTGTCGGCTCGATCAAGCAGAAATTTGACTAACTGGAGTCTGCAACATCGGTGAATACCACTACTCTCGAGAAGGTGCAAGGGAAATCAAACCCTATCACCTTCTACCTCGAAGAGCTCCCCGGCGGAGCGCCCAACACCACTATCCCCCTCCTGGTTAGGGCACAGATGGCAAATTTTGACGTTCGAAGGATCCTCGTCGACCAGGGCAGCTCGGTCGACATCATGTACGCTCATCTGTTCGGGACTCTCCAGCTCGACGAGAGACATCTGACCCCGTACGTCGGTTCATATCTGCAGGGGTTCAACGGCACCACCACCAGACCATGGGGCTACGTGGAGCTGATGGTCACATTCGGGGCTGAAGACACTGCCCGACAAGTGAAGACCCGCTTCCTGTTGGTCGAATGTCCATCCCTCAACAACTGCATCCTCGGGAGGACCACCCTGGCCGAACTTACAACGGTGCCATCAACGGTCCACCTCAAGATGAAGTACTACACGGCCAGGGGACGGGTAGCTATGATGCACGGGGACATAGACGCGGTCAGGAGGTGCTTCGATGCTGCCATCAAAGGCATGAGTTCCATCGGCACCAAGCCCAAGACCGGAGCAAAGTCATCCCCAGACACCGAACAGAGGCCTCTCCCGCGCGTCAACGCGGTCGACCTCGACAGCAGGTTCCCGGGCGAACCCGATGAAGACGGGGCTAAAGACCTCGACCTCCGGGCAGAAAACAACGGGCAGCCTCTCCACCCAATGCGCCTCATCCCTGACGGAGACTTCGAGCTCGTCACCCTCGGGGACGATCCAGACCGTAACGTGAAGAGTGGCACCGGGCTCCCCGACTTGGCAAAGAAGCAGCTGAAGACATGCCTCCGGGAGAACGCTGACCTATTCGTGTGGAGCGCCTCCGTAATGCCTGGCCTCGACCCCGAGGTGGCCTGCCATCAACTCGCAGTAGATCCAGCCGTTAGGTCCATAGTTCAACGTAGGCGTAGGCAGTCTCCCGAAAAAGCGGAGGCTGCTGAAAAAGCTGTAAAAGACCTCCTAGAGGCGAATTTTATTTCGGAGGCCAGGTACACGACCTGGCTGTCCAACGTTGTACTTGTCAAAAAGAGTAATGGAAAATGGAGGATGTGTGTTGATTATACCGACCTTAACCGGGCTTGCCCGAAAGACTGTTATCTGTTGCCTAACATCGACCAGCTGGTCGACAATTCTGCAGGTTACAAGCTATTGTCCTTCATGGACGCCTACTCAGGGTACAACCAAATCCCCATGGATAAGGCCGACAAACAACACACGGCCTTCATGACCGAGTCGGGCAATTACTACTACAACGTAATGCCCTTCGGACTCAAGAACGCCGGTGCGACCTACCAACGGATGATGAACAAGGTTTTTTGGGGAGAAATCGGCGACATGCTCGAGGTCTACATGGACGACATGATCGTCAAGTTCAAAGGGAAAGTCGACCACGCCGCACACCTCAAGAAGGTGTTTGACACAGCGAGAAGATGCCGCATGAGGTTCAACCCAGATAAATGCACCTTCGGCGTCCGGGCAGGTAAGTTCCTCGGATCCTACCTCACGGAGCGAGGAATCGAGGCCAACCCTGACAAGTGTAGGGATTTCTCCGAGATCCCAACTCCGAACTCGAAGAAGTCAATACAGTCACTGAACGGGATGCTCACCGCCCTCTCCTGCTTCGTCGCCAAGTCTGCGCAATACGCACTCCTATTTTTCAAACTTCTTCGACAAAAAGCAATGTTTGAATGGAGCGAGGAATGAGAGCAGGCACTCCTCCACCTAAAACAAGTCCTATCGCAACCCCCGGTCCTCTCACGGCCCGAGAGCGGGAAGACACTGTTCTTGTATCTCACAATCACGAGTGAAGCGGTCAGCGTCGTCCTCATTCGAGAAACCCCAGACGGGCAGAAACCGATTTACTTCACAAGCAAAGCCCTCCAAGGCCCCGAGCACAGGTATCAGCAGATAGAGAAAGTCGCCCTGGCCCTCGTCACCGCGGCCAGGAGGGTACGCCACTACTTCCTAGCCCACACTGTCGTCGTAAGGACCGAACAGCCTATAAGGCAACTCCTTGGACAACCACATATGGCGGGGAGGATGCTCAGGTGGTCGCTCAAACTCGCCGAGTTTGACATCCAATACGAGGGAAGGAAAGCCCTGAAGGCTCAGGTATTGGCCGACTTTGTGGCGGAGATGACCGTCCCGGAACCTTCGACCAACGGATCCCAAAAATGGACGATCTATGTCGACGGGGCATCCATCCCGAAGGGAAGCGGGGCAGGCATCATCCTCGAAAACGAGGAAGGCATCCTGATCGAGGTATCCCTCGAACTATCCTTCACGATGTCGAACAACCAAGCAGAGTACGAGGCTTTCCTCGTCGGGCTTCGGCTGGCCGAGGACCTCGGCGCCAAGGAGGTCAAAATCTTCACCGACTCCCAGCTCGTTGCCTCGCAAGTCCGAGGAGAGTACCAGGCCAAGAACGACAACCTCATCGAATACTTGACCTTGGTGAAAGAAAAGATGAAAAAATTCACCTCCGCGGAAGTAACCCACATCCCTCGCGAGCACAATGCCCGAGCAGATGTCTTGTCCAAATTGGCAAGCACAGAGAAGAAAGGTGGAAACAAATCCGTTATACAAGAGGTGTTTTCCCGCCGAGCATCGACAAACCCGTTCTAGCGACGGACGTGAATGCCATTGGGGTCAGCAATTGCTGGATGACCCCGGTATACAAGTACCTCACGAAGGGCAGACTGCCCAAAGATCCCAAGGAAGCGGGGATGGTAAAGCGGCAGGCATGCTCATATGCGATAGTCGAGGATAAGCTATACCGGCGAGGGTTTTCTATTCCCCTCCTCAGATGTGTCGAGGAGACCAAGGTCCCCGGCATACTCCAGGAAATCCATGAGGGAATCAATGCACAGCACCTCGATGGACGATCATTAGCCCGTAAAGCACTTCGGGCAGGGTATTACTGGCCTACCATGCAACAAGACGCCAAGGAACACGTCAAGAAGTGCGATAGATGCCAACGACACAGGGACATGAACCTCGCTCCTCCTAACGAGCTTAAAATGGTCGCGACTTTGTGTAATGGTCGGATTACTACTGCAAGTATACAGCTTATCGCGTAGTCTTAAAAAGGTTGTCGAACCCACAGGGACCAATAATCAACCTAGAGTGATCGATTATTGCGGTGTAAAGCTAAGGCTAGATTTGGCGGTAAAAGAAAAATTTGGTTATTAACGGGATTTGAAAAACAATAATAAAGATGAGACCGGAGAATGATTTCCGTGCTCTTTGGGACTCCGTAAGATCCAAGTGTTAACAAAGGTCTTGAGATTGGTCTGAAGTATATATCAGTTTAAAGGCTCGACCTCACGCTCTCGCGGTCTTAACCAAGCCACGCCTAATGACCCCAAGATTTTGCTCTCGCTCGCTCGGTAGTTAAGAGGTGCTTTTTAAAAACTAACATAAACTAAATGAGGCCCTAAAGCGCTCTCGCTGCATTTAGGCTCAATGTCCAATGTCTACTATCCGGCGATTACCTCAAAATTTCGCTCTATTGGACACGCCTTGGTGTGTTTCTCACTCTCGTGACGAAACACTGTTAAACAGCCCCTCGCTCTCACTACAAGATAGTCTAAATTCAGTTTAGACACCAAAACCAGAATTTTAAAACAAAAGCTAAACACCGAAGGTTCTACAGAGTCCCGTCAGAACAACAGTCCTCAATCTACGGACTCGAAACAAATCTACTCAGACATAATTAAATCTAACACTAATACATTAACATTTCTGAATTTCAAAACATACATAATGGCTTGTTCTTAATTAAGTTCGGAATTAGGTTTTTATGCGAAATCTGAATTATACAATTAATCAAAAGAAAACAAGATGCAATAAAGTAAATAAATCGTAAATAACCTAAAATGCGAAGTAATTAAAATGGGAAATGGACTTATATTAATTAATCGATCCAAGTGTACATCAGCAGTAAAAGAAATGAAAAATACAAAGGGTGTATCAATCTCTCGATGTGATCGATTGATATTATGGCTAATGATATAAGTGGTTAGGAATTTCGGCAGTGCTTCCGCAAGGTTCTTCGATCCAAATGCAGACCTCTGGTACTCTATAAATAGGAAAAATGGGCTCCAAAACAGTTGAGTTCGAATTTTGAAATATCACTTGCAAACTGCCAGAACTGCATAAAGAAAACTGCTCCCGCGCACAATGGCGGTCGCCTTAGGACAAACGGCGGTCGCCTTTTCTTTTAGTGTTTGACTTTCCCTCCTTTCTGACATGGCGAGCGCCATTCAGTTGAACTGGGGGGAATGGCGAACGCCTTTCATCTGGAAGAGGCAGAACCATGCAATTTTCTCCACTTTTCTTCTCTTTGAGCTCATATCTTGGTCTTTTCTTCTTTGGAGCTGATATAGGACCTGTAAATGGAAAAGAAACAAAAACATAAGCAAACAATACACGAAATAACAATGACTCGATAAAAATACAATAAAACATGCACGAATTGAATCGAATTAGACGATAATAAATTGAGTCATAACAAAACACTGTCCTCCCCGTGGCCATTTGCGTGGTGGGGGATGGATATCCTCGGACCTTTCGTCGTGGGATCATATCAAAACAAATACCTCATCGTTGAGGTGGATTATTTTATGAAGTGGATCGAGGCGGAAGCGTTGGCCAAAATCACGGCCTTCAACGTACTACGTTTCTATAAGAGGAACATCCTCGCCCGATTCGGCGTAGTCCAAGCTATTGTCACCGACAACGGAACCCAGTTCACCGACAGGAACTTCCAAGACTTCGTCACCAAACTGGGCACGAAGCAGCACTTCACGTCGGTCGAGCACCCTCAAACGAACGGGCAAGCCGAAGCGGCGAACAGAGTAATCCTCCGAGGACTGAAACGTCGATTAGGCGATGCCAAACAACGGTGGGTCGAGGAGCTACACAGCATCCTCTGGGCCTACCGAACAACCCCGCATTCTGAAATCGGGGAGACCCCTTTTCGTCTAACCTGCGAAACGGAAGCGGTGATTCCCGTAGAGATCAGGGAACCCTCGAGGAGGACAGAAGCCCCCCTCGACGGAGACGCGAACAACGAAGCCCTGAGGGAAGAGCTCGATTTCGTCGAGGAGACGCGTTCGGGCGCTTCTCTCCAGGAAGCTTCACTTAAACAGAAAATAACTTTACGTTATAACGACAAGTTATCAAATGTGATTTTCAAGTAGGCACCCTCGTCCTACGAAGGAACCAGAAAGATTCGCGGGAAGGCAAACTCGCCGCAAACTGGGAGGGCCCATACCGCGTTCGCGTGAAAACGGGGACAGGAGCCTACTTCCTCAAAAATCTGCACGGGGAAGAACTTGCTCGACCATGGAACGCTGAGAAGCTCAAACAGTACTACAGTTAAACACTGCCCGCAAGATACTAACATCGCAGTTACGGGGACGCACTAGGGTACAAGCGCGACACCCCTATACAGAACACGACGATCAGAGGCCACGTTATGTGTGCGCGAGGACTTTTGATCCTACGAGGACACCTCGATCGAGCTCCGCCGTCGTCGTACCAATCAGGCGGAACACCCAACTCACGATGGGAAGTTCACGCCATGAAGCTAAGACCTCGACCGAGCTCTTAGCCTCGTTGAAGGTCGAAATACACTTCCGGCCACTTGACCAGCTCTCCACGCAGTCGAGGATTATCGAAGTCGAGCAAGCCCCAAAATCTCTATTACTTCAAAAATAAACAAAGTATAGCAAATACAATAACATCACACACAAGAGAAAATATACAAGCATAACACGAGCAGATAAACGAAAAAGCATTAGGCATCAAAAAAATAAAATGGCTCGTAGGCCAAACAAAATAAGAAAGGAAATGTCTAATCGGCGACGGTCCCCTCTGGCTGCCGGTGCTCTTCCGACCCCCCCCCCCCCCCGGCCGACCTCGTCCTCTTGCATCGGCTGCACAATCTGACCGTCGACCACCTCATAGTCGGGGTCAGTTCCTTCAGTTATAAGGTCTGGGTTGAGGACCCGAAGCTGCTCCACGGCATTCCGGAAGCCTATGTCCGCCGCCACGAGGTTTTCTTGCTCGGCCTCCCTGAGCTTCGCTATCAGCGCTGCCCGAGAAGTCAACAACCTGTCCTCCTCAGTTTCTTCCTCGGCAGGGCGAGCAGCGTTTTCCAATTCAGCGACCAACTCCAAGAGGCTTTTCCTTCCCTCATCGGCTTTTCGAAGCTTCTCCTCAAGCTATTTCAGGTTTTCATCCTGCTGCTTTTGATGCTCGGCCTGAGCTCAGTTCAGTTCTTTACACAGTAAACTCCTTGCCCACTTTTGCCACCTCAACAACAACGGACTGGAACCTCTCTTGCAGCCCGGTCAGCTCGGCTGTTGGACAAGTCTCGTCGTTCAAGATTAAAGTCGTCGAACAAACTCGCATAACGGCAGACAAGTCCTCAAGTAGGGCTTTCCTCCTCGAAACCTGAGGAGCACCCAAGACGGCCTGGACTTCGGCAGTAGAGATACCTGGAGAGTTGGCACCCGAGAAGAATTGGGGCCTCGAGTGACAAGGAGGAAGTATGAACTTCTTAGAGGGAGAATTGTTCTCAATCGTCAGGTCGACGTCCACCTGCCCGTCTGTGCGCTGCCGTTTTGGAGACCCTTGGCTACTGGGAGACTCACTCCCATGGGGAGAGGTCGAAGAATCCGGGGGCACTGAAGTCGTGGCAGTATGCTGTGCTCGGAGCTGTTCGACCCGACCCTTTTTTGAAGCACGGGTGCTTTTCAGTTTCTTGAGACGCTCCTCGGCACTCGACATCTTACCTGCACAGAAAACAAAGAGGTTAGTAATTCGAAAAGAAGAACGAAGGGAAAGGTAAGTCAGGGAGGCCACCCCACCTAACAGCTTGAGAGCCTCCTCATCAGAAAACGTCTCGAGGAGAGCCCTAGTGCTGATTAATCGACGCTTCGTTAGGACCTCCCCATCGTCGCCTAGAAGGAAGTCCCCGTTCGGTGTCACGAACTTGGCTTTTTTAAACCCACCGACAAACTTGACTATGGCCTCGTGAGCCAAGCGATCCCATTCACAGAGTTTACCAGGGCTGACGATATAGTTGTTCGTTCCCCTCTTGAAATGTTCTTCAGTCCAGAACAACATGAACCTGGGCACAAGGGCCTCCTCTCTCCGCTCATCTACTTCTTCGACGACCCGATGGTACACTGAATTTATGGCCTCAAGTGTGACCGGCCTCACGAGGTAGTACCGGTACTTGAAATCTCGCACAGAGTCCATATAAGTGTAAAACAGGCTGCTCACCTGCTTGAAGGACACCCAGCCATGCTTGCCGTCGACGACCTGCCATTGAAGATGGAAAATGCGAAAAAATAAGGGCACAGTCGCCCCAATCTTCAGGTATTTGCACACGAGCTCGAAAGCCCTGATGAAAGCGAGAGAATTGGGGTGGAGTTGAGAAGGGGCCAAACGCAGCCAGACAAACACTGACTGTTGAAAATCCGTGAAGGGCAAACGCCACCCCGCCTTGTCGAACATAAACTCGTATACGGGAAACCGCATCCCGCTATATGTCGAGAATATTCGATGATGTGGCAAAGGCCTGAACACGTTCCACGACTTCGATGAACCCACTAGGCGGTGCTCGACGGTGCAAAATATGTCGGCCCCGTCCAGGTCGACAAACTCGGAGATCATGTTTACGGCCTCCTCGCAGGCCCACTCGTTGGGTAACCTCTCCCAGGCACTGGTTGTCTCCACCATAGGTGAGTCTGGCTCATCATAAATATCTAAAGATCCCTCGGCCACTTGCAATACGTCCATTTACCTGAAAAGCAGAAGGAAATGGTGAATTCGATGACCCATATCAAATCCACCCCTCCACCGCTGATCAAGTGAAAGGGCGAGGAAGGAACGTCGGGAAACGTGAACCCGCGACCATCCTCAGGTCTGCAGGGAGCGGCGTTGGGAGGGACCCCGAGATATTCGACCCACGTCCCCGTGACATTCTACGTGTCCCCGGGGATCTCGTTAGTTATTCCCGGGAGACTCAACAAAATAACTGAGAAATGTTCATCTCACGACCCCGGGACATTCTTTATGTCCTCGGGGATTTCATCATCTCTCCCCGCGAGGTTCAACGATTAAACTAGGAAATTCCGCCATTTTCACCGGATATTTCGTGATTTCCACGGGAACTTCACCAGTTCACCATAGATTCACCCTACAAATGCAAGCAAAAGAGGAAAAAAGAGAGAACTTACTTCGAAGGTGCTTCCGGTAGGGTTCCGGTGCGGCTATCAGCGGCGGCGAACGGAGGCGAATGACGGTTGAAGGGAGAACGAAGGAAGGGAAAATTTGAGCAAAGGGAGAGCGAAAAACGGAAATGAAACGAGATGGACCCTATTTATAAGGGTCTCACGAGCCCCGAGGGTTCCTAGGCAATCGATTACGCTACCGTAGCATAGCCGCCCTAGGCAATGATGAGATGCGACATGTGGCACACGCTCTCCCACGCATGTCTCTTCATTCCCCAACACGCGTCCTTCTGTTCTCCTCGGTTCAAACTTATCGTATCCCTGTGACGACGCTCATCCGCGACTAGCCTAGCTGGAGCGGAGCGAGTTTTTTCTCATCGTTTTACCGACCACTCCTTGTCTAGGCTCCCTTCCCCGACGGGATATGTCCTCGACATATTGTTGGCCCTTAAGTCATTACTCTGACACCTCAGAACAACGACTTGGGGGGCTCCTGTTCCAGACTGGGCCAGCACCTGCCCTACGGTCGGGCAGGCCCAGGCCCAATGACCAACGAAGTCCTAATGAGGCGAGAACCACCTTCGTGTCGGGCACATACTAGTCCCCTCAGACGTCGGACACGTGGGGTAGAAGACCGTCGAGCAGAGGCACGTAGCACCTCTCCTCGACTCCCACGTGCTCGTCCCTGCGAGGACATGTTCTCTTGTAACTTCCCACTCCCGAAAGAATCGGTCTGCCCTACTCCGGAGATTTAGGGACCGTTACACCAGGGCGAAGACCACGTGTTGGTCTTCACTACGCCACATAAGCCCTGACAGTTACTTGGATTGGGCCTGGCAATCCATCCCAGTGCAAGTAACCGTTGGCCCCGCGCTGGGGGCTCTCTATAAATACCCTCTCGCTTGAGAGGGTCAGGTGACACATTACTTTCTAACCCTTACACCTATTTTTCTGTACTTGCTTACTCCTTTTTCCTGACTTGAGCGTCGGAGTACCTTGCAGGTACCCCCCCCCCCCCCCCCCCGTTCGTCTTTCAACATCACCGGAGCTAAAGTCCACACGACGTTGTTGGCTACTAAATAACTGTCTGATCCAGGTACGATCAAGAAGTATTGAGAGACTTGAAATTCTGGTATCAGACGTGTGATGTTAAGGTGTGATGTCACAACAACACACTCTGCACAATGGACAGCAATAACAGCAAAATAACACCAAGAATTGTTGACCCAGTTCGGTTACAACCAACCTACTCTGGGGGCTACCAAGCCAGGGATGGAATTCACTACTTGTAAATATAATTTACAGACTCAACAACCCGTTGACAATCTCCTAAACTTATACTCTACTAATGACTTCCTACCTAAGAAACCACTTAGGTATAAGAACACCACTCAATCCCTTACAAACTCTCAAAGAAACCACTTTGAGTACCCTTAATCTTGCTTCCTAGCTTCGATCAAGCAAACACCCTCTATTGCTTCACAGCTTCTAGAGAGGACAGAAACTCAACACCTATTCAAACCCTAGAATAGTGTAAATACAAGCACTCTAAACAAACTCTAGACACTAAGCCTCCAGCTCCTGATCTTCTGAATGCTTTCTGTCGCTTTTTCCTTTGGTCTTGTGCGCTTTATATAGCTCCTTGAATTGGTCTTGGACTTACTACAATATCTCCCAGATTTGTTATTTAAAACTGAATATTTAAAACAGATTTTCTCCTAAAATCTTTTTAAATCTTCAACCTTTTAAATCTCCTAAAATTCTGCACCAGATCTCCTATGCAGCAGCAATTATCTATCCCAAGATATTCGCATCCAATGAGACAGCTTGCTCTCCACAATTTCAGCTAATACGCAACCCTAACAACATCACAGCCTGCTGTTGTTACAACATCACCTACGTGACATCAGACATCCAACTTCAGCTATTAATTACTTAACACAGCCCAGTGTTAAGACTTCAATGTTGCAACATCAACACCTTGACATCAACATTGAACATACTTTGTTTTACCAAAATTCCAGCCAATCCAGGAACTAACAATCTCCCCCTTTGGCTAATTTTGGCTAAAACAATCTCTGCACTCTGCATCTTCAGAGACTTTAGCAGCGGAAAAACTTCAAAAATTTGAATCTCTAATCAGCAGCAGTTTGATAGATTTTAAAGTTTTCATCACTTGATCTCCTGCAGCACCATCTTCACTATTGACAACAGCCAATTGGTGCTCCCTCTCAAGAATATGAACCAGCATCACAGTTGTTCAGTAGCTCACAATGTGCAGCACTTTTCTCCCCCTTGATGTCTGCTTGGCTGCACTCTTCAAATGCTATGATATCTTCACTAGCTCAGTCAAAACTCCCCCTCAATAACTACATTACCACTTTTCAACTAAACACCTTTTACTTTTAGCAGCATCAATTTATCTCCCCCTTAATATCACATTAGCAGCATTTGGCATTAACACTCTTTGATACTCTTGACTCTCTTGGCTATTTTCTCCCCCTTTTTAGCCACAATTAGGCAAACTTCACCTGGCAATTGACTACACATTTTCAGAAACACCCCAACTGCCCACAACCCCTCTAGCAGATTTAGTCTTCATAAATGCAGATTCCCAATTTGCTTCTTAACCTTTCAAATTGGTTTGCATCTAAGGCTTTAGTGAATATGTCAGCCAGCTGGTTCTCTGTGGCTACATGCTCCAAGGTAACAATTTTTTCTTCTACCAGATCCCTTATGAAGTGATGCCTTATGTCTATGTGCTTTGTCCTACTATACTGTATAGGATTTTTAGATATATTAATTGCACTCAGATTATCGCAATACAGTGTCATAACATCTTGTTTAACATTGTATTCACTCAACATCTGCTTCATCCAGACCAGCTGAGAGCAACTACTTCCTGCTGCTATATACTCCGCTTCAGCAGTTGAGAGAGATACACAATTCTGCTTCTTGCTGAACCAGGAAATCAGATTGTTCCCTAGAAAGAAACACCCTCCTGAAGTGCTTTTTCTATCATCTGCACTTCCAGCCCAATCAGCATTACAGTATCCTTTTAAATCAGTCCCAGAATCATGGCTATATAGCATCCCATAGTCACTTATGCCATTCACATATTTCAGAATCCTCTTCACTTGATTCAAGTGACTCACCTTAGGATCAGATTGATATCTAGCACACACTCCAACAGCAAAGGAAATATCAGGTCTGCTTGCTGTGAGATACAGTAAACTCCCAATCATACTTCTGTACAAGCTGTGATCCACACTCACTCCATACTCATCCTTGGATAGCTTCAAATGGGTGGGAGCAGGTGTCCTTTTGTGATTGGCTTTATCTAGGCCAAATTTCTTTACTATGCTCTTAGCATATTTGCTTTGAGAAATAAAGATAGACTCCTCCATTTGTCTGACTTGTAATCCAAGGAAGTAGCTAAGTTCTCCAACCAAACTCATTTCAAATTCTGATTGCATTTGTTGGACAAACTGTTTTACCATAGCATCTGACATCCCCCCAAATACAATGTCATCCACATAAATTTGGGCTACCATTAATTTTCCGCCTTCTTCCTTGACAAACAAAGTTTTGTCAATGCCTCATTTTCTATACCCATTTGCTACTAAGAATTCTGTCAACCTCTCATACCAGGCCCTTGGAGCTTATTTTAAGCCATACAGTGCTTTCCTCAGTTTGAACACATGATTGGGGAAGTTAGGATCAGTGAATCCTTTAGGTTGATCTACATAGACTTCTTCATTCAGATAGCCATTTAGAAAGGCACACTTCACATCCATTTGGAACAGCTTGAATCTTAGGTTACAAGCCATACCCAAGAGTAGTCTGATGGATTCTAATCTCGCCACTGGAGCAAACGTCTCATCAAAGTCAACTCCCTCAACTTGAGTATAACCTTGTGCAACAAGTCTCGCTTTGTTTCTTGTAACCACTCCAAGCTCGTCTGACTTGTTTTTGTAGATCCACTTTGTTCCAATAACATTCACCCCTTCTGGTCTTGGCACAAGACCCCAGACTTCATTTCTTCTGAACTGCTCCAGTTCTTCTTGCATAGCATTTATCCAAAACTCATCTGTCAGAGCTTCCTTGATATTTTTTGGCTCAATTTTGGATACGAAGCACGAGCTAGCTATGATTTCTCTGGACCTAGTTCTTACTCCATAATTTGGATCACCTATAATTAGCTACTTAGGATGATCCTTCTGAATTCTGATTGAAGGATCCTTCTGAGGTTGCTCAGGCTCAGTATCAACAGCGCCTGGGGATGGATTTCTTTCTTCAACTTCAACAACTACCTCATCAGCTGATGTTCCAACATCTTCTATGACATCCTCAACTTCATGCTTATCTTCATCATCAATCACAACATTAATTGACTCCATCATTACTTTGGTTCTGGAGTTGAAGACCCGATAAGCTCTGCTATTGATGGAGTATCCCAAAAATATCCCTTCATCACTTTTGGAATCTAATTTCCTTCTCTGCTCTCTATCTGCCAGGATGTAACATCTGCTACCAAACACATGGAAGTACTTGACATTAGGTTTTCTTCCCTTCCATAGTTCATATAGAGTGGATGAAGTGCCTCTTCTTAGGGTAACTCTGTTGTGAATGTAGCAGGCAGTGTTCATGGCTTTAGCCCAGAAGTGATAAGGTAGTTTCTTGGCATGAATCATTGCTCTAGCCGACTCTTGTATAGTTCTGTTCTTCCTCTCAACAACTCCATTTTGCTGAGGGGTGATAGGCGATGAAAACTCATGACTTATACCTTCAGACGAGCAAAATTCTTCAAACTTGCTATTCTCAAACTCTCTTCTATGATCACTTCTTATTCTGATGACCTTACTCTCATTTTCTCTTTAGAGTTTTTGACAGAGCTCTTTAAAGACATCAAACACCTCAGATTTGTCTTTGATGAAATTCACCCAGGTGTATCTTGAGTAGTCATCCACAACTACATAAGCATATTTCTTTCCACCCAGACTTTCAACCTGCATAGGTCCCATCAAATCCATATGAAGGAGTTCCAATACCTTGGAGGTGGTGTCATGTTGAAGCTTCGGATGAGACATCTTTGTCTGCTTTCCTTTTTTACAGTCTCCACACACCTTTCCTTCCTCAATACTAAGTTTGGGAATCCCTCTGACTGCTTCTGAGGAGATAATTCTCTTCATTCCCTTTAGGTGAAGATGTCCCAACTTCTGATGCCAGATTTTGACATCATCTTCTTTAGCAAGCACACACGTGGAGGAATTTGAATTTTGCGGCACCCAAAGATAACAATTGTCCTTAGATCTGGCTCCCTTCATAATGACTTCTCCTTTGTCATCTTTCACCATACATTCAGACTTTGTGAAGTCTACTTTGAATCCTTGATCACAAAGTTGACTAATACTAATCAAATTAGCTGTTAGTCCTTTAACAAGAAGAACATTCTCTAGCTTGGGAGTACTAGCACAATTTAGTTTTCCAATCCCCTTTATCTCTCCTTTGATCCCATCACCAAATGTAACATAGCCAGAAGACTGAGGTTTCACATCAACAAGCAGATTCTTTACTCCAGTCATGTGTCTTGAACACCCACTGTCAAAATACCAGTTATCTTTGGTAGAAACCCTCAAGGAAGTGTGAGCTATCAAGCTGGTAACTTTAGGTATCCATTGCTTCATCACCTTAGGCCTTACCTATTGCTATTTGGGTTGAGGGGCAGAATTAAGATATCCGTGAAGCTTGAAGCACGAGGACTGCATATGACCAATCCTGCCACAATAGAAGCATTTGACTCTGTCGTTTCTAAAGTGGTTAAATCTTCTCCCACTTTGATAATGCTGTGGTTGCCACCCATACTGTTGTCTCCTTATTCCATAGTTGAATTGTCTTCTCCTGTACTGATGATGTTGTCTCTTAGGCTGTCTTCTATGGTGATGAGGCTTCCTTCTTTCATAGTAATAAGGCACAGCATTGTTGTATGCATAACCATACCAGTTTTCCTGATGTTGAAACCTCTGATGAGACATGTTCTGCTTGAACCTGGCAGCTTGCATACTCTGGTGATATTGGGGAGGCATATACTGACTAGCTCCTTGGGGCTGTATCTTCCTCTGATGAGGACCATTCTTCTTCTCAGCATTCTGGGGCTGAACAACCTTCTTTGGGGTAAGGCCCTGTTTCGTAGGTTGATGTTGAGACAACGGTTGAGACATCTCCCTTTTTGTTCCTGAAGTGCTGGCCACATATCCTATGCCTGATTTATCTCCAGCAGCTTTCTCTAACTGAAGAATCTTATCAAGATCAGCAGTACCACTGTTCATCATCCTAACGAATTTTGTCATCTGATCCAGTTGGGACTTAACTAGTACAACTTCGTTTTCCCGATCAGCTTTTTCATTTTCAAGCTGAGCAATCTGTTGCTTATGATACTTGTTTTCTTGACAAATCTCAGCACTTTTCAAACACAGCTCTCGATAAGTAGAAGCTAGCTCCTCATAAGTTATTTTTTCATCACTATCATCATCAGACACAACAGTTCCTGTTAAGGCTCTAGCATGCCTTGCTGACTCACCATCACTTTCACTATCAGATTTAGACCAGGAAACTGACATGCCCTTCTTCTGCTTCTTCAAGAATGTGGGACATTCTTTCTTGACATGTCCATACCCTTCACATTCAAAGCACTGAACACCTCTATCCTGGGTAGTCTTCTCTTCATCTTTCTCTTTTGGCTTGCTGATGTCAGAGGAACTGTTCTTGACACTAGGCTTGTAGTTATTGTTCCATCTTTTTAACACTTTGTTGAACTGCCTTCCCAACATTGCAATGGCTTGTGACAAATCTTCCTGAGAATCTTTGACTACCTTATCTTCTGCAGGAGTGGAGACCAAAGCAATACCCTTGGGCTTCTTTTCTGGTTCTTCTTCATTTAAACCAAGTTCAAAAGTCTGAAGAGATCCAATGAGCTTATCTACTCTCATCTTGCTGATGTCTTGAGCTTCTTCAATAGCAATCACTTTCATCTTGTACCTCTTAGGTAGGGACCTAAGGATCTTCCTCACAAGCTTTTCTTCAGACATTTTCTCTCCAAGAGCACTAGATGCATTGGCCAACTCAAGAACACTCATGTGGAAATCATGAATAGTCTCATCGTCCTTCATCTTCAGGCTAAAAATAGTCCAATTAATTGAATTGAAAAATGTAGAAAAAACAAAAAATTCATAATTTTTAAGTGGGCCATATAATTGGACTGATCCAACCATTAGCCAAAACCGAAATAAACCGATACAGTTAACCGAATCTGAAAAAATCCAAACAAAAAAAAAACCGATAGTTAAATTGGTTGAAATTGGATCAATATATATCACCCGAGAGTTAGGCTGGATTGAGGTTTTGGGCCCGAATCCGAACCGGTCGGAATCGATGTCCATCAATCTAATACTTATAAGTAAAAATAGTTTGATGGACAGTTCCACATGCATGAACAACGAGTGACGTGAGAATTGAAGATGTGATTGAAAGAAAGAGGTATAAACAAAAGTAAATGTTATTCAAATACCATTATTATGTTATGAATAAATAATGAGTAGAAATTATTCACTATAAATCTATTTGTTTAACGTATTTAGCCACAAGGCTACAAAATATTTATCACATCACATAGCCAACTTCCACAAAAATCCAATTATTATTTTTAATTATCTTTAGAGTGGCGAATTTACATTTTTTCTTGTTCGGGTTACATTACTATATATATTAGCTTCTTTCTATGATGTTGGGGATTTGTTTTTTGAAAAGGCAAAATAAAGCAAGTGCCCCTGAAAGTTGATTAAATCTTCAATAGGAGACATTATACTCTCTTAATTTGACTAGATAAATAAAAAATAAAAGATCCTTGCAATCCATAGGCGCTATAAGCCAGTATACTCTAGTTAGTAACCAGTTGATTTGTAGGGTGTCATTATTCTTTTGAGGTCGGCCAATAAAAATTATTCAATATAAAAAAATTTTTAAGGTATTTCATGGGTTTCTTTTCCAACTTTTTTTTTTTTTTTAAATATTTTTAAATTTTGGTGATATATCACCGGACGTGTCTCACGGCTTAATAATATTTCGGAGATATATTTACGGAATAATTAAACAGTCACAACATATCTTTTCATAGCCCATTTTCATTTGAATTTTTTCAGAGATGCATCTACGGAAATCTTTCGGAGATACATTTTCAAAGTATTTTAGAACAGGTTTTTTTTTTTTTTAAAACGCATTGTGTATTTGTTCGCAAATGAATTATAAAATAACAGAAAACCAAAATAACATAACAATATATTAATAGGATGTCATACGTCACGTAAATCCAAAATGTAGTAACAATGTCAGGAAAAATGTACAAAATATAGTACTGAAACAAAATAAATACTGACAACTACTGGGTGTGCTTGACAACCTCTCTTCTGCCTCCTGTGCCTCTTGTGCCTGGTCTGCTTCTTCGACCATCAATCCCCCCTGTCCTCACGCGATGTCTGCGGTACAAAAGTGTCCCCTGTGCCTCCGCAATAATGTCATCCAGTCTCGCCTGACAGCAAACCCCTCAGGGAAGATATTGAAGGTGAGAAAAGTACACAAGAGGGGGGGGGGGGGGTTGAATTGTGTTTTCCGTTTTCTTAGTCTGCATCCGATCAGAGTTCATAATTTAAATTGCTATTCAGATTCTAGTAATTCTTAGCAGCGGAATGTTAACAAAAGCAAATAAATAATAACAGAAGACACAAAGATTTATACTGGTTCCTCCCAAATTGAGAGTAGTCCAGTCCCATTGCTTCACAAGAGATTTTCACTATAATCAAATCATGATTACAATCGCTTATGCATTATGCATAAGACTTTTACATTTGCTCATACCCAAGGTCCAAGACTTCTTGCTCAAGCTCCTCACTCGAGACTTCTTGCTTAGGTTCCACGAACTCAAGACTTCCTTGCTTAGGCCCTCAGTCCAAGACTTCTGCTCAAGTCCCTCGGGCCCAAGACTTCTGCTCCAAGCCACTCTGGCTGAGCCTTCTGCTCCAAATCCCATGAAACGAGCCTCCTTGCTTGAACCCCTCAGATTCAAGACTTACTGCTCCCAGTTTCATGTACGGAGCTAACCTGCTCAAGCCACACTGGCTGAGACTTCTGCTCCAAGTCCCATGAAACGAGCCTCCTTGCTTGAACCCCTCAAATTCAAGACTTACTGCTTCCAATTTTATACACCTAGCCAACCTGCTCAAGCCACACTGACTCAAGACTTTCCTGCTCAATTAATCCATTTGATTAAGACTTTCACAGCTCAAGTACATAGCAAGAGACTTACGTGGCTCAAGCATCTTGGCTCGAGACTTCCTTGGTTAAGTTCCAATAACTTGAGACATTTGCTCAATCAACCTAGTTGATTAAGACTTGCATTGCTCAAGCATGTAGCAAGAGACTTACATGGCTCAAGCATCTTGGCTCGAGACTTCCTTGCTTAAGTCCCAATGACTTAAGACTTTTGCTCAAGCACATAGCAAGAGACTTTGATCTAAAATGCTAAACAAGTTCAGTAGAGTAGAGAACAAGGTGTACTTGATACAAGTATCAGTGGTACGGGAAATCAACATAACAAAGACCTAAAGCACTTAAAATTTCTAAGATATTCAATGTGTAAGAAATCTTAAGGCTTTTACAATTACAACCTACAATAGAAAATCTGCATATACAATTGTGTAGATAATTGCTGATCTTGCTACTCCTTCTTCTGGATAATACTTGTAAAAGATTCAGTTTGAACCTTCAGCCATATCTATAGCCTTTGTAGAAACTAGTTGTTGAAGAGGTAAATTGATCAAGAGTCTTTGCTTTTGCTCCGTAGTACAAGAGACGTTGAAGATAAATACACCTGAAGATCTTGATCCAATGTGTAACATGTTTAACCTTTGAGTCTTCAAGAGATCCTGTACAATTAGAGTCGTTGAAAGTAGATATCCATAAAGCATGTCAGCCTTTCTTGAGCCTTACAATCTGTAGACTCTAGCTGAAAAACTGATTTGACAATACAACTTGCTTTCTGCAGTACGGACAACTTCAGCTTTATCACCAACTCTGAATGGTACCAGAAGCCAATTTGTATTCACTAAGTGTATAGACAATTATGTTGCTTCTTTTGATGTTGAAATCTTCAGCTTCAGAGTCTAAGCCAGACATCACTTAGCAAGTATTCTTCAGATTATGCCACCAAAAGCTAGTAATTCAACAACTCTCAAGTGTACTAATGTAAAATTTATTTTGACTATAATAATTACATGTATTATAACCTGCACACATTTAACATACATCAAATAAACCATTGTTCTTTCAATACTTTGTTATCATCAAAATCCAAGGAAAATATGTCATGAACAAATTTTGTTCTAACAGATACCCTCGTTAATGCTTGCCCGCGCCATCTCCACTATACAATGACAACGAGGCAAAACATCCTCAATATGATCCATCTGAGCTTGTTGCTCCTCTAGAATCTTCTGATGAGTGGGTCTCGGCAGATCTCCTGGAGCAGTCGACATCATGTACGGATGTGAGACCCTGAAGAACCACCTGATGTATCCATCGACGTAGCTCCAGTCATTCGGCGCTATGGTAGCCTAAGCCTCATCCGGTACTAGATGACTCTGATAATCAACAAACATCTCTTTTATCTATATACGAGTCGAGGCCGAAGGTGCAGAGACAACATGATGTCTGGGGACGGTTTAGGTGTACTCGAACAACCGCATGACGTGCTCGGGCAGATGAGGAGCAGTGATACTCGATCTACAAGCTAGCCATCTAGAGTATAGTGATATGTCGTCAAATGGTCGCGTCTGACGGTGATCCTCGTAGCAGTTGATGTGGATGTCCTCGACAGGAAAGCGGTCAAGATAGACTCTGAAAAACTCAACCGTCTGGTTCCCTCTCAGCGGGATAAAAGCATAGGCACGAGGCATCTCCTTAGTGTACTTGTTCCAACACGACCAGGCAGCGATGCGTGGGAAGTGCTGTAGGATCCAAGCCTGAAATGAAAATAAAAAGCATTCAGGGATCAAGAATTATTGCAACTATGAAATGATAAAGATAAAAAAAACATTCAAATTATTACCACCAGTATTGTTGTGTTGCCTGTGACATGCTTCGTCTTCCACTGACATCCATCTCTCAGTCTCGAATACAGATATACAAGGCAAGCCGCCCCTCAATTGTACTCATGGATCCGTGTGAGATCCAAGAAGTACCAGAGGTATACAACGTCAGTGTATGTGGAACTTGTGTCTACAAAAAGCACAGTGCCAACTAAAAATAGAAAATAATACCTCAAAGCATGAGTAATGTGTATCGCCACCTCCCCAATATCACCATCAGCATGCTCTACAGCAACGACCGCCTCATAAAATCTCACCTTCAAGAACGAAAACCTAATATGAGCACCCCTGGTCCTGTTCACCTCCTTGAGCGCCTTCCCTGGATTAGCCCCCAGATGCTCCACCATCATATCGACCGCCTCGTCTTTGATCATCCTACTATGATAGAGGAATCTCCCCCTGATCGGTAGATGCAACAAAGACGAGACATCGTTCAGTGTAATTGACATCTCACCATGAGGGAGATGAAAGGAAGAGGTCTCAGAGTGTCATCGCTCCACGAATGCATTAAGCAGCCTGTGGTTGACTAGAGTGTGACCGGTCAAGTATAGGTCACTCAACCCAGAAGCGGTTAGAATCGACTGAAACCACTCCTCATCAGGCTGATGCAATGATAAAATCTTCCGCCTATGGTTCAAAAACTCCAGGGGATCACGCACCTGCAAATTTCCAAAAATAATCAATGTCTATAAGAATCAATGTTAGAAATAATCAATGTCAACCATTTAAATTAACGTAAAAAAAATATAGTAACAACATGACTAAGTTACCTCTTCATCCCAGATATGTCTGGCAGTGTGGTCTGGGTACAGAGGAAGTAGGGACATATCAGATGGACCCCCTCCAAAAGCCTTTGGCTCGGCATCAACAACATCACCCTCCGGAGGTGGTACCAGTGCATGTTGATCAGCAGGTTCGATCGGATCAACAGGAGGTGGCACCGAATCAGGGGGGATGGCACAGGTGCATCCCACCGCCTGCGGGAGGATGGGGGAAGTGATGCATCAGCTAGTGCATCCTATAGTCAGCGGGAAGAAGATGAAGAAGTTGTAGTGGGCTAAGATGTAGATGGAGTGGCTTGCGGTGAAGGTTGAACCCCAGGAGTGGACTAGGCATAAGAAGTAAACAGTACACCAGCAGTCGACGCCTCTCCTTAACCAGAGGTATCTGCTGCATCCGGACCCGGCTGGCTCCACTCTCATCTAACGGATGCGTGTTGGGCAACCCGTCCATGCCTCTATCAGTTGGCTCTGTCAGCCATTATGCATGCAAGGTATAATATAATTAACCGTACAATGAGTTTACGCAAAAAGAAAAAAAACAAACTCATAAAATTCTGGAGATACATCTCTGGAAACATTCAATGTTTCATGTACACTGTGTGATTTCGGAGATACAACTACAGAAACATTCCGCATATGTATCTCCGGAATCACCCAGAGTACATGAAACGTTGAATGTTTCTGGAGATGTATCTCCGAAATATTATGAAACCCAGAGTTTGGGTCAATGGTGTCCTCTGCCCCTCAAAATGAGAAATTTGAAGCCTTGATCATCCATTTGAGCCAACAAACAATACATGCAGTTACTATAAACTATGTTTCATCTGATTTCTAAACATTTTGACACCTATCATTGGATTCTAACTCGTTTACAACAAAATCGAATATTTACCGAAAATTCAAAAAACTTACCCGGAATTTATGATTTGGAAGATGTTGAATTATGAAATGGATGATGATTGATGATTACTATAGCCTCGAATGGATGAAATACAATTTGGTGAAGTTGGAGAAATTTGGGAATGAGAGATTAGAAGAGTTTAGTGAATAAAAATGAAAAAGTGTGGAAGGAGAAGAGTTTGGTGCGACAATATGCTCCAAATTATTATGGAGATATATCTCCGAAATATTTCAATGTTCAATTGAGCTTTGCTACATCCGGAGATATATCTTTGGAATATCTTAACGTTTATTAAAATTATGGTGCGTTTGGAGATATATCTCCGGAAACTAGGGGCATTATAGGAAATCCGCATAGTGTCTAAGAAGCCCATGGGGTGCCTTAAGAAATTCTCTTCATGTATCGATCCACATGGAATTTCATTGATGAGTTATATTTTCATCATTATACACAAATTTTGTCTATTTATAAATTCATCATTAATTGATTATTTTATTTTAAAAAACTTAATTATCTTTAACACGATATTCTAAGAACACAATTTTAAAAAAATATTGAATAAGAAAATGCTCATAAAATTTCAATTCCAATGCAAAAAAAATTAGGACTAGACAAAACACTCTATTGATCTCTATATTTCTCATGCATTTTTAATAGGCTTTCCTAGACCATCGAAAACGAAATCATTGGTTTCAAGGTTTGTTTATCGCAAACTAAGTATCAAATATGACACAATAAGGATTCAAAACATTCATATCATCTTTCTAATCAATATCATTTTTTTTCCATTCAATCATTACAAGAATCTTAAACATTGCCAAGCACTCTGAGTAAGATGGAATTCGGTAAATGGAAAACCTTCCAGATTAAGGTAAGGGAATCCAAAACAGACAACTTGAAGACCTGTGCCATGGGGTTAATCAAAAATACAAGAAACTCCCTAAACTTCAAATATGCAAAAATCTTGGACCTCTTAATTGTCCCTATACAAAAGGAAGCCTTGACTGCTCTAGCACAATTTTATTACCTTACACTAAGGTGATTTCAATTTCAAGATTTTCAATTGGCTCTAACTCTTGAAGAGTTTAATAAAATCACAGGGACTCTTAAACCCACAAAAGGTCCCTTCAAGATGATAAGGTATCATCCTTCAGTGAAAGAAATGGATTATCACCTTAACATTCGTGACACTGATTTGCAAGCCAATGTAAGGGTTCGTGCCACAAAGGTATGTACTAAGGGTATAACACTTGCCGAACAATGTTCTAAAGAAGTTCCCAGAGTCTACAACCCATCTTTCGGATATTATCGATTTCCCAAATTTCTTGGTAGTCAATAATATTCTCAAGAGAGTCTCGTCTGAGTGTGGTATCGCGTAACAACTGATTCAAGTCTGCACCTGAATAGCCACCACACCACGTCCTAATAAGGCCAAGATGGGTTAAGGGTTCTATAGTCCTCAGCTTTGGGTCCTCGGATCAAGAAGCATAATGGGTTTGCCATTTTTGGTCTGGCATTATTGCCTCTTGGGAGGAGTACCTCAACTGAGTCCTCGTGGAATGGCCGCTAGAGTCGACAGTTCTCTATATCAACACCCCAAAATGCGCAAGACGCGCACGTCAGAATATCTCCCAGGAAAACCTCGTCTGGATGTGAATTTCGTGAACACCAAACGTACCAAGATGGCACGTAGGTGCCACTACTTTCCACTTTAGTCCTAGGTGTATACTCAAACCTGTGTATTGGGCTTATCTCACCATACAGATCACTAAGCACCCTGACAGAACAATCAATAACAAACAAATCAGACAAAAAGCGATAAATAAATCATAGTAGGCTAAACCCCTCAAGGAAGGAATCTCCAGCAGAGTCGCCACTTTTTTGTAGCGGCAAAATCGTGAGTGTAAGCTATTGATTAACTTAACTCGAAAAGTAAGAGTCGCCACCGCACTTTTATTTTATCCAAAAAAAGGAAAGGAAAAAGAGCGAAAAAAACCTACACAAGCTCTATAACAAGAACAAGTGAACAGAGACTGGGTAAGGGGGTTAGTTACGTTAAGGGAAGGTGTTAACATCTAAAACGTCTATAGTACTCTATAGGAACCCTTTAAAATATCTACGCTTTTGGTCTGAAAATGCTTGTTTGAAAAGAGATTGAGGAGATGAGAAGAGAAATTGTTTTTTAAGATTTTTGTGTTTGGAGAGATTTGTCGCCTCATGCCTACGTACCCACGAAGTGCATTGTAGGTGATAGGAAAAATAGAAAGTGTACTATTCTGCCTATTGTAGTAATAAAAGGGAATTTCCCTGAATGTCGATCTGAAGGACTGCTTGACAATGTAGGTTCGGGTTTTACTTTAGTTAAACAAAAGCTTTGGGGTTTTGGAATTGTTTGGTGAAATTATAAAAGCAATTACGAATAAAATAAAGAAAGTACTGGAACAGTTAAAACAAATATGAGTAACATGCTAGGGAAGGTGTATGATTCAATCATGAAACAATTCCGATCTAACAGTACAACAACGCATTTCAAAATAATTGATTACCGGTTCTTTAGGGTATTCACTCCTAAGTCCTTAGTGAGAAAACCTTTGATCAATCAACCTAATTACTATGTCCATAGGTAATTACGGTTGAAATCAAGCATTATTATATCAAGAATAATCCGGTTATTGTAAGGTATCCCTAGTCCTATGTGATATCTATTACAATATGTTATCAAACAGATCATGAACAATGGCGGTCCAGCTTAATTGTTTCACATAAAATCAGACTCTGTTTGTCCGACAGAGAAAGCAATAAGAACAGAAAAGAGAACAAATCAAATATACTAAAACAAAATTGTTATTGCATAAATAATATCGAATTCATTACATAATAAAAGCAGGGACACCCCCTAGCAATGGAAGGTTTAGCTACTCATAATAAAAACGAAAAACAAAAGATAAAGGGTAGACATTACAGATCTATAGATGAAATTAAGTATTCAATCACAAAGGCTCATGAAAATATTGATTCCATGCAAAAATCGGAGTTCTCCAGCCTTCAAAACGTGTTCTTGCCGTCAAAAATCCGTCACCCCCCTTTAAAAATCGCATGGTGGCTTTAAATACGTCAAATTTGGGCTTTTTCGCACTTCTGGGCCTCCAAACGCGTACCGGGGTGCCATACGCGTATGGGAGCGTATGGTATGCGTACGGGAGCATATGGGCATGTTATGGGCGTATCATACACGTACGGGGGCAGTCAATACGCCTATGGGAGCAGGCCATACGCGTATGGGCAGAGAAACATCATTTTCAGCATTTTTTCAGCATTTTTCAGCATTCGATACGCGTATGAAATGAGGCAATACGCGTATGAACAGTATCGAATCTGCCAAAACTTTGTTCATGAAAGTTATAGCCCTTGATCTTAGCTTTCATTTTCCACCGAACCCATGTCGTTTCGATTTACGATGCTCAAGTTATGATAAAAATACTGCACGTCTGTCATGATGAAAAACATGTTGAAAAATAGATTTTTTTCAATCTTTCTAAAATTCGCCGCGTTCCGTTTCTGACCATATCATTGACTTCATCCGACCTAAAAAACACGTTAACCTTCCCAAAAAGTTCAAAAATATCAGAAATGATTAAAACATAGATAAATACAAAATTAAAGAAACTGACATCTAAACCACTCAAACTATATGAAAAATGTAAATAATTCGCATGCTATCATCTGTTAAAATGATAATTACTTTAGCAAAATGGTGAGTGATCACAACCCCAAATTTAGCTTGTTGTTTGTCCTCAAGTAACGTTCTTAATAAGACAGATCCTGTCACCCCAAACTTACTGTAAAAACAACGCTTACCATAATACTTCTGAAATCTTTTGCACTGGTCCCTATGATGTTGCCTTGGGTTTTCCTTTTTTTTATTCATAGTCAGCAAGCCAGAAACACTTTCACTTGGAAACGCTACTTCATCAGTCAGCTTATTTCACACTCTCACCAAGTCTCTCGGGGTTAAAGTGTTATCACGCTCAAATCAAGGTAAGCAATATCAAATCAAATGTTTGAACAAATTCTCAAATCTTATCAACATGCACAAAACAAACACTTTTTGAGGTCTTTAGGTTGTAACAGGGCTTGGGTTAAGGTAGGATATAAAAAGGAAAACAAGGGTTTTTGGTTCAGAGTATGTGAGATCATTCGTGCCACCATGTTCGTTCACTAGTACTCTTATGGGGAATGTTAAAATCCATTCGATGAATGCAATTTATTTTTTTTGAAGTAGGAAAAAATTGTCTTCCCCCTTTTTTTTCACTTTTTTTTCTTCTTTTTTTTTCTTTTGGTTATTTGCACTCACCGTGTTTTACTTTCATCAACTACATAGCTACCCCAAACTTAAAGGTTGTTATTCCAACAGCAACCCCAAACTTAAATTTGAACACGGATCAAAAAACAATAACACATACTCTGAACAGGGCAGGATAATTATGTGGCCAATGGGTTAATAATAATGGGTAATAAAAAAAAATAAAGGATACATGCTCAAATGGGGTAAACGAAGGATAATAATAATAAAAGGGATGGCTAGAAAGGCTCTAGGAGATAAAAAAAAAAAAGTGCCCCAGTGTGTGTACTCATACAGTTAATATTCAAAAAGAACGTACGCAAACTATGATAGATAAAAGCATACCTGATATCTCTCATGATGATATATGTGTTTGGATTTTTCTGAACTTACCGGACGTGTAAAACTGACAACTTCCATAGTGTCTCTTTGTTCAAGGCTCTTTTGCTCCTGGTTCTGATAACCTTATTTAACCAGTGCGTCCAATCATTCACAAAAGTATCAAATTGTTAAGGTGACTTAAGCATATGACTCTCAAGCATGTTGTGAAAGTGACTAGTATCATCACTATGACCAGTTATCTAATCAAAATAAATCGGTACTGTATGAAAGGAAATCACTAAATTCATTAAAACATGCAAAATACGACGACACGGGCAATTAAAAAGACTCAAAATAAAATAAAACTCCCTTGGGTTGCCTCCCAGGCAGCGCTTCGTTTAACGTCGCATGGCTCGACGGGTTATTCTCTGTCAAGGTGGCATATATGAAACAAAGAACACATCATCCTTTTTCTTTCTTTTGTTTGGTAGCAATCCCATGAACTTGAGGTAAGGATGATGTTGCTTCCAAATCATTTTCAGAGGGATTATTGTGAACATGGCATAAATGGAATCCAATACTTTATCAATTTCTTTTCTTCCATCTGCCTTGTCAAAATAGTTTTTAGGGATACTATTTTCTTGAAGATTTCCTTGTTGGATGCCTACGTCTTCACAAATCGTTACATCTGTATTTTCATCCAACACAAGATCATCTTCAAGTGGCATTTCTTCTTCTCCCCCGTATTTCTTGTTTACCTCAAATTCTTCTATTTCAAATGCATCTTCTTCGTCTGACGTCATGCCTTATTCTTCTTCTTTCACACATTCTTCTTCCGACCTGCACTCTCGCCAAATAAAATAATCTGGATAATAGTTAGCTTCCTCACATTCATTCATAGGGATTCTAATCTCCCTCCTATAAGCTTTAAAAATTTTAGTCGCCTCTTCCAACGTGATTCCCGAATCAGGCAACCAACATGAAGGAGATACAGGTGGCAATGTATAAAAGATTTCCACAACTACACAACTCAAACTTTATTAATCGCACAGTATATAAGAATTCATGAAGCAACAAGAATTTGAAATATATATATATAATTTTCTTTTTTAATAATAAAATAAAATAAAATAAAAATAACAAATAAAATTAAAACTAAATTTTAATTGCGGAGCAAGAAAATTTTAATTAAAATAGAACGATGAACTCTATAATCTTTGGCAGTCCCCGGCAACGGCGCCATAAACTTGATAGGAAAAATAGAAAGTGTACTATTCTGCCTATTGTAGTAATAAAAGGGAATTTTCCCGAATGTCGATCTCAAGGACTGCTTGACAATGTAGGTTCGGGTTTTACTTTAGTTAAACAAAAGCTTTGGGGTTTTGGAATTGTTTGGTGAAATTATAAAAGCAATTACGAATAAAATAAAGAAAGTACTGGAACAGTTAAAACAGATATGAGTAACATGCTAGGGAAGGTGTATGATTAAATCATGAAACGATTCTGATCTAACAGTACAACAACGCATTTCAAAATAATTGATTACCGGTTCTTTAGGGTATTCACTCCTAAGTCCTTAGTGAGAAAACCTTTGATCAATCAACCTAATTACTATGTACATATGTAATTACGGTTGAAATCAAGCATTATTATATCAAGAATAATCCGGTTATTGTAAGGTATCCCTAGTCCTAGGTGATATCTATTACAATATGTTATCAAACAGATCATGAACAATGGCGGTCCAGCTTAATTGTTTCACATAAAATCAGACTCTGTTTGTCCGACAGAGAAAGCAATAAGAAAAGAAAAGACAACAAATCAAATATACTAAAACAAAATTGTTATTGCATAAATAATATCGAATTCATTACATAATAGAAGCAGGGACACCCCGTAGCAATGAAGGGTTTAGCTACTCATAATAAAAACAAAAAACAAAAGATAAAGGGCAGACATTACAGATCTATAGATGAAATTAAGAATTCAACCACAAAAGCTCATGAAAATATTGATTCCATGCAAAAATCGGAGTTCTCCAGCCTTCAAAACGTGTTCTTGCCGTCAAAAATCCGTCCCCCCCTTAAAAAACCGCATGGTGGCTTTAGATACGTCAAATTTGGGCTTTTTCGCACTTCTGGGCCTCCATACGCGTATGGGAGCATATGGTATGCGTACGGGAGCGTATGGGCATGTTAAGAGCGTATCATACGTGTACGGGGGTATTCACTACACGTATGGGGGCAGGCCATACGCGTATGGGCAGAGAAACAACATTTTCAGCATTTTTCAGCATTCGATACGCGTATGAAATGAGGCAATACGCATATGAACAGTGTCAAATCTGCCAAAACTTTGTTCATGAAAGTTGTAGCCCTTAATCTTAGCTTTCATTTGCCGCCAGACCCATGTTGTTTCGATTTACGATGCTCAAGTTATGATCAAAATACTGCACGCCTGTCATGATGAAAAACATGTTGAAAAATAGATTTTTCTAATCTTTCTAAAATTCGCCGCGTTCCTTTTCTGACCATATAATTGACTTCATCCGACCTACAAAACACGTTAACCTTCCCAAAAAGATCAAAAAAATCAGAAATGATTAAAACATAGATAAATACGAAAAGAAACTGACATATAAACCACTCAAACTATATGAAAAATGTAAATAATTCGCATACTATCAGCTGTTAAAATGATAATTACTTTAGCAAAATGGTGACTGATCACAATCCCAAACTTAGCTTGTTGCTTGTCCTCAAGTAACGTTCTTAATAAAACAGATCATGTCACCCCAAACTTACTGTAAAAACAACGCTTACCACAATACTTCTGAAATCTTTCGCACTGGACCCTTTGATGTTGCGTTGGGTTTTCTTTTTTTTTTATTCATAGTTAGCAAGCCAGAAACACTTTCACTTGGAAACACTACTTCATCTGTCAGCTTATTTCACACTCTCACCAAGTCTCACGGGGTTAAAGTGTTATCACTCTCAAATCAATGTAAGCAATATCAGATCAAATGTTTGAACAACTTCTCAAATCTTATCAACATGCACAAAACACACACTTTTTGAGGTCTTTAGGTTGTAACGGGGCTTGGGTTAAGGTAGGATATAAAAAGGAAAACAAGGGTTTTTGGTTCAGAGTACGTGAGATCATTCGTGTCACCATGTTCGTTCATTAGTACTTTTGTGGGGAATGTTAAAATCCATTCGGTGAATGCAATTTTTTTTTTTTTTTGAAGTAGGAAAAATTTTTCTTCCCCCTTTTTTTTCCACTTTTCTTCTTTTTTTTCTTTTGGTTCTTTGCACTCACCGTGTTTTACTTTCATCAACTACATAGCTACCCCAAACTTAAAGGTTGCTATTCCAACAGCAACCCCAAACTTAAATTTGAACACAGATCCAAAAACAATAACACATACTCTGAACAGGGTAGGATAATTATGTGGCCAATGGGTTAATAATAACGGGTAATAAAAAAACAAAGGATACATGCTCAAATGGGGTAAACGAAGGATAATAATAATAAAGGGATGGCTAGAAAGGCTCTAGGTGATAAACAAAAAAAAAGTGCCTCAGTGTGTGTACTCATACATTTAATATTCAAAAAGAACGTACACAAACTATGATAGATAAAAGCATACCTGATATCTCTCATGATGATATATGTGTTTGGCTTTTCTGAACTCACCGGACGGGTAAAACTGACAACTTCCATAGTGTCTCTTTGTTCAAGGCTCTTTTGCTCCTGGTTCTGATAACCTTATTTAACCAGTGCGTCCAATCATTCACAGAAGTATCAAACAGTTAGGGTAACTTAAGTATAGGAATCTCAAGCATGTTGTGAAAGTGATCAGTATCATCACTATGACCAGTTATCTAATCAAAATAAATCGGTACTGTATGAAAGGAAATCACTAAATTCATTAAAACATGCAAAATACGACGACACGGACAATTAAAAAGACTCAAAATAAAATAAAACTCCCTTGGGTTGCCTCCCAGAAAGCACTTCGTTTAACGTCGCATGACTCGACGGGTCATTCTCTGTCAAGGTGGCATATATGAAACAAAGAACACATCATCCTTTTTCTTTTTTTTTTGTTTGGTAGCAATCCCATGAACTTGAGGTATGGATGATGTTGCTTCCAAATCATTTTCAGAGGGATTATTGTGAACAAGGCATAAATGGAATCCAATACTTTATCAATTTCTTTTCTTCCATCTGCCTTGTCAAAATAATTTTTAGGGATACTATTTTCTTGAAGATTTCCATGTTGGATGCCTACGTCTTCACAAATCGTTACATCTGTATTTTCATCCAACACAAGATCATCTTCAAGTGGCATTTTTTATTCTCCCCCGTATTTCTTGTTTACCTCAAATTCTTCTATTTCAAATGCATCTTCTTCGTCTGACGTCATGCCTTATTCTTCTTCTTTCACGCATTCTTCTTCCAACCTGCACTCTCGCCAAATAAAATAATCTGGATAATAGTTAGCTTCCTCACATTTATTCATAAGGATTATAACCTCCCTCCTATAAGCTTTAAAAATTTTAGTCGCCACTTCCAACGTGATTCCCGAATCAGGCGACCAACATGCAGGAGATACAGGTGGCAATGTATAAAAGATTCCCATAACTACACAACTCAAACTTTATTAATCGCACAGTATATAAGAATTCATGAAGCAACAAGAATTTGAAATATATATATATTTTTTTCTTTTTTAATAATAAAATAAAATAAAATAAAAATAACAAATAAAATTAAAACTAAATTTTAATTGCGGAGCAACAAAATTTTAACTAAAATAGAACGATGAACTCTATAATCTTTGGCAGTCCCCGACAACGGCGCCAAAAACTTGATAGGAAAAATAGCAAGTGTACTATTCTGCCTATTGTAGTAATAAAAGGTAATTTCCCCGAATGTCGATCTCAAGGACTGCTTGACAATGTAGGTTCGGGTTTTACTTTAGTTAAACAAAAGCTTTGGGGTTTTGGAATTGTTTGGTGAAATTATAAAAGCAATTACGAATAAAATAAAGAAAGTACTGGAACAGTTAAAACAGATATGAGTAACATGCTAGGGAAGGAGTATGATTCAATCATGAAACGATTCTGATCTAACAGTACAACAACGCATTTCAAAATAATTGATTACCGGTTCTTTAGGATATTCACTCCTAAGTCCTTAGTGAGAAAACCTTTGATCAATCAACCTAATTACTATGTCCATAGGTAATTACGGTTGAAATCAAGCATTATTATATCAAGAATAATCCGGTTATCCTAAGGTATCCCTAGTCCTAGGTGATATCTATTACAATATGTTATCAAACAGATCATGAACAATGGCGGTCCAGCTTAATTGTTTCACATAAAATCAGACTCTGTTTGTCCGACAGAGAAAACAATCAGAACAGAAAAGAGAACAAATCAAATATACTAAAACAAAATTGTTATTGCATAAATAATATCGAATTCATTACATAATAGAAGCAGGGACACCCCCTAGCAATGGAGGGTTTAGCTACTCATAATAAAAACGAAAAACAAAAGATAAAGGGTAGACATTACAAATATATAGATGAAATTAAGTATTCAATCACAAAGGCTCATGAAAATATTGATTCCATGCAAAAATCGGAGTTCTCCAGCCTTCAAAACGTGTTCTTGCCGTCAAAAATCTGTCCCCCCTCCCTTAAAAAATCACATGGTGGCTTTAAATACGTCAAATTTGGGCTTTTTCGCACTTCTGGGCCTCCATACGCGTACCGGGGATGCCATACACGTATGGGAGCGTATAGTATGCGTACGGGAGCGTATGGGCATGTTCTAGGCGTATCATACGTGAACGGGGGCAGTTAATACGCGTATGGGGGCAGGCCATACGGGTATGGCCAGCGAAACTGCATTTTCAGCATTTTTTCAGCATTTTTCAGCATTCGATACGCGTATGAAATGAGGCAATACGCGTATGAACAGTTTCGAATCTGCCAAAACTTTGTTCATGAAAGTTGTAGCCCTTGATCTTAGCTTTCATTTGCCGTCGGACCCACGTTGTTTCGATTTACGATGCTCATGTTATGATCAAAATAATGCACGCTTGTCATGATGAAAAACATGTTGAAAAATAGTTTTTTCCAATCTTTCTAAAATTTGCCGCGTTCCTTTTCTGACCATATCATTGACTTCATCCGACCTACAAAACACGTTAACCTTCCCAAAAAGATCAAAAATATCAGAAATGATTAAAACATAGATAAATACGAAATTAAAGAAACTGACATATAAACCACTCAAAATATATGAAAAATGTAAATAATTCGCATACTATCATCTGTTAAAATGATAATTACTTTAGCAAAATGGTGACTGATCAGTAGGATCAAAACCTCGTAGTTCTTGGTACAAATAATGAATTTGTTTGTTTTGGTTGTTTTTAAATGTAAAGACAAGTCGTCATTTCCAAGCGAATAATTCCGCTTAAAGAAATGAATCATGTCTAAACTAATGAAAAAGTTTTAAAAGAGAAAGTGCACGAGGGCACAAAAAAAAGAGTTTGGATGACTTTGATGTTTTTTAAAGTCTTTTGAAAAAGGTGTTAATATGCTTATGTAGTTTAGCATTTGTTAAGAAATGAAAAGAAAAAAAAAGGAAAATCACTTGACAAAGTCAAGATTTGATTATGAAAGAAGTGATAGTTTGAAATCAAGAAAGTTTTGAAAAAGGGAGAGAATTTTGAAAATTGAAGAATGGGGAGGAGAAGTGACTATCCTAAAGCATAAAGTAAAAGCTAAGGATAAGAAAGATCTAGCCACAAATGTAGTTGTCTTCACCATAAACCAAGCAAAAACACAAGTCTTCAAAGTCTTCGAACCATAATTCCCAAAGCAAAGGGAAAATGTCCTAGTTCTAAGTCCAAGGATCCAAGAATAGCATTGAAGTCCAAAGTCTTCGAACCATAGTTCCAAAGCAAAGGGAAAAAGCCCTAGTTCTAAGTCCAAGGATCCAAGAATAGCATTGAAGTCCAAGGTCTAGGTGCAAAACTCCATGTCCATTGCAAAGGAGTAACCATAGTCCAAGATTAGAAGCACAAGTTTTTTAGAGGTTTTGGCCTTTATTAATGTTTTTGGTCCAAGTGGACAAAGAGAAAAAGGCATAAGCATAAACATGTGTCCAACGGACAAAAGAAAAATTGCGGAAGCATAAACATGTGTCCAACGGACAAAGGAAAAATTGCGGAAACATAAACATGATATGAAATGATAATAATGGAGCATAAAAGTAAAAGAGAGATAGGGAGCGAGAAGGAATTGTAAAAGTAAAAGTTAGAAGTTAGTGATTAGTTGTTAGTTGTTAAAGTAAGTGATCAATAATAATTGAATAATTGCACTTAGGTCAAGGTTAATGAGAACTTATTAGAGGATTGATAAGACCAAAGCCTCCTAACAACAAGTTTCATAAGTGTTGAACCAAAAGACAAATAATCAACAATCTTTGATCGTTTTTCGATACGGGACATATGTTGTGCTATGTTAAGCAATCGCCGAGTAATTTACGGAGTAATTACCCTACAATGAGGCCGGTCAATAGATCTTTGTTCTAATGCATGCTAGATTAACGATATGTAGATCGTCATCCAAAAGCAATACCGCACGAAAAGAAAAGAAGGTAGCGATCTAGTCTTGATCAAAATTCAACAAAGGAATTCCATGATCCATAAGACTTTCATCGATCAAAATAAAAGAAGAAATAGATGAAGCGAAAGCCAAATTAAACCACAAAATTATGTGATCTAAGGCTAAGAACAACGGGAAGGGATTAGGAATGAAGAAACAACCAAACAGTCCCAAAAATAGGTGAAAAACACCATTCTGTTCAGTGCGAATCGATTGCACCAGTGTGCGAATCGATTGCACACTGACAAATTGCAAAAACAAGGCAAAAAACAGCACTGTGCAATCTATTGTACGAAAATGCAAATCGATTGCACCCTGCTGTGACGGCAAAAATTCAGCAAAATTCAGCATGATCATGATCTAAAATTTTCTTCAAACACCTCATGATCATGGAATCAAAATTGCACGAAAATTCAAAGCAAATAACAACAAATACCTGTAACTAAACACAAATTGCAAGATCCAAAGATCAAGCAAACAAGATCAACAAAGGATCTACATTATGGAAGATGAAATTGAAGCTTCAACAATGGTGATAGATGGGTTACCACTCCAAGATCTGAAAATTGCTTCAAATTACTCCAAGATCCAAACACCAAAGCCTTGACCTATGAGAATTGATAAAGAAAACAAGCTTGGATGAAGGTTTAGCTCAAAGTTGAACAAGATTCAATGTGAATTCTTATTAACTTTCAAGAGAAGATAAGTGAGCTTTGAGTGAATTTTGGTGGTTGGGGAGAGAATTTGCAAGAGGTTTTTTTGTTCTCAAAAGCTTGAAGAATGAATGAAATGAGGGTTCTATTTATAGATTTTAGACTTGGAAAATTTGATGGATTGAAATTTGGTTTGGAAATGAAAATTAGGCTTGAAAATTGAATTTGGAGGGAAAATCAAGATCAAGTGGTGATTAGTGAAGGTGTATGGTGGGAATTAATTGTGATTATGTAGGGGAATTATTTTTGGGTGATCTAGAATATTCTCAAATGATGAAATTGGTGCCAAATGCTTCAAAATTTGAAAAATGTTGATTTTGGCCAATTCTGTCCTTGTGCAATCTATTGCACTATAGCGCGAATAGATTGCAGTGCTGAAAACTTCAAAATCAAGGCAAAAAATGCATGGTGCAATCGATTGGACCAATAGTGCAATTGATTGCACAGTTGAAAAACTTGAAAAATGCCCTATTGGCTGGATTGTTCTGGTTCTGGCTCAATCCTTGACTTATCAAAGAATGCATGGAAATAAATACATGAACCTTGGAGTCTCTTGAATAATAATCAATTAAATCTTGGAAACTCTTGATCAGATGATTTTGAATTGTTTGCAGATCAATTTTGACTTTGTTCAGATGAAATTCATTCGAGCTGAGGGACTGGTATTTGATATCCTTGATTCCTCTCCTGAAAAGGTTAGTGAAGAAAAAAATAAACATATTTTTTTATTTTGATTAAAGGTTAGTAAAATATAAACAAATAAAGCAATAAAGTGAATAAGAAACACACAGATGCTCGGTAAACCCTGCAAGGCATAAACCCAAAGAAGAGAGGGATAAAGGAACCAAAGCATGATCTTGTTTGTGGTATAAGATGCAAAAATGAGATGTGAATGATATGTGGAATCTTAGGGGTCAAAAATTAGGGTCTTACAGCTGTTATATACAAATAATTTGTAATCAAAAAACAAAATAAATATGGTATCGCCTTTGTTAAGATATGTCACCATGGTGTAGGGAAAAATGGTGACCATGGCGTTGTTGAATGTGTGTTTTGTAGTAGTGGTATCCTAACAAATATGGAATAAGAGAAATCGTAGTTCACCTAAACAAGTGTGAAGAAAACTTGATAGTGATCAAGGTTCCAAGGGGAAGGTAAGTGTTTATGACAATAACACTTACATAGAGTTTACAAAGTCTACCCTAAGGCTAAGTTGAAAAGGGTTAATAACTCAAACAAGGTCAAGAGGGAAGTTGAGGTAAGGCTAAGCTACCTATGACTTAAAATTAATGAAAAGACTTTTCCTTTGGATTTGAAAATAACAAGATAACAAAGAAGGATGAAGGCTAGCAAGCTAACATCACTTGGGGGATGACTTGACAAAGTTAAAGTAAACATAAACAAGATGAATGAATATGGATGAGATGAACAAAGAGGATATTCAAACATGATATCAATTGAAGGTAACATTCAAACACGATGTTAATCAAAGAAATATACAAGTAAATTGGTTATAACAAGACTAAAACATTCACGTGACATGGCTCTAACAAGATCAAAACAAACATGGATGAAAACAAAGTTTCAAGTGTACTACTAAGATAAGCAAGGATTAGGGTTTACTAACACCACTTAATCATGAATACAAAACATGGATAAGTCATGACAATACTTAAACATGGCATCATTCAAAGTTTCAAGACAAACATGGATAAGTCAAGACATTACTTAAACATGAATAACAATTCAAAGTTCACATAAGCATCAATAAGTCAAGACATTACTTAAACACGAATAACAAGTCAAAGTTCATATAAGCATGAATAAGTCAAGACATTACTTAAACATGAATAACAAGTCAAAGTTCATATAATCATGAATAAGTCAAGACATTACTTAAACATGAATAACAAGTTTGGACATGGCTCAAGACATAGGTAACAACCTAGAGTACATGGGAAAGTTTAATGTGATCATATTCAAGGATTAAAAAATCACAAAGATTTGCACAAGGTAATCATACAAGTTATGAATCATGTAAAGACATGTCATTAAAGTTAAGGCCATTTATGAACACATAAACAAAGTAGGACAAGCACAAGGGTACACATGCATATAAATGTTCAAACAAGGTATGAAAGAAACATGGCAAGGTTAAGAGAAAAGTTTCAAAACCATACATGGAAAGACAAGGCATTTATACATGAAAAAGGATGCATTCAAGTATCATAATATTAAACAAAATTCAAATAAACATGCTAACAACATTGTACAAACATCAAAGTTAGTATACTACATTCACACAAGTCAACATGGCCAAGAGAAATCAAAGGATAAGGCAAAGAAGTCAAATAAAAGACCTAAAAACCCTAAGAAAGGTGTTTACTTTAACTATACAAAAGTGTGTAAAAAATAATTATTTTGTGGAATTTTAAAATACAAACATAAAATAGGCAAAGTAAGGAGAAAATAGGAAAAAGAATGGCTCAAAAAGGTTAAGGGATCAACAAGTTATGGGCTTCCAAAGTTGTGAAGAAAATAAAAAGAAAAAGGAATAAAAATAATGAAAATGGTCCTAGAAGGGTTTGAACCTGCGCCGCCCTCATTGCAAACAAAACAAATAGCCACTGGGCCAGATGCTTGGCCCAGTCAAGAAACACGCGCATGTATATAAATAATAAGTCAGGTTGGAAAACTGGAAAAATAAAAAGAAGCAAAAAGGAGATGGGGCGATGGGGTTTCGAACCCCAGTTCCTTCACTCAAACACACAATACGCGTAAGCCTTCTGCCACTGGGGTGGCTCTTTCATCCGTTCATTAAATGGAGAGAAGCAATAATAGATTAAAGTCACGTTTTCAAAATGCCATTTCCACGTCACCCTAAAACCCGGACTTCCATCTTCTTCTTCCTCCCTTCGCTCGTGTCTCTCTCTTCCTCTATTATTTTTCTCAAACCATCACCAACAATATCTCTCTGATTACACAACCATTTTCAAAACTTTAAAGACCAAAATTCCTCTATTTTTACAAGGAACAAGATGGTACAATTTTCACATGTTAAAACTCAATGAAAAAATCACACGAAGGCCATAAACAGTTGGGAAACCATAACTTTCAACTACCATAAACTTCATGCATGGTCATGATTCAATGCAAACAAAAGAAATAATGTATTAAACATAATACACTCTACAGCTTTGCTTCCAACAGTGATCATCAATGATGCATGAAAAGAGAGTTTCAAAGTTCAAAAAACATACCTATTGGAGTATGTTCAATGCATCTTCACAACACTTACAAAAGTGATTGGATGACCTTAATGGCTCCTTAGACTCTAGGAGAGAAGGTTTTATTCCTTGGTTTAGCCAGAAACTACTTGTGCACCTTCAATTGAACCTTTTTTCAAATATGAGGATGAATATGGTAGATGATGGTGGGAGTGATACAAAAGTTATTTGAGGGTTTAGATGAGGTGTCTATGGTGTATGTAGGAGGCTTGGATGGTTGGAAAGAGTGGAAGATCACTAGTTTGAGAGAACTCAAGTTTCACTCCAATGAAGAGTGAAAAATGCCAAGTAAGAAGGGCTCGGGTTCAGAAGGTTTTTGAGGTGTTTTTGTTGTGTGTAATGCTTGAGGAACGATTCCCTATTTATAGGAGAGGTGGAATGGAAAGGGAGGATCAGATCCTGGAGCTTTTGCATGTTTGGTTTGGTTGGAAGTGAACTGTGTAGTTCATGCAAGATTGTGGTTCCAATGTACAAGTACAATGAGATAGCATGGAATGGTTGAAGTTATCTCTTTACTTTCTGTAGAAGAAACATTTTAGAGTCGCAAGGAGAGTTGACATTGTGATTAAAATATCTTTACAAGAGTGGCATAATGATCTTTATGGCAAAACATTCCCTAAATGGCATAATCACATGGATAATGCCTCAAGACCTTGTGTAATGACCCAAAGGCTTGTGTAATCTTCTGAACAATGAAGGATTTGCAAGAAAAAAGACCTACAATTAAGGGATCTTGCATATTGAATTGTTTTTGCAAGTTGATTATGGCAAGAACATGACTTGAACATCTCATTCTAGGGCCAACTTCTTTCCTTCGAAACTCATAGCTCATAAATGGGAAGGATGAGTTTTTGTACTCTTTGGAAAGCTAGAAACATTCTCTACAACTTTCATGTTTTAAGTTTTTCTTGAATCAAAATGGATAATGATGAAAAATGGCTCACAAGTTGGTTACTTTTACAAGGCAGATTTGTTTCAAAATTTTTCTAAGTGTTGGAAATCATTTTTGAATTAAACACCAACTTCATGGCTTCATAACTTGAAATCTAAGCATTTTTTGGGAAATGCTCCTCATTAACAAAGTTGTATTATGTAAAGAGCTCTTCAAATTGATCTTTGGAGCAAATAAAATGGATGCTTGGATTAGGAGTTATGGCCTTGGCAAGTTGGTCAAAAATCATTGTGCATCCATAACTTAGAAAAATTTCACTTTCTCTTTTGTTGCACTTTTTGCAAGTAACCTCTTTTCGCTTGATTTTTCTTGATCAAACTCAATCATCAAACATGTTTCGTCAATGATACTATGGTCATAACTTAGGACCTCTTTGTCTATCAAAGATCCTCTTGATTTCATTTGAGCATCCAAAAAATCTGAGAACGAAGACTTTGAATCAATGTTACTAAATAGGTGAAGGAATTTCACCATAAACTTCTCTAATAATCCTGTCAAAATCTGCTCTACTCAAATAACCCTCACACTCTCGCATATAGGCATTTCAAATCCTAGTAGAGATGTAAAATAGACTTAAGTGGTTTGGGCATCTAGAAAGAAGACTTGTAGATTCAGCGGTATAGATAATAGATTAGAAGGAGAGATGTCAAACAACTAAAGAAAAATGAAGAACTATAAAGACTATAGGAGAAGTTATCAATAAAGACCTCGAGATTAACGATTTGGACATAAACATGATTTTCGATCGAAGATTATGGAAAAATTTAATCCATATATCTGACCTCACTTAGTGAGATAAAACTTAATTGTTGATAGTATTGTATTAATTTTACAATTTCTTTTTTGCTTTATTACATTTCAATACTATTTAATACTTTATCTAATAACTTCAATTGAATATATACTAAACTTTTTAAAAATACAAGTAAATGTCGATTATTCAATTACATAGTTACAATAAAAAAAATTTAATAAAAATTTATATTCAACAGTCTAGTTATATTTATAATAAATTTTTATACATGTAGGTCTATGTAGATTTATTGACCTCTCATTATAATAATAATAATAATAATAATAATAATAATAATAATAATAATAATAATAATAATAATAATAATAATAATAATAATAATTATTATTATTATTATTATTATTATTATTGTTATTATTATTATTAAATAATACCAACATATTTAAATCTATTATTTTGAAGGGGATGAATGAAATAGACATTTTATTAAGTTTTATAGTACTCTAATGGTCGACCAAACTTTAGTATTTTAAAGGAAGTTTATAGTGCCACTTATTTTTTCATTTTTTTTTAATAAGCAAAGACTATCAATAAAAGGGATACAAAGGGAATCCCAACCCATATACAAATCACCAAAAAACACTCACCAAACTAACCTCTACATAAAATCACAAGGATTTTTCACCCATTCATAATAGTTACAAGTATAAAAAATTTTAAAACTCTTTCCAATCCACCACCAAGAGAACATGATGATAGAATGGGTAACCTCTACCTCATCCCAAATTTTGTTCTTAAACAAAATACCATTTCTATTGTTCCACAAAATAAGCCACAGACCAACAACACTCTCTATGCTAACCTTTCTATACTTCAATTCATTGATCCAAATTTGAAGATGATTCAACGTATTAACAACCGGAGCCACCTTAATGCCTAACCACATCGCCACCTTCTTCCAAACTAAACAACTAAAGTTGCACCGAAAGAACAAATGGACAGCAGACTCCACATCGAAACAACAAAAATGGCACACTCTATCAAGAGAATTTCCAATAATACCGCGAATATGTAAATTATCGTGAGTGGGGGGGAGCCTATTTAACAAAACTCTCCAACCACATAAGATTGTTTTCAACGGAACTTTGGCCAACCACAACAACTTATAACCAGCTTGAATGACCGGATCCAACACAGCTGCACCGCTGTTCTCAATTAACCGCTGATAGCCCCACTTATTATTTAAAATAATTCACTTATTTTTTTCAATGATGCAACTTTTAAAAATTTATATTAAATTTCACAATTTTAACTAAGATATTAATATTTTACTCCCTCTAATTTTTTTGAATATATTGAATAATCAGTCTATGTACGATCAAATAATAATAAATTTAAAAATTAAAATATTCTTCTAAAAGCATCAGAGAAAGAATTTATTATAACTTAAATATTAAAATGAAAAATATTTTTTATGACTAATTGAAAATTAACGTTAAAAATAATCTAAATAAATAAAATTATATAAATAGTAAAATCTAAATTTTATTTATCACACAATACCAATCCTCAGACACATGATACACAAAACTTTTGTCTATAAAAGGACAAAAACAGATATAAACCATTATCTCAGACAGACCAATACTATCATCACATAGGCATAATCCTAAGCTTTCTAGTTTCAAAAAATGGCCTCCATCAATGTTTTGTCATTCATGATACCACTTCTTCTACTCATAACATTTTCATCAATCACAAATGTTGAAGGAGCACGTAACCTTCAAAGCATACATCAAGTTTCCAAACTTACTCTACCAACACTTCCTACTCTACCTACACTACCAACACTTCCTACTCTACCAACGCTTCCTACTCTTCCAACACTACCTACTCTACCTACAATACCAACAATTGGGGGTTAAGTTCATGAAAAGCCATAGTTGCTTACTGTTCCAAGTGTGCCTAAGCCATAACTACCTTAAGAAGTTCATTAAATCTATGTAATATATTCTTGTTAAATTGTGTTTAAGTTATTTCATGGTGTTTCAGTTGGGGTTTACTTGTACCTCATGATTATATGTATAATATTGAAGCACGTGTTGTGTTCATGAATAATTACATGTGTAACTTTTCCCATCGTCTAAAGACTATGGAGGAATCATGTGGTGTGAAATTGTCATCATGACTTGTATTTGTCTAATAAGAGTGAATGTTTATTTTGAACTTTTAATTCTCATTACTTGTGGCTATATGTATGTCATGTATTTTAGATCTAAAATGCTCTTTGACATTTCATTTTCATAAAAGGCTCTGTGCTTGTCTTCTACCCTTGTTTTTTTTTTTTTCTTTATTGTTCTAAGTGCATAACATTCTCCCCACAATACTTAATAACTTGTCCTTTTCTTTTCTTTATTTTTCATTTTTATTTTTAAATATAAATTAAAATTGTCTCTCAAGAGATAGTGAACCAGGTTTTTGAATGAAAATTAATTAACAATTATTGGACATTTCACATCAATAACATCATAAAATAAACTAATTAATATTTGATTTTTATGCACTAGTTAAGATGTCCATAAAATTTTGACATGTCATAAGTTTATTATTTTAGATTCCTATCACAATCTATCCATGAAAACCAATCAAGGTTAAAAAATTAAACCATTATATTTCATAAAACGGGTTCGTATTTATAGAAAGGTTTCAAATGAGTTTGAATTTGGTTTTTTTGATTAAAATCTAAATTTCAATCAAAGCTCTTGCATGCGATAGTGGTTCCGTTCAACACTGTTCATGCAATTTAATAGAAAGTTAATTTAAAAAAGGGTTAAATATGTTTTAAGTTCCTCCAAATAACCCAACTTTGAAGTTTGGTCTTTCAAAAAATTTCCTTCAAACTTTGGTCCTCTCCAAGTTTTCCGTCTCGAACTCTAGTCCCTCCCGTTAGTTTTCACTAACAGAGGTCTACGTGTCATGCCAAGTATATATATTTTTTTCGGCCGTGTAAATTTTAATTAAAATACTTTTCCATGTCACTAAAACTTAGAATTCTCCCAAATCATTCTTCCCGTTAGGTAAACATGAAAGCTCTTCTTCTCCTCTTCAATTCTTACACCTTAATTTGTTGGAAATTTGTTGCAATGTGACTCAGCCATGCTCTTCTCAACCTGAATCCGACATTAACTTCTTTTAATTCCTAACCAAATTTTCAATTCGAAGCCATGAAGTCAAGAACCCTAAGCTATTATTTCCAGAAATTAAAAGCAGAACGAGCAGAATCAAAGCCTCTTATGAGAGGGATTTGATTCCGAATTCCTAATACTACATCGCAGTGACAAGGTGGACGCTAATCAGAGAAGAATCGTGGAGTTGCTTCCTTGCCGAAGCAGTTCCGACGACTCTTCAGAGGTGGCGCTTGTCAAAGAATTCAGAGTTCCTTCCCCTCAGGTAGCATGTTTCTACTTCGAATCCTTTTCGTCTTCTTTATTCAGCTTCTACTCTGTGTCGTCTTATTCTTCCTTGCTATTCTGCGTTAGTGATGTGCTACTGTGCTGTTGGAAGTGATGCTCCTTGATATGGCATTTGTGAGTTCAACAATGGAGAGAATAGTTTATAGTAATATTTAGCGCATTCTAGGCTTGTACTAAACAAGAAAGGAAATTAAATATCTATGTCAGTAAAATTCATCAACGACTACACTCATTTAGATCTTGAATGAAGTTAAACTGTATGGTTCATCACTTAAAAACATTAGGGAAATTCTGCATCAATTATCTGAATATGTTAAGATAACGTGTAATCTGAATAGTTTACTGATACTTTGTAACCAATTTCATTTAGCAGAAAATTGATTTCATGTGTTTCAAATATTTATAATAATCATGTATAAAGAAACAAAAGAAAAACATGAACTGATTCTTTTTCATCTTGGTTATAATATATGCTTGTCGGTCATACCCAAATGATGGTGTGACATGCATGTTTATGTTCCACAGGAAAGAATTTTCTAATGAATCAGTGGTTACACAACATAAGATGGATTAGATAGAAAATTATAGTAGTTCTATCATAGAAAAGATAAATATTTTATTCTTGGAGGATGCATGCGAAAGCATTGATAAGGGAGGTTAAGGAAACTCTAGGACAGACTAATATGCTTGTCGCAATTTAGAGTACCCCTAAAGTAGCATGTATACCAGATCAGTAACATTTGTGCAATAGGCCCGGTGTCTGGTTATAATAGACCAGACATATGACGCAAATAATAGTTACACAATATTAGTGTTTATGCAGAGCAAGTGGATAAACTTGAATATGTTTGATTCTTTAGTGTCATATCAACACGTTCATGGACTTGATGGCAGGTTGCTCCCTTCCCCTTGTTTGAACTGCAGAGCAAGTGGATAGCTGGAGTTTTATCGAATCACATTGCCCTTCACAACACTGCTGATTTTAAAGGAGGATCTCAACCTGGTTATGCCCTACAATTGCAAGTGGAGTTGCATTGGTTTGAAGTATGTGATGGATGTTGTGGCAATTACCAGTTCATTGGCCTCAGTGGTTATGTTCCTGTCAATCCTCACATCACCTTGTGAGTTGTGGGATTTTAGGAGGTCTCTGCCTAGGAAACTAATAGCAGGTTTTGCATTCTTGTTCTTTTCAATGGCCACAACTACTTTGGTGTTTAGTGCAACCATTTTGGTTAACATCAAGTTAGATAAGAGTAAATGGACTTCAAGCTTGACATATTGTGCAGCATTTTTTCATGTTAGCATTTTTGCAATGATGTAGTTCCCTTTATATGTTACAATAGGCCTGGTGTCTGGTTATATGTGTATCTAATTCTTGCACTATTTTTTCCACTATCCTATCTTTCTCTTCAACCAAGCCTATATATAGCCATCAAACAAAGAGAGTATAAACACTACATATAGTATGACAACAATATGCAAGTCCACATCAACTGAGGTAAGCAAATAGTTTTGATTTGTCTCTCCAATAGAAATACAAAAGAGCTTGGTAAAATATTTAATCCTGTTCTTTTATATACAATTAATAACAAAAATTCATCAATGCAAAACAATTATTTTGTTTTCCTCTAACATCGATCATATTCAACAGGGCTATTATGGCCAGAATCCATTGATTTTGTCACAGCTATTCTACTTTTCAACTGCTGCACTTTCATTTTAGTCAAGACTAGTCTTGCTTGTAATGGTAATAGGTGAATAAATCTTGACCTCATTAATCATGAAGCATCAATAAGTTCATTGAAACAACTCATAGTTGTTTTGCGTCTTGGATCAAGAAATGCTAGATATAGTGCAACAAGAGCACTTCATGAACTCTTTGATGCCGACGCTATCAGAGATTCAGAATTAGCTAAACTGGCCATTCAATTTATGGGGATAGCATAGTGCCTTACAAGCACTTGTAAATATATTATGAGAGTAGATACTAGTATATACCTTTTGTATATAATCATAAATATTTGTATATATATATATGTTTGTCTCCTCTTTCTCTCTAACTGTGTTTTTGATTCTTTTATCTTTTTTTTTTTTATGGTTTGAAGCTTTAGTTGTGATTTTCAAGTTTTAATATCACGTTTTGACCATTGATAAAACATATTATGGAATAAAAAATAGAAGGGTGAGTTAAAATTAGCTAGGGATTAACTATGAATTAGCTACAAATTATTAGAATTGTGTGTTTAAATTAGCTAGAGATTAGCTAGGAATTAGCTGCAAATTAGCTACCATTTCTGGGTTTAAATATGATATTAATATAAAAAAAAATTAAAATTGAAACATTTGACATGTGGCATACATGTCAGCACTTTTTGCCACGTTGGCATTGCCACGTTGGCATTGCCACGTGTAAGCCACATCATTAAAAAATTTCCTCATGGCATTGCCACATAAGCCACCGTTAGTGAAAACTAACAGGAAGGAATAAAGTTAGGGACAGAAAACTTTCAGAGGACCATTGTTTGAAGGAAAATTTTAGAGGGACCAAACCAGAAAGTTGGAATATTTGTAGGGACCTTATACATATTTAACCCTTTAAAAAAGATGTTGTATTTTTATTGTTTTGATGATACATTATATACCTTTATATATAGGTTAATGATTTATCTTTCAGAGTTTAAAAATAGGATAAACTCTAACAAACTAATAACAAACTCTAACAAACTAATAACAAACTATCAGAGCTTGAAAATAGAATCAACTCTAACAAATCCTAACAAACTAATAACAAACCTAACAAACCCTAACAAAACTAATAACAAACTATTAAATTTATCTCTAATACCCCCTCAAGTTGGAGGGTGAGGATTATGAACACCCAACTTGAACACGAGGTCTTGAAAAACTTTCATGCCTAAAGACTTAGTAAAAATGTCAGCATTTTGTTGTTTAGTGGGAAAGTAAGTTGTGCTTATGTCACATGACTGTATGTGTTCCTTGATAAAATGACAGTCAATTTCAATGTGCTTTATTCTTTCATAGAAAACCAAGTTTGCAGCGAAATGAAGAGTTGATTGATTGTCACAATGCAGAAGCGTGAGTTTGATGCATGTAACTTGCAGAGTTTCTAAAAAATTACGTAGCCATAGTATTTCACTTGTGGCATGTGCCATTGCATGATATTCAACCTCACTTAAGGATCGAGAAAGTGTGCTTGTTTTTTTTCCATGATATTAAAGCATTGCCAAGTTTCATTAGATAACATGAGATGAACTTTCTGGTAATGGGACACAGTGCCTAATTTGAGTCACAATACACTACGCCAAAAATGATTTTAGGCAGCGCACCTTAGACAGCGCTTTTTTCCAAAAGCGCTGCTATAAGTTAAATAAAAAATAAAACACGGAAAGTATGTACGAAATTGTGTAAAAGCGCTGCTAAAAGGCCCACCTTAGACATCGCTATTCAAAAGCGCTGCTAAAAGGCCTACCTTTGACAACGCTTTTCAAAAGCGCTGCTAAAAGTCCCACCTTAGACAACGCTTCTCAAAAGCGCTGCTAAATGCCCATGTACGAAGCGCTGCTAAAGGCCCATATTAGAAAGCGCTTTACTCAAAGCGCAGCTAAAGGCCCAACTAGAAAGCGAAAGCGCTGCTAAAAGTACTCATTAGACAGTGCTTCACAAAAGCGCTAGCTAAAGTCATTTAAAATTAAAATTAAAAAACAGATTCTATTCATTCTTTCTATTCTCAGAACTGTTTCTCTTCTCTCGCGAAAAACCCTAAACCCAGAAAAAATCTTCTATTCTTCTCTCACGCACCTCCGTCCTCTTCATTGTAATCATCAATCTTTTATTACATAGTCGTTATTACATCCATTCCTTCTTAAGGCTGTTTTCTCTCTCAGACGAGGCTCCTGGGTTCCACAATCAGAGGAAGAAGATAGAGTTGCAATCTTTTAACTGAAGCTTTTTCACGGTATACTTTTTCTTTGATTGATTTGGTTCTTAATTTCTATGCTTAGTTTAGTGTTCATCAATTTAGGGTTTTCAATTATTTTCTTCTCTTGTTACTCATTGCTATGAAGTTTGATAGTTTTCGTTGGAATTGTTCATTCCTTGTGCATTGACTTGTTTGCTTAATATGATTAACGCAACTTGAACACACTCTGCAAGTATCATCCCTACAAAAGGAATTGTAACGTTCCCCATTTTCTGACTCTGTTGATGTTGTTGTTCTGAACTCTGGGTTTTTTGTTTGTTTGAAGTTTAATTCCGATTGTTCTGTTCTGTTGATTGTGGAAAGAAAACAAAACGAAATAGTAGAGCTCAATATGAGTGTCGGCTAATTCAGTGTTTCAGTAAAAATGTTTTTCGATCACAAAGAGATATTCAAGTTCCAAAGAGCAAAGCCAACAACATTAAATGGATTAGAGTGGAGGTATATTTTCACAATTTTGATTATATTAGTGATATGATGAGACTTGATATGTGTAGATGTAGAAGATAGAGCTAACAAGTTCATTGTTGTTGTTTTTTAGCTTGAATATCATATTTTTTGTAGCTAACAAGATATATGAATTGTTGTTGTTTTTTAGCTTGAATATCATCAATTTTTTGTATATATAAATTATTGGATTAAAGATGTATATATAAATAGACAAATTTGGTGCATATTTATTGGATTGAAGCTCTAATTTATGAAAATTTGGTGCAAATTCTAAATACATATTCTGGTGCAAAATGTGGTGAAAACCTGGTGCAAAAAATGGTGATAATCTGGTAAATATTTATTGTATATATCAGACAATGCTTTTTTTAAGTTTTATATATAAAAAATTTCGTGGACATTAGACATCGCTTCAAAGAAAAAAGCGCTGCCTGAAGTGGGGATTAGACCGTGCTTTAAATAAAAAGCGCTGCTTAAAGTAGAGAATAGACACCGCTTTTAAAGAAAAGCGCTGTCTAAAGCAATGCCTAAAGATAACCAAAAGCGTTGTCTAAAGTCAAGCGCTGCCTAAAGGGGTTCTTTAGACAACGCTTTTATAGACAAAGCGCTGGCTAAAGTGAAAAACAGAAAGCGCTTTCAAAGTAAAAGCGCTGGCTAAAGCTGACATTTATCAGCGCTTTCTCATTAACTAAAGCGTTGTCTTTACTTATAGCAGCGCTAGAATAGGCAGCGCTTTTAAGCGTTGTCTAAGCCCAAAAAAAGCGTTGTCTAAACCCTTCTTTGGCATAGTGATAGTCAACTATTTATAGATAATTGTGTTATGGAAGAATGATACCTTAACTAAGAGAAGACTTGAGATATCGTAAGACTCACATAGCAGCATCCCGATGGTCTTGGAGTGGAGTTTGCATGAATTGACTTAGAATATGAACTGAGTAGGTTAATTCAGGCCTAGTGATAATTAAGTAAATCATTTGTCAAGGTATACCTCTTCTATCAATTCTCCATGCAAGAAGGCATTGCTAACATCTATTTTATGTAATTTCCATCCTTTTGCCACTACAACTGTTAACAAGCATCTGATTGTGGTCATTTTCACCACTGGTGCAAAAGTTTCATTGAAGTCCTCACATTCTCTTTGCGTGTAACCTTTAGCAACTAATCCGGTTTTAATATAAGAGATGGAGATACCAATGTTTAATTTTAACCATGGTTATAAAATACTCATCATTTTAAGAATACCCACGATACCCTTCCTCAACTTACAAAGTTGAAGATCAAGGAGCTGTGAGTTGATGGTAAAAATATTGTTACAAACTTAAATCTCTCACTAATGCACAAAGGTACATATTCGATTCAGAGATTACATCTAAATTTAGTTACTTTTGTTGAAAAGTGCTTAATGTGGAGTGAAAATCTTAATGGTGAGTATACTGCCATAAATGAGTTCTATTTGATGTCATATATACATCATTACTGTTCTGACAATCACTAAAATTGAATATGGAAGCAACTTCTTGCAGCAAGTAAAAAGGGTTGGGTGAAAGGTTTGCCTTGTAAGGCAATTTAAACATTAACAAATGCCTTGACATTGAAAATAAGATACATTAGTAACCATAACTAAAAATTAGTGAATATAGTAGCCAAGCTTGAGTGGTGTGCAATATGGGAAAATGTTGTGAGTCATGCATGTGTCAACAAGAACCATCATAGGAAGGCCACACTGGAGTCCTTGGAATCTGAGTTTTTGAGGGGAAAATTGGCTAGTCAAACAAAGCTTGAGGAGAGAGTTGAAAATAAGTATTGGTAGGATCAATGTTGGTGTGAAAATCAACGTGTAGTATAAATTTTGCCAACAAAAACTACAATTGGTGAGTAGATTTGAAATTTTATATTGTATCCATAAGGATTGTTTTACTACAATATGATTGCGAAAATCATACTTGCTATTTGAAACACCAAAGACATAATGTAAGGAGGGGTGTGCAGAGCGCGATTGAGTTGGTTGTGAGATAATTATAAAAACTAGTTAAGTAAACTAACAATTAACACTTATAACAGATAAACGATTAAGCCCCCTTAAAATTCATTACCTTTTTTCATGTGGTTTATCTCCGCTTTAACCTATAATGAGTCTTCTTATATCACAACTATTTTACAAAATAGTTACGAAAAATTTTATCATCGCGTAACTCGCTTCATGTGATTACAAACTCCTCTAATGTCCTTGGGTAAATTCGCAATCGATGAAGGTTTTATCGATTGTAAAATACCTAATATTATGACCGAATGATAAGCCGCAACTATATGACTATGTTAGTTTAGTATAAAATGTTTTTCGAATAAATAGAGACCAATTACAACTACCGCCATCTATCATTACTCTATTTAACTAAGGCTACGCGAATGTGTTTGTTTTTATGCAAAAAAGTAATATATGCAATAAATCATATTTAAAACTATTAAAATAGCTAGTAAGCAAGGGACCAAAATCACGATTTCCATTTACCAATTTATTCATACAAAATGAAGCGACTTATTATAATGGGGATAAAAGTAATCTATAGAAATTATTCAACTAGTGGTGACTCCCGCTTTTGCTGGCATGTCACCGGATTCCTAAATAAGTTAAAAATCGATTTTCGCAGTGAAACTATCATATTTAAATTTCTTTTAAGAGTTGAAAGTAAAATCCTAATTAATTTCAAGATGCTTTCTCTAATTTGAAATTAAAGTTTTGAATGATAATGTCGGATACCAGTTCTGTTCTTTCGATACGTAACTAGTATTTTTGCGCTTCTACTTTCGTAGTAAGACTAGTGCTTTAAAATTAGAAATTGCAAAAACTAATTTTTATCTCATTATAATTAATTAATTAAGCATTTTTTTATGAACTTTACAAGTAAAACGGTCCTCATGTTTTGGACCTTATGCGAATTTTGGTACCACATGCATTGGAGTAGAGGAGATGATTACATTGCATACATAAATTGTATTTGTGATTGATTGTTGTTGTGAATGAAATGTGTTAATTGATTAGTTATGCTAATTGTTCTATCCTTGTTGTTTTATGCACCATTAACAGATAGGAATGTATTCTTACCCTATTTATTTTCTGTGTTATTACTTACGCCAGTGGTGCATATACTCGTGTAAAGCTCGAGAGCATTAGATGTTGCTTATGTTAGAGGATGACGTAGTTGTCCTTCGTTTATTTTTTTTGCGTTATTTAGTTTCCGTAAGTCGCTTTGATAGTGTAACACCAAAATGAGGCTACCTTGTGTAATTCTGTTTTCTGTGAGTTGTTGAGTTTAACTGAATTAAGATTTTAATAAAGTTGAGTTTTATTCTATGAAACAATTGGAGATAGTTTTAATTGTTTATTTCCGCAGCAAGTATACTTTTTTTGAGAAAGATGTTTATGCTGAGAAAATGTGACACCCTTTTTTAGAATTATTTCTGCATTATGTTTTAAAATCTATGTTGGGGTTTATAGTGTTACACACAAGCCTGCTCAATTATCCGCCTCTTGTGAGAATCGGTCGGAGCTACTCTTCTCGCTTGGATATACGAGTCCTTGACGACAGCTGCCCTCGCTGCAGCTCTATCACACTGCTTAGAAGCAATCATCATGTCTGGTCGTCTGGTCTTCACTGCAATAAAAAACGATGAAATATGAACTACTATATTTTTTAAAAATTCGAAAATCAACAGGGTTTTCCCGAATTTTTTGAAATATCCGGTTAACCATCTCAAAATTTTCTTCTACCATTTTTTTTCAGAAAAATCGGTATAAACCTATATGCATTTTTACCAAAATTTTCAAAATAACCTTTAGAAATACATGCAGTTTTATCATATTTTTTAAAATATCTGTTAAAACACGTACATTTTCACCAAACATTTCAAAATACATAGTAAACATGCAAGAGAAACATGACTTTTTACTGAGCATTTCAAAAATGTCGATAAAAATATATGTTTTTTAAAAAATTCAATATAAAACTAATTGTCGGTAAATTTCAATACTTAGAAAAAATGGGTAGTTGGCTCAAAAATACGATAAGTCACACAAACTTTTAAAAAATATGAAATGTTACAAATAAATAATAAAATAGATTTTTTTAATAGATAAGAGTAATTTAATAAAAGTACATCATTTGGAGAGTGTCAAATTTAAGTGTGGAACGACAGTTAAAAATGTTGCTCTGTATGCATATCAAACATAACTTTTTCTTTTATTTTTATAAGTACGTAAGGGCTTACCCTTTTTAAAATAAAAATTAAAACACAAATTAAACCTGTCTCTTAACAAGTGGCAAGCATGACTCTTAAAACACTATGAATTAAATCCAACCGTAGAATCGAATTTAACTGAAGTAAAAATAATTGAATTAATAATATATATACATTACTAGAAATACAGGAATTACCTGCGGATTTTCTTGGGGAAAACTATCAGCAGGTATACCTGCGACTTTACCTGCGAATTTATATTGTAAAATAATGTTTTCGGCGAAAAATTGAGTTGCAGGAATTCCTGAGACCTTACCTGCGGTTTATGATTTTAAAATAGTTTATCAATGTTCCTGCGGAATTAACTGCGATTTATTTCGCAGGAACAGGTTATCCAAGGAAACCTCAAAAGTCTCTGGAAATGTCGCAGGAATTGCTGCGAAGTTTGCTGCGGATTTTGCTGAGAACTTTACTGCAATATTTGCTGCGGCTTTTGTTACTAGTTTTGTTTTTATTTTTTTTTAAATTAGTTATATTTTTACTCTTAATAAATAAAATTATAAAACATACTATATTAAATGGATTTTTTTATATTTTTTAAAGAAAATTTATTTATTTAATATTTTTTAATTGTTGTGAAAATTAGAAAAAGTAAAAAAAATTTAAAGGGTGGAGTATGATCAGACATGTAAGTCTCCAAGATGTACATTTTCAAGACTACGAGGGTAGGTCGCTTCGTAAAACCATGCTCGAATGGATAAGGCTTAGTAATTCGAATTTACTCTGTTCAAAGAGACTAACTTTTGCCTAGTATATTCATTGACCGCATAGTTAGGAGCGTTCTTATGTTTTGGAAGCAATAAGAGCTTTGTTCTCTTATACGCTTGTGTATTGTGAGTATGAGAATAGTTGTAATAAGAGTTCCATTTTCTTAAACACTTGTTATTTCGAATGTGGTAATAGGTGATCGTGCGATCACGCATTGTGAAAACTCAAGAGTTTTGATCCATTAGTTCCCTCGCCTAATACGAATGTGCAGTATTAGGTTAATGTGGTAGTAATAGACACATTTGGATAAGGGAACCAATAAAATACGTGGGATCCACTGAGATAAGTTATATCTCACCCCATGTCCAATATTTCAGGTAGTTCGGGAAAAGATAAAGCTAAAGGAAATGCTTGAAGACTTTGAAGACTTTAATATTTTAGCTTATGTTTTTGCTGTAGTTGTTCATCTTTTGTTGGATTTACGTTGACATCTGCATTATGTTCACACTATGTTTTATAATCGTTAGAAACTTGTGTAACTCTATGGATGTCATTTAGACAATGTGTATGAGCTACTGATCTAACAAATTGATTTATTAATTTTAGTAAATAAATAATATATATATATATATATATAATATAAAAACAAACATTACTAGAACTATTTTTAATTCAAATAGTCATTTATTATTTTTTTAAAGAAAATTTTACTATGTTAATTGAGTTTTTTAGTTACCTTTTAAATAAAATTTATTTATTTAATATTTTTTTATTGTTGTGAAAATTAGAAAAATTTAAAATATAAGTTTATGGTATAATTGGTGTGTAATTCTTCAACTTATAATTTTATAAAAAGTTTAAAATTTAAAAATAAATTATAAAACATGTTAAAAAAATATGACATTTCGAAGATCGAATTCAAGAACTTTCGGATAAGAGACATGAACATGAACCATTAGTCTAACAAATTCATATAATAATTTTTGAAAATAAATAATATATATAACTATTTACCACTAATATATATATATAAGTAAGATATAATATGTTTAAGATAGAATATTTTTCACTTAAAGTGTATATTATAATTATAACCATAAAAAAATAGTACTCCATACAATTGTAAAGATTGTTATGAACAAAAACAACAAGCTACACAATCTATGTTAACATATTTTTTAAATAAATAATATTTTTTAAATAAATAATATTTTTAATTAAAAATTATTGTTTTTTTAAACCAATTAAAAACTATTGTTTAAAATAAAAGATATAAAAATTTTAAAAAATAAAACCTATGTAAAATTTAAGAGTTGGGCGTCGAACCCACTTTCCCCCTCAGATTGAAATCGCTTCAACATTTCACTTCAACAAATCATAGCCAAAATCACTTCTAGATTGAAATTGATTTATCAAATCATAGCCCAAAATCGCTTCCAGATTGAAATAGCTTCCGGATTCTCTAATTTCTCTCTAATTTCTCTTTTCATCGTATCCCTAATTTCTTCAACAAATCATAGCTTCTGATTGCGTAGTTTCTTGGAATGACAAGGCTTTCAAGAATGTAAGCTCAAATATTGAGGAACATTTACCTAAGAAAGATGATATAATAGTTTCAAAATCAAGACCCTCTTCTATTGCATCCAACTTTCCTTCAATACCTTCAAAAGGTATCTTATTGCTTCAATTTGTTTTTGATTAAATATGTTGTTCCCTTTGAGTAGGTATAATTATTATTTCCTATACTTTCAGGGAACCCATCTAAAAAAGTAGAAGATTTAAGTTATTCTTTGCTTGTCACGAGAGAGCTTGAGCAACTAGTCTCCAAGAAGCATTTGGCTTCTGAGAACTTGTCTTTGTTAGCTGATTCCCTTGTTTTGCACCCTTCCCTTCATTTAAAGGATACTTCCCTAAGTAATAGATACAAGGGTTGCGCCTATAGTTTATTAACTCAGCTATTGAAGTTTCTCCAAACTCATAGTGTTGTTGATGCAATGGGCTCATACCGCTCTGAATTCGTGGAGCTATTACAAGATGCACACAGCTTTGGTTTTGATAAGGATTGGTTGAATGGTGTTGAAAGACGTACTTTGTTTTGTGATATACAAGTGTTGGATTCCAAGCAACATGTTACCAAAGAATTTGAAATGTTGCGTTCCAAGATAGAGAATTTAAGTCAACATGTGGAAGATCTTAAGCATCAATTGACATCTTCTGAAACTGTTATGAAGACCATCATTCAGAAAGAGGAAGATTTAATCGCCCCTTTCTTTGTATTCAGAAACATGTTGCCATTCCTCAATTCTTTTGTGCTTGTCAATCCCATGGCGGCAGGGCAACACTGTTTTGGGGGAAGAGGGAGTCTTACAAACATGATTCTATCAAGGAGTTTTGGGGAAAATGAATCAATCCTATTCCCGGTTTTCCATTAAATTGTTTTCCATTAAGAGATTGTTATGTTTAATAATATATTTTATATTTAGATCCTTATGTAAGGAAATGGAGTAATTTGGTGGATCACAAAAAAGTCTTTGTATCGCCAATGAAGCATTTAACAAAATGATGAAATATGCAAGGCTTCATGATTTTGAGTTTTTGTTGATAATATATGAACTTCTATTTGTGGTAAACATTAATCCTAGTCTTTCTAAATGCAGAGATAATGTGTAGTTTCTTGTTATAAAGGATATGTTTTTTGAACTAGAACATATCACCATGAGCCTTTTACATTCCCATGTGTTTATTTTTATATTATCGTTACTTTGATATTTAACATTAATTATAATATTTTAAATATGAATTAAATACAATTAATAATAAAAATTAAAAACCAGAGATAGAAATTATCTGCGCATTTACCTGCGGATATTCAAATTGCTGCGACTTTTCCTGCGACTATTTCAATTACCTGCGGTATTATCTGCGAATTTAGCTGTTTTACCTGCGATTTGTTCCTGCGACTTTTTCCTGCGAATTTACCTGTTAAATTAATTACCTACGAAGGTTTTAGCTGGGAACAGAAAATAGCAGGAAGAATCGCAGGTAACACATTTCCTGCGGAAATTTGGTCAAAATCCGCAGGAAAACAGAGTATTTCTCGTAGTGATATATATATATATGGCAATGAAAATGTTATTTTTTTATGTGAATGATAAGAATAATTATTAGTTTTTAGATTAAAATTAAATGATTGAGATTAAAAAACTCATTTAAGAAACATGTGTCTCTTTTCTATGAATAATCATTGATGAAAAAGACACACATGTTCCTTAAATGAACATTTTAATCACAACTATTTATTTTTAATATAAAGGCTAATAATTATTCTTATCATTCTCATATAAAAATAAAATTCTTATTTTATATATTGGTGAAGATAGCCTCTTTTTTTTCTTGATAATAGAAGATAGCCTCTCTCTCTCCTCCTGTTTTCAATGATTGGAAAATGTTTGAATATATTGGTGAAGAGAGCTGTTGAGATTGGTTGTCTGCAGGATTTCAAATTAAATAGTGAAATCTCCTATGGCATCCTACAATACGCAGACGATACTGTTATTATTTGTGATGACTCGAGGCACAATCTGTGGGCGTTGAAATCGATTCTCACGGGTTACTAAATGATCAGCGGCCTGAAGATAAACATTGGGAAAATGAAGATGATATGCATTGGAGTTACAGAAGGTTTTTTGTATGTTGCAGAACAGTTTCTAGGTTGCAAGATATCTACATTACCATTCAAATTCCTTGGTGTTTCAGTAGGTGGCAATCACCGTAGGATCTCTTTCTGGAAGCCGGTGGTTGAGTGTTTACAGGCTAGACTATCAAGCTGGAAGGGCAGGCTTTTATCTATAGGAGGAAGGATCACTTTAAAATTTTGGTGTGGCGATTGCTCCTTGATAGATTACCTACCCGCTTAAATCTGGTGATTCGTGGATTAATTAACAGCCCACACGATCGCGTTTGTATTTTTTGTTTTCACTCCGACGAGGATGTTGAGCACTTGTTCTCCAACTGCGCTAAAACCAAATCTGTCAGGAATAAAATTTGTGACTGGTTCGATATAGATAATCTTGTGGAAATGCAAATGGTTGAACACCTGAGATCTTGGATTGACAAGGTGAAATATAAGATCTCAATCCCAAATGCAATGGGAGTTTGGAGTATTGTTTGCTGGTTTATATGGTTTTCGAGAAACCAAATATTGTTTAACGATGAAACCGGCAATTCGGATATGATACATCATACTATTATTCTAAAGTGCTGGTGGTGGTTACCCAAAAAATTGGGCTCTTGTAGGTATTATGATTGGGTTAAATACCACTGGTTTTACTTGTAAATGTTATATTGGGACGTAGCTTTGTAGATCGTTTTAATTTTGTAATTGGGTTCGGGTACCCCGAGTACCCTTCTTTGCAATATATATATATATATTCTGCTGCTTATCAATATATATATATATATATATATATAGGGCATATCTATTGAGAATACTATATTTATATGAGAATGGTAGGAATAATTATTATCTCTTAGATTTAAAAATAAATGGTTCAGATTAAAATATTCATTTAATGAACATGTGTATCTCTTTCATCATTTAATTGAACATGACATAAATGATGAAAGTGACACACCACTACTACAGAAAACCCCTTTAACAACAGTTGAAAAATATATATAATAACGCATATCAATGCGTTGTTATGTAGAGTGTTGTGGTAAATGCGCTACTTATAATCACAAGCCTAGGACCGTTGTTGTATTCTAGAAAGCGCGCGGTATATCACAACGGTTATGTTTAACAACCATTGTGATTGATAAGGCATTGGGTTCGAAACCCAGTAACAACAAATTAATACATTAGATGACGATTAATGTAGACAACCGCTGTGGAAAGTACTCATAGTTTATTATATACAAATGTATATTTCTTGGTTTACCATACACCTATTTAAATAAATACACCCATTCAAATTGACAAAGAAATATATAATCTGAAAATTAAACTATTCTTGAAAACCAACTTAAACACATCAATTTTTTTCGAATTGAATCCGTCTCATTCAGCACATTTTATGTTCTTTAACACATAATATATGATTCAATGGTCTGATTCCTTCAATGCATCGATATCTTTTATTATAGTTTACCTCATCATCGTCGCTTATCAACGCGATTGTAAATTATATCGATGAATTGAAGCAAACAGACCATTAAACCATATATCATGTGTTAAGGAACATAAAATGTGCTGAATGAGACAGATGCGATTTGAAAAACATTGATTGATATAGGTTGGTTTTCAAATACATCTTAATTTTTCAGAATATAAGTTTCTATGTCAATATAAATGATTGCATTTTCATTAAAAGGTAAGTGAAACAAACAATATACATAGTATATAATAAACTAAACTTGTCAACCTGTATAAGAAATTAAAGAACAAAACATTGATAAGTCATAAGAAGCCTCTATCTTATGACTTAGCAATGTTTTGTTCTTGTTTTGAGAATATTTGTCAACAACAACATACAACAAAACAACATGCAACACAATAAAAAAACATACATTATTTAAGCAACAAAACCCCAAGTGAGACTGTAACAAATCAAGATACATTGAGTCAATAACGCACCTCTTATTAAAAATAATCGTTGAACTGTAGCGAATCAAAATATATCATGTTCATCTAGTTTGTGAAGCAATGAAGTAGAAATATAAGGTGGATGAAGTTTATACAATAACTTCATACTTCTTATATTTTTCTTCATTGCTTCAAAAACCATATGAAACTTCACCATAGTATGTGCTTGCTACCACCATACACATGTTACCGCCATCATCACCATGTATCTACAAGGAAACACAACAAAAATCAAACTTAACCCTAAAACATCAATAACATAATGTTTTCCACGACATCCTAAACCAAACCCTAAAACAATAATCCTAGAAAGAAGAGAGCAGGAGAACATACCATCTTCGCCGCCGTAAGAGTTTGCGCCGGACGTTGCTCTCGTCAGATATCCTTTAAGCTTTTTTTCTCCATTCACTTGTAACAGTATTGGTTAATATTCATGAGAGAAGAGGGTTGTGTTAGGGTTTTCTTTAGAGTGAAACGACAATTATGAACTGGGTCACAGATAGTTTTGTTTATATATTAAAAAATATCCCTTTTCGTTACGGTTTAAAACTACAACCGTAATTATATTTTATATTTTAAAATAATAGCAAACTATATCACGACGGTTACTCATAATAACCGTAGCGACATCCCTTATTTAAAAAAAAAATAAAAAAGAAATGAGCGCCTTAACCTTAAATGAAAAACATTTTTGCAACAACTGAGGTTCGAACTCAAGAAAGATTGATTTTATCATATCGGTTATACTTACAACCGTTATTATACCCTATAAAGTTTTAATTAAAAAAATATAATATAAAGTTAGCGCCCGAGTTTAGAGATATCACCACGGTTTTTATAAGAACCGTGTGACTTGTACGTTGTTGTTTGCACGTTTTGTAGTAGTACACATATCTCAACCATTTATTTTTAAATCTAAGGACTAATAATTATTCCTACCATTCACACATAATATATATATATATATATATATATATATATATATATATATATATGAGAATGTTAGAATGAATAAGAACATCAAATTTAAAAAGAAAAGGTTGAGATTAAAAGACTTTTTAAAAATTTGATTAATGATTTCTCTTTCCTATTAATGACACATGATTTAATGAAAACCACGATTTAATCTCAACCTTTCCTTTTTAAATCTGATGCTTATTTTTCTTTCTCACATTCTCATATAACTTACACATTCTCACTATATATATATATATATGGAATTTTCTTAAGAAGACAATGTTGGCAATGAGATTTGTGTGTAAATGGATTAAGTGGATGGCTGGAACGGTAATGAATAGTCACCTCTCCATACTTATCAACGACAGTCCTACTCAAGATTTCAAAGCTTCCAGAGGACTCCGACAAGGAGACCCTCTATCTCCCTTCTTGTTTTCAATGATTGGTGAAAGCTTGATCCTATTGGTGAAGAGAGCGGTTGCTGTAGAATTTCTGAAGGATTTCAAAATAAACAATGAAGTATCATATAACATCCTACAGGATGCAGACGATACTATTATTATCTGTGATGACACTAGGCATAACTTGTGGGCGTTGAAGTCAATCCTTACAGGATACAAAATGATTAATAGGCTTAAAATAAACATTCAAAAGACGACGATGTCAGGCTTTGGAGTTGCATATGGGTTTTTGAATGCTGCCGAACAATTTCTGGGCTTCAAGTTATCTACCTTACCGTTCAAATTCCTGGGTATTTCCGTAAGCGGTAATCCTCGCAGGATCACATTCTGGAAGCCGGTGGTTTATTGTTTACAGGCTAGACTGTCAAGCTGGAAAGGCAAGCTCTTATCAATAGGAGGGAGGATCACATTAATTAATTCGGTACCAATGAATATGCAAGTGCATTATCTATCCTTTTATAAGATGCCTAGGAAAATTCAGAATTTGATTACTTCCATCCAAAGACAATTTATGTGGAGTGGCTCGAAAGACAAGAGAAATATTGTGTGGATTAGCTGGGAAAGGATATGCAGGACTAAAGATGAAGGTGGATTGGGAATCAAAGAGATTGGTCTTTTCAACAAAACTCTGTTAACCAAATGGCTGTGGAGATTTGTAATGGAACGAGACACAGTTTGGAAAGGTATTATCGATAGCAGATACAGTGATGTGGGTGCAGCAATTCTGTCAAATAATTTAGGAAACTGGAACACTCAGGCCTCTGCTTGGTGGATGGACCTAATGTCCTGGTGCAATGACGACTATGATATTAATTTTGCAGCTTTATTATCTCATAAACTTGGTGACGAAAACCGTATTTTATTCTGGAAATCAAGATGGTTGGGAGAATCAAACTTTCAAACACTATATCCTGATTTATTCAACATGTCAAACTTGAAAGATGGCAGCATACTTCAAATGGGTGCTTGAAGGCATAATTCTTGGCAGTGGCAACTTGACATAGGCGACACTGGTGTGGATTTATGTCTGAAACAATAGCAGGAAGAGTTGTTGCTGATTATCAGAGATATTCAACCGATTGCAGATAGAATAGATGATATTTCTTGGCCTTTCTCGAGCACGAAATGATTCACGTCAAGATCTTTTTATGAGTTGATAATGAAAAGACGTATGAGCAGCAGCATAGACGTCAATACGAAGTTGGCGCTACAACTGATGTGGAATTTAAATTCACTGTTGAAAGTCAAAAATTTTGTGTGGCGATTGATCCTTGATAGACTACCTACACGCATAAACCTGGTGAATCGTGGGATAATCGACAACCCTCACGTTCGGCTATGTGTTTTATGTTTTCGTGCCGACGAGTATACTGATCATTTGTTCTTTAACTGCACTAAAATCAAAGCTGTTTGGAACAATATCTGTGACTGGTTTGGTCTGGATAACATTGCCTAAATGCAAACTTGTGAACACATGAGATCTTGGATTGACAAGGTGAGAGATAAGATCTCAATTACAAATGCAATGGGAGTATGGAGTATTGTCTGCTAGAATATTTGGTTTTCTAGAAACCAAATTCTGTTTAATGATGAAATCGGAGATTCGGCTCTGTTGTAACATAGAATTATACTAGAGTCTTAGTGGTGGTTACCCAAAAAATTGGGCCCTTGTAGTTATTACGATTGGGTAAAATACTCATGAGTTTACTTGTAAATGTTAGATTGGGTCTTAACATTGTAGACTGATTCCAATTTTTATAATCGGGTTGGGGTACCCCTAGTATCCTATTTTAGAATATATTCTTCTGCTTATATATATATATATATATATATATATATATATATATATATATATAAACACTAGTGGGATACCCGTGCGTTCGCACGGGTTCCGCTGCGGACCTTTGAAACTGCACCAATACATTTTGATAGGGAAAAATTAAAATTCACAATTTTTAAAAGATTGTGTTAATAAAAAAATGTAATATAAAATATTGATAAATCATAAAAGGTTAGACAGAAAAAAATTCAAATTATGAAGATAAAGATGTTAGATATATCAAGCCACTAAGAAAAATAAAAAAACACAGAAGAAAAAAAATATTGACTATAATTTTTAAAAAGAGTAGTAGAAATGAAATGTAAAAAATTAAAAAAAATTAAAAAAAAATAGAAAAACGTTTCTTAGTGGGTTGAAGTTTCCCTTATTGTTATTAATATCATAAAAACGTTTTTATTTAAAATTAAAAAATAAAACGTTTATAAGGTTACATGAACCCTTGACCTTCTTTACTTTCATGGTCTTAAAAACAGTACCCTTCCCCAAACGTCTCCATCCATTAACTCGTTTTCTTTACTTTCACGGTCTTCACCCCTGCAAATGGAAAGCAACCGTGTCACGCATGCAAAGAAGGTGAAGGAGTAGGTGAAAGACACAATGGCTGCCCACTTCAAATCTCACCGGCGAAGCGACGATGGCTTTCCGACAAAGTATTCCACGATGAAGCAGGCTCCAAAAGACACCATGTCAGCTCATTTCCTCGCTCCCAACACAAAAGCCGAACGCAGAGCACGGTAATACTCGGATCATAACTTAGTTTATGGTAAAACATGGTGTCGGTTTTGGTAGAATCGAGTAGAGAAATGATAGATGTTGTCAATATGTATATGGTTTTGTGTTTCGCCTTGACATTTACTATTGCGTAGGTGTGAACGTTACAAATTTCATGTTTAGTTATTATTCTACGATTGCATGCATACAGATTGTAGTTAGAATGCAGGAATAATTATTTTTTTATTATATTGTTTCTACAGAACAGAGTTGGCCAATGAAGGGATGAAGAAACAGAAAGGCATAGTTATTCTTGGTGCTGATGATCACGGTGCGAAGGGGAAGGGTAAAGCTAAAGCCGTGGCAGTCGGGAAAGACGTTAAGGGGAAGAGCAAGGTTGGGGTTGGCTTTGTGGAAGTTAAAATAGAGTCGGACTATATATGTATATCGTCTGATAGCGATGGGTGAGTATTTACGATTCCCACTTCCCTGCAACTGAAATACTGGTACAGGTACAATACATTTTTCTTCATATGGAGGTATTGTGATATTGTTATGGGTTTTTCTTAAATGCAGGGAGGTTACACCCGTTTACTCTTAAGAGTCTAAAGAAAACTGGGTCTGGGTAGTGAAAGATGCGAAGGCGTTGCGTTCGAATGTATATGTAAGTAATATATATTTTATGTATGTTATTATATACTGATATCATGCATGAATTGATGTTATAATTGTTGGCTTATCGATTGTACCGCAAATACCACGGGTCATGATCAAGAGGTGCCTGCGCAAACGACAGGACTCTATCAACCTATATGATACAGATAGGTCATGCGCTTACTACTGTGAATTGAAAAAGAGGCGTGGACAAATGGAGAAGTATCTTCTCGGTGGATGGTACGAATTTGTGAAAGACCGAGACATCCAGGATGGAGATGTGTTGGAGTTCTGCATCAGACACCCACCAGCCAGTGAAATATTGGTGTCCGTGAAGCGTGGAAATGTGAGGCGGTGATTGTTCTGACAGTGGTGTATTGAAAATGAAGATATAGTGATCTTGAAATGTCTCCATGTGTGGTTCAAGAAACGTGGATATTTGGTTTAGTCAAAGGTTATTGGTGGTGTAGTTGTCTTGTGGTTTTGTTAATGGGTGTAATAGCTGTGTCTGTAGGACCAAAGTTTGTAATGGTTGTGTCTATCTGATGCATATGTAGTATTCTGGTGTATAGGCATTACTGTGATTTAGTATGTTCTGTTTTGAAATTGGTGTGTGATGGGTTTGTAAACAGAAATAATGTTTGACTGATGCAATGGTAATATTGTAAATGCTTCTGGTGTGGATTAAGTTAAAATGTTGGTGTTAATGTCTTCATCGTGTTGGTGTTAATGTGGTGAAATAGAGTATGGATTCTGTTATTATTTGAAGTGTTTCTGTGATGAATTTAAAACAGAATTGGAACGTAACAGAAATGGAACTTTTCCCCATCACAATGGTAAAATCGTGATATATTCTGGTGTGGAGTTTTTTCAATGTTGCTTTTACTGTAGTTTTGCTGCTGCATATGGTGTGCTTTAATAGAGTTTGGCATTTGCAAAACAAAAAACCAACGTGGATAATAGACAAATAATGCATGCTTTATAGACCACACATTGAATACACAATTACAACACAGGTGTAAAGCAAGTGAAAGTAATTTCGAAGGACCACATTATTCCCTCACTTCACATGGGCACTGCAGGACAGAATATAAAATAGTAATGTTAATGTTGACATGTGATTTGGATAGGGTAGTGGAGACATTAGTTGTAGCAATAAATACCATCCACTTCTTAGTTTTAATAGCCTTAAGCTACATCCATCCATCCCTTCATTTTAACATTTCATAGAGCTGCAATGGAAAGGGTTGGTCCTCTGGTTCACACAGAGGTGATTAACACAGTTGTAATAGCAAAGTTATCCTTCCAAGTAAGTTAAACCATGTAGCTAAAATTTTTTTTGTGTTTTGCATATGTTTGTGTTTGTTACAGATTATTTCTGTTATATATTCATTTCATGAACTAAATCATAAGAAACTTATGTCTGTAGGCCTTTCCCGAGATCCAGCCTATATTTGTTTGAACGCACAGGGGAGAAGTAAAAAAAACGTGGACAATACTGAACAACCAAGGTATTCATCATACCTTAGAATATAACAATAGGGAGGCTCAACCACTTATAATCAGTGGATGGAAGGGTATTGAAGATTACTACTCACTACCAGCTAACGTCTTTGTTTGGTTAGGCTATTACGGGGACAATAACTTCGGGATATGTGGGTTTAAAGAGATTCATGCAAAAGAGGAATTACCCAGATTCCATAGTAGGTATTTGTATAACGAATTGATATATGCATGTGACGTTGTGCTCCCACCGTTGAGGGAGATTTCACCGAAATTAGTTGAGTTATATTTTTTATGTTTAAGCCACTTTGATATAATTGAAATGTAGTTTGAATAGCTGATGAATTGGGTCATCTGTTATATACATATAGAAGCTACAGTCTGAATTTGCCGGTGTTCTCCAAAAATTCGGTTACGAAGATCTGCTGCTGTGTGGTGACAACGGACGTTGCAAAATGCTGTCTATACTGAACATCGATGATGCATACCAGACCAAGTTAGGATATGAATGGGATGCATTCTGCGTGTCAAACAATTTCAAAGGCGGAGACCGAATACGTTCCCGTTTGGATACAACTGATGAAAACAAAGGTTGTCATGTGTATAAGATCTGACACGGGTAAGCGTGCACTTGATATTAAAACTGTGTGTTGGGTTAATTTTATGTTTTACAGATTAAAGTATGTTTATGTATTATAGTGTTATACATATGTGGAAAAATGGTATGCCTGCATTTAATGTAATTCGTTACTGTTTCTACAAAATGTGAAAATACATTAATTAGTTGGAACTTAACAAAAAAACCTACAGATATCCCACAAAGTATAACAAAAAACCTCACAACTAAACAACAATGTTTAACTTTTCTTATAAGGTTACATACGGAGTTAAGTTCGTATAACTAAACATTGTTGAAAACCTCCTTGTAAACAACATTGGATGTACATGTTTTGGCATTGTTGTTTTCATCGTGTATCAATACCTTGATACCCTTTTTGCTTGTAACCCTTGAAGCTGAAAGTTTCAGACAAGAGTAACAATGGTTTTGATGTTATAAATTGGAAATTGAGATGGGAAAGAGACAGATGAAAAGAAAACATGGATTGTAGCGTTGCTAGAGTTGATGTTTTCAAAACATCGCTCAGTGTGTATGCCGCCCTGCAGCTTGGTTACGTTCGAAGCATGGGTAAGGTAAATAGATGGGGAATAGTTAAAATTATTTGGTAAGTATTGTATAGAGTAAGTAATAGTTAGAAAAGGGTGGTGAAAAGACCATATTTGAAGTCAAAGTGTTAATGTGGCAGAAGTTAGAAGAGGGGTAGAAGAGTCAATTCCAAGAGCTTAGATTTTCTTTTATATATATATATATATATATATATATATATATATATATATATATATATATATATATAACAGTAAAGGAATATGTGATACTAGACTTAGACTATACACCACGTCTCTAGGAATAAACGTGTAACGTCTCTATCCCCATAGTTAGGATAGTTAAATATATCTGGTTAACATATTTAGCCACAAAACTACAAAATATTTATCACATCACATAGCCTACATCCACAAAAAACCAATTCTATTTTTGTAATTGTCCATAGAGAGACGACTTTACATTTTCTTGTTCACGTGATTACGTTACTATATACCAGTTTCTTTCTTTGATGTTGATTTTTTTCTTGAAAAGGCAAATACATCAATATATAGAATCTTAAGGCACGTTGAACGACAAACACTTAAACACATAATCCAAAATACCTGTCGAGAAAATGCCTATGCAAGTTGATTAAATCTTCAATAGGAAAGGTGATTGGAATCCATAGGCACTATAAGCCATTTTATACTCTTATAAAGTTGAAGACTCTAGTAACTAGTTGATTTGTAGGGTATCATTATCTTGTTAAGAATAAAAACTATTCATGTATCGATACACAAATAATTTAATTAAATGAATTATATTTGACTACCATACACAATTTTTGTTTATTTGCAAATAAATCATCTTATATTAGAAAAATTCTAATTATCTCTTAAACGATGTCTTAAAGACACAATTTTTAACCAATTAAATTAGAAAATACACATAAAATTTTTCGTTTGTCTTTAGTAGGTTTCTCTAGACGTCGACAATGAGATCATTTGTTTTAAGGTTTGTTTGTCCAAACTAAGCATCGAATCTAACACTATGGATTTGAATTTTGTTGTGTTGATTCTTTTATTCTGTTGATTTTGATGCCATATGAAATTATTCTTTTATTATTCATTCTAATAGATATATTCTTTATATTTTACCCAAATTCAAATATGGATATATTACTACTATTATGTAATGGAACATAGAATGTGTGAGATGTAAAAGATGATCTTAAGACACAAGTGAATTGACAAGGAAGTTAAAGAAGAGAAGAGGAATCAACATGTTCGATGTGTGAACACCAGCGAGGTGAAAGCGAATGTTCGTTGTGCGAGCTCCTGGAGAAGCCCCAGGGAACCATCTCAGATTAGAGGCAGTAGGAAAAGGACCATAAGTTTGTTGTGCGAACTTGTAGCGAAGAAGTGTTCGCACTGCGAACTCAGATATTTCCCAAGGGTGCTTTAACTATTCAGAGGCACTTCATGTGCCTAAAAAGGGTTTTTTGCTGTGAAAAGAAGGTGTTCGCTGTGCGAAAAAGATGTTCGCTAGACGAACCTGACAGATTTTGGAAGTACTATATATGTACTTTTCACACTTTTTTGGGAACATAACCCCATTTTCCACATAGAAACCCAATTTTCTACATTTCTTCACCAAAGAGTGATATTTTACAAATAGAAGCTGGATTCACATCCAAGATCGATTCTTCCACATGGATGCTCATTCATCTTCTCTCATTACTTGAAAAGCAAGCTACCATGGTTATGGGTAGCTAATTTCCTTTGTATCAAAGGTAAAGGTAGTCTACCTTAGCTTTATGTATTTCTTTTGATTGACCTTGTATGTGAACGAGTGATGATTAATATATGATGAATATTTTTGTTCTTAATGATCCATTCTTGTTTTGTAAAACTCTAGACGTAGATTTTATGGAACATGACCTAAAATATTCATCTATCAATTTATAGATTGGAGAGATCGATTTGTGGTTGATATTTGCTTTGTGTTGAACTTAAAGCTTACTATATTGGTGGTTATATGGAGAGATCGTGTAACGATGAATACGGTATTTCTCATGACACCGCTCTAGACATAGACAATATTGAGAAAATACATGATAATATTAATCGGATTCGACTTCACATGCAAGATTAAGAGAATATGTATTAGTTAGGGTAGATGAAAACTACTTTTGATATACTTTGTTAATCAAACAACTTTATAATTTAAAGCTTTGCTACTAAATCGTGACAATTTATGAAACAAACTTTGAAAACCCTTTTCTTGAAATAGTAAACTATTGAACGACAAGCATCTCATATCAGAACAATCCCTGTGGAGACGATAACAAAAATCGCCCTTATTATACAAATCTAACAAGGGGTACCTGCAATGTTAACACTTTAACATTCAAGTCAGTGTCTAAGAGAGGTGGAATTATTCAAGTGTGAATTAGAAGAATACAGGGGTATTGACTATGAGTCACATTATATAGGGGTAATAGCTAGAACTACATTGGGTGATCTAACTTTGATTATAGAAGGACGTTAGATGTATATCAAATGTGAAGATGTATGTGGTGGTTGTACAGTTGTTTGTCGACCAATTGAGTGTTTTACTTAGATTAGGAAAGGTAGTTATGCCAAACTTAATGGCCATTTGGACATCCCGAAACAAAGTTCCCTTCTCAATATATGCCATGATAGAGGCAATCCATGATGGCTTTGTGGTTCCCGTTATCAAATCATCTACAATGAACTTTATGCAGATACCAAGTTTCTCAAGTGTCTCTTAAACTACATTCATCTATATATTTTTACTGAAATTTAAATATCGATATATTACTACTATCTGTAATGGAATATCGAATGTGTGAGACGTAAAAGATGATAATTGTGGAAAGGCTTCTAATATGGTGGTAAAAGTCTCCAATTAATGATCAAAGAAGGGAGGAGTACCTGCAATGTTAACACTTCAACATTCAAGTCAGTGTCTAAGAGAGGTGGAATTATGCAAGTGTGAATTAGAAGAATACATGGGTATTGACTATGAGTCACAATTATATAGGGGTAGCAGTTAGAACTGTATTGGGTGATCTAACTTTTATTGCGGAAGGGTGTTAGATGTATATCAAATGTCAAGATGTATGTGGTGGTTGTACATTTGTGTGTCGACCAATTGAGTGTTTTACTTGGATTGGGACACGTAGTTATGCCGAACTTAATGGGCATTTGCCCATCCTGAAACATAGTTCCCTTCTAAATATATGCCATGATTGAGGAAATCCATGATGACTATGTGGTTCTCGTTATCAAATCATCCACAATAACCATTATGCAGATACCAAGTTTCTCAAGTGTCTCTTGGACTACATTCATCTTTATATTTTCCCCAAATTTAAATATTGATATATTACTACTATTCTATAATGGAACACAAAATGTGTGAGATGTAAAAGATGATAATTGTGGAAAGGGTTCTAATATGGTGGTAAAAGTCTCGAATTAATGATCAAAGAAGGGAGGGGTACCTTGAATGTTAACACTTCAACATTCAAGTCAGTGTCTAAGAGAGGTGGAATTATGCAAGTGTGAATTAGAAGAATACAGGGGTGTTGACTATGAGTCACAATTATATAAGGGCAGCAGCTAGAACTGCATTGGGTGATCTAACTTAGATTGCGGAAGGGCGTTAGATGTATATTCAATGTGAAAATGTATGTGGTGGTTGTACATTTGTTTGTCGACCAATTGAGTGTTTTACTTGGATTGGGACAAGTAGTTATGTCGAACTTAATGGGAATTTAGCCATCCCGAAACAAAGTTCCCTTCTCAATATATGGCATGATTGAGGCAATCCATGATGGCTCTGTGGTTCCTGTTCTCACATCATCCACAATGACCATTATGCAGATACCAAGTTTCTCAAGTGTCTTTTGAACTCCATGCGAAATCTTTACTCGATTTTGCTTCTTGAATCTTCCAACCCCAACAACCCACTTTTAAGTCTCTGTCTTGCATAATTTCCACACAATTTCGGCAGTATCTTGAGCTTTGGTCTATCTAAAGATTAAGAAGAACCCCTACCCCGTCTATAGGCTTCCACACAATATTACCTAGGTTAATCTGGTGAGAAGAACCTCTTTTTTTTTCACTGGAATTGTTAGAACCAGTCACAACACCACACATTCTTGTAAGTATCTAAAATCTTAACCAAATATTCAAAGAAAGGTTAAATTTAAAACGAAACTCCTCAATCAATAATGAATCTTCAAAGATAAGATTCGGACCAATACAACAATGGAAAAAATAATGAGATAGAAGATGAAATAAATCATTAGCAAGTGCTCAAGAAATATTCAAAACTCTTTTGAAAATGAGAGAGGAAGTGGTTTGTGAGGTTTCAAATCATCAATTGAAGTGCATGTTTTCTAACATTGTGAATGATTTTGAGAGGAAAAATTATTTATATGTGATGGAGATGAAGCACAAAAATGAGTGAAAAATCATGTTTGATTTGAATAAAAAACACTTAGTGATTTGAGTCAAGTGGCAAAGTAATGTGGAACAAGATGTGCACTTAAAGAGAAATCCATTTTGTTATGATTCGAGTCAGGCACTTAGCATGATTCGAATCAAGCAAGTTATGATTTGAATCATGTGCAAGTAATGATTTGACTCAAACTTGGGAGAAGCTGAAGGAAACTTCATGATCAAACTCATGTTGAAGCTGTGATTCGACTCACAGATTGCAAGATTCAAATCGTGCGTAGGTTGTGATTCGGCTCATAAGCTTACATAACTTCATATTTCTTTCTATTCAGTTTTATTCAAGTTAAGAGATTGTGTGATTCGAATCACACATCAAAAATATCAAATTTTGAAATATTGAAAGATATTTTGAGAATTTACTTATGACATGACTTGTACCAATCTCAACTATGATTCTTATTCTAAAAACTCGGATAATTAACTTAATGCATAATGTTCATACTCAAACATAAACAATTGCATTATGCATGCTAAAATACAGATCCACAAATAGTTCTTTAAAGATGCACATTTGAAGAGGAGACTCAAATATAAAACTACAATTAAAGTAAAACTTAAGAGAAAAGAATAAAAACCAGATAGAGGTCTCTCCCTTAATGTATCAGGGACATGCAAATTCAAGGATGATGTTCACTTATTTTATTGAGAATTATATATAAAATAATAAAATTTCCTTGAGGTTAACAACCCCAAAAGTAGGGAGGTATATAAACCGGTATACTCTTTCTTAAGGGTAGCAGTCCCAATAGCAAGGATTCAACTTAATAAATATAACAAACATTGACCTGTAGGTTCCAATCTCGCAAGATCTACTGCTAGGCTTTTACAGCTAGACGTTCAGGGATTCATCACAATGAATATAATTCTACTGACCCTATTTCAGGCTTTTCTCACAATGACATCTCGCCATTGTCTTCTCGAGTCTCTGGTCGTACGACCACTCAAGGAATCCTAATTCACCAAGAATTAGTTATACACGATATTACAATGATGCTTCTTAACAAGCACATTACTCCTAAGTTTAAGTACAGAGAACACACAAGTGTTCAAGCAAGATGTGAGCAACAACTCCTTGCTATCCTAAGAAACTACAAAGATGTATAATGATTTGACAGTTGTTCACATCTTGTAGATCTTCTTCTTCTTTGTTTTCTTTGGTGAGCAAGCTTTGAGCAACAACTCCTTGCTTCAGATCTTCAATGTAGTGCTGATGAGAAGGTAGGTTGATGACTTGACTGATCTTCAATGTTGCCTTCTTCATCAACAGCTTCAGAACACATAAGTCTTCAGAGTCTTTCTGCACTTGGTCTTCAGAGACTTCCGCCTTCAGTACTTCAAGTCATGAGAGTCTTCAGCACTTCGGTTCTCATCTTTTGAAGCTTCGCAATCTCCAGAATCTTGACCACTTTCAGAGAGCATCCACAAGAGCATTGCAACAGCAATATCGGCATCCTTGGATCTGACTGATCACAATCAGATACAGAAGCGTTCTTGCTTCTTGCGACTTGTGTCACACATAGTAACTTCGCATATTATCAATTACACACATCTGTCTGATGCTTGTTGGATCTGATATCTTCTATTAATATGATCTGCACACAACACACGTTAGAACATAAAATGGTTCTTTCAAAAATACTTATTGTTATCATCAAAACATAGATTGACTTGTAGAGACAATTCTTGCTCTCGCAATCTCCCCCTTTTTGATGATGACAAAACCAAGTATTTTGATTGAACATTTTATACAAGGTAATCACCAAGACAAACATATTCAGAGTCTGGAACAACAGCTCCCCCTGAATGTGTTATCCTCAAAGTTTTATCTGTGATCATCTAGAATCTTATATGATCCAAAGATATACAGAATAACAACTTGAGTTGCCAGAACAAGGAATAGAAAATGACTATTTATCTATCTTGTCTTTAAGGAGAGAAAAGTCTTCCGCATCTGGACTAGTTCTTCAGAACTTCCATCTTCAGATCTTCAGAACTCAGTTCCTTTGTGGTTGTATCAGAGCTTGTAATCTTCAGAGACTTCTGAAGCATTTCTACTTTTCAGCAGATTCATTTAAGCACAAACATATCAGTTCTTATCTGATAACATAGCCTCGCTATTCATCAGAGACATACACTGTCTTTTTAAGAAACTCCCCCTGAGTTTCAGACTTCGTGAAGATTTTGGATTTTGCAGTTGAATCTTCAGGGTAATCTCTCCCTAATTTCCATAAGTCAGATATTGGGATCTTCATAATCGTAATTCAGGAATATGAGTTTTTTTTAATCACCAATGTAGATCATGACTTTTTCAGAGTTTGACTTTTGAACACAGGTCTTCATCTCAGAACCTTGTTACTGTCACAACTCAGCGGTTCATCAAAGCTTAATTTTTGATCAGATACCAATTGAAGGTTAATTTTTGTGATCAATCAACACTTGATTCTGAAACTGTCACACATGTTTTAATCTTAGTCTGGTACTGAATTATACCAGAGTATGTTGTGTCTGATACCAAGTGAAGGATTACTTTTCATACCACTTGAAGGGTATTTCCTTAGTGTACTGAGATTGATACCAATGAAGGTATACAAAACATTTCACAACTTAACTCTGATTGATATTACTGCAGACTGAGTCTGATACCAATCTTTGTGTATACTGAGTCAGATTACCACTTGTTGACTTAGTCTGATACCAAATCATTTTCTTCTTAATTGGTTATTGGTAGACATCAAAACTACTAGTTCTTGGATCTTCAATCTGGATCTTCAGACAGTTCTTTTACTTCTGATTTGCACAGTTCTTCTGAATAAGCATCTTGAGATGTAGACTTTGTCTTGACTGCTTTCAGAGTTTCCTTCTTCTGATTCTTATGTTCTGAAACTCATATTCTCAGACAGCTTACAGCTTCTGAACCAAGTGAGATAGAGATCAAGATAAACTTTGACTTTCAGACAGTTCTCAACTTCTGAACAGTACAAGGTAGATCTGATTCTGAACACATGTTCACGAAGTGTACAACTTCTATCATATGACCAACAGTTCATAAGAACTTCACTATTCATCTTTCTTAACCTGTTTTAGAATGCCTAGTGAACTTGTTCAGAGTTCCTCGGATAACATCAAACAACAAACGTTAGTAGTAACGCATTTTATATGATTGATTACTTGTTTGAGTTGCATTCTTTTCTTTTCTTTAAGATTTCTTTCATATTTATATATTCATTAATCAAAATCATATTCTTTCTCCCCCTTTTGACATCATCAAAAAAGTTTAGAGCGTCTGAGCATTTAAGCATGTGTAGATCAATATGAGAGTGAATATTAATAGATTCAAAAGATATTATCAATTAAGCATTAATCATACGAAGGATGGATATAACAATGAACCACAAAATAGTTTTAAAATATAAAGCATAGTTTGTGCTTAATCCTAACAGATTTAAGATAATCAAAACATAGACTTAATGAGAATGGGTTCTTAGGGTTAGACTGAAATGAGCCTAATGATGATGATGAAGATGAGAGTATGCTTTCAGAATCATCAATTCTTGAGATATGCAGATTTCCTTCTGCTTGAGTAATTGCCAGCCTCTTGCTCTTCACAATTTTCTCTGAGATTCATTCATGGAACTCAGTCCAGATATTTCTTATTTCCATGGGGTCCACACAGGAACTAAAAGCATCCACTAGGCCATGGATTTTTGTGATTGCATTATCCTTAAGGTTGTTAATGCCTCATTGACGTTCTTTGATTCATTTTGTATTGTAAGCAAGTATTTTAATCATTTTAAGTAGTGTGAATATTTTGGATATGATTAAAGTTTTTATGCAGTTCTTAGAGTAGAGTCTTATGATAAAAGATATTTCATTTAATAATCTTTAACAAGAATACATAGAGCAAGAAATAACATAGTAGGGCAGAAATCTTATAGCCTAATTCTATTTCTTCTTAGGAACTTCCCAATAGATTTGTAAGATCTATGGGTGAACATTCAGTGGTTGCTCCTAAGTGGTTTAGCCTGGTAATCACATCTCGAATTTCTAGAACTTGAGATATGACTCTTCCATACGGGATGCAAATAGAGAGTTTGTTTCTGGACAAAAGAATTTGTTCTTTCAGGTGATTGAACATAGTTAGTGGAAGGTTTATTTTCCTTCTGTAGATCAGTAGGAAAATGAATAGTCTATCTGAATGGGTTAGCACTTGTTCTCCTTCTTCTCTAGGTCGAAGGTTTGTTTCCATTATTCTGTGCCAGACTTTAGCTGAGGGTTTGAGTGTGGAGACACAATTGGAGGCACCATTTCCATTGTGAATTTGGCAGATGAGATAATTGAAGATGGTTCTTTCTTTGTAATCTTCAAGGTGTCGTACCTCGAAAAATACGATCCTCGCGATGGACGCGAAAAAAAAACTGTTCGAAACAGAGTCGCCACCGAACTTTATTCATTCCAAGGAAGGAATAGGAAAATATCGATAAAACCTTTAAAGTATAAGAAAATGGTCATCGCAACCAAATTCTAGGTTCGGGAGTCGATTACGCAAAGGGAAGGTATTAGCACCCTCTACGTCCATTGTACTCAACGGGAACCTCTTGATTCGATTTGAGAGAAATGTTAGCTAGGTTTGTTTATTTTCTTCTTAGGTAATATCGCTTTCTAAGGGAAATTGGGTGGTTTTTTATTAGGGTGCTCGGCAAGGATGAAGATCCTTGTGCCTACGTATTCCCTCGTGCAATGGGAAAGTCAGAGCATTCGTAGTTCGTGGGACTACGGTTGGTTTGTGTTTTTTAAGCGAACGAGTGTTTAATTCGCATTCTGACTGCTAAACATTGGCTTGTCTGCTCGCTAGGGGAGCCTGAAGCACGAGTTTATATGCGCAGAAGAATGGACTAAACAATGTTCTTTTGGGAAAGTTGTTTGAATAAGGATTAAGTGTGTTAGCAATTTGATTGAGAAAATATTTTGATTTGTGTAAGGTTTAGGGTTTCGATCGCACGGGGGCGAGGATATGAGGTTTGATTAGTTAAGTAATTTGAGGGAGAATGACGATTATTCGATAAACGAGACGTCAGCCTCGCAACCAATTAATCGGGGTATTACTGAGGTGCTAGATCTCAATAACACCTTTTTCATTCTATTAATTATGAAATTGTGTTTGTTGGACAATGGGTTTCTTTGTCCATGTAATTAGGGCGAATGTTTTAGGGACGAAAGATTGGAACAAACACAACTCAAAGCGTGCGCCTCGAGAGCATTCGTTCAAGGGCCCAAGAAGTGCTAGACCTCAAGAGTCCACTACTTTTGTAATTTGATTAGGAAAAATGATTTGAATTTGATGTATTTTAGACGCGTTAATTGAATTAGGATTTGAAGTTGTTAAGAGTTTTAAGGAAGATTAAGTGTTTTAATAAGGTTGAAAGTTTTTTAAGTTTAGAAATGGAAGATCAGGACGAATACAACCCAAGGCGTGTGCCCCAAGAGTGGTCGTTCAAGGATCCAAGGAGTGCTAGACTCCAAAAGCCCACTAGTTCCAATATTAATTAGGAAAATAGATTTTAGAAATATTAATTTAAACATTTTATTTAAGAAAATATTTTAAGCATTTTAATTTTGATTATGATTTTAATTTTTTAGTTAAAAGAGTATTTGTGAAAAGGTTAGGTAATTGTTTAAAATTTGAATTATGACTTTTAAGTCAAGAAAGTGTTTTTAAAGGTTGAATGCTTTAGTTAGATTGAAATATTTTAAGTATTTTAGAAATGGAAGACGGAACGATCACAATCCAAGGCGTGCGCCCCAAGAGCAATCGTTCAAGGACCCAAGGAGTGCTAGACTCCAAAAGCCCACTACTTCCACTATTGATTAGAAAATAATTTAGATATCTTAAGAAATGTTTTAAGTTTTGATTTAAGGAGATAGTTAATGATTAGGCAAAATGGATTATGATGTAATTGGATTTGAATTTTTTTTTTTTTTTAAAGTTAAGAAATTAACTAGATTAGGAAAGTAATTTTTAGATTTTTAGAATTAAAACTAAATTATTAATTAATCAAATTAAAATTCAATATTTAATAGGATTAATCATTATTAAATAAATTTTTTTTAATAAGATTAACTAAATTAATTTAGTAATATTATTCAAAGTTTTGTTTTTAAGGAAATAAATAAAATGTTTTTAGATTTATTATTAAGTAATTAAAATGGAGTTTAAGTTTTAAAACTAAAAAAAAAGAAAACACAAATGGGCCAGAAAACTAATAGAAACAGGGGGTGTGTTAAGGAATTTTTAGGCCCATTATCAGAAACCCAGTGCAGGGAGGAGGTTCACCATAGACGCCGGTCAACTGGGTTAACTACAGGGGAGCTCCTATCCGTTGATTGATAATAGAGTCTTCATTGACTCAAATCGGACGGCTTAAATATAACGTTCATGGTAAGGACTACACGGCAACGTGTATTGGAACGGTGACACTTGTCACCGATGGAAAATGGACAAACAACAAAAGGGCCCTATCGTGGCATGGCCTTCAAGAGGGAGAAAAGTGAACTGAATCACTTCACTTTACCAAATCCTCACTCTCTCTCTACATTCACGATGCTCTCTCTCAAACCTCATTAAAAGAGTCACCGGAAACTTAATCTGGCCGGAGAAGCGGCGGCGCGCGGCGGCCGCCACCGTCTTCTCCAGCGACATCACCACAAAACACCCTTAGCCCTACATAATCAATACCCCTGAGTTCAAATTTGACATTAATTCCCTCAGAAACTTACCAAAATCTCTTAAACCCCAAATCACGTATAAATCCTAGATCTATCAAAGTAAGAGGGAATCAAGAAATTGATGGGGCATTCAACAGATTAAGGTATGGTAAGTATGGATCGAGGTTTAAAAAGAGTTAAGGAGGAGAATACGCACCTAATCGGAGCAGTTCCAATTCCAGGAGTCCGGCGAAGGTAAAAACCTCGAGCTCACCTCTTTTCTTCTGCTTCCTACTCTTTCACTCGATTATTGCTTTGTTTCTGTTATGAGTGAGTGTGAGTGAGGCTGAGCTCACCTTTATCAGAGTTTCAGTGTGAAACTCTGATTAGGTTTTGATATGGAAAATGAGCTTTTTTGAGAGGTTGAGGATAAATTTCTACAGACTCACAATAGGATTTTCTCAGGTGTTCTTCCTCATCCCCTTTCACCAATGATTAGCACTCTATTTATAGGAGCAATTTAGGGTTTTTAGTACGTGTGATTTGGGAAAAATCTGAGGAATATTCCTCTAATTCGTGTGAGATCAAGAGCTGTCAATTTAAACCGTTGGAGAGGATTGTAGTGGGATTTTCTGGGGACCCAAGGTTGTACGATTTTTGTTTGTTCTGTGATTCTAGAAAATGTGATTTTTCTAATTTTTCATTGTGTAAAATTTGATTTTCACTGCTCTTTTACTACTCTTGGATTTTACTGATGTGGAAGTCTTCTTTTGACTTGACAATGAATTATTTGTGACCATTGAAACGAATGACTTGGTATATTTTGTGAATATTTGAACAATTTTGAAAGGCTATGAATCTTGCTGTTGAAATTGTATGATATTGCCATGTTTTTATTGATTTTGTTTTGATTTAACTTTGTGGCTATCCTACTGTCTCTTGAAAGTATCTTGACAATTCTTCTAATCTTGCATTGAAACAATACAGGTTACCATCCTGGGAGTAGCTGGTGGAATTGGACCTAGAAGATTTCATACCTTGTCTTAAAAACTTCTTGGTAAGTTCTCTATTTCTGAGCCCTAGTATCTGTGGTCGGTCACTCATGATTTCTTCCTCACATCCCTGTGATTTTGATGAACTGATCTACATTCGCTCACTTTTGGTTTTTCATGTAGATGCTGGTCGAAGCATGAGAGTCATGGCCTTGGTACAAGAAGTATGGAGCTGGATACATACCCTTAACACAGGACTTGGCACAATGGCTGGTATGTTATTACCACTACATGAGCTCATTGTTGCTGACATGACATGACATGACATGGTTTGTGACTTATCATTTAACTTGTTTAATGCACATCAGGTGCTGAGCACTTTGTTAACTGCTGCCATGTCCTTCCTACATATTTTCAACTTATGGCTTAAATATTATTGTGGCTTTTGGGCTGACTGTTCTCTTGTGTACAATGTGAATGCATTCATTTTGCCCATATTTTTGTTGCTGCCTTGTGCGCTTATTATTAAACCTTGGGTTTATTTGTTGCTCACCTTCATTTTATCTTGAACTTTGGCTTCAGGATGATAACACTTGCTGAAGAGCTTGGAAATGATAGACTTAGCATGAAGAATTGCACTTGGTATGAAGAAGATTAATGGCTGCTTTTCTATGGAGTTCATTCTCTTAGCTTTAACCTTTAAGGTCCTTGCATGATGTTGTAATTTAGAACATCTTTGTATCCTCAAAATGTATTGGAACTCCCTTGTGGAATGATAGACTTTAGCTTTTTTTAGCTTTCTTTTAGTGGCCTTTTAGGGTTGAATATGGTGATCGTGTGAGGTTATCCAAGTCTATGGAATGAGGTATTGAAACTTAAGCATAGTAGTACTACGTTGTCACAAATTTAAAGTGTAAACTTGTGACAAGATTTTATATTCACAACGAAATGACTTGTTGGTCTTTCTATTCAAGTTCCTTGTAGTACTACACATTCTGACTCTCATTTCTCCTTTAAATATTTTCAATTTTAATCCATTTGTATCCTTGAATCCATAGGGTGTGATGGTCTTGAGATTGATTTAGATCCAAATAAACTTGGTGATCACTTGGTATCTATGTTTTCTTTTGTTATTTCAGCTTCCAATGAAAACTTTAGAAAAACTTGCGACCTTTTCTTTAGGCCTCATGATCACAAATTATATGGTAATTTGAAGCAAGTTAAGCCAAGTCTTGCTACGAGTGGCTCCTTGAAACCAATTCAAACATGGATTGAAAGCGAACATTACCTAAAGATGAATCATCTTTTCCTTGAATCGAGGATGGCCATTTCTTAGCTTGTTTAACCATATAGCTTCAGTGTCACACTTGGAATATGGATAAAAATCATCCTGAGATACTATCATAGCTTGAAACTTCAAGCAAACTTAAACACGACTTGAGGAAATAAATTCTAATCATTGTATTTAATCAGCTAGAATCATTTTGAACCATAACCTAAAATCAACTTGAAACCAATTGCCCGTATCTTGACTAATTGATCATGAGAATGAGGATACATCTTTCCTTTATCTTCACCTAAATCTAACACTCTTGCAAGAGCCTCTAATTACAAAGAGTATAAATCAAATCTCCATAGCCTAATTGTCTTGAACCCGAGAAAATGAACTGCCGCATGGCGTTCATCTTTTAGGGTAGAAGTCAATTAGATATAAGAAGACCCCAAAATTTGTCTAACAAAAGGTGAAATGATATAGAGCAAAAGCTGACAGAATGAGGCAGCGGCGTCCAAATTGAACAAAATAACTTGATATTCTTTGGGTGGTCAAAACAGCGCCTTACTTATTAAGGTTCTCCGATGATACCAAAGTTGTGTCTTTGAAAAGACGGAGGATTCTCTGGGTTGTCGAAGCAGTCCCTTATCCACTAAGGTTCTCCGATGATGAAGATGTGAGATTCTCTGGGTCGTCGAAGCAGTCCCTTATCCACTAAGGTTCTCCGATGATGAAGATGTGAGATTCTCTGGGTCGTCGAAGCAGTCCCTTATCCACTAAGGTTCTCCGATGATGAAGATGTGAGATTCTCTGGGTCGTCGAAGCAGTCCCTTATCCATTAAGGTTCTCCGATGATGAAGATGTGAGATTCTCTGGGTCGTCGAAGCAGTCCCTTATCCATTAAGGTTCCTCGATGATACCAAAACAGTATCTCCGCGGTAAATTTGCTGAAGAATAGTTGAGCAAGATTCCTGCTGGAGGAAATGTGCTGGCTCTGCAGGGGAAAGCTCACAAGAAACTTTCTAGGATAACCTCTGCTTGGGGAGTAATAATAGTAACAGCTGCTGGGGATTGTCAATATCAACTACATGGCTGAAGAATGACTTGCAGGGAATACTGGCATATCAACTCGGGGGTTGATAAAAGGAAATACGATATTGACTCGGGGGTCGAGAAATATTAAGATAAACTGTCATCAACTCGGGGGTTGAAAGAAAGGTAAAGGTAATATCAACTCGGGGGTCGAGGAAATAAAGACAATATCGACTAGGGGGTCGAGAAAATAAAGGCGAGGTAATCTATCAACTCAGGGGTTGAAGGAAATAACAAAATATCAACTCGGGGGTTGAAGGTAAAAGCAAATATCGACTCGGGAGTTAAGGACAGAGATAAAGGCAATGTCGACTCGGGGGTCAAGGAAATAACGACAATATCGACTCGGGGGTCGAAGAAGATAAAGATAACAATGACTCGGGGGTCAGTACAAGCAATAAGATGTTAACTCGGGGGTTGAAGATGTAATAATGATATCGACTCGGGGGTCGAGAAACTAAGGCAATATCGACTCGGGGATCGAGAAAATAAAGACAAAATATCACCAACTCGGGGGTTGAAAGAAAGGTAAATATCGACTCAGAGGTCAAGAAAGGAAATGATTATGTTATGTATGCATATGGTGCACGTTAATTGTATGTGATGCATATGCGAATGTGAGAAGGTTATTAGTTTTATGAAGGTGTCGGCAGGGTGGACTTTTGGTGGTTTCCAAACAGGGTTGGACTTTAGGAGGTGCCAAGCAGGGTTGGACTTTTGGTTTATGATGATGCCAGCATGGCGGACTTTTGGTGGTTGCCAAACAAGTTTGGACTTTATTCGGTGAAAGGATTTAACTTCATGATGCTCGGTCTTGGATAACGTTATGATCAGTGGACAACGACAAATGTTCTTGGTGCCCCAAGTTTGATCCTTTGCAAAAGTTGTGTGCTTGTGCATGGAGAACCTCACTTCTAACTAATATGCCATGAGGCTTGCAAATAAATGGTTGTATGAGCGCATCGACGTAACCAATGCATGTTGACTGTGTGAGTGTAGCGACTTAACCAATGCATTCTGATTGTGCATTTGCTCTGCCCCAAGGCTTTTGACACTTGTTGAACTCAAAGGACGCTTAGTGTCTGACACGGTCAGCTTGACCAACTTCAATGTATGAAGGGAATCTTCCCATTTGCAACCTGTCTGCCCCAGTTTGTAAGGCATTTAAAGGGTTTTTCCTTGTCAATTTTATACCACGACATAGTCTGAGATGACTTGCCCCAGTGTCTGAACCTAACAATGGTATGCCCTTATTTGAACCTCAAAAGGACGTGCCCCAGATCCATGAGGTTATGAGGAAGTCTTGATTCGTGCTTGTAGCATCAAATGTTCAAGTTCCTCTTGGATTCCTCTTGGTTGGCATTTCCGTAATGTTAAGTACTAATTTGCAGTTACAATTATTCATTCATAAATGGTAATTTTAATGCGACATTCATGCAAGTTTTGAAAAAATCATTTATTGGAATGATGTGAAAGTGTGTGACGAGTGGACCATTAGTCCAAACGCATTGCTAATTTATCTGGTGTGTGAAAGATATAACAAGAATATAACACAACTACAAAAGATTAGCAAATATGTAGGAGTCAGTTTATGCAACCTTGTTGTAGTATGCTTTTAGAATAAACCCCACCTCAATTAGGTCTTTTGAGGGTTGTAACGTGGTCTGGTTCACGGTTGTTGAAACAAAGGATATAAGGCTCAAAATTTGATTTTAACCCACCCTTTCTTCATAATGATCTCCAGTTCTACGTTCAGTTAATTTGACACACATTCGTCTAGATTTTGACGGTGCAAGAGTGAAGATGATAATCCAAGATTTGCTTGAAATGACAGTCACCATATTTTGCTTTTGTCTTGATGTCACTGACCCTTTGGTTTTGATTTGGTGGTCACTGTATCTTATTTTTATTGCTTGAGGATTCGAGGACCTCTTTTGCTTTTGTTTTTTTTTTCTTTTGATCCCTGATTTTGCCTGGACTAAATTTGTTTTTTAAGTCCACCGGGATTGCCCTAATTTTTGCCTAAGTCACCTCTTTAAGTGTTTGACTTAGCGGATTTTTTTTTATTTTTCTCTCTTTTTTTTGGAAAGGCTTGTGACTGCCAAGTCACTGGTCATTAAAGAACAACCGTCATAACTTCTGAATTTTGCATGGTTCATTCGACACGTCCGGATGTGTACGAATGCGGAGTCAGATTAACTGAACACTACCCTGCCCCAGGTTAAGCGTAAGGGTTTAGAAATCTGAAGGAAACTTCTACTTCTAGGCTCGAAGTGGTTAACTAGGGATTAAATCCTTATCTCTCCAGTGTTTGGGGAATCGAAACAATACATATACATCATCAGCAGGATTTTATCTGAAAGCACACCATTAGCAATTATGGGTATTTTGTTTTCGTCATCCTCCCTCAAATCTTTGCTAAACAGCAATGTGATAAAGGAAATGAAGTGAAATTTTTTGTGATTTGTTTGCAATAAATGAGAAAAAATGAGTGAATACGAATGGACTTATTCAAAACATGCATGTTCATTACATTAACAATACCATTAATAAACAAAAATGCTTAAAAGCAAATAACACTTAACATAAAAGAAACTACAAATGCATAGAAATGACATGATCTAAAAATTGCTAGCATTGGGGACTGGGCTTTTCTTTCTTGACCCACTGTTGGACTATCATTCTTGTTCATCGAGACCACTATGATAGCCTTCTTCACACCTACTCTCAGCAACTTCTTCCATAACATGGGCGGATGGACCCACCTGATCAAGTGATGGATTGACGTTGATTTGAAGACCTCGAGGCGTAAATGAGATTAACTTGGACTTAATCAGATCTTGGATCTTGTTTTTGAGCTGTTTGGAATTCTCAATTGAATGCCCCATGGCGCCAGCATGGTAGCCACATCGTGCATTGGCGTCAAAGCCTAGTGGGTATGGAGGAATCACGGGATCGAAGCCCTTTGGAATTATTAGTCCGCTACTAATCAAACGTGGCAATATATGACTGAATGGCATTGGCAATGGATCAAAATGCCTTTTGGGTCTTTGATTATAGTAGCGTCGATGTTGTGAAGAATTCTGCTGTGTAATTCGTTGTTGATTAGGGGGACCTCTATTGACAGGAGGATATTGACCACGTGGAGGGAATGGAATCGCACAGGGAGGCCCATGGGATTGCTGACTTTGAACATTTGAGATGCTTGGGTATTGAGGATAAGGTACCGGAAACGGAGCTTGTAAAGTGTCCCAGATTGCATTGATTTCATCCTCCTCTTCCTCTTGAGAACTGATAATGGGTTCACTCTCACTAGCATGGATGCTCGAGGCGTCTAGGATCTTTCCACTCTTCAGATGACTCTCAATACGTTCTCCTACTGAAACCAAGTCAGAGAAGTTTGAGGTCCCATTGCTCATCATCTTCTCTAGGTATGGGCCTTGCAAAGAATCTATGAACAGATCAACCAATTCTCTATCTAAAAGTGGTGGTTGAACGCGAGCAGCTACATCTCTCCATCTCTGAGCATACCCTCTGAAGGATTCGTTCTCCTCTTGAGATAAGCCTTGCAAATGTATGCGGTTGGGAGCCATGTCAAAATTGTATTGGTATTGCTTCACAAAGGCGCTGGCTAAGTCCGACCATGACTGGATATGGCCACTCTGTAGCTGCATGTACCAACTCAACGATGCCCCACTCAGACTGTCTTGGAAACATTGGATCATAAGTTTATCATAGAGAGCATTGGAGGTCATCTTTCTACAAAACATCACCAAATGCTGCTTTGGACAACTATCTCCTTTGTATTTCTCAAATTTTGGCATCTTGAACTTTGGAGGTAATACAAGTCCGGGTACCAAACACATGTTCAAAGCATTCAGATCAAAAGCATCGCGCCCCTTCATAGTTTCAAGCTTTTCTTCCAACACACGACATCTTTCAGCAAACTCAACATCTTGAGGTCGTTCAGTATTCACTACCAAGCCTGTCCCTCGAGAATTCGGTGTAGTGAATGCAAAGCTATGGTATTCAACTACATCATGAGACGAGGCATGTTCATCTTGAATAGTGTGACATTCTTGTATAACCTGGTCCTCAACATGAATCCGCACAGGCTGAAATTGGGCAAGATTATTCACTTGAGGCAGAATGACGTTCTCAGCGATTGTAGGCCTTTGAATGTGGTCCCCTCTTCTTGCCAAGGCTATCGTAGCTTCCACAAGTTAGTCTAGCTGGTTCTTCATCAAGTCAACATCTGCTTTTGACGCAAACTAGTTCTGCTCTTCTGAGTTCATGATTCTTTTAAAAGAGGCTTCAATTACGATACGGGTGTCGGGAAATCAACTGCTGGTTATGGACAAAGGATGATTGAGTTTGTTTTGGTTTTGGAAAATGATATACAATGCTGATGAATGCAAATACAATGGTATGCCAATGAATGCAATGCGGGTAGATTCAGGATCCAGGATAACACGAGCATTTGCAAAACACCCTAATAGGTAGGCTTCATAAGGGAAGTTCTAGATTCTTTACCCATAAACCCACTCTCAGGATAGCTCATACATTGATGGATAAGGTTCCCAGGATTACGGATAACAATCTCATCAACACCACGCAACAGGCTAGCTGTATTGTGACGGGGATACGAAAAGGTATATCCTGAGTGTAGTCTTCATGCTAGGCCCACGAGAAGCGAGTCCTCGGAGACTAACACTAACGACCACCAATATAGAAACTGGTGCTAAGAGTGGTTCCCAGAGTCACGGACCATTCATGAATCAAGTCGTGCGACAGGCTAGCTGCGTTACAACAAGATCTACGAAAAGGTCTACTCTAGGGGAAGCTTTCATGCTAGGCACACAAGGAGCGAGTCCTTGGGGACTAACACTAATTACTTCCAAAATCTAAACTATGTGCTCCCTCTTCTTTTTCCAAAGCTCGGGTGTAGAGCTTTATTTGTGATGTTATCCCAGGCTCCAACAGGCAAGTATGATAAACAACGTATAATAAAGAGAAAGCAACACAAAGCAAATAAAGAAGTAATAAGAGAAAACAAACAAGAAGAAATCAAACAAGCGAAGCTAACACTCTCGAATTGAGTCAAGTTAGGCTTGACTCTCTCTAGCATAGGACAATGCACTTCCCCAGCAGAGTCGCCATCTGTCGTACCTCGAAAAATACGATCCTCGCGATGGACGCGGAAAAAAAAACTATTCGAAATAGAGTCGCCACCGAACTTTATTCATTCCAAGGAAGGAATAGGAAAATATCGATAAAACCTTTAAAGTATAAGAAAATGGTCATCGCAACCAAATTCTAGGTTCGGGAGTCGATTACGCAAAGAGAAGGTATTAGCACCCTCTACGTCCGTTGTACTCGACGAGAACCTCTTGATTCGATTTGAGAGAAATGTTAGCTAGGTTTGTTTGTTTTCTTCTTAGGTAATATCGCGTTCTAAGGGAAAATGGGTGGTTATTTATTAGGTTTCTCGGCAAGGATGAAGATACTTGTGCCTACGTATTCCCTCGTGCAATGGGAAAGTAAGAGCATTCGTAGTTCGTGGGACTACGGTTGGTTTGTGTTTTTTAAGCGAACAAGTGTTTAATTCGCATTTTGACTGCTAAACATTGGCTTGTCTGCTCGCTAGGGGAGGCTGAAGCACGAGTTTATATGCGCAGAAGAATGGACTAAACAATGTTCTTTTGGGAAAGTTGTTTGAATAAGGATTAAATGTGTTAGCAATTTGATTAAGAAAATATTTTGATTTGTGTAAGGTTTAGGGTTTCGATCGCACGGGGGCGAGGAGATGAGGTTTGATTAGTTAAGTAATTTGAGGGAGAATGATAATTATTCAATAAACGAGACGTCGGCCTCGCAACCAATTAATCGGGGTATTACTGAGGTGCTAGATCTCAATAACACCTTTTTCATTCTATTAATTATGAAATTGTGTTTGTTGGACAATGGGTTTCTTTATCCATGTAATTAGGGCGAATGTTTTAGGGACGAAAGATCGGAACAAACACAACTCAAAGCGTGCGCCTCGAGAGCGTTCGTTCAAGTGCCCAAGAAGTGCTAGACCTCAAGAGTCCACTACTTTCGTAATTTGATTAGGAAAAATGATTTGAATTTGATGTATTTTAGACGCGTTAATTGAATTAGGATTTGAAGTTGTTAAGAGTTTTAAGGAAGATTAAGTGTTTTAATAGGGTTAAAAGTATTTTAAGTTTAGAAATGGAAGATCAGGACGAATACAACCCAAGGCGTGCGCACCAAGAGTGGTCGTTCAAGGACCCAAGGAGTGCTAGACTCCAAAAGCCCACTAATTCCAATATTAATTAGGAAAATAGATTTTAGAAATATTAATTTAAACATTTTATTTAAGAAAATATTTTAAGCATTTTAATTTTGATTATGATTTTAATTTTTTAGTTAAAAGAGTATTTGTGAAAAGGTTAGGTAATTGTTTTAAATTTGAATTCTGACTTTTAAGTCAAGAAAGTGTTTTTAAAGGTTGAATGCTTTAGTTAGATTGAAATATTTGAATTATTTTAGAAATGGAAGACGGAACGATCACAATCCAAGGCGTGCGCCCCAAGAGCAATCGTTCAACGACCCAAGGAGTGCTAGACTCCAAAAGCCCACTACTTCCACTATTGATTAGAAAATAATTTAGATATCTTAAGAAATGTTTTAAGTTTTGATTTAAGGAGATAGTTAATGATTAGGCAAAATGGATTATGATGTAATTGGATTTGAAAAAAATATTTTTTTTTAAAAGTTAAGAAATTAACTAGATTAGGAAAGTAATTTTTGGATTTTTAGAATTAAAACTAAATTAATAATTAATCAAATTAAAATTAAATATTTAATAGGATTAATCATTAAATAGATTAATCATTATTAAATAATTTTTTTTTAATAAGATTAACTAAATTAATTTAGTAATATTATTCAAAGTTTTGTTTTTAAGGAAATAAATAAAATGTTTTTAGATTTATTATTAAGTAATTAAAATGGAGTTTAAGTTTTAAAACAAAAAAAAAGAAAACACAAATGGGCCAGAAAACTAATAGAAACAGGGGGTGTGTTAAGGAATTTTTAGGCCCATTATCAGAAGCCCAGTGCAGGGAGGAGGTTCACCATAGACGCCGGTCAACTGGGTTAACCACAGGGGAGCTCCTATCCGTTGATTGATCATAGAGTCTTCATTGACTCAAATCGGGCGGGTTAAATATAACGTTCATGGTAAGGACTACACGGCAACTTGTATTGGAACGATGACACTTGTCACCGATGGAAAATGGACAAACAACAAAAGCGCCCTATCGTGGCATGGCCTTCAAGAGGGAGAAAAGTGAACTGAATCACTTCACTTTACCAAATCCTCACTCTCTCTCTACATTCACGACGCTCTCTCTCAAACCTCATTAAAAGAGTCACCGGAAACCTAATCTGGCCAGAGAAGCGGCGGCGCGCGGCGGCGGCCACCGTCTTCTCCGGCGACACCACCATAAAACACCCTTAGCCCTACATAATCAATACCCCTGAGTTCAAATTTGACATTAATTCCCTCAGAAACTTACCAAAATCTCTTAAACCCCAAATCACGTATAAATCCTAGATCTATCAAAGTAAGAGGGAATCAAGAAATTGATGGGGCATTCAACAGATTAAGGTATGGTAAGCATGGATCGAGGTTTAAAAAGAGTTAAGGAGGAGAATACGCACCTAATCGGAGCAGTTCCAATTCCAGGAGTCCGGCGAAGGTAAAAACCTCGAGCTCACCTCTTTTCTTCTGCTTCCTACTCTTTCACTCGATTATTGCTTTGTTTCTGCTATGGGTGAGTGTGAGTGGGGCTGAGCTCAATAGGTTGAGGATAAATTTCTGCAGAGTCACAATAGGATTTTCTTAGGTGTTCTTCCTCGTCCCCTTTCACCAATGATTAGCACTCTATTTATAGGAGAAATTTAGGGTTTTTGAACGTGTGATTTGGGAAAAATCTGAGGAATATTCCTCTAATTCGTGTGAGATCATGAGCTGTCAATTTAAACCGTTGGAGAGGATTGTAGTGGGATTTTGTGGGGACCCAAGGTTGTACGATTTTTGTTTGTTCTGTGATTCTAAAAAATGTGTTTTTTCTAATTTTTCACTGTGTAAAATTTGATTTTCACTGCTCTTTTACTACTCTTGGATTTTACTGATGTGGAAGTCTTCTTTTGACTTGACAGTGAATTATTTGTGACCATTGAAACGAATGACTTGGTATATTCTATGAATATTTGAACATTTTTGAACGACTATGAATCTTGCTGTTGAAATTGTATGACATTGCCGCGTTTTTACTGATTTTGTTTTTGTCATACCCCAAATTTTGACCACTAAGATTTCCCACCATTGTGCAAATCATCATCACAATATGGGGGAACCATCATACTTCATCAGTCTCCCCAAAGATGGGTGAGCATCCACTACAATCAAAATTAGGGTTTCAAGCCCTCTCTAAGTGCTTAGACAAAGGGTCAATCAAGGAATGACATGATCTTCAACTTGTCTAACCTCTCAAACATCCACAATGGATCAAAAGGACTCCCACTTCAAGGATCAAGCACAAGGATGCTCCCTTCTAGGTGGATCAAGTCTCAAGATTGACAGTGTCACCAAATTAGGGTTTTGGTCGACCAGGGCCTCCAGATGGAAATTTTTCATATGGACACAAGCCAATGATCTAAAACCTAACCTAATATGCTCCAAGGGACATCATAAACCCAATCACCAAGTCAATTTAGCCTCAGGGGATGCATACATAAAAAATCAGGAATTAGGGTTTCTTGACCTAATTCACCCCTAAGTTGACTTTTGGGACAAACCATGAGCCAAGACCTCAAGAGAGGGTTTGAGGGTCTCTAATGAACTATATTGATCCATTTGCAATAATGGATTAATCCAAGAAGCTTGAGCAACAAGTCTCAATTTCATCTGCACCACAATTAGGGTTTTGCGAGGAAAGTCAACTGTAACTTTGACTTTTGACCAGGACATGCTCCCAAGCCCTAAGACGTGATTCAATATACCCTATAACACCCATGGAACATGTCCATAAAGTTTGATTTAGGTCAAGGACATGATTTCCTGAAGAATTGCACAGTTTGAAATTCATCTGATAAAAAGTCAACTGTGCACAAAAGTCAACTTTGACTTTTTGAGATTTTTCACCAAAATGGATTTTTAACCCTAAAATGATGTTAATGTATGATTTGAATCATCATTCATCAAGAAAAATCAAGAAAAGTTGGATAACTTGTAAAAGGGGTAACCATAAAACTTAGAAATTTTTCTAAGTCATGAAAAACTGCCACTAATGCACCAACTTTGGAGGACCATAACTCCTAAACCACAAGGCCATTGTTCCCCATTCAAAGCTTGATATGTAGATCTCATTCCCCTCTACAAAAGCTTCATACTGACCTATGGCCAAATTCCTCATGGATTTTGAGTTATGGAGTGATCAAAATCAAGAGAAAACACTTTGTTCCAACACTTAGTGAAAATTTCACTAAGTCATATTTTGCCTTACTTTTTGCCAAATATAGGGGGATTTTTCACTTGGATTCAAAAGAGATCAAAACCAAACATGTTCAAACAGTTGTTGTATCATGTAAGGGCTTTCCAAAATGGTCAAGAACATTACCAAATTCAACTTACACCATGAGATATGACATTGGCAAGTTGCCTTGCTGAAATCTGTCAAAGGCAAGGCAGAATTTGCAATTTTGCTCGATTTGCCAAAATCATCCAAATTCAAATGCTCCTATCCATTTGGACACATCTAAGGATTGAATCTAAAGGGGACAATCACTGAGCCAAGCCTCCAAAGTCCATGGAACAAGAAATAGCATGTTGAACCTAGAATGGCCAAAATAGGGACAAGACTCCAAATTTGGATTGAAGCATTCACTGGAAGCATCAAGGTCGCATGGACTGAGCCATTCTCATCTGAAATCAGTCAAGACTTATCCAAGACCAAGGGAACCAAAGCTCTGTGCCCTAACCTCTAGTCAATGGCTAGAGGAGACTTGGATTTTCATTTGCCAACATTGGCCAAACCTACTTAGCAGTTGCCATTCACTATTCCTTACAAAACAAACTTGCTCTACTATAAATAGAGCTCAATTGTGTTCAGTTTAAGTACACCAAAGGCCTACAACACTTGCCTTTCTCAAAATCTCTTTCTCTTGGCAAAAATGCCTTTCTTAGCAAGGTAACTATCGGGTTTTGAGCTAGAGGGCAACTCCACTCAAACCAATCACTCACACACCTCATATACATCACATATGAGCTGACCAAACACTTAAACAACAATTGGAACATTAATTTCTCAAAATCACCAGTCAATTGCTCAAGGTTTTAACCAAAGTGCAGTTGAGATGCCTTGAAGTGATCCAACCAATTTCCATCAAGTCCAAGCATTCAAACACACTCCATAGCACCTAGGGAAGCTGTTCAGATCATCACAACACAACTGTAACACCTCATACACAAATCACGATCACCAGCTGCAAGTGGTAAGCATAAGCTCTTCTAACTCTATGATCCATGCAATTTTTGCTGCACAATAATTTGGGCATATGTTCATAATCATGCATGGAATGTTTTCCCTCAATTAATTGCTTTGTTTGAATTGTGTATAAAAAATCCTAGCCTTCATGCAGAAATTAGGGTTCTTGAGGTTTCTTCGTGATTTCATGTTTTATGTTTAATTTAAATGAAATTAAGTGTTATAGACATGATCGTGAGGTTGAAACGAGTTGATTGGTATGTGGATTGCATGATATGATTAAGTATTCAGTGAGATTGAATGGAAAACGCAAATCTGGGAAACTCAGAACACACGCGTGTTCTTGGTGTGTTCTTGGTGCCATTTTCAGAAATTTGAATATTTGAATTTTGTGATTTTTGTTTAATTGATTCAAAAATTAATTTCTCTCTGAGTTTTAATGATTTTGAGTTGATTCTATTTTTAATAATTCACAAAAATGTTAAAATATTTTATTTTATCAAAAAATCCCAAAAATATTATTTATTTCATATAATTGATATATTTGCAAAGAATTAATATTTTAATTGTTTTTGACATTTAAAATATTTTTTCCACCTTGATTTTGCAACTTTTAATGCTTTCTAATTATTTTGTAGGTCAATACTTAATTTTTGAAGCATTAATCCAAGATCACAATTTGTTTTTCATATGTTAAACAATTTTGATCATTTTAATTGAATTTTTATTCAATTAAATACATTTTTGAAAATAAATTAGGGTTTTTGGATTAATTCAACCCTCATAAATCATTTTCAAAACTTTTTGGGCCTCTAATAGAGTGTAAGACCCAATCCTTTTTTTGACCAAATCATTCTTGGGCCTCAGTGCATTGTATAAGTCCCGATACCGTAAAAAACGAACGACGCGATTGTCGCCTTTTGAAAAATAACCTTTTGGGCCTCTCCTTGAGCTATAAGACCCATTTAAAACTTTTTGGGCCTCTAATAGAGTGTAAGACCCAATCCCCTTTTAACCAAAAATCATTTTTGGGTCTCACTTATTGTATAAGTCCCTTCGCGTTAAAAGAAAATCTCGGCGCGATCGCCACTTTAAACGAAAAGTCAATTGGGCCTACCCTCGAGTAGTAAGACCCATTTCCTTTCTTAAAACTTTTTGGGCCTCTTGAGAGAGTGTAAGACCCATCCCTTTGTACAGAAAACCTTTTTGGGCCTCAGTCACTTGTATAAGTCCCTCTGTACAAATTCAAACAGTGCGCTCACTGATAAAATCCTGGGCCTCTCCTTGAGCTGTAAGCCCCAAATCTTTCTTTTTCAAAGTACTTTCTCCTTTGATTTTGAATATACTGTTGTTTTCAATCTTTCTTTGTTGAACAACTAACCAAACAGCATGGAAGCTCTACAACCGAGTAAGTGTTTATACGCTTTCATTTACCGCTTTCATATACATATAACTGTATTGTGGGGCTGTTTCACTGTAAGTCTTCTTTCATAAACTCATATCAACTGTGTAATAATAGTATAGGTATTTCGAGTTTCCCCGGCAACTACGTCTAGAACTAGGTGACGCCGTTTCATTTATTCATAGAAATAGATAACTAGGTCCCCAATAGGATCACCAGATACAGTCTTCTCTTCTGCTGTCCTCATTAGGAATTATCAAGAAACTCTACTCCCAGAGATGAATGTATTCTCCGTGAATGGCATCTTTGAGTTTCTTCCAAATTCTCGAACTTTCCTGACTTGATCTACTCCTTGTGAATAGCTTGCCTTGAATTTCTCGGGGTTTGGGGACCCACGGGCTTCTTAAAAGCATCGGCCTCCTCTTGGTCATCATACAAGGACCCACAGGCTTCCTAAAAGCAACCTAGCCTCCTCTTGGGCTTAGTACAAGGACCCGCCGGCTTCTTAGAAGTATTCACAGCCTCCTCTTAGGCTTCGTATAATGATCTCTTCCTCCGGGAATGATAGCCTCCTCTTGGGCTTCGTATAATGATCTCTTCCTCCGGGAATGATAGCCTCCTCTTGGGCTTCGTACAAGGACCGATCGGCTTCTTAAAAGTTTCCAGCCTCCTCTTGGGCTTCGTACAAATTGTCCCGACGACCTCCTAAAGGTATAGGAACATAACTTAGTCATCTGCATAGAACAGTCCTTTCAAAGAGTCTACTACTGTTTCTCAAAGCATAGTACAAAAGATGAAACTCTAGACTTGGACAGTCTAATTTCCTTGAGTCTAAAAGACATTCTCAATTGACCCCTTCATTAAATAGGAAGAAAATCTGTAGACTCGGACAGTCTCAATACCCTTCGAATTTCCCAATTCCTTAAAGAACGGGAACAACCCTGATCCTTGAATCAAATCCTTGAGTACAGTGTTTCTCATATAAGAACTGATTTTCTCTTTAAAATCAGTATACTGGACCTGTCACTTAACTGGCCCAACATTTAGCCTCTCTCTCGGGCTTTGTACGAGACACATAAGAGACTCCCTCGTTGAGTCAATTACCCCAACAGCCTCCATCTCGGGCTTCGTACGAGATACAAAAAACTCTCTTGTTGAGTCAATTAGTCTCCATCTCGGGCTTTATACGAGATACCAAAAGACTTCATCGTCGAGTCAAAAACCTTTTAGCCTCTCTCTCGGGCTTTGTACGAGACACATATTAGCCTCCTCTTAGGCTTTATATAAGAAAACCACTGGTTAATCCAATTAACCTTTTAGCATCAAAGTTGTGCCTCGCTCACAGTACACAAACATCAACAACTCTTTCCCCTCCATCTAACTGATGTAAGCGGTAAGCCTCTGGATCATCTACATCCATGCCACTGTCCCTCTTTTAGCATGATAAATTCCTAAGGAAATATGACATTGCTCTAAACTGAGTTAAAGTCTTCTCCTTCAGGTTGAAATCCCCTATAAAGGAAATTATGGCATTGTCGAATTCACACATCCCGATTAAAGTAATTCTCCTTTATAAACAGTCGTAACAGACAGACCCCTCTTTAGAGATGACAAATTCTCTCTAAGGTCAACACTTTTAGCTTCACATTTTGGGCTTCGAACAAGATACAAATAAACCCTTCAGCTTCACATCTTGGGCTTTGAACAAGATACAAACTACCTTTCGCTTCACGTCTTGGGCTTTGAACAAGACACCAAAAACAACCATTTCCTCCCATAGAATAGGAGGAACTATGAACGCTCTGATTTCCCTGTTTCGGTAAACGGGAATACGTAGGCATAAGATTGAAAGAAAAATCTTAGCGAGCGCACTAAACAAAAACCCAAAATCCCATACTCTCATGTATCTATTAAAAGCATCAGTCCTAACATCCTAATCCTTGTTCCCCGCCAGAAAGTCCTAGAAAGAGAAAAAGAAAATCGTATTGGCGAAAATACAAATAACTAGTACAAAGGCCCCCCCCCCCACATTGATAGCATTCGTAACCTAACAGACCGCTGTTTAAACTCAGTATGCAAAGCAGGGTTAATTAGAGACATCTATTTCCCTTCCTTATTCAGCTCACAATAGGATAAAAAATGAATCGACCTATAGTAAACTCAACCGCAGAGAGCGACCAGCGCTTAAGAACCGCGCCCAAAATCGCTCGCTACAGAAAAATGGCGCCCACCGTGGGGCCCATCGCTCTTTTTCTCCTTTTCATCTCTTGTGTGAATACCACAGATTGGGGCTTCGCCGGGGAACCCATTTTCTGTTAGGAACTTAGGATTCATAGCTTTAAAGGTCTAGGATGATTAGGACAAATATATATACTGCTTTTCCTAATTGCTATACGTGTTTATTTTTCGGCTAATGGGAATGCGTGTGATGCTGCATGTGGAAAGATTGAGTATACACTTAAGATAAGTGATGGCGACAAGGTCGGCCATCAACCTCAGTGGAGGCTGACCAATGCAACCCATTCTCTCACCTAGACAATGGGCCGATTGTTAAGTCTGAGAAACTGAGGAGCCAAACCCTTTCGTAGTGTGGAAACTATCGGAAATAGTTGTTACGCGATACTACCCTCATTTGAGGCTGGTGATCTATTCTCGGTGAATGGCACTTACTCTAAGATTGCTCTACAACTCGATGGCGATCCGCTTGTTGTTTTGCTTTCCTGGGAGGAGCTGATGATAATGAGTACAGGTACAAAAATCACCCTAGTATAAACCTTTGGGGATGGGTAGAGCCTTGACTTCATGACAACGACCCTTTGACCGCATGTTTTTTCTATGTTTTTGTGTGCTGCATTCATGCATTCATTTAAAAAACATTAAAACATTCAAAAAATTTCTCTTCTAGTCTCTCTGTTTTTCAAATTAAACTGAGATTGTGATTGCAAATATCAGAGAAAAGGATTGCACTAATGGATTTCGGTAGAAGGAAAACTCACCAGTATACCTTCAAGGTTCCAAAACTAGAGGATTTGAGAAGGTTAGCGAGGATGATCACTAACCCTGAGGCTTTCAGAGCCAAGCACGGAGGTTTGCTACCACTGTTAAGAGTCCATGTGATTGAGGGAATCATGGATGCGCTCATTCAGTTTTATGATCCAGTTTATCACTATTTCACATTCCCGGATTACCAGCTCGCACCAACGCTGGAGGAGTATTCTCACCTGATCGATCTAAACATTACAGATCGAGCTCCATTTTCTGGACTGGAAGAAATTCCAAAGAATCAGACCATTGCGAGAGCAATTCATTTGGACGAGTCTGAGATCAGGACTCACCTAACCACTAAGGGTGGCATCCAAGGTTTTCCAGCCCAGTTTTTGACAAAGAAGGCCCTGTATTTTGCCAGTATAGGAAACGTGACTGCTTTTGAAAGCATCTTTGTCTTGCTCACCTACGGGTTATTTTTGTTTCCCAACATCAATAACTTTGTAGATATCAACTCCATTAAGGTTTTTCTCATTGGAAACCCTGTGCCGACTTTGCTCGCAGATGCGTATCATTCTGTACACCTGGGAAATTTGTACAGCGGAGGGGAGATCACATGCTGTGTACCTCTGCTTTACAAATGGTTTATCTCTCACTTGCCCAAGTCTGCTGCTTTTTGGGATTGCAAGAGTGCCTTACGTTGGTCGCAGAAGATCATGTCTCTTACCAACTCTGATATAGATTGGTGTAATAGGATCTATGATGGAATCAGAATCATTGACCGTTGTGGAAACTTCCCCAACATACCCCTTATAGGAACTAAGGGAGGAATCAACTTTCATCCAGTTCTCGTTCATCGTCAATTTGGATACCCGATGAGACACGTCCCACGGGGTGTTCATCTGGAAGGTCTTTTCTTCAAAGAAGGAGAAAATGACAGAGCACTAAAGATGGAAATAGTTCACGCTTGGAAACAGGTTCATAAGAAAGGACGAGAGTCTCTAGGAAAACCGGACTGTGTCTCGGTGGAGCCTTATCTCCATTGGGTACAAACTAGAGCTCTCAAGCTAAAGATGCCTTACCCTCGTTATAGGATTCTTCCGCCGAGGGAATCTGTCATGTACTTCATGACTGAGATTGAAAAGCTTCAGGTTACTCTCAACAAAGTTCAAAAGGAGAGAAGGTCTTGGAAGAATAAGTACCGCACCCTCGATGTAGAGTGCATCAAAATACAACAATTACTGAAAGATAAGGATGCTCTGATCGAGATTTTAGAGCAACATGTTGTGGATAATAAAGATGACCAAAGGAATTTGCTCGCTCCTTTCACCTGGAAAAGGAATGACAACCCAACAACGGCCCAAGAGCCCTGGTCAAAGAAAAGGAAAGTACCAGAATCAGCACCCGATTTCTCTTCAGAGAGGACTCGGGACCCATTAGTTTAGGTTTCTATTTCTGCACCTTGTAATCTACTCTATTTCCATTTCTGTAATCCTTTGAATTCAATAAAAAGGGGTTTCCCCACTGTTTGATATTTGCAATCTAATTGTCGAAGTTTATTTTGATTAAACAAAAAAAACAATTAATATAATCGTTGCATTCATCATTCTCACATCGCGAATTCTTCTTACCTACGAATCTCACGTTTGTGTCTCGGTTCTAGAGTCAAACTGTCTCATTCGTATAATACTCGGGCCAATCGTCAGAAAAAGATGGATGATCTTGAGGAAGAAAACAGGGAGTTGAAGGAGGAGATCGACGCTCTAAGAGAGGATATGAGAAAGCTTCGTAATGACAAGCAAGCCATGGCAGAAGCTCAGCTACAAAGAATTGTGATCTCAGAGATCACCTCGACGCCCATAGTGGAAAAGTATGATCCTAGGTATCAAATACCGAAAGATCGTCCTTGGGGCATGCCTATTAACTATATCTCGGAAGGATATGTTTCGCCGATCACTGAAGATCAGGGAATCACAACAGAAGCCGCTGGGCCTGAAGGTTACAAACTTCGGGAAAGCGAATATGCCAGGGGCATACTGAAGACTCCTGAAGGTTACAAACTTCGGGAAACGCCAAGACTCACTACCGTAGTCACGGTACCACCCCCTGTGGTGCACACTGTCCCGGAGGGACATATTCCACCAATACCTTCTGGTAAGAAGGAAACTATGTTTGACAGAATGGAGGAATTCTAGGAGCAGTTCTTGGAAATGCAGAAGGAGCTGCAAACCATTCGCGGTCAGGAATTATTTGGAAAGGACGCCGCAGATCTCTGCTTGGTCCCAAATGTGAAAGTTCCGCACAAATTTCAAGTGCCCGACTTTGAAAAGTACAAGGGTAACTCTTGCCCTCAGAGCCATCTGGTGATGTACGCTCGGCGAATGTCAGCTCAGACGGAGAATCAAGACCTACTGATTCACTACTTTCAGGATAGTTTAACCGGTGCCGCACTCAAATGGTACATGGGTTTAAACCGTACTACGATCAGTACATTCAGAGATCTTGGCACTGCCTTCGTCCAACAATACAAATACAATTTGGACATGGCACCCGACAGAGGATAACTCAGATCGATGTCGCAAAAGGACAAGGAAACCTTTAAGGAGTATGCTCAAAGGTGGCGTGAAATTGCCGCTCAAATTTGTCCGCCTCTTGAGGAAAAAGAGATGACAAAGATCTTCTTAAAGACCTTAAGCTCATTTTACTATGACCGAATGGTTGCCAGTGCACCCAGTGATTTCACCGAGATGGTGGGCATGGGCGTACATCTTGAGGAAGCCGTCCGAGAAGGGCGTTTGGTAAAAGACACTGGATCGACGAGCGGTACTAAAAAATACGGTAGTGCTCTCCCTAAGAAAAAAGAGCAAGATATTGGGAATATCTCTCTCGGAAAGCAAAGGCGACGTTATCAACCGGTAGCAGCTGTGACTCCTGCTATCAACCCTGCGTCTATTCCTACGTATCAACCTCAGGTTGCGCGGAGCCAACCTGACCAACAAAGGACACAACAGCCTCTTCAGTAGGCTCGTCCTCCATATAACAACAACCGTACAACACGGCCACCAGGATTTGATCCTATACCCGTAACATACGCATAATTGTTTCTGTTACTACTGGCTAAGGGGCACATCCAGACTAAATCTCCTCTTACAGTACCGGAAAATCCGCCTTTTTGGTTTAAGGTGGATCAGACATGCCCTTATCATCAAGGAGGTTCAGGGCATAACATAGAGACTTGCCTCAATTTCAAGTCTGACGTGCAAAAACTTGTTAGGAGCGGGGTCTTCTCTTTCAAAGATACAAATCCTAATGTTCTTACGAACCCGCTGCCTCAACATGAGAAAGCGGCAGTCAATTTAATAGAAGGAGAGACTAACAATGTCTATCAAATTCACGATGTACTCTTGTTGAAAACCAATCTGGTCAAGATGCATTATAGACAGAGCGGATATGGCCATGTGCCACCTCATAACTATCATCAGTGTGATATCTGCTCTAAAAACAATCAAGGATGTTCTGTTGTGCAAGCAGCTCTGCAGGAACAGATGTATCTCGGATGGATCCAAGAGCACCGAGTTCGTGGAGTTAACATGGTTTACACGAATTCTAACGTCATTCAGAACCACGATATCCGGGCAATGAATGTCAATTTGGTGGCGATGCACTCAAGGCAAAGCCAGTATCATAATCTGCTGCGGCACGATTACAGTTCCTGTCTGATTTGCTCGGTAAACAAACAGGAATGCTCTTTCATACAGGAGGTCCTCCAGCGTCAGATGGATCTTGGATGGATCCAAGACTACCATGATAGGAATTCCTATCAAATCAACATGGTTCATATTTTTGATATTCGCGTGATGAATACCAACCTGGTAGAGTTACATGGTGAGCAGGTCTGACTCGGATTATTAACATCACATGACTATCAAAGCGGTAAAGCAGGTTGCGAAAACGATCGAGGTTGTACCCTTGTCCAGGAGGCACTTCAACACTTGTTAAGTCACTGGTGGATGCCAATTTATATGGATGAAGATACTCAGCATATTAGTATCAGTAATAGAAACCCCACTCGGCGTCAGAGTCAGGATGTCCGATCTGTGGAAGCTAACCTAGTGAGGTTACATTATATTCAAAGTGGGCGTGGCCAGGTGCCACCACACAATTATGACCGTTGCGGCGTCTGTTCGGAAAGTAACCAAGGGTGTTACTTTGTGAGAGCAGCTCTTCAGGGTCAGGTGGATCGTGGAGAGATTCGTCCATACCCGGGTTCTGGACCCATCCACTGGACGCCGAACTACCTTGCCGAGCAAGTTGAGGACGTTGTCACGATCTCTGGTCATTACAGGACCAGGGATGTTTTTGCCATTATCCCTCTACTTGACGAATCTAAAGTTCCCAACAGGGAACGGATCGAGATTAATTATGATGGTCAAAAAAACCAGAAGGCTCCTGTAATCGTCTATGTACCAGGACCAACACCGTATGAATCAACTAAGGCTATCCCTTACAAATACGGTGCAACAACAGTTGAAAATGGAAGAGAAATTCCATTACCCTCCGTCGTGAATATTGCAGACATCAGTCGTGTAACACAGAGCGGTCGAATCTTCAACAGAGGAGTTGGAGAGTCCAGCAAAGAAAAGGAACTTCAGACAGAAGCTCCCGATCCACCAGTCGGTCAATCCGGTAATCTCGACCTTTCGAAAAATAATGATGAGATGCTGAAGCTCATCCAAAGGAGTAAATACAACATTGTGGACCAACTGTTACAAACTCCTTCAAAGATCTCGATATTATCACTGTTACTCAGTTCAGAATCCCACAGGGAGGCTCTACAGAAAGTCTTGGAGCAAGCCTTTGTGGAACAGGATGTAACAATCAGACAGTTCGATAGCATTGTCTCTAACATCACTTCCTGCAACAATTTGGGATTTAGTGATGAGGAATTACCCGAAGAGGGTCGCCGTCATAACATGGCGCTCAATATCACAGTTAACTGCCAGGACGATGCTTTAGCCAGCGTACTGGTAGACACAGGGTCAGCCCTAAATGTTATGCTGAAGTCCACTTTGATGCAATTATCATTCAAAGGCCCTCCGATGAGAATCAACGAGGTCGTCGTCAAAGCGTTCGACGGATCCAGAAAAACAGTTATCGGCGAAGTTGATCTTCCCATAACTATTGGTCCTCACACTTTCCAAGTCACTTTCCAAGTCATGGATATCTGGGCAACGTACAGTTGTTTATTAGGAAGACCTTGGATACATCAGGCTGGAGCGGTCACTTTGACCCTCCACCAAAAGCTAAAGTTCATCAAGAACGATCAACTTGTCACAGTCTGCGGGGAACAAGCCTTGCTTGTAAGCAACTTGTCATCATCTACTGGCATAGATCCCGAGGAGGTTATTGGAACTCAATTCCAAGCACTGTCGGTAAGCAAGAATAATTAGTTCAGAGGAGGAACCTCGATTTCCTCATACAATGATGCTATTAAAGCGGTCGAGAGTACCGATACAACAGGATGGGGACAGCTTGTTATTCCTATTGACAATAAAACAAAGAAGGGTCTTGGTTTTTCTGCAACCTGTACCCAGACAGCTGCTAATGATGAAAGTCTTCATCCCCTTCAAAACTTCTTCCACAGTGGAGGTTTTCTTCACCCAGTGTCTCAGGCAGTACATGCTATCAATGAGGAAGATCCCTCTGACACAGATGAAGAATGGAAGTCCTATCTTAATGAGGACGGTTATATGTCTCAGGAAGAGGTGCCTACATCATTTTGCTTTCCCGCACAGGGTCCGAGATTTATACCCAGGTCAGATGTCGAAATGATATACGGGGATTGTGATCCGGAAGGATGTCGTGCTCCGCCAAATTCATTAAAGGAAGACACTCTGATGAAACACAACTTTGACCACAATTACTATGGCCCAATGGATGGTCTGCCAATGTGGCAGCCTTACCCAGGAAACTTGGGGCAAGAGAGTCAGCCGAACAATGAAAATCAACTGACCGTTTTTGAACAGAATACCTATGTCCCCACCATGTCATGGGATCAACACTCAGGTCATTCAGAAACTACTCAACATGAAGATAAATTTGCAACGTTTATAGGACTTGAATTCATCAACTATGCTTTTCCCGAGGTCAACGTCATCGAGAGGGATGACTCCTCCAGTTCGAAAGAAGTGTGGGACACCTTGGGACAACCAAGTGGAAAATACGACTATATGGTCAAGTACACCGCTCCCGAAAGTTCTCGTATCAGGCTCGAAGATATCCCGCTTACTGGATGGGGAGATACAGCTGAGAGCACAACTACTCTGTATAATACAACAGAGGAATCCTCCTACGAAAACTCTGCCTGGGAGACAGGTTCCAATGATCCTGCTCCACCAGAAATCAGCGTCATTTCTGAAGACAAATCAAGGAAGGTGCCAGACTTTGTGATTCACTGAGGAGTTTGCCGCCAATGGGTTGCTGTTGATGCTCTGAAGGTCGTTCGTCAGTCAAAGTAATTTCCATTTTTAACCTTTCACCCTGCCCAGGTGAAACGGATGTTTAGATAGGGCTCGCTTTCTGTAAATTTTCCCTCTTCGCTTCGCCCAAAGCGACAGAGTTTTGTTTTATAGGGATGTAGTTTCAAGAATCGACTTGTTTATTAATAAAATAACGTCATTATGTAAATTCTGCATTAATTGTTGTTTTCTCTTTTTGCTTTTTTAGAAAATGGTAATCCTAAAAAACAATTCAAATAAAAATAAGCAGTAAAATAAATACACTGCACACACTTGCATTTTCTCTATCTCTTCTAAACACGAATCATCACGTCATGCAGAATGCTTGTTTTAAACCCCGTTGAAACATACGATCCGATGCCCTCTCCCAACTTTGAGTTCCCGGTATTCGAGGCTGAAGAAGAAAATGACGACAAAATTCCAGAAGAGATCTCTCGACTACTCAGACAAGAGGAAAGGTCCATTGAACCTCACAAAGAGCCGTTGGAAACGGTAAATGTGGGTTCAGAAAAAGAGAGAAAGGAAATCAGGATTGGGGCACTGCTCAGTCCAACTGCCAGAGAGGGTTTGATAAAGCTTCTCAGAGAATTTCCCGATGTATTCGCTTAGTCCTATCAGGATATGCCAGGGTTGGATACCAGCATCGTGGAACATCACTTACCATTGAGATCGAAATGTCCGCCAATAAAGCAAAGGTTGAGACGCACTCACCCAGACATGGCCATCAAAATCAAAGAGGAAGTACGGAAACAGATTGACGCGGGTTTCCTCGCCACGTCAGAATATCCTCAATGGTTAGCCAACATTGTACCCGTTCCCAAAAAGGACGGAAAGGTCAGAATGTGTGTTAACTACAGAGATCTAAACAAGGCAAGTCCAAAGGACGACTTTCCTTTACCACACATTGACATGTTGGTTGACAGTACAACAAAGTTCAAAGTTTTCTCCTTCATGGATGGATTCTCGGGCTATAATCAGATTAAAATGGTGCCGAAAGACATGGAGAAAACTTCGTTCATTACCCCATGGGGTACCTTTTGTTACAAGGTAATGCCGTTCGGTTTGAAGAACGCCGGGGCAACCTATCAAAGGGCCATGACTACTCTTTTTCATGACATGATACACAAAGAAATAGAAGTGTATGTCGATGATATGATTGCAAAATCTAAAACATAGAGTGAGCACGTTGAACATCTGTCAAAATTGTTCGAACGTCTAAGAAAATTCAAGCTCCGCTTGAATCCCAACAAGTGCACCTTCGGTGTCCGTTCAGGGAAACTACTAGGGTTCATCGTCAGCCAGAAAGGAATTAAGGTTTATCCTGACAAGGTCAAGGCCATTCAAGAAATGCCTTCTCCGAAAACTGAAAAACAAGTCAGAGGATTCTTGGGACGTTTGAACTACATCTCCAGATTCATATTCCTCATGACCGCCACGTGTGCGCCGATTTTCAAATTACACAAAAAGAACCAGGATTGCGTTTGGTCAGAAGATTACCAAACCTCCTTCGACAGTATCAAGGAATATCTGTTGAATCCTCCGATTCTATCACCTCCAGTGGAAGGAAGACCACTGATTATCTACCTCACAGTCCTAGAGGACTCAATGGGATGTGTACTTGGCCAACAAGACGAAACTAAACGGAAAGAGTCAGCCATTTACTATTTGAGCAAGAAGTTCACCGACTGCGAGACTCGGTACATGATGCTTGAGAAAACTTGTTGTGCTTTGGCTTGGGCAGCCAAACGTCTTCGCCAATACATGATTCGTCATACTACTTGGTTGGTCTCCGAAATGGATCCAATCAAGTACGTTTTCGAAAAACCTGCTCTTACGGGAAGGATTGCCCGTTGGCAGATGCTGTTATCAGAATATGACAGAGTACCACGCTCAGAAAGCCGTTACGGGAAGAATTTTAGCCGATCATTTGGCTCATCAATCGATTGACAATCAAGAATCAATCGGGTTTGACTTCCCAGACGAAGATGTCATGTATCTAAAAATGAAAGATTGTGATGAACTGTTACCCAGTGAAGGGCCAGAACCAGGTTCCCAATGGGGACTAGTCTTTGACGGAGCAGTTAATCATTATGGAAACAGAATTGGGGCAATAATTGTTACCCCTCAGGGTACCCACATTCCTTTCACCGCCAGACTTACGTTCAAATGACGAACAACGAGGCCGAATACGAAGCTTGTATTATGGGTCTCGAAGAAGCAATTGATTTAAGGATCAAAAACTTGGACATATACGTTGACTCAGCCTTGGTTATCAATCAGATTAAAGGAGATTGGAACACATACCAATCAGGATTGATCCCTTACAAAGACTATGCAAGAAGGTTGCTACGTTTCTTTAGCAGAGTTGAGTTTCATCACTTCCCTCGAGAGGAGAATTACATGGCTGATGCATTAGCCACTATCTCTTCCATGATTAGTGTAGGTCAATGGAACGACTTACCTAAGATCGATATAATGCGCCTTGAACGGCCCGCTTACGTCTTCGCAATTGAGGCAGTCATAGACGACAAACCTTGGTATCATGATATCAAATGCTTCCTTCAGAAACAAGAGTACCCACCTGGGGCACTCAGAAAAGACAGAAAAACCCTCAGAAGATTGGCTGGAAACTTCTTCCTGAGTGGGGACACTCTCTATAAGAGAAATTTTGACATGGTCTTGCTCCGATGCGTAGACAGACCAGAAGCAGACATGCTTATGAAAGAAATTCATGAAGGATCCTTTGGCACTCATACCAACGGACATACAATGGCGAGAAAAATTCTCAGAGCAGGGTGCTATTGGTTGACAATGGGATCCGACTGCTACAAGTACATGAGGAGGTGTCACAAGTGTCAGATATACTCCGACAAAATTCATGTACCGCCATCACATCTCAAAGCTCTTTCTTCCCCGTGGCCTTTTTCCATATGGGGAATCGACATGATTGGCTTGATCGAACCTAAGGTTTCAAACGGACATCGGTACATCCTGGTAGCCATTGACTATTTCACCAAGTGGGTCGAAGCAGCGTCGTACGCTAATGTAACCCGACAAGTGGTGGTCCGATTTATCAAAAACAATATCATCTGCCGTTATGGTGTTCCAAGCGAGATCATTACTGATAATGGATCTAACTTGAACAATAAGATGATGAAGGATTTGTGCGCAGAGTTCAAGATCGAACATCATAACTCATCTCCCTACCGACCCAAGATGAACGGAGCGGTAGAAGCGGCTAACAAGAACATCAAGAAGATCGTTCAAAAGATGGTTATAACCTACAAAGATTGGCACGAGATGCTACCCTTTGCTCTTCACGGTTATCGTACATCTGTCCGCACTTCAACAGGGGCTACCCCTTTCTCTCTAGTATATGGCATGGAAGCAGTGCTCCCCATAGAAGTAGAGATCCTGTTAATCCGAGTATTGATGGAAGCTAAGCTCACCAAAGCTGAATGGTGTCAAATTCGACACGACGAACTGAATCTGATCGAAGAAAAGAGAATCACGGCACTATGCCACGGTCAGTTGTATCAACAGAGAATGAAGAGGGCGTTTGACAAAAAGGTCCGACCTCGTTTTTTCAGAAAAGGAGACCTTGTGCTCAAAAAGATACAATCATTTCTCACTGATTCGCGAGGCAAGTGGACTCCGAATTATGATGGCCCCTATGTGGTCACGAAAGCTTTCTCAGGAGGAGCCTTGAGACTTGCAACCATGGACGGAGAGGAATTTGCCTACCCCACAAATGTTGATGTAGTCAAGAAATACTTCGCCTAAACTAAAAAATAAAAAAAAACGTCTCGGTGGATTGAAAACCCGAAAGAGAGGTCCAGGCAAAAGTTAGAGACATAAAAAGAAAAAATAATCCCGATGGATTGGAAACATCAAAGTACAATCCAGGCAAAAATTAGGGATAATGGCAAGTAACTATATTCAACAGAGGCAAGTCCCTCAACAACAGTTACATCATCTGTCAGAAAACTCCAGTCAAGGTCATCTTCGATAGAAGCTCAGAATGCCCCGAATTCAAAGTTGGTAGAAGGATAGTGGTCGTTATGTTTCAACGTAGCCCTTTTCCCTGTAAAATTACCATTTTCTCACTTTGTAAATACTCTTTGGAATCACGCGTTTGGCTGATCTCCATCTTATCAATAAAATTTGAGCCTTTGTGCTTTTGTTTGTAATTCTTATTTGTTTTAGCTTTACAGAACGACATTTTAACATGATCAACGATTCTTGAAATAAAACAAAAAATGAATTTACTTGTTAAACTTTTTCTGCTTTTAAAATAAAGTCGACAATTTCTTTTGACTGTTGAACATCAAAGGAACATCGACCGCTTCTCCAGAAGTAACCGAACTTCAAAATGCAAAATCAAAGTACTCCTTCTAACCCAGTACGCCTGAATGAAGGGATCAACTGTGTTAGAGACCTTGTTTCGTCTGACACACCTCGGCCGAGTTCTTATCCCCTAAGCCCGACCAACATAGCTCCCAACAGGGACTATCTCTCCTAAGCAAGGTGGAATTGCTATTCTGAACCAACGGTACTTCTTCGCCCCGCGATGGCCGAGTATCCTGTCGTGTTCACCTGTCAGTTTGTATGTCGCGTCAGTTTTGTCAGCATAAACATGCACACATCATGCATTATTGATTTGCATTCACATTTCATATTGCATCACTATCACTCTAGTCGGTCTTGTCCCCTAGTGATAGAAGTTCTCTCAATCGAGTCGTCAGTTCTTGCCTCGTCAGGAAACGCTGCGTCTGAACATTCTCTCTCCTCCAGTTTTATTTCTGGATTGAAGTTGGGTCCTCGACCACTTTGATAACTTGAACCTCTGAAAAACCAGAGAAGCCCTCAGTTAACATCACTCTTCGCTATTGAAGATGATATCCTTGCTTTCCCGGATTAAGGAAAATCCACAGAGAAAGCCTCCTAGTCGAAGATTCGGCAGTACGGTAGTTTTTCTCCGAAAAACCTACTGATGAAAAGGTCATCGACACCTCGAATTGGATCCCATCATATGGCATTTCTCCAGGAAGATCCCGAGAAAAGTATGATGTAAGACCCCCAAGCGACAGTAGTCTCCCAAGAGACTCGCTTTCCCCAGTAGAAACAAATGACGTCTCCAACAGAGAAGTTTGTGCAACTCTACAACTCAGACGGTTGGGTTCCCCAGCAAGTCTGACATCAAAACTTTTTCCACTCAAATGGCATCTCCCCAGGAAAATTCGGCGAGAAGTTTGAAGGAAAACCGCTACTAATAGCGTCCCTTGTCAATTAAGTTTATTGACAAAAGAAACTAAGACCAGTTCCTTGGTAGGAAACCAGGATCGAGGGGAGGTTTATTTCAAAAGAAAACTGAGACCAGGTCCTTGGCTGAAGACCAGGATCGAGGGGAAGTTTACCTTTTCTAAGCATCATTGCTTAGCAAAAGAAGATGAATGCGTAAGCTATCATTCATAACCACCATCAAAATTTCGGGTATTCCGATATTTAATCCTCTTGCACCCCGAATGCCCGAATACCT